>LR738715.1:634749713-634835215 GCA_902687465.1 Secale cereale
GAGTGAAGAGCAACCCTCTCACTCGGGGGCTTAGCTGCGACCCCGTAATCGCCTAAGTTACAAAAACTACTCCGAGTGAAGAGCAACCCTCTCACTCGGGGGCTTAGCTGCGACCCCGTAATCGCCTAAGTTACAAAAACAACTCCGAGTGAAGAGAAACCCTCTCACTCGGGGGCTTAGCTGCGGTCCTCCGAGCTACGCCATAAGTACAACGTGGCTCTGTCATCCGAGCTCCGCCACAAGTACAACGTAGCTCGTAATCGCCTAAGTTATGAAAACCACTCTGAGTGAAGAGCAATCCTCTCACTCGGGGGCTTAGTTTTCAACGTGGCCATCAAGCGGCTCGACCATCAGAGCCGTGCCGCAAACACGGCGTCGACTCGAAATCCAAAAGATCAGAAAGAGTCGGAAGCAAAATAAGTGAATGCAAAAGGAATCAAGTGCAGATAAAGCCTCGCAAGATTCAGGCAGAAGTACTCGGGCATCAAGCCCACGAGAGTTTAACGGTTACAAAATCACTCGGCATTCCGAGGCAAATTGAATCAGAGTATCAAAGTTTGTTCACTCCCCAGGGGGAGGACGGCTTGCAGGCGCAACAAACTCATCCAGGTCGATCCCGTCGGCAATGCGGGTAGCGGCCTCCAGGAAAGTCTCCATGAACGACTGGAACTGGAGCTTCTTCGTGTTGGCGACCTTAAGCGCAACCAGCCTCTCCTCCTTCACCTCCTTGCAATGCACCCAAACCAGAGACAGTGTGACGTTGGCTCCACAACGGGCAGATGATTTCTTCCATTCTTGCACCCGACCGGGGATCTCATTGAGTCGAGTCATCAGAGACTCGAGGTCATTCTCTTGCACAACTCCCCTCCAGAGCGCATCGTCGATCCGGGACATCACTGCCTTCAGTCGTCCGAGGTAGCCTGTGGCGCTGGTGAGGCGAGACTCCAGCCTCAAGATGTTCATAGCAGCTTCGTCCTTGACTATAGAGTTGGCAGAGTCCAGACCAGGCTCGACCCGCCCGGTTTCCTCCTCGAAATTGCGACAGAATTCTGCAGAGAGAACACGACGAATTAGCGAGCAAGTTATGAGTCGACCGCCTTGATTCAGTCGAAGCAAAAGAGACATACCTTCAAGCACAAGGTACCACTTCTTGGTGAGGTCGCTCAAATAAGCCTCCAACTCATTCTTCTTGTAGAAAAGGCCCCGATATTTATCGTCCAGGACAATGTTGGCCCTCTTCAGTCGAGTCACCTCCTTGTTGGCCGCATCAAGAGAATCCTTCAGCCTGGCGATCTCTGCCTCAAGCGTGCCGAACGAAGCCAGCTTATGTTCTGCCAGTTCAGTTTTCTCTTGCGCCCTCTGCTGCGCTGCCGCCAGGTCAAGATCTTTCTGCTCCAGGGCTGCCTTCATTTGATCTACAATAGACATTACTAGACAGATGAACATAAGGATACACATGACATATTCGCTGAAGATCAGTCGACAAGCTACACGCTTTAATTACCAGACGCTTCATCCTGGGATTTCTTCAAATGATCCCTTGCCAGCTGCAAGTCAAGATTGAGTTGGACCTGCTTCTTCTCAAGATCTGCGAATTTGGCTCCAAACTCGCAATATTTCTGCATCAACACAACAAGACAGAATTCTAAGACTACAGCCGAGTCAAATACTCAACAGTAGTCTCGGGGACTACACCCAGTGGGTGCATTGAATGTGCCCCCACTGGTTCTCACTCGGCCAGATCAGTCCCGCATGAGCCCACAAAAAAAAGACTTCTCAGACCATGGCCGACTACCAGCAGTCGACCATGGTCTCGGGGACTACACCCAGTGGGTGCACTGAGCGTGCCCCCACTGGTTCTCACTCGGCCGGATCAGCCCTGTGCGAGTAAGAAGAGTTCGAAAGCAAATGAACAAGACCAATTCTAAAGACCACAGCCGACTGACTTCAGTCGGCCATGGCCTGAGGGACTACACCTAGTGGGTGCATTGAGCGTACCCCCACTAGTCCAATCGACTCAAGACTGATTGGGTTACAAGAGCTAAAGTTACAAGAACAAACACCCAGTGGGTGTAACATCATCTTACGAACAAAGTGTCAATTTTCAGAACGAAGATTGCAACAACGCAACAAAACAGTCGGAAAAGACAAACCTGGACATTGGTTCGAAGAGCCGAGCCGGCATTGTAGGCAGCCATGCTAGCCTCATACGCCGCCTTCGTCCGCTCCATCATCAATCCCGCCAGACGAACGGCCTCCTGGGCCGCATTCGCGGGGTCCTCCGGGACATGATGGGTGGTGAAGAGAATGGACGACGGAGCAGTCACGGGGTCAGCAGCTGGATCAGTCGACCAAGAGGGACGGACAGTCGACACATCAACAGGAAAGGAGACCGTGGTCCGGGCCACGTCCCCCTGTTGCTGGGCCTCAATGCCAGAGGGTGTCTTCCGACCCCTCCTTCCCGTGCCTCGTCGAGTCACCTCCGCGCGCTCCTCCTCATCGTCGTCATCGTCAGGAAGCTCAATGAAATTGCGTGGCCCTTCAGAAGACAATCAAGACATTCAGTCGACTGACTATCCAAATGAGTAAAAGACAAGGTGTGGTCGAGAATCCGCATTTGGGCGGGACGTGGCTGCATCAGCGGTCTCCTCGTCGTCGCAGCCCTTGTCAACATCCATCGAGGTCGCAGAAGCAACAGCGTTGAAGATTTTTCAGAAAGTGAGTCAACAAAAGCAAAGTTGGTCTCCAAAAGGGAAGAAAGAAATGAAGCAGAGCTACACTTACGTGGAGGCGATCGGGACATCCACTTTGATCTTGGGAAAGGCCTTCCGGGGTTTGGCAGCAGCGACCTTAGGCTGCTTCGGTGCCTTTTCAGTCGGATCTGGAGTGGACGTGCGAGTTCGTTTCTGCACTTGGGAGCTGGAAGGGCCCGCCCTGGTGCGCGTGGCCTTTGGGTCGTGCTTCTCCTTGGAGCACTTCTCGCCGCGGGGAGGCGACTTGACCTCCTCGCCGCTACTGGAATCCTCGCTCTCCTCTTCAGTATCCTCGCCAGACTTCCAGTCGGAAGCTTCGCCTACACCTTCTTCGCCCTCCTGGACCTGATCACCATTGGGCACCGAAAACATTTCGGTATAGATCTGCAGAATAGAAGAATAACCATACGTCAGTCGGATTCATCAGACATCCGCAAGCAGGAAACATAAAACTCACTCGGAAGCTGAGGCCGAACCTTGTCTGGTTGGTGGTCTGCGTCGAATGGGCGAACTCTCCCAGTGCCCCGAGGGTTGTCTTTGTTCCCCGTGATGCACTTCAGGCACTGCGCCACCGTCAGCGCGGCAGCTTCCTCCAGATGGACCCGAGACGTGTCATCGGCGCCCAAGTACATCCACATTGGTTGGTCCCGGGCTTGGAGGGGCTGGATCCTCCTCTTGAGGAACACCTCGAGTAGATCCATCCCCGTGACCCCGTCGCGGACCAGCTGAACCACCCGCTCCACCAGCATGTCTACCTCTACCCTCTCAGCCCGACTCACGAGCAACGTCGATGGCTGATTGACTCGACCCAAAGAAAATGGAGGAAGCCCAGTCGGCTGGCCAGGAGACGGAACGTCTCTACAATAGAACCAAGTCGACTGCCAACCCCGGACCGACTCAGGAAGGGTCATGGCAGGGAAAGCGCTCCTACCCCCAAGCTAGATACCAAATCCACCGCACATCTGGATGACATGTGTCTTCTCGTCACTCGGGTTCGCTTTCTTGATAGCTTGGGAATGACAAGTAAAGATATGCTTAAACAGGCCGTAGTGCGGTCGGCACCCGAGGAAGTTCTCGCACATTGAAACAAATGGAGCCGAGTATGTGATGGTGTTGGGAGTGAAGTGGTGCGCCTGGGCGCCGTAGAAGGCCAGAAAACCGTAGAAGAAAGGGTGCGAGGGCAAGGAAAAACCTCGGTCGACGTGGGTCGCGAGGAGAACACACTCTCGCTCCCTCGGCCGGGGCTTGAGCTCGTCCTCCGGTAGCTGCCAGGAGTCGCGGACGATCAGGCCCTCCTCCACTAACTCCTCCATATCCTCCGGCGTCATCATGGACCTGATCCAGTCCCCCTGGATCCAGCCAGGCGGGAGCCCGGACCTCGACGACGACCCTCATCGGTTGGACCTCTTCCCTTTCCCCGTCGCCGCCGCCTTCTTCGAGCACTCTAGAGCCGCAGTCTTGTCCTTGCCCAGGGAGGGCGAGCCGATGCAGACCGAGCGGCGGAGAGCAGAGAGCAGGGGCGCGGCGGAGGAGCGGAGGACGAAGGGGCAAAGATTGGGCGCACAGTGCCTCTACCTCGGCCGCGGCGCGTACTTATAGCGCAGCGGTTGAGTGACTGACTGGTGGCCCCGAGATATCCCGTCAAATCCCGCAATAGGAGCACACACGATATGTGGCGAAAAAGGCGGCGTGGAGATAGAGGCGTCCCGAGCATATCCGATCTGATTGCCGCGGCATGACCCGTCCCGCGCGCTTCCCCAAATTTCAAAATCCCGCAAAATCCGGAGACCAGAGAGCGGCCAATCCCACCAAAAACTGCGCACCCCGCCGGCTCTCGGAACCGCACACAAAGTTCAGTCGACGGCCAACACAAACAAGTACACTCGGTGGATCTTGAATCGATTAAGGCGATCAAGTCGAGGTTGAAGAGTCAGCCCGATCCGCGAGTTCAAAGAAGATCCCCCCAGAGGCATCAAACCTGAGCAAGGGCAAACTTCAACAGTCTCCTCCACTCGGACCTCAATCCATTCGGGGGCTACTGATGAAGTTACAGACCTAGGGTAGGGTCACGGGCCTGACCCAGATACCCCACCTAAGGCCACTACCCTAGAAGTTCAAAGGACAACTCGAAGACAATAGAAACGGTCGAGTGTTACAGCCCGAGAAGACATTTCACTCGACCGTATACCCTCTTTTAGACGAGTCAACTCCACTCGACCATACAAGGACACTCGACTCCCGAAGGTCAAAGGTCCCTTAGGACAACAATGGTCTTGCATTCATTCTGTGACAATGAATATCTTTATCACTCTTTATTGCAGGCGTTATCAGTAACACCCTGCCTTTATGTACATTGAACCCTTGGTTACATGGGGATGGATGGGGTCCTGACGCACTCTACATAAGCCATCCCCCTCCTCCAGTACAAGGGTTCGCACCCCCTATAACTCAAACACCCATATACATTCCAGTCGACCGCCTCAGCGCGCCGAGACGTAGGGCTTTTACTTCCTCCGAGAAGGGCCTGAACTCGTAAACATCTTGCGTACAATACCATCATAGCTAGGACCTAGCCTCCCCTTACGTACCCCCTACTCGTACTATCAGACTTAGAACCACGACAATCGGCGAAAGTTGCGTGGTACAAGAGAGGCTAGCAATGGTGGAAGGGTGAGAGTGCGTATAATCCATGCACTCAACATTAGTCATATAGAACTCATATACTTATTGCAAAAATCTACGAGTCATGAAAACAAAGTATTCAACGCATGCTCCTAGGGGAAGGGTTGGTAGGAGTTAACCATCGCGCGATCCCGACCTCCACACAAAGGATGACACTCAATAAATACCTTATGCTCTAACTTCATTACATAGCGGTTCACCATACGTGCATGCTACGGGAATCACAAACTTTAACACAAGTATTTCTTGAATTCATAATTACTCCACTAGCATGACTCTAATATCACCATCCTCATATCTCAAAACAATCATCAAGTATCAAACTTCTCATCATATTTAATGCACTTTATATGAAAGTTTTTACTATGCCCATCTTGGATGCCTATCATATTAGAACTAGTTTCATAACCAAAGCACATTACCATGCTGTTATAAAAGACTCCCAAAAGGATTTAAGTGAATCATGAGAAATCAACAATTTCTACAAAATAAAAGCACCACCGTGCTCTAAAAGATATAAGTGAAGCACTAGAGCAAAACTATCTAGCTCAAAAGATATAAGTAAAGCACATAGAGTATTCTAATAAATCCTAAATCATATTTATCTCTCTCAAAAGGTGTCTCCAGCAAGGATGATTGTGGCAAACTAAAAAGCCAAGAATCGAATCATACATGACGCTCCAAGCAAAACACATATCATGTGGTGAATAAAAATATAGTCCCGAGTATAGTTACCGATAGATGAAGATGAAAGAGGGGATGCCTTCCCGGGGCATCCCCAAGCTTAGGTTTTTGGTTGTCCTTGAATTTTACCTTGGGGTGCCTTGGGCATCCTCAAGCTTAGGCTCTTGCCACTCTTTGTTCCATAGTCTATCAAAGCCATACTCAAAACTTGAAAACTTCACAACACAAAACTTAGCCAAAATCTCATGAGCTCCGTTAGTATAAGAAAACAAACCACCACTAAAAGGTACTGTAATAAACTCATTACTTGTTTATATTGGTGTTAAACCTACTGTATTCCAACTTCTCCATGATTCATACCCCCCGATACTACTCATAGATTCATCAAAATAAGCAAACAACACACGAAAAACAGAATCTGTCAAAAACAGAACAGTCTGTAGTAATCTGTAACTTTTGAATACTTTGTAACTCCAATTTTTTTGAAATAAATGGGTAAACGTGACCAATTTTTCTATTAATCATCTGCAAAAAGAATCAACTAAATAGCAATCTCCAGTAAAAAAATTAAAGCCAATCTCGTGAGCGCTAAAGTTTCTATTTTTTACAGCATGATCACATAAACTTCACACAAGTCTTCCCAAAGGTTCTACTTGGCACAAACACTAAGTAAAACACAAAACAACATCTAAATAGAAGCTAGATGCAATATTTATTCCTAAATGTAAGCAAAAACAAAGAAAATAAAATTGGGTTGCCACCCAACAAGCGCTATCGTTTAACGCCCCTAGCTAGGCACGATACAAGAATAGATCTAGGTATTGTCATCTTTGGTAGGCAACTCTTCGTTTAGGAATTTATAATTCTTAGGAACTTTTTATTCCTATTGATAATCAAACTTCTAGGCAAGAAATCAAGAAATTCATTTGTAGCAAAAGGTTCCTCTTGAGCTTACGTTGTATTCCCTCGAAGAGGAAAGGGAGATGCATCACAGTAGCGTAAGTATTTCCCTAAGTTTTTGAGAACCAAGGTATCAATCCAGTAGGAGACCACGCGCGAGTCCATCGCACCTGCACAAACAAATAAGAACTTCGCAGCCAACGAGATAAGGGGTTGTCAATCCCTTTACGGTCACTTACGAAAGTGAGATCTGATAGATAGGATAGTATAATATTTTTGGTATTTTTGGTATAAGAACAAAAAGTAAATAAAGCAAAGTAAATTAGATGAAAGATTAATATGTTGAGAATAGACCCGAGGGCCATATGTTTTACTAGTGGATTTTCTCATGATAGCGGAATTCTACAGTGGGTGACCAAATTACTGTCGAGCAATTGATAGAAAAGCGCATAGTTATGAGAATATCTAGGCATGATCATTATATAGAGGCATCACGTCTGTGACAAGTAGACCGAAACGATTCTGCATCTACTACTATTACTCCACACATCGATCGCTATCCAACATGCATCTAGAGTATTAATTTCATAAGAACAGAGTAATGCTTTAAGAAAGATGACATGATTTAGAGGGATAAACTCAAGCAATATGATATAAACCCCATCTTTTTATCCTCGATGGCAACAATACAATACGTGCCTTGCTGCCCCTGCTGTCACTCGGAAAGGACACCGCAAGATTGAACCCAAAGCCAAGCACTTCTCCCATTGCAAGAACTATAGATCTAGTAGGCCAAACCAAACCATTAATTCGAAGAGACTTGCAAGGATATTTAAATCATACATTAAATATTTTAGAAAAGAATCAAATATAGTTCATAGATAATCTTGATCATAAACCCACAATTCATCGAATCTCGACAAACACACCGCAAAAAAATTACATCGAATAGATCTCCTCGAAGATCAAGGAGAACTTTGTATTGAGATCCAAAAAGAGAGAAGAAGCCATCTAGCTAATAACTATGGACCCGAAGGTCTGTGGTAAACTACTCACAACTCATTGGTGAGGCTATGGTGTTCATGTAGAAGCACTCCGTGATGGATCCCCCCCTCCGGCGGAGCTCCGGAACTGGCCCCAAGATGGGATCTCACAGGAACAGAAGGTTGCGGTGGTGGAATTAGGGTTTTCTCTGTTGCCTCGATGTTTTTAGGGTACAAGGATATATATAGGAGGAAGGAGGGCACCATGGGAGCCAGAGGAGGCCCACGAGGGTGGGGGCGCGCCTGCCCCCCTTAGGCGCGCCCTGGACCCTCGTGGCCACCTCTCTCGTTCCCTCGCGTGTACTCCAAGTCTTCTGGGTAGATACAGTTCCAAAAATACTCTCCCGAAGGTTTCATTCCGTTTGATATCCCTTTTCTGCGAAACACTGAAATAGGCAAAAAAACAGCAATTTGCACTGGGCCTTGGGTTAGTAGGTTAGTCCCAAAAATAATATAAAAGTGTATAATAAAGCCCATTAAACATCCAAAACAGAATATATAATAGCATGGAACAATAAAAAATTATAGATACATTGGAGACGTATCAGGGTCTATTCTCGTCATATTAATCTTCCATCAACTATTTACTTTACTTTGCATTATTTACTTTTTCTCTATACCAAAAATACCAAAAATATTATGTTATCATATCTATTAGATCTCACTCTCGTAAGTGAACGAGAATGGATTGACAACCCCTTTTATCGCGTTGGCTACGAGGTTCTTATTTGTTTGTGCAGGTGCGAGGGACTCGCGCGTGGTCTCCTACTCGATTGATACCTTGGTTCTCAAAAACTGAGGGAAATACTTACGCTACTGTGCTGCATCACCCTTTTCTCTTCGAGGGAATACAACGCAAGCTCGAGAAGTAGCAAGAAGCATTTCTGGCGCTGTTGCCGGGGAGATCTACGCAAAAGTCATATACCAAGTACCTATCAAAAACCCTTATCCCTCGCATTACATTATTTGCCTCTCGTTTTCCTCTCCCCCACTTCACCCTTGCCGTTTTTATTCGCCCTTTTTACCGTATGCTTGCCTCGTGCGTGTTCGTCTTTATTGCGGTTTGTTGCCATCATGTTTGAGATGGGGGAGGATGTCATTGAAAAGGGTAGTAACGTTGAGGGCAACTTTGCTTTTGTTGATCCTCCAGATGAAACTACCACTTTACATACTAAGAAGTTCCGGGTTGGAAGTGGTAATATTATTGGAAAAGGAGTTCTTCAAGACTTCTTTACTTGTGTCGGTGCTTTACCCACTATGGGTGGATCTATTCTTCATAGAACTAGTAGTCTTGCAGATGCCATATCTATGCTTGTAGTTGAAATTGAAAGGCAATTTATCCATATGCATCCTTGCATTCAGAGATTTTTTCTGGAATTTTCCAATATTGAGCATTCTTCTGTTAAGCGCGCAACTACTATGTTTTTGGCTCACGAGTTTAGATTCATAATGAAAGAGGCCAAAGAAATCTTTACACATTATAGGGTGGACGCTGGTCATCCTCCCATAGAAGCTATCTTATTTAATCAAGAGGACATAATGCGTTTGCAATCTTTAGATCATGTTGCTTTTAATGAAAACCTTAGGAAAAAGGTTCCTACCGACATCTTGGTTGATAGAATCTTGGAATTGAATGATGATTTTGCTATTCAAAACAATGGGTTAGGTTTTTCTCTCGAGCAAAGGCTCACGACCTTTTGCCAAAAGAATGCTTATAATGATGAATTGGTTGTGCGATATGAAGGGCCAAAGGAGGAACCTATACCTCCTGTGCTTGATATGTGGGACTTCTGTCCTATTAAATTTAGCCCTTTTGATTACTTTTGCTTGCCACAAATAAAACTTGCTACTGAACGTAGGGAGTATCAGATGAGTTTTTACGATCTACCTTATCATTATGGCAATACCTAGATCTATTCTTGTATCGTGCCTAGCTAGGGGTGATAAACGATAGCGCTTGTTGGGAGGCAACCCAATTTTATTTTCTTTGTTTTTTCTTCTGTTTACGAGTAAATAATGCATCTAGTTTTTGTTTAGATGTGGTTTTGTGTTTTAATTAGTGTTTCTACCAAGTAGAACCTTTGGGAAGACTTGGGTGAAGTTTATGCGATCATGCTGTAGAAAACAGAAACTTTAGCGCTCACGAGATTAGCTACCATTTTTTTACTGGAGAGTGATTTTTAGTTGATTCTTTTTGCAGATGAGTAATATACAAATTCCTCATCTCCACCAATTTATTTCATTTTTTTAGAGTTACAGAAGTATTCGAAAGTTACAGATTGCTACAGACTGTTCCGTTTTATGAGAGATTCTATTTTTCGTGTGTTGTTTACTTATTTTGATGAATCTATGAGTAGTATCCGGGGGTATGAATCATAGAGAAGTTGGAATATAGTAGGTTTAACACGACTATAAACAAATAATGAGTTCATTACAGTACATTTGAGTGGTGGTTTGTTTTCTTATACTAACGGAGCTCACGAGATTTTTGGCTAAGTTTTGTGTTGTGAAGTTTTCAAGTTTTGAGTAAGGATTTGATGGACTATGGAACAAAGAGTATGAAGAGCCTAAGATTGGGGATGCCCAAGGCACCCCAAGGTAAAATTCAAGGACAACCAAAATCCTAAGCTTGGGGATGCCTCGGGAAGGCATCCCCTCTTTCGTCTTCGTCTATCTGTAACTTTACTTGAGACTATATTTTTATTCCCACATGATATGTATTTTGCTTGGAGCGTCATGTATGATTTGAGTCTTTTCTTTTTAGTCTACCACAATCATCCTTGCTGGACACACCTTTTGAGAGAGATACACATGAATTGGAATTTATTAGGATACTCTATGTGCTTCACTTATATCTTTTGAGCTAGATAGGTTTGCTCTAGTACTTCACTTATATCTTTTAGAGCACGACGGTGGTTTTATTTTGTAGAAATTATTGATATCTCATGCTTCACTTATATCTTTTTTTACAGTATCTTAGAATAGCATGGTAATGTGCTTTGGTTATAAATTTAGTCCTAATATGATAGGCATCCAAGACGGGTATAGTAAAAACTTTCATAAAAGTGCATTGAATATTATGAGAAGTTTGATACTTGATGATTGTTTTGAGATATGAGGATGGTGATATTAGAGTCATGCTAGTAGAGTAGTTGTGAATTTGAGAAATACTTGTGTTGAGGTTTGCAAGTCCCACAACATGCACGTGTGGTAACCGTTGTGTGACAAATTTGAAACATGAGGTATTTCATTGAGTGTCATCCTTTGTGTGGACGTCGGGATCACGCGATGGTTAACTCCTACCAACCCTTCTCCTAGGAGCATGCGTGTGGTACTTTGTTTTGATGACTTGTTGATTTTTGCAATAAGTATGTGAGTTCTGTATGACTAATGTTGAGTTCATGGATTATACGCACTCTCACACTTCCACCATTGCTAGCCTCTCTTGTACCACGCAACTTTCACCGGTACCATACACCCACCATATACCTTCCTCAAAACAGCCACCATACCTACCTATCATGGCATTTCCATAGCCATTCCGAGATATATCGCCATGCAACTTTCCACCGTTCCATTGTTATGACATGTTTCATCATTGTCATATTGCCATGCATGATCATGTAGTTGACATCGTATTGGTGGCTAGGCCACCATGCATAGTTTTTCATACATGTCACTCTTGATTCATTGCACATCCCGGTACACCGCTGGAGGCATTCATATAGAGTCATACTTTGTTCTAGTATCGAGTTCTAATATTGAGTTGTAAATCAATAGAAGTGTGATGATCACCATTATTAGAGCATTGTCCCAAAGGAAAAAAAAGAGAAAAAAAAGAAGAAAGGCCAAAGAAAAAAGGAAGGCTCAAGAAAGGAAAGAAATAAAAAAAATAAAAAAAAGAGACAATGCTACTATCTTTTTCCACACTTGTGCTTCAAAGTAGCACCATGATCTTCATGATAGAGAGTCTCTTGTTTAGTCACTTTCATATACTAGTGGGAAATTTTCATTATAGAACTGGGCTTGTATATTCCAACGATGGGCTTCCTCAAATGCCCTAGGTCTTCTTTAGCAAGCAAGTTGGATGCACACCCACTTAGTTTCTTTTGTTGAGCTTTCATACATTTATAGCTCTAGTGCATCCCTTGCATGGCAATTCCTACCCACTCGCATTGATATCTATTGACGGGCATCTCCATAGCCCATTGATACGCCTAGTTGATGTAAGACCATCTTCCTCTTTTGTCTTCTCCACAACCACCACTCTATTCCACCTATAGTGCTATATCCATGGCTCACGCTCATGTATTGCGTAAAAGTTGAAAAAGTTTGAAAAAATTTAAGTATGAAACAATTGCTTGGCTGAAACCGGGGTTGTGCATGATTTGAGTATTTTGTGTGACGAAGATGGAGCATAGCTTAACTATATGATTTCGTAGGGATGAACTTTCTTTGGCCATGTTATTTTGAGAAGACATGATTGCTTTGATAGTATGCTTGAAGTATTACTATTCTTATGTCAATATAGACTTTTGTCTTGAATCTTTTGTATCTGAACATTCATGCCACAATAAATAAAATTACATTGAGGATTATGTTGGTTAGCATTCCACATCAAAAGTTCTGTTTTTATCATTTACCTACTCGAGAACGAGCGGGAATTAAGCTTGGGGATGCTTGATACGTCTCCAACGTATCTATAATTTTTGATTGTTCCATGCTATTATATTATCTATTTTGGATTTTTATGGGCTTTATTATACACTTTTATATTATTTTTGGGACTAACCTACTAACCCAAGGCCCAGTGCAAATTGTTGTTTTTTGCCTATTTCAGTGTTTCGCAGAAAAGGAATATCAAACGGAGTCCAAACGGAATGAAGCCTTCGGGAGAGTTATTTTTGGAACGATATCAACACAGAAGACTTCGAGTACACGCCAGGAAGCGAGAGAGGTGGCCACGAGGGAAGGGGGCGTGCCCCCAACCCTCGTGGGCCCCTTGTGGCTCCCCTGACGTGCCTGTTCAGCCTATATATACTCCCATACCATGAAAACATCGGGGACACCAACAAAACCCTAATTCCACCGCCGTAACCTTCTGTACCCGTGAGATCCCATCTTGGGGCCTGTTCCGGAGCTCCGCCAGAGGGGGCATCGATCATGGAGGGCTTCTACATCAACACCATAGCCTCTCCGATGAGTTGTGATTAGTTTACCACAGACCTTCGGGTCCATAGTTATTAGCTAGATGGCTTCTTCTCTCTCTTTGGATCTCAATACAAAGGTCTCCTCGATCTTCGAGGAGATCTATTTGATGTAATCTTTTTGCGGTGTGTTTGTCGAGATCAGATGAATTGTGGGTTTATGATCAAGATTATCTATGAACAATATTGGATTCTTTTCTGAAATCTTTTATGTATGATTTAAATATCCTTGCAAGTCTCTTCGAATTATCGGTTTGGTTTGGCCTACTAGATCTATAGTTCTTGCAATTGGAGAAGTGCTTAGCTTTGGGTTCAATCTTGCGGTGTCCTTTCCCAGTGACAACAGGGGCAGCAAGGCACGCATTGTATTGTTGCCATCGAGTATAAAAATATGGGGTTTATATCATATTGCTTGAGTTTATCCCTCTACATCATGTCATCTTGCTTAAGGCGTTACTCTGTTCTTATGAACTTAATACTCTAGATGCATGCTGGATAGCGGTCGATGTGTGGAGTAATAGTAGTAGATGCAGAATCGTTTCGGTCTACTTGTCATAGACGTGATGCCTATGTACAATGATCATGCCTAGATATTCTCATAACTATGCGCTCTTCTATCAATTGGTCGACAATAATTTGTTCAGCCACCGTAGAAATCTGCTATCATGAGAGAAACCACTAGTGAAACCTATGGTCCCCGGGTCTATTCTCATCATATTAATCTTCCATCAACTATTTACTTTACTTTGCATTATTTACTTTCAATCTCTATACCAAAAAATACCAAAAATATCATCTTATCATATCTATCAGATCTCACTCTCGTAGGTGACCGAGAAGGGATTGACAAACCCTTTTATCGCGTTGGCTGCGAGGTTCTTATTTGTTTGTGCAGGTGCGAGGGACTCGCGCGTGGTCACCTACTGGATTGATACCTTGGTTCTCAAAAACGGAGGGAAATACTTACGTGTGACACCCCAAGACCGGTGCGCTAGGTGTCAGCCAGTTATTCGTTGTTGTTGCCATGTCATCTGCTTGCGTGTTGCATCTTGCCTTGTCATCATGTGTGTTGCATCCTCATGTTTTCAAACTTGCATCCATCCGAGCCCGCGCGTCCTCTCCGTTGTCCGTTCTGAGCCACACACACTCACACGCGCCCGCAGCGCCTCCGAATATTTATTTTGTGAGTGGCCGAAAAACATTCTCGGAATGGGTTGAAACTTGGCATGTGGTCTTATTATAGTGTAGACAGGACGCCTGCCAAATTTCATCGCATTCGGAGCTTGTTTGCTAGCCCAACCGTTAAATATAGCGGCACTAGTCACCGGTTAAAATGTCGGACGTTTTCGGTCTCCGAAAACCCCGCGGGCCTCTTCTCTTCTCTCCCCACAACCCATCCTACACAGCCCATCAACCCCACCTAGGCCCATCCTAATCCCCCTCTCGGCCGGTGCCGTCCGATCGCGATCGGAGGGCTCGAAAACACCCCTAAACACCCCCCCTAACCCTAGTTTTGTCTATAAATAGACCCCTTCCTCCTCCAAATCCGTGCCCATCCAGCTCCCCACCGCCACTTGTCGCGCCCCCATCGGCCGCGCCGCCGCCAACCGCCCCTCCAGCTGGCCGCAGCCAACGGCAGCGCACCACCTGGTGCCTCCACGTTCCCCCTGGCTCCCAGCCGCCGCGGTCCGCCCGCGGGCCGAACCGGGCCGCGCCCCGCCTCAGCGCCCCGAGCACCTCGCTCCTCCCGCTCCCTATGTTCCTTCGAGCGCTCCGCCGCCGCCATGAAGTTCCCCGCCGCCGGTGAGCCTCGCCTTCGTCCGCCCCGCCGTGCCGCCCGGGCCTCCCCTTGCCGGCCTCCTCCCGTTCCCCGTCGACTTCCTGGATCTGCCGCCTCCGCGAGCGAGGCCACCGTAGTGCTCCGCCGCCGGCAAGCCACCAGACTAGATCCGGACATCCCCAACGCCGGCGCCTCCGTCCCGCAGGCCTGGTACCTCGTCGGAGCTGGCGCCCGCGCCTTCGCCGCGTGGCCCTCAGGCAGATCTGGGGCGGAGCTGCCCCGATCTGGCCGCCGCCACCCCATTCTCGACGTGCTGCAGCACTCGTCGTTAGCCACTGCAGGTTCTACCTCGTCCATGCGCCGCGCCGGACCTGTACGGCCGGGACCGAACATGTCCGCCCCCTCTCTCTCTGTGAGTCACTGCCGGTGGCCCCGCGTGTCAGCACCGACGGACGTGTCTGTCCGGACCGGACACTGTCCGCTCAACCCTAGGTTGTTTTCCACTATGTCCTTTTTCTGCCTTAAAATGTTGCATACTTTGCATGCCTGTAACTTTGTGTGTGTATGTCCGAAATGAGTGAATAATATGTCAAAATGATCGTCGTGAGATGCTCTTTACTTTGTTCCATTGTGCCATGCTTGTTTGAGTTCATCTAGATGCCCTAATCTCTGTTGCAAGAGTGCTACTTGTTTAAACTGTTGTTAACTATATTTTTTGTTGCATACTTGTGGTGCTTGTAACTTTGTGCATGTTTATCCAAATGGAGCATATGATATGTCAAAATGTTCATTGTGAAGTGCTCTACATGTTGGTTGATGTATCATTCATGTTAGATGCCATCTTGCCATGTTAATCTCTGATGCAAAAGTGGATTTGGTTGTTAAGTGCTGAAACTTGTTATGAGATGCTGATTTCACTTGTTCATGGCTAGTGGTGTGTTTGTCTTCTTGCCACATGTTCATATGCTTTAGAAGCACAATCATATGGTCTTTGCTGTGGTGCCATCCACTTCCCATGATATGCCTTGAGGTGACTTAAACAAGCTTTTAAACATGCCATGTAGTTGTTGCTGTTTTATACTTGGTAAAAAAAGCTGCTAAGTCTGGAATATGTTTAACCTGATGCTATGTTTGCTTGATGCCCCACTCAAATCCATGCTTGTTTTGGAGTGGCCAATGATCATGTCATGGTGTCCATGTTATTGTCTATCCATTCATGCCCTTGTTTGCATATATGACCTGCTGTAGCTTATTTATTTCTTGCTCTCAACTTGCTATAAATTATACCTGTCAGGATTTTATCAGCATGTTTAATTTTGGTGGAGCTTGTTGTTATTGATCCATGCCTCCTATGGAGATGCTCAAATGGAGTTGTTTGCTGTATGATATGTCTACTTCATGTCCATGCTCTTTATATACTTAATATAGTTGATATGCTTGTTGTTTCGTGCCGCCGAAGGCAGCATCGTGATGATGTTTTTGCCTTCCCAGATTTTGACTAAGTCAGGATAAATTTATTGTAACTTGCCATGCTTGGTTAATTAGGTTCCAGCAAGCTTTTGGGTGTGTTCTAAGTTCATGCTTGTTAAGTATCATGTCTACTTCACATCCATGCTTCTTGTTATCATGTTTGAGTGCTGTAGCATATATTTACCTTGCTCCAAAGTTGCTATGTGGCTGTTAACTTCAGCTTTGCATTGTATCTTGTTTCGTGTGTATGTGTTGAACCGTTGCTCCGTTTTGAGCGTGCTCTATATGAAACTTGTGTGATTTTGCATGTAGAAGCATAATATCATGTTGTTTACTTGTTTGGAGTGTGTTTGCTTGATGTTTGGGTGCATCTTGCACCGTTGCCATGTTTGTCTTGTCTTGCTCATATCTTCTAGGCCGTAGCTCCGAATTAAACAAACTTTATATGAAACTTGACTAGAATTTCGTGTAGATCATCATGGTGCATGTTAACCTGCTGTTTAACAACTTTAAATTAAGTTTTGTTCATATCTGGACTAATTTCAAAACATGCATATGAGGGCTTACCGGTTTTGTTATATGTTGATTCCGGCCTCACTTAAACTTGTTGGTTTGTATTGTTCTTGTGTGCTTCATCCCTTGCCATGAATTGCATCAAATAGACTTTTCTTGCCTCATACTCCCTCCGTCCCAAAATAAGTGACGCAGAAATGACTCAACTTTGTACTAAAGTTAGTACAAAGTTGAGTCATTTTTGCGTCACTTATTTTGGGACGGAGGGAGTACTTGCTTGAGCATCTTGTCATGTTCTTGTGTTGGGTGTTTACTTGTTGTGTGCTTCTTCTCGCTAGTTCTTTTCCGTTGCGATCATGAGGATTCGCTCAACTTCACGTGGTTCGTCTTCAAGGCTTCTTCTTCGTCTTCTTCTTGGATCCGTTCTTATTCCTTGCGGGATCTCAGGCAAGATGACCTTTACTACCATTGCCATTCTTAGTTGGCTCGATGCTATCATTATATGTCGCGCTACCCATCATTATTGTCAGCCCCTCTCCTTGTTGCCATGAAACCTCTAACCTTTGACACCTTCCCAGCAAAGCTGTTGTTTGGCTATGTTACCCGCTTGCTCAACCCCTCTTATATCGTTGTTAGTTGCGGGTGAAGATGAAGATGTTCTATGTTGGAACTTGATGTTTTGGGAATATCACAATATCTACTATTATTATTAACACACCTATATACTGGGTATGGGTGGAAGGCTTGGCCTTTTGCTCGGTGTTTTGTTCCACTCATGCCACCTTAGGAGCCGATAAACCGGCATTATGTTCCTTGATTTTGCGTTCCTTACACGGTTGGGTATATGGGGACCCCTTGACAGTTCGTCTTTGAATAAAACTTCTCCAGCAAGGCCCAACATTGGTTTTATTGCAACATAATAAAAACTTAATTAATTAATCAATTGCATAGGGAGTTAGCGCTCCCGAGGATTCTTCTACATACAAGGGGGCCAGTGCTGATGGTGTTGATCCCAAACGGGCGGACTGCGGGACCGCCTCGGGGAAAGTCGAGGTATCTGGCTCCCGTAGGATGTCCCATCCTGTCGTGGCCTGAGACGAGATACGCGCGGCTACTATCAGGGTGTCGGCACGCCGGGAGGTCTTGCTGGACTTGTTTTACCATTGTCGAAATGTCTTGTGCACCGGGATGCCGAGCCTAATCGGATTATCCCTAAGATAAGGGGTGATAATATTATTATTACTTCTGCTGATCGTGAGAGCTTGTGATGGGATAAGTTGGGACACCCCTGCAGGGTTATGATCTTTCGAAAGCCGTGCCCGCGGTTATGTGGCAGATTGAAACTTGTTAATGTCCGGTTGTAGAAAACTTGACAAAAGATCCGAAGTAAAACACACAACTGTGTGAGTAACCGTGACTGTCTCTTTTCACTTTGAGAAGAGAACACGGTGGGGTTATGTTTGACTCGTAGGTAGTTCAGGATCTTTAGCGATCACTACTAGTTTGCGACCGTTTACGTAGATGCTCATCTTATTCTTGTACTCGTAAGTTAGCCACCATATATATGCTTAGTCGCTGCTGCAACCTCACCACTTAACCTTTTCCTGCCCATTAAGCTTTGCTAGTCTTGTTACCCATGGTTATGGGATTGCTGAGTCCTCGTGGCTCATAGATACTACAACAACAGTTGCAGGTGCAGGTTTCCGATGACTTGACGTGAGAGCGATGTCGTTGTGTTGGAGTTCTTTCTTCTTCTTCTTCTTCTTCAGTCTTGGGTTAGGTTCCGGGTCGGCAGCCTGGGATAGCAGATGGATGTCGTTGTGCTTTTCATGTTTGCATCCGTAGTCGGATGTCTTGTATTGATGATGTTGTATTCATGTGACTTGTATGTATTGTTGTATCCCCCATGTATGTATGTAATGGTACGATGTAATGATATCCATCTTGCTAAGCGCCCGAAATGCGGTTGTGCCCCAATCACGTAAGTGTCACGTGATCGGGATAGAATTGCATCTTGGGCCTGACATTACACTACTGTGCTGCATCACCCTTTCCTCTTCGAGGGAATACAACGCAAGCTCGAGAAGTAGCAGGCACACCGAAAGATCTACTAATAAAAAAGTACATGCTATTGAAGAGATTAGTGTATTGAGTGGAAAGATGGATGAGCTTATGAAATTATTTGCTACTAAGAGTGCTTCTTCTGATCCTAATGATATGCCTTTGTCCACGCTGATTGAGAATAATAATGAATCTTTGTATGTGAATTTGGTCGGTAGGAATAATTTTGGTAACAATGCTTATAGAGGAAACTTCAATTCTATGCCTTTTCCTAGTAATTCCTCTAACAATTATGTTAATTCCTACAATAACTCTTATGGAAATTTTAGTAAGATGCCCTCTGATTTTGAAACTACTGTTAAAGAGTTTATGAATTCACAAAAGAATTTCAATGCTTTGCTTGAAGAAAAATTGCTTAAGATTGATGAGTTGGCTAGAAACGTGGATATAATTTCTCTTGATGTGGATTCTTTGAAACTTAGATCTATTCCACCTAAGCATGATATCAATGAGTCTCTCAAAGCCATGAGAATTTCCATTGATGAATGCAAAGAATGAACCGCTAGGATGCGTGCTAAAAGAGATTGCTTTATGAAAGCGTGTTCTTCTAGTTTTCATGATAATAAAGATGAAGATCGAAAAGTAATTGATTTGTATCCTATTAAATCCTTGTTTTCTAGTTTGAATCTTCATAAAGATGGGACTGAAGATGAGTCTACCATAGTTAAAAGGCGTCCCAATGACTCGGAGTTTTTAGAACTTGATGCTAAAAGTGGGATGGAAGTGGTCAAAACGTTACATACCAATGAACCCACTATCTTGGATTTCAAGGGATTTAATTATGATAATTTCTCTTTAATAGATTGTATTTCCCTGTTGCAATCCGTGCTAAATTCTCCACATGCTTATAGTCAAAATAAAGCTTTTACCAAACACATAGTTGATGCTTTAATGCAATCTTATGAAGAAAAACTTGAATTAGAAGTTTCTAGCCCTATAAAGCTTTATGATGAGTGGGAACCTACTATTAAAATTAAGATTAAAGATCATGAATGCTTTGCTTTGTGTGATTTGGGTGCAAGTGTTTCCACAATTCCAAAAACTTTGCGTGATATGTTAGGTTTCCATGAACTTGATGATTGTTCTTTATATTTGCATCCTGCGGATTCTACTATTAAGAAACCTACGGGAAGGATTAATGATGTTCTTATTGTTGCAAATAGGAATTATGTGCCCGTAGATTTCATCGTTCTTGATATAGATTGCAATCCTACATATCCTATTATTCTTGGTAGACCATTCCTTAGAACGATTGGTGCAATTATTGATATGAAGGAAGGAAATATTATATTCCAATTTCCGTTAAGGAAAGGCATAGAACACTTTCCTAGAAATAAAATAAAATTACCTTATGAATCTATTATGAGAGCCACTTATGGATTACCTACCAAAGATGGCAATACCTAGATCTATTCTTGTATCGTGCCTAGCTAGGGGCGTTAAACGATAGTGCTTGTTGGGAGGCAACCCAATTTTATTTTCTTTTTTTGCTCCTGTTTAGGAATAAATATTGCATATAGCTTCTGTTTAGATGTGGTTTTGTGTTTTAATTAGTGTTTGTGCCAAGTAGATCCTTTGGGAAGACTTGTGTGAAGTTTATGCGATCATGCTGTAAAAAACAGAAACTTTAGCGCTCATGAGATTAGCTACCATTTTTTTTACTGGAGAGTGCTTTTTAGTTGATTCTTTTTGCAGATGATTAATAGACAAATTCCTCACTTCCACCAATTTATTTCAATTTTTTAGAGTTACAGAAGTATTCGAAAGTTACAGATTGCTACAAACTGTTCTGTTTTTGAAAGTTTTTCGTGTGTTGTTTGCTTATTTTGATGAATTTATGAGTAGTATCGGGCGGTATGAATCATAGAGAAGTTTGAATACAGTAGGTTTAACACCAATATAAACAAATAATGAGTCCATTATAGTACCTTTGAGTAGTGGTTTGTTTTCTTATACTAACGAAGCTCACGAGATTTTTGGCTAAGTTTTGTGTTGTGAAGTTTTCAATAATGGGTAAGGATTTGATGGACTATGGAACAAGGAGTGGAAAGAGCCTAAGCTTGGGTATTCCCAAGGCACCCCAAGGTAAAATTCAAGGACAACCAAAATCCTAAGCTTGGGGATGCCCCGGGAAGGCATCCCCTCTTCCGTCTTCATCTATCGATAACTTTACTTGAGACTATATTTTTATTCACCACATGATATATGTTTTGCTTGGAGTGTCATGTCTGATTTGTGTCTTTGCTTTTTAGTTTAACACAATCATCCTTGCTGGACACACCTTTTGAGAGAGATACACATGAATCGGAATTTATTAGAATACTCTATGTGCTTCACTTATACCTTTTGAGCTAGATAGTTTTGCTCTAGTGCTTCACTTATATCTTTTATAGCACAGTGGTGGATTTATTTTGTAGAAATTATTGATCTCTCATGCTTCACTTATATCTTTTTTAGAGTATCTGAGAACAACATGGTAATGTGCTTTGGTTGTAAAACTAGTCCTAGTATGATAGGCATCCAAGATGGGAATAGTAAAAACTTTCATATAAAAGTGCATTGAATATTATGAGAAGTTTGATGCTTGATGATTGTTTTGAAATATGATGATGGTAATATTAGAGTCATGCTAGTAGAGTAATTGTGAATTTGAGAAACACTTGTCTTAAAGTTTGTGATTCCCGTAGCATGCACGTATGGTGAACCGTTATGTGATTAAGTTGGAGCATGATTTATTTATTGAGTGTCTTCCTTTGTGTGGAGGTCGGGATCGCACGATTGTTAACTCCTACCAACCCTTCCCCTAGGAGCATGCGTTGAATACTTTGTTTTGATGACATGTAGATTTTTGCAATAAGTATATGAGTTCTTTATGACTAATGTTGAGTCCATGGATTATACGCACTCTCACCCTTCCACCACTGCTAGCCTCTCTTGTGTCGCGCAACTTTTGACGGTACCACACACCCACCATATACCTTCCTCAAAACAGCCACCATACCTACCTATCATGGCATTTCCATAGCCATTCTGAGATATATTGACATGCAACTTTCCACCGTTCCGTTCATATGACACGCTTCATCATTGTCATTCACATAGAGTCATATTTTGTTCTAGCTTTGAGTTGTAAGTAAATAAAAGTGTGATGATCTTCAATACTAGAGCATTGTCCCAGTAAGGAAAGGATGATGGAGGCTATGATTCCTCCACAAGTCGGGATGAGACTCCGGACGTAAGAAAAGAAAAAAAGAAAAGAAAAAAGAGGCCATATAAAAGGGGGGAAAGAAAAAAAGGAGAAAAGGCCCAAATAAAAAAGAAAGAAAGAAAAAAATAAGAGAGAAAAAGAGAGAAGGGACAATGTTACTATCCTTTTTCCACACTTGTGCTTCAAAATGGCAGCATGATCTTCATGCTAGAGAGTCTCTTGTTTTGTCACTTTCATATACTAATGGGAATTTTCATTATAGAACTTGGCTTGTATATTCCAATGATGGGCTTCCTCAAAATGCCCTAGGTCTTCGTGAGCAAGCAAGTTGGATGCACACCCACTTAGTTTCTTTTGTTGAGCTTTCATATACTGATAGCTCTAGTGCATCCATTGCATGGCAATCCTACTGACTCACATTATTATCTATTGTTGTGCATCTCCATAGCCCATTGATACGCCTAGTTGATGTGAGACTATCTTCCTCTTTTGTCTTCTCCACAACCACCACTCTATTCCAATTATAGTGCTATATCCACGGCTCACGCTCATGTATTGCATGAAAGTTGAAAAGTTTGAAAAAATTGAAGTGTGAAACAATTGCTTGGCTGAAACCGGGGTTGTGCATGATTTAAATATTTTGTTTGATGAAGATAGAGCATAGCTAGACTATATGACTTTGTAGGGATAACTTTATTTGGCCATGTTATTTTGAGAAGACATGATTGCTTTGTTAGTATGCTTGAAGTATTATTATTCTTATGTCAATATTAAACTTTTTTCTTGAATCTTTCGTATCTGAACATTCATGCCACAATAAAGAAAGTTACATTGAGAATTATGTTGGTTAGCATTCCACATCAAAAATTCTATTTTTATCATTTACCTACTCGAGGACGAGTAGGAATTAAGCTTGGGGATGCTTGATACTTCTCCAACGTATCTATAATTTTTTATTGTTCCATGCTATTATATATTCTATTTTGGATGTTTAATGGGCTTTATTATACACTTTTATATTATTTTTGGGACTAACCTAATAACGCAAGGCCCAGTGCAAATTGCTGCTTTTTGTCTATTTCAGTGTTTCGCAGAAAAGGAATATCAAACGGAGTCCAAATGGATTGAAACATTCAGGAGAGTTATTTTTGGAACGATATCAATACAGAAGACTTCGAGTACACGCCAGGAAGCGAGAGAGGCGGCCACGAGGGCAGGGGGCGCGCCCCCACCCTCATGAGCCCCGTGTGGCTCCCCTGACGTGCCTCTTCAGCCTATATATACTCCCATACCCTGAAAACATCGGGGACGCCAACAAAACCCTAATTCCACCGCCATAACCTTCTATACCCGTGAGATCCCATCTTGGGGCCTATTCCGGAGCTCTGCCGGAGGGGCATCGATCACGGAGGGCTTCTACATCAACACCATAGCCTCTCCGATGAGTTGTGAGTAGTTTACCACAGACCTTCAGGTCCATAGTTATTAGCTAGCTGGCATCTTCTCTCTCTTTGGATCTCAATACAAAGTTCTCCTCGATCTTCGAGGAGATCTATTCGATGTAATCTTTTTGCGGTGTGTTTGTAGAGATCCGATGAATTGTGGGTTTAAGATCAAGATTATCTATCAACAATATTGGATTCTTTTCTGAAATCTTTTATGTATGATTTAAATATCCTTGCAAGTCTCTTTGAATTATCGGTTTGGTTTGGCCTACTAGATCTATAGTTCTTGCAATGGGAGAAGTGCTTGGCTTTGGGTACAATCTTGCGGTGTCCTTTCCCAGTGACAGCAGGGGCAGCAAGGCATGCATTGTATTGTTGCCATCGAGTATAAAAAGATGGGGTTTATATCATATTGCTTGAGTTTATCCCTCTACATCATGTCATCTTGCTTAAGGAGTTACTCTGTTCTTATGAACTTAATACTCTAGATGCATGCTGGATAGCGGTCGATGTGTGGAGTAATACTAGTAGATGCAGAATCGTTTCGGTCTACTTGTCATGGATATGATGCCTATATACAATGATCATGCCTAGATATTCTCATAACTATGCGCTCTTCTATCAATTGCTCGAGAGTAATTTGTTCACCACCGTAGAAATCTGCTATCATGAGAGAAGCCACTAGTGAAACCTATGCCCCCCGGGTCTATTCTCATCATATTAAGCATCCATCAACTATTTACTTTACTTTGCATTATTTACTTTCAGTCTCTATACCAAAAAATGCCAAAACTATTATCTTATCATATCTATTAGACCTCACTTTTGTAAGTGACCGAGAAGGGATTGACAACCCCTTTTATCGCGTTGGCTGCAAGGTTCTTATTTGTTTGTGTAGGTGCAAGGGACTAGCGCGTGGTCTCCTACTAGATTGATACCTTGGTTCTCAAAAACTGAGGGAAATACTTACGCTACTGTGCTGCATCACCCTTTCCTCTTCGAGGGAATACAACGTTAGCTCGAGAAGTAGGAGATATCATCCAAAACATAGAAGCTACATGTCGGGCAGCGAAGTGGGCCATTGAGCTTGGGCCTCATGGTTTAAAATATGTGCCTCGAACGACCATCAAATCACAAGGGCTCGTGGATTTTATCAATGATTGGACAGAATTGCAAATGCCTGAGGAAAAGCCAGATAACACATACTGGACTATTCACTTTGATGGCTCCAGACAGTTAGAAGGCTCGGGGGCTGGAGTTGTATTAACTTCCCCACGAGGTGATAAATTTTCTTATGTTCTCCGGTTAAAGTTCCCTTGTACTAATAATGCAGCTGAATATGAGGCTTTGCTCCATGGTCTTCGGATGGCCAAGGAGATGAACTTAAGCCGGGTGAGATGCTTTGGTGATTCAGATCTGGTAGCTCAACAGGTTTCTGGAACTTGGGATTCCAAGGATCCGCTCATGGCGGCTTATCATTGAGAGGTTGATGCAATTGTGGGTCACTTCAAGGGTTACCAAGTTGAGCACGTTGATCGGAGGAAGAATGAGGCAGCTGATGCCTTAAGCTGGTTAGGATCTCAGCGAAGTCGGTACCGCCTAACACGTTTTTGGATGTTCTGATTAACCCGTCTGTCAAGTTACCTACAGAGGAGAACCTTGCTGTTCCTAACCCGGAAGCACAATTGTTGGCGGCTCTTCATGTCATTCCAGATTGGACCGTTCCATATTTGGCTTACTTGACCCGGGGCAAGTTGCCTGATGATGAGATTTTGGCCAGACAGATAACCCGACGGTCTAAGTCAATGACAATTGTCAATGGAGAATTGCACCATCGCAGTGTTACAGGAGCGTTTCAACGTTGTGTGTCACCTGAGGAAGGCTGTGAGATCCTACGGGAGATCCATGAAGGAGATTGTGATCATCACGCCGACTCTAAATCTCTTGTAGACAAAGCTTTTTGTCATGGGTTCTATTGGTTGACGGCTCATGCTGATGCTGAAGGCTTGGTCAGTAGATGTGACGGTTGTCAGAAGTTTTCACGACGTGATCATGTTCCGGCTCAAGAGTTGAATGGTTGCCTTGAGTTATATTTGAAGGGTTTGTCCATAGGCTTTTCTTGGAGTCCATTTGTTGGTTTCAAGGAGAGTTTGTGATGACCAAGGTGCTATTAAGGAATGATGACCCACAAGTGTAGGGGATTGTCGGTGTACTAAAGTAGGGGTACCCTTAGTATCCCGAACTTGTGCACGGGCAGTCGCAGCGTCCCGCGGCAAGGCTTGCCTGGTGATCGCCAAGGTCCTCCGTGGTTCCTTTGGAGCCATACAAGAACAAAGTATCCAAGCCAAGGAGACAAGGCCCCGGCAAGAGGAGCTTGCCGGGAAGGCCACTCAAGGCACAAGACCACTCAAGGCACAAGACCCTGGCAAGAGGAGCTTGCCGGGAAGGCCAACCAAGGCACCTCAAGAAACTTGCCGTGACGCGCCACGCGTCCTGGCAAGGCCCGGTGAGCGACAAGCTCCCGGAAGCGACAAGATAGCGACCGCGGTAAGGCGCTTGCCGCGGCAAGCTTCCACTCAGTACCCGCGCTCCAGCACATCCACCCACGTGTCGCTCTGGGATCCTCCCAGGCGTACGTGGTGGAAGGCTGTGCAACCAGGGGTACGCGATGGCAAGCGGCGATGACAAGGTTGCCATCGTGGCGAACGGTGGCGCCCCTGACGGCCCTTTCTGCACTGTTTGGGCGACGGCGACGGGCATTTAATGCCCTTGTCCCGTGCCGTCAGGGTTAGGTATGGAACACTGTACAGGTAGCTGTACCAACTGCAGCACTTTTCCCTTTTTACCCTCAACTGCGTTGCCACCTGTCGGTGACCCCTTGAGCATATAAAAGGAGGCCCATGCGCAACGTAGGGGGGGGTTAGACATTCGAACACTCTCACGCTCGGTCTCATTAGCCGCTGAGGAATACTGTAGCTTCCAGCGCTCCCGAGCCAAGAACTCAATACAAACCACAAAGCACGAGTAGGGTTTTACGCATCCGTGCGGCCCGAACCTGGGTAAACTGCTCATGTGCCTCGCCTCGATCTGCTCATCGTGCAATCTCCGCCCCCTGCCGTACCGAAAGGGGCTCCGGTCCCATAGGTGTTCGTGGGTGGATCAGTTTCCCCGACATCTTTGGCGCGCCAGGTAGGGGGTGCGTCGAGGTTGTGTGAACCTGATCCGACGTCCACACGAGCTAGATCTTCACCATCTTCATCAACATGCCGCCGAAGAAGAAGGCTTCGGAGGCAGCAGGTCCGTCCGCGTCGATCCCACCACCGCCGGAGCCAACGGCTGGTGGGGTAGACGCCGGCGGGAGAACGGACGTCGACGAGGGAGCTCACGGTGCCGCCAAGTACAAGGACAAGGCTGCGCTGCCCATCGGCGGCGTAGCCGGCTCCCACGACGATCGGGCGCACTCCAAGACCTCGGCGTCCGTGCATGCATCGCGCCCATCTCAGGAGGCGCGGGACCAGCAGGGTCATGGTACTCACGGTACCATACGTGTAATGCCCAGGATGGGACTATACCTCCTACGTGTCGAGGCACGACTTAAAGGTATAAGCCCATTCTGGAATGATCTCAAGTTTGGTATCTTTGCACGACTCATGTAAAAGCGGGATGAAATTGCAAAAGAGATAATTGGCTTACACTCGCCACTTCACACAATACATTACATAAGCAAAACATCATTCAAAACATCACAACCCGACTACGGGTGAAGATCCAAATGAAAGATACCAAAACAAAATAAAGCCACAGGTCCGAATTGCCCCTAGTAGAAACCACTACTGATCGTCAAAAACGTCACAAGCATACGACCACGCTCTTCATCGAACTCCCGGTGAAGTTCTGATCCATCTCCTGCATCACTCTCGGCTGAACCTGCATCTGGTGTGGTAGTATCTGTGAGCCACGAGGACTCAGCAATCCCATAACCATGGGTAACAAGACTAGCAAAGCTTTATGGGTAGGAAGAGGTAAAGTGGTGAGGTTGCAGCAGCGGCTAAGCATAATATGGTGGCTAACTTACGAGTACAAGAATAAGATGAGCATCTACGCAAACGGTCGCAAACTAGTAGTCATCGCTAAAGATCCTAAACTACATACGAGTCAAACATAACCCCACCGTGTTCTCTTCTCAAAGTGAAAAGAGACAGTCACGGTTACTCACACGGTTGTGTGTTTTACTTCGGATCAGCTGTCAAGTTTTCTACAACCGGACATTAACAAATTCCAATCTGCCACATAACCGCGGGCACGGCTTTCGAAAGATTATAACCCTGCAGGGGTGTCCCAACTTAGCCCATCAAAAGCTCTCACGATTAGCTGAAGTGATAAATATAATATCATCACCCCTTATCTTAGGGAAATCCAATCAGGCTCGGCTTCCCGGTGCACAAGACATTTCGACAATGATAAAACAAGTCCAGCAAGACCTCCCGGTGTGTCGACACCCTGATAGTAGCCGCGCGTATCTCATCTCAGGCCACGACCGGATGGGCGATGCTACAGGTAAAAATCAACAACGAAGAAGGGTAAAAATCAACAAGAGCATCCTTACAAAGAAGGGTTGAACGGAGTTGATTTTTTTTTTAAAATCAACAACGAAAACGAATAAGCTTGATGTGGGCTTATGTAAAACATCTCAAAATTAAGAGGTGACAACCAGCCACTTACGAAAACATTTGATTGGATTGAGATCAACAAGGAGAAAACTGGGTCATTTATAAGCACCATAATAGCAACAGTTCTCAGGGAAAGCTTTTAGGTGAAATACAACCCAAGATTACTCCAACAAATAAATTGAAAGGTTGGAAAGATCTCCTGAACAAAGAAAATGATGGTTTTAAATATCTCATACTTGATAACTCGTGAATCATGAAACATGAAGGAATTGTCAAGAATGACATAACACCATCTGAAAAGATAAGGTAGAAAGAATTGCACTTGAAAAGTATGATGAAGAATGCTTGAGCTCCAACAAGAATCTTGATGAAGACTTCGAGGATGAATTAAAACATGATGAACCACCATGAGAACTCCGGTAATGAAAACATGAGAAGTGAAAGATGAAAAGAATAAGATTCAAGGCCTACGATGAATTAGATGAAGCTTGAAATGATGTAATAGAAATAACTTGGAGCTCCGAAACAAGATGAACAACTTAGAACCAAGGATTTATTCCTCCTGAATAAACTCTAAACGAAGGGATTAATCCACTTGGATGAAATAAGAATAAGAATTATGTTATGCATATCCTTCATCAATTAAATTGATGACAAACAACGGATTTGGCATACTACTTATTCTCGTTGGAAAGAATTAAAGAGAGATCTCGGACAAACTTGGGTAATCTTCAACGAACCACCGTTAGGATTAAGAAAAGAACAAATGAATTAAAACGATAACAACGGAAGAGTAAACTTGAAAGAACCACCGTAAGAATATGGAGACGAACGAAGAGACATCAATTAAGAATAGTTGGAGGACGAAGTTGAAAACTGAGAACAAAGAAATCTTCTGAAATGATGGCCTTCGGAGGATCACAATGGAAAGAATTTATGAAGAATCTTGAGAGAACGGGCCAAGATTTAAGAGAAACACTTCTCCGGTCTCCAAATGCTGAGAATGAAGACGAGAAATGCCATGAAGAGTTTCGAGATACTCCGGACGAATGACAAGAGGAAGGTGGAGCAAAAGATGGAAATAATTGAAAACAACCTTGGAGAAGGCATGTGACTGATGGAGATCATTCTTACGTCACACTTTGAAAAGAATTTGAGTATAACTCCGGAAAAATTGTAAGAGTCAGGTAAGATCATGGAGAAAGACCTGTGGGTTAGGGCCCAGTCAAAGAAATCACCGTTGAAAAAGGTTGCTTCAGAGATATTACACCGGTTGAATTAGAAAGGCTTGAATAAGATAACAATCCTCAAAATAATTTGAACGGATAAAGAATGGAATCATGAATCTCCGGCACTCCGGACATGAATAGCAAGAGGAGAAAGATTAATTGGTGCACCGGAATAAGAAAGCATTGTGAAATGAGGGAAAGGATAAGATCAACACCGAAATCTTGAATTAGATCCACCGGCAGAATTTGAGAGCAAAAGAATGATGAAGTTGAAGCTCTTGAGCAACTTCATGATAAAGCACCGGATAAGAACATTGAAGGAAATGAATGAAGAAATATCACATGAATAAAATGGATACTTGATTAAGAATTTCTGGCTCCGAGAAGAAGAAGGGTGGGAGGGTGGGAAAACAAAGACAGCTTGAGACGAACAAAATGGACACCGGTTGAAAAAGAATTTAACATGACCATCTTGATGATTAAGAAGGACTAGCACTCCCATAGAAATATGAGAATACCGAATAGGAAAGGTATGGAATCAACATTTGACATCGAAGCAACTCGAATACCAGAATCAAAACAAAAACAAAGGATAGATATGTTTATGAAGAAGATTATGTTGCAACATATCCATCCGAACAGAGAATTGAACGAATGAATTCTGCAGGTACAACAACTTGTCGAGAAGCCACTTGGGAGAACAAAAGATAAATAAAAGCAATAAGGAGCAGAAAGAACAAATACAAGATAGAAGCTTCGTTCCACATATTCGTGTTGAAAGCTCATGGAACGTGTTACAAAAGGGTTTTGCAATCCCCGGATCAGCATAGCCAAGGATCCTTTAAGATGCAACTCCCGATCGGAACAAGCCCATAAAACCACTTCACTCAATGTAGAACCCCGAACTTCATATCATGCACTCGTTGGAAGAATGCCTAGAACTACTAGATGAACCCACCTATTAATTTCCGAAAGTTTCCAGTTATGCAATCAGGTGTTGGGGATACATGGGAAGCATCACACACTCAACTCTAATCCTACATCCAGCTGTATCCATCCTTCAACACATAACCAGTTATCTCCGGAAACCATTTACCTCGGACCTTCGAAACACATCTACTATACAAGCTATGGCAATACTCCCGAACTACCTCCCCAGTACTGGGTGATGTCGGGGTTATCTTGCCACTAACCGCATAGGAGAGTTTACGATGTCGGCCGTCTTAAGTATTCTAGAACTGATGCGATATATTTGTGACGACAACACCTCGGAGCTCAACTCCGCGGGACACTGCCATAACCCCTAATGACAGGAGGCATCGAGAACAATGTTCTCGTCACAAAGACATCGGAACAATCCAAACAATACTCGCGTGATCCTAAAAAACAATTGGTGCATTTTTGAGAGTAGAAGAGATAAAAGTAATCGTCAGGAGTCCTCACCAGAGTGAAAAGAGATGAGAAGCAAAAGAAATCCTACTCTCCGATATATATAGGACTCAAAACATTTTCATTGTGTGCCTAGACTCAACCGTCAATGATTCGATCAATCAGTGGGAGCTTCTAGGTCGGAGAAGGCTCTGAATACCAACTTGTAATGCCCAGGATGGGACTATACCTCCTACGTGTCGAGGCACGACTTAAAGGTATAAGCCCATTCTGGAATGATCTCAAGTTTGGTATCTTTGCACGACTCATGTAAAAGAGGGATGAAATTGCAAAAGAGATAGTTGGCTTACACTCGCCACTTCACACAATACATTACATAAGCAAAAAATCATTCAAAACATCACAACCCGACTACGGGTGAAGATCCAAATGAAAGATACCAAAACAAAATAAAGCCACAGGTCCGAATCGCCCCTAGTAGAAACCACTACTCATCGTCAAAAACGTCACAAGCATACAGCCACGCTCTTCATCGAACTCCCGGTGAAGTTCTGATCCATCTCCTGCATCACTCTCGGCTGAACCTGCATCTGGTGTGGTAGTATCTGTGAGCCACGAGGACTCAGCAATCCCATAACCATGGGTAACAAGACTAGCAAAGCTTTATGGGTAGGAAGAGGTAAAGTGGTGAGGTTGCAGCAGCGGCTAAGCATAATATGGTGGCTAACTTACGAGTACAAGAATAAGATGAGCATCTACGCAAACGGTCGCAAACTAGTAGTGATCGCTAAAGATCCTAAACTACATACGAGTCAAACATAACCCCACCGTGTTCTCTTCTCAAAGTGAAAAGAGACAGTCACGGTTACTCACACGGTTGTGTGTTTTACTTCGGATCATCTGCCAAGTTTTCTACAACCGGACATTAACAAATTCCAATCTGCCACATAACCGCGGGCACGGCTTTCGAAAGATTATAACCCTGCAGGGGTGTCCCAACTTAGCCCATCACAAGCTCTCACGATTAGCTGAAGTGATAAATATAATATCATCACCCCTTATCTTAGGGAAATCCGATCAGGCTCGGCTTCCCGGTGCACAAGACATTTCGACAATGGTAAAACAAGTCCAGCAAGACCTCCCGGTGTGTCGACACCCTGATAGTAGCCGCGCGTATCTCGTCTCAGGCCACGACCGGATGGGCGATGCTACAGGTAAAACCAAACCTCGAGTTTCCCCGTGGTGGCCCTGCAGGACCCCCGTTTGGGACCAACACCATCAGCACTGGCCCCCCTGCTATGTAGAAAGATTCCTCGGGTAGCGCTAACTCCCTATGCAATTTAATTAATTAATTAAGTTGTTATTATGAGCAAATTAAAACCAATGTTGGGCCTTGCTGGAGGAGTTTTATTCAAAATTGAACTGTCAAGGGGTCCCCATCCACCCATCGTGTAAGGAACGCAAAATCAAGGAACATAATGCCGGTTTATCGGCACCTAAGGTGGCATGAGTGGAACAAAACACCGAGCAAAAGGCCAAGCCTTCCACCCATGCCTAGTATATAGGTGTGTTAATAATAATAATAGATATTGTCATATTCCAACAACAAGTTCCCTCCTGGAACAAACTTCATCTTCACCTGCAACTAACAACGCTATAAGAGGGGCTGAGCAAGCGGGTAACATAGCCAAACAGTGGTTTTTGCTAGGAAGGTGTCAAAGGTTAGAGGTTTCATGGCAACAAGGAGAGGCTGACATAAAAGATGGGTAGCGCGACATGTAACGATAGCATCGAGACAACTAAGCATGGCAATGGTAGTAAACTTATCCAAGGGTATGATCATCTTGCCTGGGATTCCACAAGGAAAAAGAACGGATCCATGAAGTAGACGGAGCAACATAGTCGAGCGAATCCTCACAACTCCGGAACGAAACCGAAGCTAACCAGAGAAGCAACCGGAAAGAAGCAAACAACACGGTAAACACACAAGCATACACATGGCATACGATGCACATCCAAGTATGATGCATGTCCGGTTTAAATATGCATGGCAAGGCAAGGTGCACAAACAAAACTACAAGTTAAGTGGAGCTCAATATGCAACGAGTTGCATATTGACGAAACACCACATTTTAATTATTTAATTGACTCTCATTATTTACAAGACAAGATTAAATGTTTTTAACATGGCAAGAGGTGAAGTAAAAGTAAACTATCTATCTAGGCATTTTAAATGAGGCCGGAAAATAACAACAACAATTCCGGAAATCCCCCATGAGCATGTTTAGCAATTTTTAAAGCAAACAACAATTCACACATATAATGTTGTTAACATGATGCAGATGACATGAACAAGTTTTATGCAAGTTTTAGTAAAAGTTAACATGAAGAGATGAAGCACTTGTCACCGTGGTGGAAAGGAAAGGGTGCCACGGCAACGATCCTAAAATGATGCAACGCAACATCTCGGTTCCGGTAACTCGTTGAGAGATTCCCGTCACCGGGTTCCCACGGGTCGGCGACGAGGCAAACGAGGAGTACACAAAAGATGATACGGGCACGGAGCACACAAGGGAAACATTTCATAAAACACGAGCATTCCACGGGTCATCGTCTCGGGGTTATACCTTCGGAACGTTCGTTTCAGGGCGGTTCGAGGTTGTAGAGGAAGTAGTCGTACACGGGGTCATCGTGGAACACGTTCGTAGAGGGAAGTAGTCGTTCCGTTCGTCGAGGAAGTAGTGGTACACAATCATCGGTAGGGGTACACGGCGACGGTAGACGAACTTGAAGGTCATCGGCGTCGTGGTTCTTGGGGGTCCTCGTTCTTGCGACGGTAGTTGTACACGGGATCTCCATGTGTAGTCGTACTCGGTCCTCGGGGCACCGGAGAGGGACTTGACGGTTCAAAACGTTCGTCGTGGTACTTGGCGTCCGTGGGTCTTGGCGACGGTAGACGTTCTCGTTCGTAGATGTTCGGGGCCGTCGTGGTACTTGCAGTCCTTGGCGATTCCGGATGTACTCGACGGTCTTGGGGTCCCTCGAGGGTCGACGGTAGTTGTTCACGGGTCGACGAGGTACTTGGCACCATCTTGGTCTTGCGGCTGGGGTCTTCACAACAAAGGGAAAAAAGGAAGCAAGGTGACGAGGCCATGGCAGCGGCAGTCGGGCCGGCGAGGAAGAGGCCCCCGACTGACGGGTAGGAGGAGGTGCTCGGGGAGGTCGACCGGGCGCGGTGGAGGCAGGTCGTGGCGGCGCTGGACGAGGCCTCACGATGAGGTGCTGGAGCTGCGCGCATCTGGACGAGGCCGGGCAGGGACGCGGCGATGAGAGCGGGAGGCGCGGAGGCAGGGCGGCTGCAGCCTTGGCGCAGGTCGCGCGGCTGGCTGGAGAGGAGGTGGCGCTGCGCTGGAGATGCGGCGCGACGGACGCGACCATGGCGAGGAGGCAGGACCTCTGGCCGGCGCTGGGGCGCGGCTGAGGCGCGGCGGCCTTGGTGGCGGACGAGGGAGCTGTCGGCTCGGGCTCCAGGCGGCGAGGTGAGAGCCGCGGTCGGGAGGAGAGGAGATCGATGTGGGTGCGGGAGCGAGATAAAGAGGCAGGGTCGAGCGAGAGAGAAGCTGGCGGCGGAGGTCGGGAGACAGGAGCGAGGGATGAGAGGATTCGGTCGGTCGGCTAGGTTAGGGATCGGGGTGGCTGGTCTTGGCCAGATGGGCCGGCTGGGAGGGAAGGCTGAGGCCCAAAGTTGGGAGGCAGTTGGGCCTGTCTGCTCTACTTATTTTATTTCTTTAGCAGAAATAAAATAGAGAGGGATCCAAAAAATTAAGAAAGGAGGCGAAGAACAAGAATAAAATGATGGAACACTTTTGTAAGGCTTTATGGAATATTACCAACCCAACAAAAACGGCTCCAACAAAATAGGGAAGATATGCAAGTGTGTTGGGTTAATTCCAAACAAATGGAATATTTATTAATATAGCTCCCTAAATATTGAGAGGATATGTTTTAAAGAGAAGTCATTCTTCCCTCGATTTAAATGGATCGAAGATCCACACGATTTATTTAAGTTGAGATGCAAAGATTAAAGACATGATGGCATGATGACATGATGCAATGCAAAAAAAAATAACACAAGCACAATAGAAACACACGGGAGAACCCGGAACATCTGGAATCTCTGGAATCTTCTGGAATCTTCTGGGACGTCGGTCTTCGGGCGTCACAATATGCTTGCTGGGCCAAGGTCAAGCTGGTGGGTCCCGGAACGCTCAAGACCAACATGCACGCCAACATGCTGGCACGAGCAAGGCACGGTCGCTTGGACGGGATACTGCTCCTTCTAACGTAGTTAGAAGTCCGAGCATATCCCGCTCCTCGCACCGTTCGCCACCGCTACACGCCACTCCAGCAGAAGCTCTGCCACGAGCTCAACTGCTTCTAGACTTCTCTCCAGCGGCAGACAAGGCCGACGACTGGAGGGCCACCATTCAGAGTCTCATCGCCTTCGCCAACGGCGACACTCCGCGGCAACCGAGCACATCGCAGCCGCGGCAAGTCAGCCAGGCGCGGGTCGATGGCGACAAGACCGGTGGGGGTGCAACCACCGTGCACTCTCCGCCCCGAAGGCCAAAATCGCCGACTCGTCGGATCAACATCGACGACGACTCCACTGCGTCATCAGATCCACGAGCTCGTCGCGACCAGCGCCAAGTTCTCCACGAACGACAACAAGAAGACGCTCGCACTCGCATCGAGCGCCGAAGAGAAGCGCGACGTCAATCCGACCAGCGTGTTGGGCCCGCTGTCGACATGCATGCGCCAGGGGGACCAGGCGACTTGCCGTACGCGGTAGGTTGTCCTGCGTTTACTCGTGAGCTGCGGCAAGTCCAGTGGCCCAGCATGAAGAATTTCAAGCCAGACGTACCAGAGAAGTACGACGGCAAGACGCATCCGTCGGAGTTCCTCAGCATCTACACCATCGCGGTGCAAGCTGCCGGGGGGCGAGACGACAAGATCCTTGCCAACTACTTCCCGCTGGTACTAAAACCCAACGTCAGATCCTGGCTCATGCACTTGCCGGACAACTCCATATCTTCTTGGGCGGACCTATGCCATCAGTTTGTCAGCGCCTTTACAGGCGGCCTCAAACCTCATGGCCAAGAGAGTGACCTGCACCTGCTCGCCCAGAAGGAAGGAGAACCCCTGCGCAAGTATATCCAGAGATTCAGCCGTGTACAACATAACATCCCCGACGTCCACCCTGCCGCGGTTATCAGCGCGTTCCATCAGAACGTGCGTAACCGCAGGATGAGGGAGGAGATGGCGATGTGCAAGATCAGGGACGTCAGTGAGCTGTATGCCCTGGCTGACAAGTGCGCACGTGCTGAGGAGGGGAGGAAACTCCCCGGGGAGGATACAGGAGCAGGAGGATCTGACAGTGAGGATGCTGCCCCGGCAAAGAAAAACCGGCGGCGGAACAACAGGAAGAAGAAAAGCAAAGAGGTGCTAGTCGTTGAGCAGTCCGTCAACGGAGGTGGCGCCGACAAGGCCAAAGTTGGTAGCTCCGGCAAGGAGACTGCCGCATGCACCAACTGCCAGGCCGTGGCGGCCGCCGACAAGCAGGATGACACCGACAAGCAGTACTGCAAGATCCACCGCACCAAGGGCCATGACCTCCAGAACTGCAAGAGGGTCGAACAGCTCGTCGAGCAGCAGAAGGCTGAGTACGAGCGACGCGACAAGGAGAAGGCCCAAGGAGGTGATGGAGGATCCGGCAAGAAGCGGTCATTCAACGGCCGGGGAGGACGCCGCGGCAAGGCCAAGCAGCGGCAAGGTGACAGGCCTCCCCGTGGCCGCGACAAGGATGAAGACGACGACAACGACGAAGACATGGACGATGTTGAGACTAGTGAGCAGGAGTTCCAGAAAGCCACAGAGGTCTTGTGCGTTGACGGCGGTGCTTCTTTGCATACTTCACACCGCCAACTCAAGCAGTGGGTGCGGGAAGTTAATGCAGCAGAACCACCTGTCGGATCGCGGAAGCTTCTGAAGTGGTCCAACACGCCTATCATCTTCGATATTGAGGACCACCCTGATCGCACAACTGCGGTCGGGTGCTTGCCGATGTTGGTTTCGCCAACTATCCACAACCTCAAGGTCACTAAGATGTTAGTTGACGGTGGGGCCGGCTTGAACCTGATCTCCTCCACTGTACTCCAGAAACTCCAGATCCCTGACAGCGAGCTCGAAGAGACCGGCACATTCCAAGGAATAAACCCGGGAAGGAGCAAGCTGAAGGGGAAGATCACGTTGTCAGTGACATTTGGCGGCGAGCTGAACTTCAGAACTGAGAGGGTCACCTTTGACGTTGCCGATTTTCCATTGCCTTACAATGGGATACTCGGCCGTCCAGCGCTCGCCAAGTTCATGGCAGCCTCTCACTATGCATACAACATGCTGAAGATGCTAGGCCCGATAAGCGTCATCTCTGTCCCTGGTGACAAGAAGGATGCTCTTATCTGCGTCGACAAGATCTACCGGGATGCAGCAGACGCAACAGATCGCAAGACACTTGCCGCTGAAGCTCCCGGGGGGAAGGAGAAGACCAAGTCCGGCAAGAGCTCCAGGGCCCACTCCGGCAAGCGCACCTCTTCGGAGTGCTGCGCCGCCGTCGAGGACGCACCATCGAGCTCCACCGGCAAGTGTAAGAAGACGATGGCAGCTCCGCCAGAGACCAAGAAGGTGTCCGCCAAGGAGGACGGCACTGGTGGTACCTTCACCATCAGTGCCACACTCGACCCTAAATAGGAAAGTGCGGTTGTTGCTTTCCTACGGGCGAACGTCGACGTGTTTGCATGGCAACCGTCTGACATCCCCGGTGTTCCCAGGAAAGTAATTGAGCACAAGCTTGCCGTCTGTCCTCACGCGCGGCCCGTCAAGCAGAAAGTCAGGAAACAAGCAGCGGAGCGCCAAGAATTCATCGCAGAAGAGATCAAGAAATTGGAAGCAGCAGGCCTTGTCAGAGGAGTGCTCCATCCTACGTCGTTAGCCAATCCTGTGGTCGTACGCAAGGCAAACGGGAAATGGAGGCTTTGTATCGATTTCACCGATGTGAATAAAGCTTGTCCAAAAGACCCATTTCCCTTGCCGCGCATTGACCAGATTGTTGACTCCACGGCCGGATGTGACCTGCTTTCATTTCTTGACACATACTCAGGATACCATCAAATCTTCATGGCAGAAGAGGATGAGGAGAAGACTGCATTCATCACTCCATGTGGCACATACTGTTTTATACGGATGCCTTTTGGTTTAAAGAATGCTGGTACCACGTTCGCAAGGGTAGTCCATACAACTTTTGAGCCACAAATACACAGAAATGTAGAAGCTTACATGGATGACATAGTGGTCAAGAGCAAAGACAGGGCAACCCTGATTCAAGATTTAGACGAGACCTTTGCAAATCTGCGCAAGATCCAGCTCAAGCTCAACCCCGAGAAGTGTGTGTTTGGAGTCCCTTCCGGCAAGCTTCTCGGGTTCTTCATGTCTCAGAGGGGAATTGAAGCCAATCCCGACAAGATCAAGGCTATCGAGCAGATTGAAGCACCAAAGCGCGTCAAGGATGTGCGAAGACTTGCCGGTTGCATGGCTGCTCTAAGCAGGTTTATCTCTAAGTCTGCTGAGCGCGCCCTGCCGTTTTTCAAAATTTTGAAAAAGGTAGGTCCAGTGAAATGGACTCCGGAAGCGGAGGCTGCGCTGCAAGACTTGAAGAGGTACCTGTCCTCCACTCCAATACTTGTCGCACCTAAGCTGCAAGAGAAGTTGCTGCTGTATCTAGCAGCAACCAATCAAGTGGTCAGTGCTGCGTTAGTAGCGGAGAGGGAGGCAGATGATGAGCCAGCAACCGTGGCAAGCACGTCCAGCGAAAAGCAGGGGGCTTTCCCGACAAGCTCTGGTCCCGACAAAGATGGATCTGTGCAGACGCAAGAGGAGATACGGAAGAAAATGGTGCAGCGCCCAGTTTACTTTGTCAGCTCCCTTCTGCAGGGGGCTAGGTCAAGGTACTCTGGTGTACAGAAGTTGCTTTTCGGCCTTCTCATGGCCTCGAGAAAGCTGCGCCATTACTTCCAAGCACATGAGATCATAGTTGTCACTCGCTTTCCGCTGAAGAGGATACTACAGAATCCAGAAGCAACAGGCAGGATTGTTGAGTGGGCACTGGAACTGTCAAGCTTTGGCCTCAAGTTTGAAAGCACTTCAACTATCCAAAGCAGAGCATTGGCAGAGTTCATAGCGGAGTGGACGCCAACACCAGATGAAGAGATTCCAGAAACAAGCATCCCCGTCAAGGAAGCAAGCAAAGAGTGGCTGATGTACTTTGATGGTGCCTTCTCGCTGCAAGGCGCCGGTGCTGGTGTGCTGCTTGTCGCACCCACCGGAGAACACCTCAAGTACATGGTCCAGATGCACTTTCCCAAGGAGCAAGCAACAAACAATACTGCAGAGTATGAGGGTTTGCTTGCCGGTCTCAGGATCGCGGCAGACCTTGGGATCAAGAAGCTCATTGTCAGGGGTGACTCGCAGCTTGTCGTCCGCCAAGTCAACAAGAATTATCAGAGTCCGTTGATGGAAGCTTACGTCGATGAAGTGAGAAAGCTAGAAGAGCACTTTGACGGCCTACAGATGGAGCATGTTCCAAGAGCTCAGAATGACATTGCAGATGGCTTATCAAAGTGCGCCGCACTTAAGTTACCTGTGGAACCAGGGATCTTTGTGCTCAAGCTGACTCAACCATCCGTAACACCATCAACTGGACAAAGCAAGAAGAGGAAGTTGGTTTCTGGTGACTATTTTCCGGCAGAGCTTCCCGAAGCCGCCGCCAAGAAGGTCCCCAAGATCAACACCAAGAGTGCTGAGGAGCAGTCTGCTCCGGCAAGCCCTATGGTTTGTTCCGTTGAAGCAAACGCTTCCGACAAGTTTTGCTCCGGCAAGCTTGCCGGGGAACATCAAGCTCCGGCCGAGCCGCAGGTTCTCGCTGTAGAAGCGGATGTTCCCGTAGCAGCAGATGTGCCTTTAGTCCTTGTTGTCGAGCCACAGGCTCCAGCATGGGCACAATAGATTGTCCATTTCCTTCAGACAGGAGAACTTCCCGAAGAGCAAGAAGAAGCGGAAAGAGTAGCCCGGCAGTCAAGTATGTACCAGTTTGTCGACAACACACTGTACAGAAGAAGACTTAACGGTGTGAAATTGAAGTGTATTCCCCGGGAAGATGGACAATAGCTGTTGGCAGAGATACATGGAGGCATATGTGGTCACCACATTGGCGTAAGAGCACTTGCCGGCAAAGCATTCCGGCAAGGTTTCTTTTGGTCAGAAGCCCTCCAGGATGCAACTGCGCAAGTAACCAAGTGTGAAGCGTGCCAGTTCCATTCCAAGCAGATACACCAGCCAGCTCAAGCTCTCCAAACGATCCCTTTATCCTGGCCATTTTCGGTCTGGGGGCTCGACATCCTCGGCCCCTTTCCCCGCGCAGCCAGGGGCTTTGAGTACTTGTACGTTGCAATCGACAAGTTCACAAAGTGTCCAGAAGTGGAACCAGTGAGGAAGGTGACCGCACAGTCAGCAGTCAAGTTCTTCAGGTCGATTGTTTGCCGCTTCGGGATCCCTAACAGGATCACCACCGACAACGGTACGCAATTCACGAGCTGCACCTTCATGCAGTATGTCCAAGATCTTGGCGCCAAGGTCTGCTTCGCTTCTGTTGCTCACCCGAGAAGCAACAGTCAAGCGGAGAGGGAAAATGCTGAAGTGATGCGTGGACTCAAGACCAGAACTTTCGACAGGCTGCACAAGTGCGGAAGAAACTGGATCGAGGAGAGGCTGGTGGTTCTTTGGTCGATCAGGACGACGCCAAATCGAACCACTGGACATACACCTTTTGCTCTAGTCTATGGAGCAGAGGCAGTTCTCCCCACGGAAATCGTATACGGGTCGCCTTGAGTGCTCGCTTATGACGAGCTCGAGCAAGAGCAGCTGCGACAAGATGACGCACTGCTCCTTGAGGAAGACCGTCTTCAGGCTGCTGTACGAGCTGCTCGCTACCAGCAAGCTTTGCGCCGCTACCATAGCCAAAAAGTTAACGCTAGAAGTCTCGAGGAAGGCGACCTTGTTCTTCGGCGCGTTCAGTCCGCCAAGAATTCCAACAAGTTGACGCCGAAGTGGGAAGGCCCTTATCGGGTGAAACGAGTCACTAGGCCCGGCGCTGTCCGCCTTGAGACCGAAGATGGCTTTCCGGTGAGCAACTCCTGGAACATCGAGCATCTTCGTAAGTTTTACCCGTAAGGCGCGGTTGCCGTGACCCGCTCCGGCAACCACCTTTTGTACAAGTCTTGCCGCTGTTGCATGTAATCCTTTGTACAAAGTCGGGCGCAGACCCCGTGCATCAGTAAAGCTCATGTGCCCCGCACATCTTGTCAATTTCATGCTTTTTACTTTATGCATGTATTATCTGACACTTTGTGCAGCGCCTACCCCCGGTAAGCAATAACGAGCCCAAAGGCTCCATATCTGTGTTTTCTCTTCTTTCTTTTTTCTCAAGCAAAGGAAGGTTCCCTCGCGCACAAGTTTGCCGGGGGAGGAGAAGATAGTGATATGGACCAAGCGCCGTTCAAGAAAGTTTCGCCTTACCGGGAAGCAAACAACAGAAAAGCTAAGTTGCCAAAGTTTGAGCAACCAGATTTTTAAATTTTTAAGTTGTCTTCCTTGAACGACCGTGCTTTGTATGGAAAACCTGTGCGCGGAGGAACCAACTCGTGGCTAGCCGCGCCCTTACTTTGTTTCGAGTACGCTCAACGATTTAAGTGTGCTGCGACTAGTGTCGCGCCCTTACTTTGTTTCGAGTCCGCTCAACAACTTAAGTGTGCTGCGACTAGCTGCGACAAGGCTTCTTGTCGGTAGCGGCACCGCCAGCAGGCTGCTGACGTTCCGCACTCAGCGCTCGCGGCTAAAGGTGCATGCGCCGGCAAGTTCCCTAAAAGCGTAGGGCTAAAACATATAAAGGAAGGAGTCAAGTAAAGGAGATAACATAGCAATCATTACCCAAAATAGAGTTATATTACAAGATAGCTTGTCGCAGCTCTAACAGATTGTTTCCATAACATGACTAGCAGCAACAAGAAAAGAAGAAAAATGGGCGAGCCTAATCCGCGCGGTCGCCCTCGACCCTCTTGATACCGCTCACCTTGTCCACAATGGGTGCGACAAGGGCCTTGAGCGCGTCCAGATCAGCGTCCGACGACAGGGACCTGAGGACGTTGGTGAGGTTGAGGCCAGGGTTGCGGAAGGCCACCTTCATCAGCACGTTTTGAAGGGCTCCCGCGCAGAGCTTGCACGACTCGTCCGCCAGTTGCTTTGGGATCCTCTCCCGGAGTTGCTGGAGGGCCGTCGCCACGCCTTTAAAGAATAGGGTGAGCTTGGCGCTGGGGTGGAGATTCTCGTCGGAGGAGTACCCGAGATACTCCGCCCCCAGCTGCGCCAGCTCCTTATCGATGTCTGCGGCAGCATTGACAAGACCCTCCGTCCAGTGCTCGACGGTCTCCCTGAAGATGTTCTGGGTGACGGCAGCACTCTCCAGCAACGCCTTCTCGGCCCTGATTTCCTCCTTCAAGGCCGCCTCCCGCTCCTTGGCGCCGTCCAGCGTCTTGGTTAAGGTGGCTAGCTTCAACTCGAGATCAGCGTTGGAGTCCTTGGCGGCGGCAAGCTCCTTGCCCTTCTCAGCGAGACGCACCTGCAGCTCCGAGTGACTGTGGGCGTCCTTCTCCCGCTCAAGCTTGAGCGCGGCAACCTCCTCGCCGCCCGCCTTGAGGTTGGCCTCGAGCTGCGCCACTCTCGTCTCCAACTCCGTCTTGGCGGTCTCAGCAGCCGCGGCAGCATCCTTTGCTTCCTGAAGAGCTCCGCCAAGTTATTACTCACGTGCGGCAAGCTCCTCCTCGTGGCTGTCGAGGTTGACTTTCCGCTGCGCCAGCTCACCCTCCCGCGTGGACAGCCTCTCAGCGGCAAGCCGCTGCCGCTCTTCGACTTCGGCCTTCTCGAGGAAGAAGGCCGTCTGCTCTTCGGCGAGTTGCTCCCGCTCCTCTGCCAAGGACCGGAGAGCTGCCTAGTTGAGGGCCCGGAGCTCCTCCGCGCGCTTCTCAATGTCGGCTCCCGCCTTGGCGGCCAGCGCTTCGCGGGACTCCAGCTTGGCTTGCCGAGCGCGGTAGAGCGACATCAGCTTCCGCAGCAGCCGCTCCTCCTCGGGCTCATCGCTGCTGCTGCTTGGCGCGTCCACGAGCGTCAGCCCGGTGGAGGTGAGCACTTCTCCGTCAAAGACTTCTCCCTCGACCGGCGCCCTAGAGCTCGATGCCCAGGGGAGTTTGATGAAGACGCCGTCGCCGGCCTTTAAGTAGGCGCCTGGCTCGGACTCTTCGGAGTCTGGGGCTGCGGCAGCAGCGGAGGGCTCGGCGGTTGGTGTAGCGCCTGGCGCTCCTGCGGCCTCAGGGCCGTCAGTGCGATCGCCCGACCCCTCGCCAGCTGCTGCGGCGGCAGCCTTGGCGGCCTCTACGCCGGCGGGATCATCTCCGCCGGCTGCTTCATTGGTGGCAGTGACATCGTCAGCAGTGACCTCAGTCTCCATTGGCTCAGCAGCAGATGGATCTGAAAGCCGGAAAAGGGAAGAAAGAGTCAAGCAAATATCCAAAAAGAAGAAAAGCCCAAGGGGAGTTCTTGAAGCAAGAAGATTACCTGCGCGAGCCGGCTCCTCGGCTGTGTCCCTTGTCGGGGAGCTCTCCCTTGGCGGCGTAGTCGTGGTCTCCGCCGGCGGAGGGCCGCTGGTGTTGTCCCTCGCCGGAGAACTTGCCCTTGGTGGAGAACTCTCCCTTGCCGGGGAGACCCTTGCCGGGGAATTTTCCCTTGGCGGCGTGGTTGAAGCAGATGGCACGACGGGGGCGGTCTCCGGGCGCTCCTGATGTGTCTGTTCTGCTCCTACACAAATCAACAATACGTCAGCAAAGAAAGAACGCCCGCGCGCACCTAACAACAGAAAGTGAACCATACACTTACGCTGGGGGCTGCGCTGGGGGCTGCTCTGAAGATCAGTTGCCGGGTCCGGCAAGTTTGTCTCAGGCGCACCCCCTGCTGGCACGGTGGGCTCGTCCTCGATGACAATCACCGGGACCTTGGCTCTCTTTGCCGCCCTCTGGGCTAGAGTTCTGAAAAAAGGAACAGGTTCAGAGTGAGGCAAAAGAGATACAAGACCAAACAACAAGAATTGAAGAAATACAAGATCAGTAAGGATCTTACTCTTCTTCTTCCTCGTCGGAGCTGAGCGCGGAGAAGTCGAAGTCTGGCTCATGCGTCCCGGCGCGAGGAGGCGGAGGAGTAGACTCCCTTGGCCGCTTGGCGGCTGCAGCGGCGGTGGTCTGAGACGACCCCGCTCCAGCTGTCGCCGTGGCAAGAGGGGCGGCAGGAGCAGAAGCGGTGGTCCGAGAAGACCCCGCTCCAGTTGCCGCAGAAGCGCGAGGTGCTCCCGCGGCAGCCTTGCTTGCCGCGGTGGAGCGTGTCGCGCGGCGCGGCGACTGTTGACCCGTCTGCCGCTCTGTTACGTCCCCGGCCTTGCGGAGACGCCTTCTTGGTGGAGCTGGAGGCTCTGCTGGGGGCGAGCTGCCCGAAGACGAGGAGGAAGAGGAGCCGATCTCCAGCGAGCCGCTCGTATCCTCGGCGGACTCGCTCGACTCGTCGCCCTGCTTGGCGGGCTCGCTCGGCCCGACGCCCTGCTCGGCGGGCTCGCTCGACTCGGCGTCTTGCCTGGCAGGCTCTCCCTCGCCGACAAACTCCCCTCGCTCGGCAAGGCTTGCCGCCTTTGCTGCATCTGCCTCCTCCGGGGTGAAACCGAACTCGCCCGCGGCTGCGGCTGCCGCCGCCTCTTCCAGCCTGGTGGCGATGTACGCCATCTCCTTATCGGTGGTGTCGCGGGTGAGGCCCTTCTTCTTGTCAGAGCAGATCGGCGTTTCTTCTAAGTTGTCGAAGAACTGCTGCACGACGTCTTCGGCAGGCTCTTGCCAAGTTGGGTCAATCCCATGAGAGTCGCACAGCGGCATCATTGCGCGGATGCGGCTGAGCGCGGAGTTGTTGCACAGTGGGATGACCCCCCTCGGCAACCTGAACACTTCGGGATGATCGGGGTCGTACTTGAACAGCTCCTGGAGCATCGCGTTGAGCTCCAGGACAGTGAAATTGAAGTTGAGGCCCGGGCGCAGCCTCATGATATCCGCCGCATTCTCGAACTCCCAGGCGGGCCTCTTCCTCTCCTGCAAGGGGGCGATGCGGCGGCGAAGGAAATCTGCGCCAACTGCGCCTACAGTGAGCCCGGCAATCCTGAGGCGAAGGATCCGGGCAGTGGCAATCTTCAGTCTACTGTCTTCCGGGGCCAAGTCACTCCAGTCGTTGCCGCGTACTACTGGGGCTTGGCACCGGGCGGTAAATGGCTGCGGCTTCTCCTCTACAATCCAACACCAATTAGCCCTCCATTCCTCCCATTTGCTGCGGAGCTCTCCCTCTAGATAAGCTTCCTTCTTGTGCGTCCTCGAGATCCAGGAGACTCCGCCAGATAAGGGCTCTCCTCTCTCTACTCGGGGCGTAAAGAAGTGGCGGAAAAGGGCTACATTGGGGAAGACTCCGACAAAGTTTTCGCAGAGATGTGCGAAAACTGCCATTGTTGGAACGTCGTTGGGGGTGAAGTCAAGGAGGTGGAACCCGTAGGTGTTCATGAGGTCACAGAAGAATTCGGAGAAAGGCGGGCAGAGCCCGCAGTAGAAGAACAAGGCGAAGAACGCATATCCGTTCGGAGCCATTTTACAAGCAACGGCTGGGAGTACCTTGGTGCGCGGATGCGCCCGCGTCTCCCCCGACCAGAAGAGGTAGTAGTTCTCCCTCAGCTTCCTCGCGGCAAGCTTGGGGAGGAAGACACCCCGCTCCTTTCGCAGCTTCGCGAGCCGCTGCGCCTCGACCGACTTCGCGGCCTTCCCCTTATCGCCTTTCAGAGCCATGGCGGAAGCGGTGAGGGAGGTCGACGGCGCTGGTGGTGCCGGTGGCGATGGGGGGCGGAGCGCTGCTCTCTTTCAAGCTTTGGAAAGAAGGGGAGCGGCGAAGGTTTTTGAGGATTGAAGCAGCAACGGGCAGATGGACGAACTGCCCCTATTCCCCCTGCTTATAAGGAGGGAGGGGGCGGCCGTTCCGCATTTCCGATTAAAGAAACCGCCCACGATCTCTCCCACGACGCCGCAATCGACGCGTGCCGTTAGGGGAGGGCGCGGTGGATACGGAGTAAGATACGGCGAGAACCAGGCCGCGCGTGCCCGTGCACTGTTTTGGGCCTAGCCCAACAGCGCTCGGCACCGTGTATGGCTCAGGCCCGGGGGCTCCTGTCGGTGTACTAAAGTAGGGGTACCCTTAGTATCCCGAACTTGTGCACGGGCAGTCGCAGCGTCCCGCGGCAAGGCTTGCCGGGTGATCGCCAAGGTCCTCCGTGGTTCCTTTGGAGCCATTCAAGAACAAAGTATCCAAGCCAAGGAGACAAGGCCCCGGCAAGAGGAGCTTGCCGGGAAGGCCACTCAAGGCACAAGACCACTCAAGGCGCAAGACCCTGGCAAGAGGAGCTTGCCGGGAAGGCCAACCAAGGCACCTCAAGAAACTTGCCGCGACGCGCCACGCGTCCCGGCAAGGCCCGGTGAGCGACAAGCTCCCGGAAGCGACAAGATAGCGACTGCGGCAAGCTTCCACTCAGTACCCGCGCTCCAGCACATCCACCCATGTGTCGCTCTAGGATCCTCCCAGGCGTACATGGCGGAAGGCTGTGCAGCCAGGGGTACGCGGTGGCAAGCGGCGATGACAAGGTTGCCATCGTGGCGAACGGTGGCGCCCCTGACGGCCCTTTCTGCATTGTTTGGGCGACGGCGATGGGCATTTAATGCCCTTGTCCCCTGCCGTCAGGGTTAGGTATGGAACACTGTACAGGTAGCTGTACCAACCGCAGCACTTTTCCCTTTTTACCCTCAACTGTGTTGCCACCTGTCGGTGACCCCTTGAGCATATAAAAGGAGGCCCATGCGCAATGTAGGGGGGTTACACATTCGAACACTCTTACGCTCGGTCTCATTAGCCGCTGAGGAATACTGTAGCTTCCAGCGCTCCCAAGCCAAGAACTCAATACAAACCACAAAGCAGGAGTAGGGTTTTACGCATCCGTGCGGCCCGAACTTGGGTAAACTGCTCGTGTGCCTCGCCTCGATCTGCTCTTCGTGCAATCTCCGCCCCCTGCCGTACCGAAAGGGGCTCCGGTCCCATAGGTGTTCGTGGGTGGATCAGTTTCCCTGACAGGGATCTATCGTAGTCCTTTCGATAAGAGTGTCGAACCCAACGAGGAGCAGAAGGAAATGATAGGCAGTTTTTAGTAAGGTATTTTTTGCAAGCACTGAAATTATCGGTAACAGATAGTTTTATGATAAGGTAATTGGTAGCAAGTGACAAATAGTAAAAGTAAATAAGGTGCGGCAAGATGCCCAATCCTTTTTTGCAGTAAAGGACAAGCCTGGACAAACTCTTATATGAAGGAAAGCGCTCCCAAGGACACATGGGAATTATCGTCAAGCTAGTTTTCATCACGATCATATGATTCACGTTCGGTACTTTGATAATTTGATATGTGGGTGGATGCTACCTCTTGAGCTTGCGTTGTATTCCCTCGAAGAGGAAAGGGAGATGCAGCACAGTAGTGTAAGTATTTCCCTCAGTTTTTGAGAACCAAGGTATCAATCCAATAGGAGACCACGCGCCAGTCCCTTGCACCTGCACAAACAAATAAGAACTTCGCAGCCAACGCGATAAGGGGTTGTCAATCCCTTTACGGTCACTTACGAGAGTGAGATCTGATAGAGATGATAGTTGATATTTTTGGTATTTTTTGGTTTAATAAAACAACAAATAAAAGCGGTAAAAATAAAGTAGATGTAGATTGATATGTTGAGAATAGACCCGGGAGCCATAGTTTTTTCTAGTGGCTTCTCTCATGATAGCGATATTCTACAATGGGTAAACAAATTACTGTCGAGCAATTGAGAGAAAAGTGAACAATTTTGAGACTATCTAGGCATGATCATTGTATATGGGCATCCCGTCCGAGACAAGTAGACCGACTCCTGCCGGCATCTACTACTATTACTCCACACATCGACCGCTATCCAGCATGCATCTAGTGTATTGAGTTCATATGAATAGAGTAACGCCTTAAGCAAGATGACATGATGTAGAGGGATAAACTCAAGCAATATGATATAAACCCCATCTTTTTATCCTCGATGGCAACAATACAATACGTGCCTTGCTGCCCCTACTGTCACTAGGAAAGGACATCGCAAGATTGAACCCAAAGCCAATCACTTCTCCCATTGCAAGAACTGTAGATCTAGTAGGCCAAACCAAACCAATAATTCGAAGAGACTTGCAAGGATATTATGACCACACGTAAAAAGTTCAGAGAAGAACCAAATATCTTTCATAGATAACCTTGATCATAAACTCACAATTCATCGGATCTCGACAAACACACCGCAAAAAGAGATTACATCGAATAGAACTCCTCGAAGACTGAGGAGAACTTTGTATTGAGATCCGGAGAGAGAGAACAAGCCATCTAGATACTAGCTATGGACCCGAAGTTCTGTGGTAAACTACTCACAACTCATGGTGAGGGCGATGATGATGATGATGAAGGCCTCCGTGATGGATCCCCCTCCGGTGGAGCTCCGGAAATGGCTCCAAGATGGGATCTTGATACGTCCAAAACGTATCTATAATTTCTGCTTGCTCCATGCCACTTTTGGGTGATATTGCTATGATATTCATACACTTCCATACACTTTTGATCATATTTGGACTAACTTACTAATCCAGTGCACCCTAGTGCCAGTTTCTGTTTTCGGCTATTTTTGTATTTCAGGTTTTCACGTTTCGAGAACTGCCCAGAAAAATCCAGAAAAAATATATAAAAAATCAGCGTATCGGAAACAACACTGCGTCCGAAGGGCAGCCTGGGGGGGGGGGCACAGGGGCTCCAGGCACCATGTGGGCGCCCCCCTGGGCCGCGCCGGGGGGGCGCCTCGGCCTCCCGAGAGCCCCCCGGTGCCCTACTTTGGCATATATTTAAAGGACTCTCCGAAACCCTCGAAACAGGAACTCTTTTCGCGATCCCATCTCTGTTCCGCCGCCGCCACCGCTTCCAAGATCGGGAGCACCAGGAGAACTCTTCCCGGCACCCTGCCGGAGGGGAGGATCACCACCGGGAGCTTCTCCACCACCATGGACGCCTCCCGGATGACTCGTGAGTAGTCTCCCTTGGACCATGAGTCCATGACCAGTAGCTATGTGATGTTCTCCTCCCGTTCTTGTGCTTCACTAATTAGTCCTCGTGAGCTGCCCTACATGATCGAGGCACCTATGTAATCCTTATGCTGTTGCTATGTTGAGTTTGCTGGGATCCGATGGATTATGAGATTATGTTCAGATTGATCTTGAGTAATATATTTGATCTACCTCTTTTATATTTTAGTTCATAAGTAATTCTTGCATGTTCTCTGTTGTTATTTATTGCTTTGGCCAAGTAGTAAGTAGTGACTCCAAGAGGGAACGTTATGCTCGATTGTGGGTTCATGCCCCTCGATGACTAGCTTGAGTGACAGAAACATGAGTCTAGGGGATGTGATGTTGCCACAAGGGGGAAAACAACGGTGCTTGTGCCCACGGGTGCAAGGATTGTTTACTTTACGCAAAGTTCTTTTAATGCAGTTGTCTGTTGCATTGAGTTTACACTATGGGTGGGACTCGCAACTTAATACCAGCGAGATGTTCTGGATAGATATCTCAAGGTGGATGATTAGTAGTAGATATTGATGGATTTCGGTCTACTTACTTTGGCGTACCGCCCATGCTTTGAACCTCAACCTTTCTTGCAATGTAATCAGCATTGGTTTGCGTTCGTGGTCCTGTCAATTGCCAAGCTATAATTTGTTTACCTCGCATAGCTGTTTTATCGTCTTTTGGGAGAGAGACATCACTAGTGAACATCATGAGACTCCGGTCCATATTACCATCATTGATCACATCCACTATTTACTTTTCACCATTTACTTACTATTGCAAAAACACTATTTATCACTACTATCATATTGCTTTTAACCCTTTGTGAACTACAAGGCCGGAGAGATTGACAACCTCTCTGTACTCATTGGGAGCAAAGTTATTTGTATCTGTGTGCAGGTCCACGTTGATTGCTAATTGCGCCGTTAGCAATTGACACCTACTTGTTGAACCTAGGAGTCTCTGGGGATTCGATCCTTGGCATCTTTGCTAGGGGAAAACACTTCTACTTACTGCATCTTACACCTTCCACTTGGGGTAACCAACGAGGGGTTCGAGGCCCATCAAGGAGTATTTTCTGGCGCCGTTGCCGGGGACTCCACTCTTCAGGATAGGGGAGTTGCATGCTATCTTTTACCTTTGCTTTTTAGTCTTGTTAGTTTACCTTTTATTTTTGCTTTCGTTCCTTTTATCGAAAATCACAAAAATAGTTATCTTGCTTGCTTGCTACTATGGGTTCCACCGAGAACACCAAGTTGTGTGACTTCACTAGTCACAACAACGATGACTTTATCAGCACACCTATCACTACACCTGCCACTTCAGCACCTTCATATGAAATTAAACCTACTTTACTGAACTTAGTTATGAGAGAACAATTCTCCGGTGCTGGAGATGATGCTGCTTTACACTTGAACAACTTTGTAGAACTTTGTGATATGCAAAAGTACCAAGAAATAGATGGTAATATTGTTAAGCTTAAGCTTTTTCCTTTCTCCTTGAGAGGAGGAGCTAAAATTTGGTTTCAGTCTTTGCCTAGAATAGCATAGATTCATGGGACAAGTGCAAAGATGCTTTTATCGGAAAATACTATCCACCTGCTAAAATTATCCAACTTAGAAGTAACATCATGAATTTTAAACAATTGGATAATGAACACATTGCCCAAGCTTGGGAACGTATGAAATCTCTTATCAAGAACTGCCCTACTCACGGTTTGACTACTTGGATGGTTATCCAAACTTTTTATGCAGGCTTGAACTTTACCTCGCGGAACTTGTTAGATTCGGCCGCGGGAGGAACTTTTATGTCAACTACACTTGGTGCTGCCACAAAGCTTCTCGATGAGATGATGACCAACTATTCCCAATGGCACACCGAACGCGCTCCAACAGGTAGGAAGGTAAACTCTGTCGAGGAGATTTCCTCCCTTAATGAAAAAGTTGACTTAATCATGTCTCTACTTTCGAAGCAATCTACTATTGATCCTCGTGATGTTCCTTTAAATTCTTTGATTGCTCAAGAACAAGTAGATGTTAACTTTGTCTCTAGAAATAATTTCAACAACAATGCTTATAGGAGTAACTTTGATAACAATTCTAGACCGTTCCCCTCTAACTCTTATGGGAACAACAATGCCTATCCTAGTACCAAGAACTCCAATACTGAACTAGAGACCATGCTTAGAGATTTCATCACTACCCAAAAAGCCTTTAATAAGAATGTAGAAGAGAAACTACATAAACTAGATGATCTTTCTTTTAAGGTAGACCACTTAGCCAATGAGGTAAAATTACTAAAAATTGAAACTTCTCCTCTTAAGGAGAGGGAAGTCATCCCTATTAATGCTACTCAAGTACAAATTAATGAAAATATTAGGATGATGGCTAAGCTAATAGAAAGATGGGCTAGAGAAAGGGAGGAAGAGGAAAGAATTAAGAGCCTTCCTACCCACCATACTGTTGCTACTATCCAAGTTATTCAGGATGTTCACACTCTTAGCACCCAATGTACTCCTGGTCCCAATGGACCTATTAATGGTGATGCTATAGAAACTACCAACCAAGTGAACCTTAAGGACACCACTACCACTTTACTTGATGCTCGTGACCTTGATTTTGATAATTGCACTCTTACAGAAGTTATTGATTTCCTTCACGAAATGTCTAGAGATCCCCGCACTAGCACGCTTAACCTTGCCTTCACAGAGCATATCACTAATGCTCTCATCAAAGCTAGGGAGGAGAAACTTAGAGTAGAAGCCTCCATACCTAGAAAGCTAGAAGATGGTTGAGATCCTATGATAAAAATTTATTTGAATGACTTCTCTTGTTATGCATTATGTGATGTTGGTGCTAGTACCTCTGTTATGCCCAAAAGGATATATGATATGCTTAAATTGAAACCTTATGATTCTTGTTCTTTTGGTGTTCGTCTCGTTGATTCTTCCATAAAGAAACCTTTGGGGAGGATCGACGATGTTCTTATTATTGTCAATGATAATTATGTGCCCGTTGATTTCACTATTATGGATATTGAATGTGATCCTTCATGTCCAATTATTTTGGGACGTCCCTTTTGGCGCACCGTTGGTGCTGTCATTGACATGAAAGAGGGTAATATAAAATTTCAGTTTCCTCTCAAGAAAGGGATGGAACACTTCCCTCGTAAGAAGGTCAAGTTACCTTTCGAGTCCGTTGTACGGGCTAGTTATTCTTTTACTCTTGATAAAACTTGATCTATGCATTATGCCTAGCTTAAAGGCATAAAAGAAAGCGCTTTTGGGAGGCAGCCCACATGAATATTTTTTTTTTCTTTTGTTGTGTCTTGATGTTGTTTACTGCTGTAGCATCATCATTGTATCTTTGCTTTTCATATTTGTGCCAAGTATAACCTCCGATTGCTAGAAAGTTCAAAAGTTGTGAGGTGTTGTCCAGGAAACAGATTCTGTCCTTGGATAGAAAAATTCGTATAAAATCACCAGATCATCTTTTTGGACTGAATTTTTTCGACAGTATTCTCTATATAATTGTCTTTCGTGCGTCAGTTCTGAGTTTTTTGATTTGAGTTGCAGAAGTATCCCGAACAGGTCAATTACTGCCTGCTGTTCTGTTTTTCACAGATTCTGTCCTGTTTTGCCTTACCTTCACTTTGCAAATTAAGAACTTGATTTTTCTTTGCAAAAACCTTTTGGCAATCTTGAGAAACAGTAGAACTTCAAGAATATCCTTATTTCCAGCAAGGTATAATTATTTTATTAAGGGTACTAACCTCACTAATCAGATTATGATGAGTTGTGTATGAAGGGAGTTTTCAAGTGTGCGAGGGAAGATGATAAAAAGATTCAGGAGTGTCAAGCGCTCAAGCTTGGGGATGCCCCCGTGCACCCCCAAGAAATATTCAAGGAGACTCAAGCGTCTAAGCTTGGGGATGCCCCCGTGCATCCCCTTCTCCATCAACATTATCAGTTCGTCTTTCGTTTCGCTATATTTTTATCACTTCATATGTTATGTGCTATGCTTGGAGCGTCTTGCTTTTAGTTTTCTTTTTAGTTTTTCATAACGAGTCGGAACCCAGCATTCCTTTATGTGGGAGAGAAACACGCTCCACCTCTACCTAGAACATTACATAGAATTTTCATGTCTATCTATGCTGTGTGTGTTCTTTGTCTTTTAATAGCTACTATCGTGCTCTGCTCTTAGTATTCATGCTTATCTTTTCAAGAGCTTTTATTTAGTTGGTTGCTTGAACTCTTTTTAATTACCATGCTCACCTTAATAAGAGAGTTTGCTTCCGTTGCATGGGTTAATGTGTCTATGATAAAGATGCTACTTTCATGATGGTGCTTAGTAGTTCAGGTTTTCTTTTGGTTAATCTCAAATAGCTGGGGGGGTCCCCAATGTGTTATTGGAGTACCAACTTGGTTTGTTTGCCTATGATGTGGTATGGTTTAGTAATATCTTCCTTCGAGAATTTATTTTGATTGACTTGGCGTATGCTCACGCATATTCAAGACTGTAAAGAAAGTATGTCAAGCCTTGATGATCTTTTGTTTCTAAGTAGCGATATAACTACCATGCCTGATTCAATATTGCTTTGTCGCTCTGCATGATTATGACCGTCATTGCTCTCTTAGTTGGTCGCTCCCAGTCTTTTGTAACCTCCACCTGCACTAAGCAAACTAACCATGCAATACACAGCTCATGGGAAAGTAGCCTAAAAACTATTGTGGTAAAGAATATGTTGCCTATGTATCTTATTTCTTATGAGTTGCTTGCTGAGCGGTAACCATGTTTCTGGGGACGCCATCAACTGTCACACTTTTGTTGAATATCATGTGAGTTGCTATGCATGTTCCTCTTGTCTGAAGTAAGGGTGATTTATCGTGGGTTGAATAACTATGCATATTGTTAGAGAAGAACATTGGGCCGCCAACCAAAGCCATGCATCATGGTGGAAGTTTAAGCTTGGACCTTAATCCTCAATCTCTCATGAGAATATGCTTATGCATTAAAGAGGAGTCCATCATCTATTTTCTTTGTTGTCCCGGTATGGATGTCCTCAAGTTGAGATCTATCAAAAACGAGAAATCAAATGCGATCTATCTCCTTGGACCTTTGTACAGGTGGCATAGAGGTACCCCTTTGTGACACTTGGTTAAAACATATGCAATGCAATGATAACCCATGGGGATCCGAGCTAATTAGGACAAGGAGCAAGCACTATTGGTATTCGATGCATGAGGCTTGCAACTTATAAGATGTTTTATACATGACACATATGAAGTACTACTACCGTTGACACAATTGCTTCCATGTTTTCAAATAAAAATCTTTAGCACTTAACCTTTCTTTACCTTTATATTGAAGCACCAACTACTGAGAGCACGATTGTCATTCTGAGTCTAATGTGCATTGTCCCAAAGTAGCATTGTCTTTTGCATGATTGTGATATCATTTATTCTGAAATGATTGTATCTAGTCATCACTTAAACCTTGAAGGTGCCCTTGCATTTATGTTTTGCATCACTAAAGGGGGCAAGCTAGATATCACTTTATCATATTTGCACATCATGTTCACTGCAAATCTTTTTGATGTTTCAGTTTCATGTTGTAAAACTTTCAGTCATTTGTGATTTTCTCTTGAGACAACTTAATTACTTTAGAATCATTGTCTCAGTAAGCTTTTGTCATATGACTATGAGAAAGTCCTATATTGTTAATAGCATGTCACCACAGAAATTATTCTTGTTATCATTTACCTACTCGAGGACGAGCAGGAATTAAGCTTGGGGATGTTGATACGTCCAAAACGTATCTATAATTTATGCTTGCTCCATGCCACTTTTGGGTGATATTGCTATGATATTCATACACTTCCATACACTTTTGATCATATTTGGACTAACTTACTAATCCAGTGCACCCCAGTGCCAGTTTCTGTTTTCGGCTGTTTTTGTATTTCAGGTTTTCACGTTTCGAGAACTGCCTAGAAAAATCCAGAAAAAATATATAAAAAATCAGCGTATCGGAAACAACACTGCGTCCGAAGGGCATCCTGGGGGGGCACAGGGGCTCCAGGCGCCCTGTGGGCGCGCCCCCCCTGGGTCGCGCCGGGGGGGGCGCCTCGGCCCCCCGAGAGCCCCCCGGTACCCTACTTTGGCATATATTTAAAGGACTCTCCGAAACCCTCGAAACAGGAACTCTTTTCGCGATCCCATCTCTGTTCCGCCGCCGCCACCGCTTCCAAGATCGGGAGCACCAGGAGAACTCTTCCCGGCACCCTGCCGGAGGGGAGGATCACCACCGGGAGCTTCTCCACCACCATGGACGCCTCCCGGATGACTCGTGAGTAGTCTCCCTTGGACCATGAGTCCATGACCAGTAGCTATGTGATGTTCTCCTCCCGTTCTTGTGCTTCACTAATTAGTCCTCGTGAGCTGCCCTACATGATCGAGGCACCTATGTAATCCTTATGCTGTTTCTATGTTGAGTTTGCTGGGATCTAATGGATTATGAGATTATGTTCAGATTGATCTTGAGTAATATATTTGATCTACCTCTTTTATATTTTAGTTCATAAGTAATTCTTGCATGTTCTCCGTTGTTATTTATTGCTTTGGCCGAGTAGTAAGTAGTGACTCCAAGAGGGAACGTTATGCTCGATTGTGGGTTCATGCGCCTCGATGACTAGCTTGAGTGACAGAAACATGAGTCTAGGGGATGTGCTGTTGCCACAAGGGGGAAAACAACGGTGCTTGTGCCCGCGGGTGCAAGGATTGTTTACTTTACGCAAAGTTCTTTTAATGCAGTTGTCTGTTGCATTGAGTTTACACTATGGGTGGGACTCGCAACTTAATACCAGCGAGATGTTCTGGATAGATATCTCAAGGTGGATGATTAGTAGTAGATATTGATGGATTTCGGTCTACTTACTTTGGCGTACCGCCCATGCTTTGAACCTCAACCTTTCTCGCAATGTAATCAGCATTGGTTTGCCTTCGTGGTCCTGTCAATTGCCAAGCTGTAATTTGTTTACCTCGCATAGCTGTTTTATCGTCTTTTGGGAGAGAGACATCACTAGTGAACATCATGAGACTCCGGTCCATATTACCATCATTGATCACATCCACTATTTACTTTTCACCATTTACTTACTATTGCAAAAACACTATTTATCACTACTATCATATTGCTTTTAACCCTTTGTGAACTACAAGGCCGGAGAGATTGACAACCTCTTTGTACTCGTTGGGAGCAAAGTTATTTGTATCTGTGTGTAGGTCCACGTTGATTGCTAATTGCGCCGTTAGCAATTGACACTTACTTGTTGAACCTAGGAGTCTCTGGGGATTCGATCCTTGGCATCTTTGCTAGGGGAAAACACTTCTACTTACTGTATCTTACACCTTCCACTTGGGGTAACCAACGAGGGGTTCGAGGCCCATCAGATCTCCACAGGAACAAAAGGTAGGGCGATGGAATTAGGGTTTTCTCTCTGTTTTCGGAGTTTCTGGGGTACATGGACTTATATAGGAAGAAGGAGGGCACCAGGGGCCACTTGAGGAGGCCTCGAGGCAGGGGGCGCACCCTGGGAAGGGGGGCGCGCGCCCCACCCTTGAGGGCGGCTCCTCGATCCTCTGACGTGGTTCTCAAGCTTCCCGTGCGTGATTTTCTCGGAAAATATCTCTCGCGAAGGTTTCATTCCGTTTGGACTCCGTTTGATATTCTTTTTCTGCAAAACCCTGAAATAGGAAAAAAAACAATCTGGACCGGGCCTTTGGGTTAGTAGGTTAGTCCCAAAAATGATATAAAAGTGAATGATAAAGCCCATTAAACATCCAAGACTTCATAAAAAATAGCATGGAACAATCAGAAATTATAGATACGTTGGAGACGTATCAAGCATCCCCAAGTTTAATTCCTGCTCGTCCTCGAGTAGGTAAATGATAAAGAAAGAATTTTTTATGTGGAATGCTAACCAATATAGTTTTTCAATGTAATTCTCTTAATTGTGGCATGAATGTTCAGATCTGAAAGATTCAAGATAAAAGTCTATATTGACATAAGAAATAACAATACTTCAAGCATACTAACAAAGCAATCATGTCTTCTCAAAATACTATGGCTAAAGAAAGTTATCCCTACAAAATCATATAGTCTGGCTAAGCTCCCTCTTCATCACACAAAATATTCATATTATGCACAACCCCGATTTCAGCCAAGCATTTGTTTTCATACTCTATCTTTTCAAACCTTTCAACTTTCACGCAATACATGAGTGTGAGCCATGTATATAGCACTATGGGTGGAATAGAGGTGGTTGTGGAGAAGACAAAAAGGAGGGAGATAGTCTCACATCGACTAGGCGTATCAACGGGCTATGGAGATGCTCATCAATAGATACCAATGTGAGTGAGTAGGGATTGCCATGCAACGGATGCACTAGAGCTAAATATGAATGAAAGCTGAACAAAAGAAACTAGTGGGTGTGCATCCAACTTGCTTGCTCACGAAGACCTAGGGCATTTGAGGAAGCCCATCGTTGGAATATACAAGCCAAGTTCTATAATGAAAATTCCCACTAGTACATGAAAGTGACTAAGCATGAGACTCTCTACAATGAAGAACATGGTGCTACTTTGAAGCACAAGTGTGGAAAAAAGATAGTAGCAATTGTCCCTTCTCTCTTTTCTCTCATTTTTTTGGAGGGGCTTTCTCTCCTTTTTGTATTTGCCCCTCTCTATATTTTTTTTGGGCCATCTCCCTTTTTTTTTGCTGGCCTTTCCTCACATGGGACAATGCTCTAATAATGATGATCATCACATATTTATTACAACTCGAAATTACAACTCGATACTACAACAAGTATGACTCTACATGAATGCCTCCGGCGGTATACCGGGATATGCAATGAATCAAGAGCGACATATATGAAAAATTATGCATGGTAGCTTTGCCACAACTACGATGTCAACTACATGATCATGCATGGCAATATGACAATATGATGCGTGTCATATAAACGGAACGGTGGAAAGTTGCATGGCAATATATCTCGGAATGGCTATGGAAATGCCATGATAGGTAGGTATGGTGGCTGTTTTGAGGAACAATATGGTGGCTGTTTTGAGGAAGGATATATAGTGGGTTTATGGCACCAGCGAAAGTTGCGCGGTACAAGAGAGGCTAGCAATGGTGGAAGGGTGAGAGTGCGTATAATCCATGGACTCAACATTAGTCATAAGAACTCATATACTTATTGCAAAAATCTACGAGTCATCAAAACAAATCAATCAATGCATGCTCCTAGGACGGAGGTTGGTAGGAGTTAACCATCGCGCGCCCCCGACCTCCACACAAAGGTTGGCACTCTACAAATACCTCATTCTCTAACTTCGTCACATAGCGGTTCACCATACGTGCATGATACGGGAATCACTGACCTTAACACAAGTATTCCTCAATTTCATAATAACTCCACTTGCATGACTTTAATATCACTATCCTCATATCTCAAAACAATTATCAAGCATCCAACATCTCATTCTATTCAATGCACTTGGTGTGATTTTTTTTACTACATTGACATTGGTTGTTTATCATGTGAAGACTAGTTTCTTTAGCCTAAACACATTACCATACTGTTTTAATAGACTCTCAAACAGATATAAGTGAAGCATGAGAGTTCAATAATTTCTACAAAACATTACCACCACCGGGCTCTAAAAGATATAAGTGAAGCACTAGAGCAAAACTATTCAACTCCGAAGATATAAGTGAAGCATATAGAGTGTTCTAACAATTTCCAGGCCATATTTAACTCTCTCAAATAGGTGTGTCCAGCAAGGATGATTGTGGCAAACTAACAAGCAAAGACTCAAATTATACAAGACGCTCCAAGCAAAACACATAACATGTTGCGAATAAAAATATAGCTCCAAGTATGGTTACCGATGGATGAAGACGAAAGAGGGGATGCCTTCTCGGGGCATCCCCAAGCTTAGGCTTTTGATTATCTTGAATTTACTTGGGGTGCCATGGGCATCCCCAAGCTTATGCCTTTGCTACTCCTTGTTCCATAGTCCATCAAAGCAATACTCAAAACTTGAAAACTTCAGAACACAAAACTTAGACAAAAAATCTCGTGAGCTCCGTTAGTATAAGAAATCAAACCACTACTCAAAGGTACAGCAATGAATTCATTCTTTGTTTACATTGGTTTTAAACCTACTGTACTCTAACTTCTCTATGGTTCATATCCTCAAATACTACTCATAGATGCATCAGAATAAGCAAACAACACACGGAAAACAGAATCTGTCAAAGATAGAACATTCTGTAGTAATCTGCAGGTTTCGCCTACTTCTGGAATTGAAAAATTCAAACTAAATTGTTAAATTTGCGCAATTTGTCTACCAATAATCTGCAAAAATAATCAACTAAAACTCATGCTCCAGTAAAATCTCACGACTACTTTAGCGAGTGCTAATGATTCTGTTTTTCACAGCAAGATCGCATAAACTTCCCACAAGTCTTCCCAAAGGTTCTACTTGGCACAAACACTAAACAAAACATGAAACCACATCTAATCAGAGGCTAGATGCAATATTTATTCCCTAACAGTAGCAAAAACAAAACAAAATTGGGTTGCCTCCCAACAAGTGCTATCGTTTTACGCCCCTGGCTAGGCACGATTTTAATGATGCTCTCATGAAAGACAAGAATTGAAGCACAATGAGAGCATCATAAAGCACATGACAAACACATCCAAGTATAACATACTTCCTATGCATAGGCATTTTACAGGAAAACAAATTAGCAAGACAAGCAAGATCTAGCCTACGCCAGGAAGAAGAAAGAATCAATAGCAATCTCAACATAACGAGAGGTAATTTAGAAACATGAAAATTTCTACAACCATATTTCCCTCTCTCATAATAATTGCATGTAGGATCATGATCAAATTCAACAAAATAGCTATCACATAACATATTCTCAACACGATCCACATGCATGCAAAGTTGACACTCTTCCAAAATAGTGGGAGCAATATTAACTAAAGTCATGACCTCTCCAAGCCCACTTTTATCAAAAATTTCATAAGATTGAACATTCTCCAAATATGTGGGATCTAAAGTTGACACTCTTCCAAACCCACTTTCAATATTAATGCAAACATTATTATCAATCTTATATTCATCATGGGGATTAAATAAATTTTCAAGATCATAAGAAGAATCACCCCAATCATGATCATTGTAACAAGTAGTAGACATAGCAAAACTAGCATCCCCAAGCTTAGGGTTTTGCATATTATTAGCACAATTGACATGAATAGAATTTATAGTAACATCATTGCAATCATGCTTTTTATTTAACAAGCTATCATGAATCACTTTTTCTTTTAACAATTCCTCACAATTTTCAGATTCATAAATTTTGAGCAAAACCTCATAAAGATAATCTAGTGCACGCAGCTCACTAGAAATAGGTTCAACATAATTGGATCTCTTAAAGAGATTAACAAGTGGATGAGGATCCATACTTTAGCAAGCGGAGATGCAAGCTAATTGAGGGCACATAGCAACACAAGCAAACAAGAGGCAAGCGAACGATAAACACATGGCAGAAGAACAGCAAATAAAACGGCAAGGGTGAAGTGGGGGAGAGGAAAACAAGAGGCAAATAAATGTAATGCGAAGGATAAGGGTGTGTGATAGGTACTTGGTATATGAATTTTGCGTAAGCCTCCCCGGCAATGGCGCCAGAAATTTTTCTTGCTTCCTCTTGAGCTTGCGTTGTATTCCCTCGAAGAGGAAAGTGAGATGCAGCACAGTAGCGTAAGTATTTCCCTCAGTTTTTGAGAACCAAGGTATCAATCCAGTAGGAGACCACGCGCCAGTCCCTTGCACCTGCACAAACAAATAAGAACTTCGTAGCCAACGCGATAAGGGGTTGTCAATCCCTTTACGGTCACTTACGAGAGTGAGATCTGATAGAGATGATAGTTGATATTTTTTGGTATTTTTGGTTTAATAAAACAACAAATAAAATCGGTAAAAGTTAAGTAGATGTAGATTGATATGTTGAGAATAGACCCGGGAGCCATAGTTTTCTCTAGTGGCTTCTCTCATGATAGTGATATTCTACGGCGGGTAAACAAATTACTGTCGAGCAATAGATAGAAAAGCGAATAATTATGAGACTATCTAGGCATGATCATTGTATATAGGCATCACGTCCGAGACAAGTAGACCGACTCCCGCCTGCATCTACTACTATTACTCCACACATCGACCGCTACCCAGCATGCATCTAGTGTATTGAGTTCATACGAACAGAGTAACGCCTTAAGCAAGATTACATGATGAAGAGGGATAAACTCAAGCAATATGATATAAACCCCATCTTTTTATCCTCGATGGCAACAATACAATACGTGTCTTGCTGCCCCTACTGTCACTGGGAAAGGACACCGCAAGATTGAACCCAAAGCCAAGCACTTCTCCCGTTGCAAGAACTATAGATCTAGTAGGCCAAACCAAACCAATAATTCGAAGAGACTTGCAAGGATATTATGAGCACACATAAAAAGTTCAGAGAAGAACCTAATATCTTTCATAGATAACCTTGATCAGAAACTCACAATTCATCGGATCTCGACAAACACACCGCAAAAAGAGATTACATCGAATAGATCTCCTCGAAGACCGAGTAGAACTTTGTATTGAGATCCGGAGAGAGAGAAGAAGCCATCTAGATACTAGCTATGGACCCTAAGTTCTATGGTAAACTACTCACAACTCATGGTGAGGGCGATGATGATGATGATGATGAAGGCCTCCGTGATGGACCCCCCTTCGGTGGAGCTCCGGAATAGGCTCCAAGATGGGATCTCCACGGGAACAGAAGGTACGGCGGTGGAATTAGGGGTTTCTCTCTGTTCTCGGAGTTTCTGGGGTACGTGGACTTATATAGGAAGAAGGAGGGCACCAGGGGCCACTTGAGGAGGCCTCGAGGCAGGGGGGCGTGCCCTGGGAAGGGGGGCGCGCCCCCCACCCTCGAGGGCGGCTCTTCGATCCTCTGACGTGGTTCTCAAGCTTCATGTGCGTGATTTTCTCCAAAAATATCTCTCGTGAAGGTTTCATTCCGTTTGGACTCCGTTTGATATTCTTTTTCTGCAAAACCCTGAAATAGGCAAAAAAAACAGCAATCTGGACTGGGCCTTTGGGTTAGTAGGTTAGTCCCAAAAATGATATAGAAGTGAATGATAAAGCCCATTCAACATCCAAGACTTCATAAATAATAGCATGGAACAATAAAAAATTATAGATACTTTGGAGACGTATCAGTGGACCGGTGCTTGGGTGCTGTCCTTACTTGGACAAGCATCCCACTTATGATTAACCTCTATTGCAAGCATCCGCAACTAAAAAAGAAGTATTAAGGTAAACCTAACCATTGCATGAAACATATGGATCCAAATCAACCCCTTACGAAGCAACGCATAAACTAGGGTTTAAGCTTCTGTCACTCTAGCAACCCATCATCTACTTATTACTTTCCAATGCCTTCCTCTAGGCCCAAACAATGGTGAAGTGTCATGTAGTCGACATTCACATGACACCACTAGAGGAGAGATAACATACATCTCATCAAAATATCGAATGAATACCAAATTCACATGACTAGTTATAGCAAGACTTCTCCCATGTCCTCAAGAACAAAAGTAACTACTAACAAGACATAATATTGTTCATGATCAGAGGGGTATTAATATGCATAATGGATCTGAACATATGATCTTCCACCAAGTAAACCAACTAGCATCGACTACAAGGAGTAATCAACACTACTAGCAACCCAGAGGTACCAATCTGAGGTTTGGGTACAAAGATTGGATACAAGAGATGAACTAGGGTTTGAGAGGAGATGGTGCTGGTGAAGATGTTGATGAAGATAACCCTCCCCAAGATGGGAGAGTTGTTGGTGATGACAGCGGTGACGATTTCCCCCTCCCGGAGGGAAGTATCCCCGGCAGAACAGCTCCGCTAGAGCCCTAGATAGGTTTCCGCCAAGGTTCCGCCTCGAGACGGCGGCGTCTGGTCCCGAAAGCCTTCGTTTGATTTTTTTTCTAGGTCAAAACACCTTATATAAGAGAATATGGGCATCGGGGGGTCACCGGCTGGCCCACGAGGCAGGGGGCGTGCCCAGAGGGGAGGGTGCCCCCACCCTCGTGGACAGGTGGTGGCCCCCTGGTAAATCTCTTCCGCCAGATATTTTTTATATTTTTTGAAACGGTGTTTCGTGGAGTTTCGGAGATTTTTTGAGTTGTGCAGAATAGGTCTCCAATGTTTGCTCCTTTTCCAGCCAGAATTCCAGCTGCCGGCATTCTCCCTCTTCATGTAAACCATGTAAAATAAGAGAGAACATGCATAAGTATTGTGACATAACATGTAATAACAACCCATAGTGCAATAAATATCAACATAAAAGCATGGTGCAAAATGGACGTATCAACTCCCCCAAGCTTAGACCTCGCTTGTCCTCAAGTGAAAGCCAATATCGAAAAATATGTCCACATGTTTAGAGATAGTGGTGTCGATAAAAATAAAATACGGACATGAGGGCATCATGATCATTCTCATAACAGCAACACACACACACACACACACACACACACACACACACACACACACACACATATATATATATATATATATATATATATATATATATATATATATATATATATATATATATATATATATATACATTGTCATATGACTCTTATGCTAAGTAACAATTCATTTACAATGTCAAGTATGAATCGGAAACTTCATTGAAAACCAACAAACTATGATCTCAGTCATTGAAGAAATTTGCCATTTATCGTAACATTGGAAAGAGTCAATAAAAGAGCTTTTCAGCAAGCCCACATACTCAACTATCATATAGTCTTTCACAATTGCTTACACTCACGCAATACTTATGGGTATGGAGTTTTAATCGGACACAGAGAAAGATAGGGGCTTATGGTATTGCCTCCCAACCTCTTACCTCAAGGGTAATGTCAACAGTAATAGACCATGATAACTTACATCCAATTGGGTATATATGTCAGGATCTTTCCAACACAATGTGCTTGCCAAAGGAAAAATGTAAAAAGGAAAGGTGATTATCACCTTGACTCTTATAAGGCAAGAATAATAGATAAGCCCTTCGCAGAGGGGAGCAGAGGTTGTCATGTGCTTTTATGGTTGGAAGCACAAAGTCTTAGCGCAAAAAAACGTCACTTTACATTGCGACTTGTGATAAGGACCTTTATTATGCAGTCTGTCGCTTTTATTACTTCCATATCACAAGATCATATAAAGCTTATTTCCTCCACACTAATAAACCATACATATTTTAGAGAGTTTGCAAACATGACAACCTACTTGAAGGATCTTACTCAATCCATAGGTAGGTATGGTGGACTCTCATGGCAAAACTGGGTTTAAGGATGTATGGAAGCACAGGTAGTATCTCTACTTGGTGCAAGGAGTTTTAGCTAGCATGAGGGGGAAAGGCAAGCTCAACATGTTGGATGATCCATGACAATATACTTTATTTCGAATATAAGAAAACATAACCCATTATGTTGTCTTCCTTGTCCAACATCAACTCTTTAGCATGTCATATTTTAATGAGTGCTCACAATCATAAAAGATGTTCAAGATAGTATATTTGTATGTGAAACCTCTCTTTCTTTATTACTTCCTATTAATTGCAACGATGACCAAAACTATGTTTGTCAACTCTCAACAAATTTTATTCATCATACTCTTTATATGTGAAGTCATTACTTCCCATAAGATCAATATGATATCTTTGATAATTTTTATATTTTCTTTTATTCTCTCATGACCAAAGTAAAGATAGGAGCGTGATGGTGATACGATACCGGGGCACCTCCCCCAAGATTGGCAGTTGCCAAGGGGAGTGCCCATACCCATATGATTATGTCTCCTTCTTCGAAGTTGGTGATGATGGAGTTGAAAGCAGTGATGCCGGATCATCATACAAAGAGCGTAGGAGATCCTCCAACTTGCGGATAATACCTTTGAGTGCGGCGATATGCTCCTTCAGCAAAAATATTTTCACTTCTGAGATACTTGTTTTGTATTTGAGCTAACTCAATCATCTTGAAAGCTTAAATATCAGTTGAAGTAAAAAGGTTTGGAAGGGGTTGAAGGATGTCTTCTTCTCCTGTTGCCGGAGCCTGATGTTCCACAGCCTTCTTGATCCTATTCTCCTTGTTGATCTCCTCGGGTTCTTCCCTCTTCAGCTCTATCTTCGTTAGCCAAGCATCGTTGCCCTCATTGTTGGAGGAGGAGGACGACATGATGCCTGGCCTTGTCAACCCTACCAGAAAATAGCTCGAAACAAGAACAGAGGATTTTTGCGTGATACGGTGGTCAAAACCTTGGGGAGAATAAATAATGAATTTTTACCGACCAAAAGAAGTAACGTGCAAGAAATCGGAGTCCGAGAGCCACACGAGGTGCCCACGAGGCAAGGGGGCGCGCCCAGTGGAAGGGGGCGCCTCGTGTCCTTTTCGGACTGCCTCATATTTTTCTATTTTTCTAAATATTCCAAACGGTGAAAAATTGCCATTAGAAATGTTTTGGAGTCGGTTTACTTACCGTACCACATACCTCTTCCTTTTCGGGGTCTGAATCATTCTGGAAAGTGTCCCTTATGTATTCCTCCAGGGTTACAGCTTCAATAACATGTTTGATTCTTTGACCGTTCACCACCTTCGGATTTGTGCCTTCGAAGTTGTTGATTTTTATAGCACCGGAACGATAGAACTCCTCAATAACGTAAGGACCTTCCCATTTAGAGAGAAGTTTTCCTGCAAAAAATCTTTAACGAGAGTTGTATAGCAAGACATAATCACCTACGTTAAACTCACACTTTTGTATCCTTTTTTCAAGCCATCTTTTAACCTTTTCTTTAAACAGCTTGGCTTTCTCATAAGCTTGGGTTCTCCATTCATCAAGGGAGCTAATGTCAAATAACCTCTTCTCAGCAGCAAGTTTGAAATCATAATTGAGCTCTTTAATAGCCCAATATGCCTTATGTTCTAGCTCGAGAGGTAAGTGACATGCTTTTCCATAAACCATCTTATATGGAGACATACCCATAGGATTTTTGTATGCAGTTCTATAGGCCCATAATGCATCATCAAGTTTCTTGGACCAATTCTTTCTAGACCTATTAACTGTCTTTTGTAAAATTAATTTCAGCTCTCTCTTACTTAGTTCTACTTGACCACTAGACCGTGGGTGATAAGGGGATGCAATTCTATGGTTAACATCATACTTAGCAAGCATTTTACGGAAAGCACCATGAATAAAGTGTGAACTACCGTTAGTCATTAAGTATCTAGGGACTCCAAACCTCGGAAAAATAACTTCTTTAAGAATCTTAATAGAGGTGTTGTGATCATCACTACTAGTTGGAATAGCTTCTACCCACTTAGTGACGTATCAACATCAACTAAAATATGTGTATACCCATTTGAGGAAGGAAACGGCCCCGTATAATCAAAGCCCCATACATCAAACAGTTCAATAACAAGTGAATAATTCATAGGCATTTCTTGACGCCTACTAATATTACCAATTCTTTGACATTCATCACAAGACAAAACAAACTTACGAGCATCCTTGAAGAGAGTAGGCCAATAAAAATCAGATTGCAATACCTTATGTGCAGTTCTATCTCTAGCATGGTGTCCTCCATAAGCTTCGGAGTGGCACTTGCGTAGGATCTGTTCCTGTTCATGCTCAGGTACACAATGACTAATAATACCATCTACTCCTTCTTTATAAAGATGTGGGTCATCCCAGAAGTAATGCCTCAAATCATAGAAAAACTTTTTCTTTTGCTGGTATGTGAAGCTAGGTGGTATAAACTTAGCAACAATGTAATTAGCATAATCAGCATACCATGGAGCAGTACGAGAAGTATTTATGACAGCTAATTGTTCATCAGGAAAGCTATCATCAATAGGTTATGGGTCATCAAGAATATTCTCTAGCCTAGACAAGTTATCTGCAACAGGGTTCTCAGCTCCCTTCCTATCAATAATATGCAAATAAAATTCTTGCAGCAAGAGAACCCATCTAATAAGTCTAGGTTTAGCATATTTCTTTTCCATAAGGTATTTGATAGGAGTGTGATCAGTGTGAATAGTAACTTTAGAATCACCAATATAAGGTCTAAACTTTTCACAAGCAAATACAACTGCTAAAAATTCCTTCTCAGTAGTAGCATAATTTCTCTGGGCACTTTCTAGAGTTTTACCAGCATATTGGATAACATTCAATTTCTTATCAACTCTTTGTCCTACAACAACACCTACAGCATAATCACTAGCATCGCACATAATCTCAAAGGGTAAATTCCAGTCAGGAGGCTGTACAACAGGTGCAGAGATGAGTGCTTTCTTAAGTATTTCAAGTGCTTCTGCACAATCATCATCAAAAACAAAAGGAACATCTTTTTGTAAGAGATTAGTTAGAGGCCTGGAGATTTTGGAGAAGTCCTTAATGAACCTCCTATAAAACCTGGCATGACCGAGGAAACTTTGTATACCTTTGATGTCCTTGGGACACGACATCTTTTCAATAGCATCAACCTTAGCCTTGTCAACTTCAATACCTTTTTCATAAATTTTATGTCCCAAGACAATGCCTTCATTAACCATAAAGTTGCACTTTCCCCAATTCAATACAAGATTAGTGTCTTCACATCTCTGCAAAACTCGAACAAGGTTGCTCAAGCAATCATCAAAAGAAGTTCTGTAAACGGAAAAATCATCCATGAAAACCTCAACAATCTTTTCAAAAAAATCAGAGAATATAGCCATCATGCATCTTTGAAAAGTAGCAGGTGCATTACATAAACCAAAAGGCATACTTCTATAAGCAAAGGTACCGAAAGGACAAGTAAAAGTGGTCTTTTCTTGATCCCCTTTTGACACAGGTATTTGAGAGAAACCAGAATAACCATCTAGAAAGCAAAAATGAGTATGTTTGGATAACCTTTCTAGCATTTGATCAATAAAAGGCAAAGGGTAATGATCTTTCTTAGTAGCTTTATTTAATTTGCAGAAATCAATTACCATCCTATAACCTGTAACAATTCTTTGTGGGATCAATTCATCTTTATCATTAGGAACAACAATCATACCTCCCTTCTTAGGGACACAATGGACAGGACTTACCCACTGGCTATCAGCAACTGGATAGATAATACCTGCCTCTAGAAGCTTCAGTATTTCTTTCCTTACCACTTCTTTTATCTTAGGATTTAACCGTCATTGATGATCAATAACCAGTTTAGCGTCCTCTTCCAATTGTATCTTGGGTTGGCATAAAGTGGGACTAATGCCCTTAAGATCATCCAGAGAATATCCAATAGCAGCATGGTGCTTCTTCAGAGTTTTCAATAATTTTTATTCTTCCTGCTCTGAAAGGTTAGCACTGATAATAACAGGATATATCTTCTTTTCATTGAGATAAACATACTTAAGATTATCAAGTAATGGTTTGAGTTCAAACACAGGATCACCCTTGGGTGGAGGAGGATCCCCTGGGACTTCAACAGGCAAGTTGTTTTTCAATACGGGTCCCTGCTTAAATAATATTTCATCTATTTCCCTTCTCTCATTCTTATACGTATCATTTTCATGGTCTAGCAGATATTGTTCTAAAGGATCATCAGGAGGCACAACAATAGAAGCAAGACCAATAATTTCATCCTTACTATGCAATTCTTTATCATGGGGTTGTTTACGAAATTTAGCAAACTTAAAATCATGAGACATATCCCCTAAACCAACAGTAACAATATCTTTTACGTAGTCTATCTTAGCATTAACAGTATTCAAGAAGGGTCTACCAAATATAATGGGACAAAAATCATCTTGTGGGGAACCAAGAACAAGAAAATCAACAGGGTATTTAACTTTCCCACACAAGACTTCAACATCTCTAACAATCCCAATTGGTGAAATAGTGTCTCTATTAGCAAGCTTAATAGTGACATCAATACCTTCTAACTCAGTAGGTGCAATATCATGCATAATTTCATCATATAAGGAAATAGGTATTACACTCGCACTAGCACCTACGTCACATAAACCATGATAGCAATGATCTCCTATTTTAACAGAAATAATAGGCAGGCCTACAACAGGTCTATGTTTATTCCAAGTATCGGGTTTGGCTGTTCGAGCAGCTTCCTCTTGGAGGTACATAACATGTCCATCTAAATTTTCAACCAAGAGATCCTTAACCATATCAACACTAGGTTCAACTTTAATTTGCTCATAGGGTGTAGGTGTTCTAGTATTACTCTTACGAACCATAGTTCAAGCTTTAGCATGATCCTTTAATCTAGCAGGAAAAGGTGGTTTCTCAATATAAGCAGTAGGAACAATAGGATCAACATTATAAGTGATAGTCTTTTCTTCAACTTTAACAGGTTCAACTACTTTTACTTCAATGGGAGGATGGTATTTAAACCACTTCTCCTTGGGGAGATCAACATGAGTAGCATATGATTCACGGAAAGAAGCTACTATCTCAGAGTCAAGTCCATATTTAGAGCTAAATTCACGGAAAACATCGGTATCCATAAAAGCTTTAACACAATCAAACTTAGGGGTCATACCTGACTCCTTGCCTTCGTCGAGATCCCAATCTTCATAGTTGCGTTTAATTATTTCCAATAAATCACATTTGAATTCAATAGACTTCATCATAAAAGAACCAGTACAAGATTTATCGAGCATGGAGCGATTATTGAGAGAAAGCCGAGCATAAAAAATTTGAATGGTCATTTCTCTTGAGAGCTCATGATTGGGGCATGAATATAACATTGACTTACGCCTCCCCCAAGCTTGAGCGATGTTTTCTCCTTTGCGAGGCCCAAAATTATATATATAATTACGATCACGATGAACCTGATGCATAGGGTAGAACTTCTGATGAAATTCCAACTTCAGTCGATTATAGTTCCATGATCCAATATCATTGCATAGCCTAAACCATGTCAATGCATCTCCCTTCAAAGATAAAGGGAAGAACTTCTTCTTGATAACATCCTAGGGCATACCTGCAAGATTAAATAATCCACAAACTTCATCCACATAGATTAGGTGTAAGTCGGGATGCAATGTTCCATCTCCCGTAAAGGGATTATCTAGCAGTTTCTCTATCATACCCGAAGAAATTTCAAAGCAAACATTTTCAATAGGTTCAGTAGGTTGAGGAGCAACTCTTTGCTCTACTGGTGAGGGTGAAGATACCCCGAACAAGCCCCTCAAAGGATGATGAGCCATAGTAACAAGTGACAGTAAATTTCAGCACACTATATAATTTTTTTCTTACCAAAGGCGCTTCACTCCCCGGCAACGGCGCCAGAAAAGAGTCTTGATGACCCAAAAGTGTAGGGGATCTATCGTAGTCCTTTCTATAAGTAAGAGTGTCGAACCCAACGAGAAGCAGAAGGAAATGATAGGGAGTTTTCAGTAAGATATTTTCTGCAAGCACTGGAATTATCGGTAACAGATAGTTTTGTGATAAGATAATTGGTAGCAAGTGACAAATAGTAAAAGTAAATAAGGTGCAGCAAGATGGCCCAATCCTTTTTTGCAGCAACAGACAAGCCTGGACGAACTCTTATATGAAGGAAAGTGCTCCCGAGGACACATGGGAATTATCGTCAAGCTAGTTTTCATCATGATCATATGATTCACGTTCGGTACTTTGATAATTTGGTATGTGGGTGGACCGGTGATTGGGTGTTGTCCTTACTTGGACAAGCATCCCACTTATGATTAATCTCTATTGCAAGCATCTGCAACTACAAAAGAAGTATTAAGGTAAACCTAACCATAGCCTGAAACATATGGATCCAAATCAGCCCCTTACGAAGCAACGCATAAACTAGGGTTCAAGCTTCTGTCACTCTAGCAACCCATCATCTACTTATTACTTCCCGATGCTTTCCTCTAGGCCCAAACAATGGTGAAGTGTCATGTAGTCGACGTTCACATGACACCTGTCGTGGTGGGCGCACGGCAGATGCCAAGGGATGGCTAAAGATAGGAGGCGGCTCAAGGGCACTAGTGTACTCCAGAAGCGGGGTTGGCATGAGCGAGCGCGGGACGCAAGACATACCCATGTTTGGGGCTCTCCGGGCAGATAATACCCTTAATCCTGCCGAAGGTGGTTGATGTTTATCAATACATAGTTGCTCCTTGAGCTGTGTGGTGGAAGGAGGAAGACATGCCAGGGCTTAGGCTGCTTCTCCTGAGGTGTCTATCATGTTCTCTAGTTCACCTCGTCCGTATGCATGAGGGCTCAGGGGGGATTTATATAGGCCAACCCCCCAGGGATACAGTGGTAAAGTTACACGACCGTGGGGCCGGATTGTCATTGTCCGGGAAGCCGACGCTGGGACCCGCCGGGTACAGGGCTCGCCGGGTTCTCCGGGTGTGGGGCCCGTCGGGTATGGGGGGCACTGTGTGCCGTCTTGTTGGTCGTCAAGGATTGGCCGGGCTGAGTCGGGTACGGCGTGCTCCGTCATGTCACTGTCTGCCAGCGTCATGGGCTGTGATGATTACACTGTAGCCACGCCCCGGCTGACTAGGGGCATGGGCGATGCACTGTCGCATAGGTCATCAGTAGGTGCGTCTCGTCCCATCGTACGGTTGAGATGGGACGGGAGCTGACCCGTGGCCGGATTGGGGAACACGCCATGGGTCGATCTGGCTTGTTGAGGAAGTCTTGGCGTGCCGGGTCCGGATCCCTCGAGCAGGCCGTTGGGGCCGGATTGCGGAAGCCGGCCAGACTGGAGAGTCTTGCTGGATCGTGGGTCCTGGCCGGGTTGAGCGACCCGGCCAAGTCAGAGGCGGATTGCGGGGCGACGCTGGCCCCATTATTTTTTTAAAGGATCCAGCTTTCGTTGCCTGCCTGGGGTTCATCCCCTCGACAGTAGTCCCCGAAGGTGTGAAGGTCCGCCGTCTTCGGGTGAATGGGCCTTCGCAGTTTCCTTCCCTCGGAGGCGAGCCGGAGGCCGAGCTTGGGAACACCCGCTGTGTGCCGACTTCTAGATGCTGGATCGCGGCGTTTCAGCGATGGCGGGAACCGAGGAGTCCGCCGAATCTTGAATGATCTTTCGGGTTCCGCGCGGGCGCCACGTGGTGCCCGGAAGCCGGGGAGGCCTGATAGGCCACACGCACGATGGGACGGGGGACGGGCCGGGGCCCGCGGCCGCGCAGCCTCGGCACGTGCGCGTGGATTTATTGTGGCGTCTGCGAGCTAGTTGCCCTTCTGGGGGCAGTTATTGCACACGTACGTGTGCATTTATTGCGGGGAAGTGGGAGAGGCGGGCACAATCGATCCCACCACCCCACGTTCGAACCGCGGGTTATAAATTGGGCGAAGGGCCGGCGGAGATCGTTCTCGCCCGCGCCCTCCTGTCTTTCCTTGCCTCCTCTGCCTTTTACGGCCGCCGCACACCACGACGCCCGTCGTTCTCGAGCAGAGGCCATCTTCTTCTTCTTTCTCTTCTGTGCTTATTGTTGATGGCACTACTGTTGGGCTCGTGGATGGGCTCGACCATCTCTGAGGACGACATCGCCTACCTCCGCACCACCAAGCGCCTGCTGACGGAGACGGAGGTCGCCGTACGCCTGCCGGGAGACAAGCAAGATCCGCGTCCCGAGGGCTCGGAACGCGTGGTCTTCTTCACGCACTTCAAGCGCGGGTTTGGGCTACTCGCGAGCGACTTCTTCCGCGAGTTCCTGGAGTTCTACGGGCTCCAGCTCCACCATCTTGGAGCTGGCTCCATCGTGCAGCTCTCCGGCTTCGTCACGCTCTGCGAGGCGTTCCTCGGAGTCGAGCCCTCCATCGACCTCTTCGCGTGCCTCTTCTCCCTGAAGCAGCAGGGGCCGAAGGCCAGGGAGATGTCGGAATGCGAAGCCGCCGTCATTTGCAGGCGGCCGAGGGGCGAGCGCCCCAAGGTGCCACTGGAGGATTCTGCCAAGAAGTGGCAGCATTCTTTCTTCTATGTCCGCAACTTGGGCGCGGACCACATCAACGTCCCGTCGTTCGCCGACGTGCTGCCGCGGGAGAAGCGGAACTGGTCGTACTACCCCAACCGCCTGTCGCAGGCGGTGCTCAACCTATGTGAGTGGGTGGTGGTGATGAAGGAGCGGGAAGGCCTCGAAGGCAGCGACCTCATCACCGCCTTCATCGCGAGGCGGGTGCTGCCGCTGCAGCAGCGCGTTCATCTCATCGGCGAGATGAAGGGCCTTGACGATCCCGATCGCATGTCCAAGCTGCGGCTGAGGCGGACCAGGTTGCGCACCGGGTTAACAATATCTCCAAGGTCAACCTGCCGGACGACTAGCAATACGGAAAGGTTCCGTATAGCCACACGAACCCGGCACCGATGGTGAGTCCCTTCTCTCCATATTTTGCCACTGCTCATCTTCTTATCCGCCCGGACACAACGCGGGAGGTGCTTCTGAACGCCATCCGACATCCTTACGACCGGACGGGGACGCAGGTTGTGCGCGCCGCCTCGGAGGAGCCCGAGGTCCACGGCGGAGGAGAGGGAGCAGTTGCCGAGGCGGGCGCGGGATGCCGAGCTGTTGCGCTTTTTTCCCCTTTGTATTTTGGTTATGGGACGACGTCGGAGGACGCTGACACAAGCTGTTGGTGTAGCGGCGTCGGGCGGACAGGGCGGCGGCGCGGCTGGGGCCAGGTCATCCCAGGCGGGGACGACGGCGGCGGGATGCTGAGGTGGCGGCGCGGCAGGAGCCGCGTCATCTCATGTGGCGTCGGCGGCGGGCCGGCCTCATGGGAAAGGCAGCGCCGCTCCGTCGGCTCCACCGACGAAGCGTGCCGCGGGCGCGGTCAGGGGTGCGAAGCCGGCCGCCAAGAGGAGGCGTGTCACCCAGCTGTCGAGGCGCCCCATGCTGGTGCTGTCGGGGTAAGTTCTCTTTTTTGGCTACGAGCCGGGCGGCTCCGTTGAGCCCCATTTGTACTAACTTTTCCTGATTCTTCAGATCTCCCATCTCACTGGCATTGGCGGCGGCGGAGGCCGCGTCCCCCGATGGTGCTGGGTTCCGGACAAGCTAGTCCAGCACCGTTGATCCGGGCGAGGAGGAGGGGCGGGCGGATCCGGACCTTGGCCTGGCGAGACCGGGATCGGGCCGAGGCCGCGCTGAAGGCGGCGTCGACCCGGGCTTGGGCCACGGCCGCGGAGGCGTGGGCGCGAGCCGGCGTGGCCGGAGATGCCTGCCGGAACGACGGTGGCGACGATGATTTTCTTCCCGCCGTTGGAAGAGGGACACGGCCGGGGCAGCCGTGCCGACGCGATGGACCTCGACCGGGAGGTCATGGTCATCGAGGACGGGACCCCGCCGCGAGCTGATGCGGCCGAGCGAGCGGGGGCCGGTGGAGGTCGCGGTGACGCCATCTCGAGGGCACCGCCAATGGCGACGCCGGAGAGGACGCCGGCCGCGGGGGAGGCGGCCATCGGTGAGCATGCCTTGGTGATTCAGCACGGGGGTCGCCGGGCCATTGAGCCATCGCTGCGGCGACGCGGAGCCGGCGAGGTCTTCTTTGGGTCGCCAACCCAGGAGGAGGCGGCCATGGCCGCCGTGACTCGGTGCCTGCAGGGGTGGAAGAACTGGGTCGAGTCCTACGCCTGGACCGAGTTGGAGCAGGCGCGGGAGCTGGAGGACGCCGTGCTCGTAAGTCTTCTCTCACTGTTGCTTGTTTCTTTTTAGTGGGGGCGCCCCAGCGCACCCACTGGGTGTAGTCCCCGAGATTTGGGTCAACTGCATAGCAGTTGGATCGAATCTTTAAATTGATGTGTTCTTTGTTGATTGTTGTTTCGTCGTGCAGTAACTGGACTCCTATCGGGTCGGTGTCTTCAAGCGGCTCCTTGATGCGCACGAGCGGCTCAAGGAGCAGCTGGACGCCAAGGAGGAGGAGCTCCACGTTGTGTCAGATATTTTCTCTTTTGTTTCCCCCTTCTCTCTTGTGAGTCTTTGGGGTGCTTTGTCTCTGAGTCGTTCCTCTGCAGCCGCGTTGGAGCGGGCGAGGCAGGAGGCGACGGGAGCCCGACAGGCGCTCGACGAAGCCGGCCAGCTGCGGAAGCAGCTGGCGGGCAACAAGAGCCGCCTTGAGGTTGAGGTGGAGCGGCTCCGGGCGGAAACCGCCAAGGTCGAGGAGACGCAGTGACCCTTGCCGAGGTGGCCCAGCAGCGCGGCAAGCTGGCTGATGGCTTCTCCCCCCTCGTTGTTTACCCCAAGTGGAAGGTTGAGATGTAGCGTAGCGGCAAATTTCCCTTGGCAAAGATACCAAGGATCGAATCCCGTGAGACTCCGAGGGTCGACAAGTAGGTGTCAACGGCGCCAGAAACTTAGCGGTTGACGGGACCTGCACACAGATACAGATAACTTTGCTCCCAACGAGTACAGAGAGGTTGTAAATCCCTCCGGCCTTGTTGTTTACAAAGGATCAAACACAAGAGATAATAATGATAGCTATGACTGCAACTAGGAAATAAAAACAGGAAGTAAATAGAAGGTGTGATCAGCGGTGGTAATATGGACCGGGGTCCCATGATGTTCACTAGTGATGTCTCTCTCCCAAATGACGATAAAACAACAAAGCGAGGTAAACAAATTACAGCTGGGCAATTGACATGATTATGTGCGCAAACCAATGCTAACTATGCTGCAAAGAAAGGTAGAGGCTCAAAAGCATGGGCGGTACGCCAAGGCAAGTAGACCGAAATCCATCTGCATCTACTACTAATCATCCACCTTGAGATATCTATCTAGAACATCTCGCTGGTATTAAGTTGCGAATCCCACCCAAAGTGTAAACTCAAAGCAACAGACAACTGCATTAAAAGAACTTTGCGTAAAGTAAACAATCCTTGCACCCGCAAGTACAAGCACCGTTGTTTTCTCCCTTGTGGCAACATCACATCCCCTAGACTCATGTTTCTGTCACTCAAGCTAGTCATCAGGGGGCATGAACCCACAATCAAGCATAACGCTCCCTCTTGGAGTTACTACCTACTACTTGGCCAAAGCAATAAACAGCAACGGAGAACATGCAAGAATTACTCAAGAACAAAGATATAAAAGAGGTGAATCAAATATATTACTCAAACACAATCTGAACATAGTCTCATAATCCATCAGATCCCAGCAAACTCAGCAAAGCAACAGCAGAAAGATTACATATGTGCCTCGATCATGTAGAGCAGCTCACGAGGTCTAAACCATGAAGAGCAAAGAGGGGAGGAGAACATCACATAGCTACTGATCATGGACCCATGGTCCAAGGTGGACTACTCACGACTCATCCGGGAAGCGTCCATGGTGGTGGAGAAGCTCCCGGTGGTGGTTCTCCCCTCCGGCAGGGTGCCGGGAAGAGTTCTCTTGATGCTCCCGATCTTGGAAGCGCTGCGGCGGCGGAACAGAGGCGAGATCGCGAAAAAGGGTTCTGTCCTCGAGGGTTTCGGGACGAGAGGGATATATAGGCGAAGGGGGGCAGCCAGAGGCGGAGCAGGGGCCCCAGGCGCCCCCCTGGCGCGGCCAGGGGTGGGGCCGCGCCAGGTGGCCGCCTGGGCCTCCCCTGGCTCCCCTCTGGCCCATCTTTGGTTCTTCGCGAAGCTTCCTGTACGCTGATTTTTCCTATATTTTTCCTGGAATTTCTGGAGCACTTTTAATATGGGGGAAACCTGAAATAGAAAAACAGCAGAAAACAGGAATTGGCACTGTGGTGCACTGAGTTAATAGGTTATTCCAAATATGATCAAAAGTGTATGGAAGTGCATCAATATCATAGCAATATCACACAAAAGAAGAATGGAGCAAGCAGAAATTATAGATACGTTTTGGACGTATCAACATCCCCAAGCTTAATTCCTGCTCGTGCTCGAGTAGGTAAATGATAACAAACATAATTTCTGTGGTGACATGCTACCAACCATATAAGAACTTTTTAAGTAAAGCAATCAAGGCATGTAATTCAATTCAAGTCATAACAAGCAAGAGTCTATATTAGCATTGTAACAAGCAACATAAGAACATAAAGGTGCAAGAGCTCTCGCTGTCCGTGACTCGAATGTCTCCAAATGGTGTTTGCGTGCAAGAAAGGGGATAGGGATATACGAGAGAGTAAAACATAGTTTTTGTATTGTTGAGAACTTAATCTACTAAAGCTTCACACTTGGTCTTCTTTGGAATCTTATCTTGACTCATCCCCAGACCACTAGCCAGGTACAAGTCAAAACGATCCACTCTCTTTCGATATTTTGTGCACTCATGCAATGGATGAGCGTAAGCAAGAAAGTTGACACTTAGGATGGCAAAGAGAGAAAAATGATGAAGGGGGAAGACAAAAAAGGTGTGAAAGGCTCACATCAATGAGGACAATCATAGGCGAGAGAAAGCCAAATGATAGATATGATGTGAGGAGTAGGGATTGCCATGCAACGGATGCACATATGAGCTAAGGTAAGCTCTCCAATGGAACTAGTGGGGGTGCATCCAACTTGCTCGCTCAAGAAGACCTAGAGCTCTTTTGAGGAGGCTCATTATTGGAATATACAAGCCAAGTTCTATAGTGTGAAGGTCCCCACATAGCTATATGCATGAATGATAATCTCTATGGGGTACAAGGTATAAGATGAAGTACGAGTGTGGATCTCTCAAAAGGAATAGTAGTGTGCCCCCTTCTCTCTTTTTATTTCTTTTTCTCTTTTTTCTATATAATTTTTTGTTTTTTTGTGGCCTCAATGGCTCTTTCTATTTAACTCTCATTTGTCCTCTTTGGGATCTTTTGATTTGTCCTCTTTGGGATCTTTTCCTCACTTTAGGGGCAACACTCTATAAATTACAAGAAGTATAGAAGATCTTTCACACTTTACAAGAGTACTCAACATAAAGAAGATGAAACTATCATGATGGATGCAAATGTATGCCTGTGCCAGTGTAGCAGGATATGCAATGATACTAGCACATCATGTAGCAATGATTAGGGCAAGGCCCAACTAGCATGCGGCTCATCGATCAAGCAAAAGCATGTATGACATGAAGATCAAGTCATGAGAAGATGGATGTTGCATGGCAATGTATCTCGGAAAGGCTATGGAAATGCCTTGATAGGTAGGTATGGTGGCTGTTTTGAGGAAGGATATAATGAGGCTTATGATGACAGAGTGTATCGTGCCAAGGATTTGGATGCACCGACGAAGTATGTGCCAACTCTCGAGGTGAGAAAGGGCAATGCACGGTACCGAAGAGGCTAGAAAAATATGGCTAGGTGGAAGTGTCAACTTTCGAATACTCACATTAGTCCGAAGAACTCATGCACTTATTATCGGTAACTCTCAATCTAATTAGGAGGTTCACAAAGAGACAAGTACCCCGAGGAGGATTGTATGGGGGTTTGGTTATCCTTGCGCATCCTCGACTCATGGTACGTGAGTGTACTCTAATATTCGATCCCTCCAAAGATTAGTGATCCATCTAGTAGCTAAAGTTCTCAACTATTTTGTAGGTTTTCGAAAATAAACACGGATTGCCCAAAATACGACATCTATCACTAATAGGCTAAAGCTCTTGACACCAAAAGTTCAGACATTACTCATGGCAATACCTCAAAACTATTGCAAGTTACTACTAAAATTAAATAGCAACCTCAATGACCTACTTTAAGTTAAGACACACAACTCAGTGCAACATGCAAACTCTCTTAACAAGATAAACATGAAAACTCAAGAGAGTTCAGCAACCAACTAAACAAAAGCTCTTTAAAAAGAAAAGCATGAAAACTAAGAGCTAAACATGACAGCAGCTATGGAAAGACAAAGAACACACACAGCAAAGATAAGCATGAAAATCCTATGTTGTGTTCTAGGTTAAAGTGGAGCGTGCTTCTCTTCCACACAAAGAAAGCTGGGTTCTAACTTGTTATGAACAGCAAGCAAAGCTAAAGAAAACTAAAAAAAGAAACTAAGAGCAAGACGCTCCAAGCATAGCACATAACGCATGAAGTGATAAAATTATAGTGGAACGAAAGACGAACTGATAATTGTTGATGGAGAAGGGGATGCATGGGGGCATCCCCAAGCTTAGACGCTTGAGTCTTCTTGAATATTTCTTGGGGGTGCACGGGGGCATCCCCAAGCTTGAGCGTTTGACCCTCCTGAATCTTCTCTTATCATCTTCCCTCGCACACTTGAAAACTCCCTTCATACATAACTCATCATAATCTGATTAGCGAGGTTAGTACCCACAATAAAATAATTTTTCCCTACTGGAAATAAAGATAATCTTGAAGAGCTACTGTTTCTCAAGATTGCCAAAAGGTTTTTGCAAAGAAAAAGCAAGCTCAAGGTTTGCAAAATGAAGAAAAGGCAAAACAGGACAGAATCTGTGAAAAACAGACCAGCAGGTAGTAAATAATTTTTTCGGGGCACTTCTGCAACTCAAATCAAAAAACTCAGAACAGACGCTCGAAAGCCAATTGTATAGAGCACACTGTCAAAACAATTCAGATCAAAAAGATGATCTGGTGATTTTATTCGAACTTTTCTGTCCAAGGACAGAATCTGTTTTCTGGACAGCACGTCACAACTTTTGAACTTTCTTGCAATCGGAGGCTAAACTTGGCACAAAGCTGAAAAGAAAAGATACAATGATGATGCTACTGTAGTAACAAACATCAAGACACAACAAAAGCAAAATAAAACCTAATTCGTTGTGGGCTGCCTCCCAAAAGCGCTTTCTTTTATGCCTTTAAGCTAGGCATGATGCAAAAAGAGAAGATCAAGTTTTATCAAGAGTAAGAGAATAGCTAGCCCGTGTAACAGACTCAAAAGGCAACTTAATCTTATTTCTAGGGAAGTGTTCCATCCCTTTCTTGAGAGGGAATTGGAATTTTATATTCCCCTCTTTCATGTCAATGATAGCACCAACGGTGCGAAGAAAAGGACGTCCCAAAATAATTGGACATGAAGGTTCACATTCTATATCCATAATAGTAAAATCAACGGGAACATAATTGTCATTGACAATGATAAGAACATCGTTGATCTTCCCCAAAGGTTTATTTACGGAAGAATCAACAAGACGAACACCAAAAGAACAAGGATCAAAAGGTTTCAATTCAAACATATCGTACATTCTTTTGGGCATAACGGAGGTACTAGCTCCAACATCACATAAAGCATAGCAAGAGAAGTTATTCAACTTAATTTTAATCATAGGATCCCAACTATCTTCTAGCTTTCTAGGTATGGAGGCTTCTACCCTAAGCTTCTCCTCCCTAGCTTTGATAAGAGCATTAGTGATATGCTCCGTGAAGGCAAGATTAAGTGTGCTAGTGTGGGGATCTCTAGACATCTTGTGAAGAAAACCAATAACTTCAGAAAGGGTGCAATTATCAAAATCAAGGTCACTACTATCAAGTAAAGTGGTAGTGGTGTCCTTTAGGCTAACTTGTTTGGTAGCTTCTATGGTTATAGGAGTTTATTCTTCTACGGTTGAGGTTATAGCATCACCATTAATAGGTCCAATGGGACTAGGAGTGCATTGGGTGCTAAGAGTTCGGATATCCTCAACAACTTGGATAGTAGCAATAGTGTGGTGGGTAGGAAGGCTCTTAATTCTATCTTCTTCCTCCTTTTCTCTAGCCCATCTCTCTTTAAGTTTAGCCATCATCCTAATGTTTTCATTAATTTGCACTTGAATAGCATTCATAGGAGTGGTCTTCCTCTCCTCAAGAGGAGAAGTTCTAATTTTAAGCAACTCTACCTCATGGGCTAAATTGTCTACCTTCGAAGAGAGATTATCTAGTTTGTCTAGTTTTTCTTCTACACTCTTATTGAAGGCCTTTTGGGTAGTGATGAAGTCTTTAAGCATAATCTCTAGTTCAGAAGTGGAGTTCTTGGTGCTAGGATAAGCATTGTTGTTCCCATAGGAATTAGAGGGGAACGGTCTAGGGTTGCTACCAAAATTACTCCTATAAACATTGTTATTGAAATTGTTTCTAGAGATAAAGTTCACATCTACTTGATCTTGAGCAATCACAGAATTTAAAGGAACATTATGAGGATCAATAGAAGATTGCTTGGAAAGTAGAGACATGATCAAGTCAACTTTTTCATTCAGGGAGGAAATCTCCTCGACAGAGTTTACCTTCCTACCTGTTGGAGCGCGTTCGGTGTGCCATTGGGAATAATTGGTCATCATCTTGTCGAGAAGCTTCGTGGCAGCACCAAGTGTAGTTGACATAAAGGTTCCTCCCGCGGCCGAATCTAACAAGTTCCGCGAGGTAAAGTTCAAGCCTGCATAAAAAGTTTGGATAACCATCCAAGTAGTCAAACCATGAGTAGGGCAGTTCTTGACAAGAGATTTCATGCGTTCCCAAGCTTGGGCAACGTGTTCATTATCCAATTGTTTAAAATTCATTATGTTACTCCTTAATTGGATAATTTTAGCAGGGGGATAGTACTTCCCAATAAAGGCATCCTTGCACTTGTCCCAAGAATCTACACTATTCCTAAGCAAGGATTGAAACCAGATTTTAGCTCCTCCTCTCAAGGAGAAAGGAAAAAGCTTAAGCTTAACAATATCACCATCTACTTCTTTGTACTTTTGCATATCACAGAGCTCAACAAAATTATTTAAGTGAAAAGCAGCATCATCTCCAGCACCGGAGAACTGATCTTTCATAACTAGGTTCAGCAAAGCAGGTTTAATCTCATAAGAAGGTGTTGAAGTGGCAAGTGTAGCAATAGGCATGCAGATAAAGTCATTGTTGTTATGACTAGTGAAGTCACACAACTTGGTGTTCTCGGTGGAACCCATAGCAGCAGCAAGCAAGATAACTATTTTTGTGATTTTTGGTAAGGGACACTAAAGCAAAAACTGAAAGGTAAACTAACAAGACTAAAAAGCAAAGATAAAATATAGCGTGCAACTCCCCTATCTTGAAGAGTGGAGTCCCCGGGAACGGCGCCAGAAACTTGCTTGATGGCTTCTCGCCCCTCATTGGTTACCCCAAGTGGAAGGTTGAGATGTAGCGTAGCGACAAATTTCCCTTGGCAAAGATACCAAGGATCGAATCCCGTGAGACTCCGAGGGTCGACAAGTAGGTGTCAACGGCGCCAGAAACTTAGCGGTTGATGGGACCTGCACACAGATACAGATAACTTTGCTCCCAACGAGTACAGAGAGGTTGTGAATCCCTCCGACCTTGTTGTTTACAAAGGATCAAACACAAGAGATAATAATGATAGCTATGACTGTAACTAGGAAATAAAAACAGGAAGTAAATAGAAGGTGTGATCAGCGGTGGTAATATGGTGGGGTCCCATGATGTTCACTAGTGATGTCTCTCTCCCAAAAGACGATAAAACAACAAAGCGAGGTAAACAAATTACAGCTGGGCAATTGACAGGATTATGTGCGCAAACCAATGCTAACTATGCTGCAAAGAAAGGTAGAGGCTCAAAAGCATGGGCGGTACGCCAAGGCAAGTAGACCAAAATCCATCTGCATCTTCTACTAATCATCCACCTTGAGATATCTATCCAGAACATCTCGCTGGTATTAAGTTGCGAATCCCACCCAAAGTGTAAACTCAAAGCAACAGACAACTGCATTAAAAGAACTTTGCGTAAAGTAAACAATCCTTGCACCCGCAAGTACAAGCACCGTTGTTTTCTCCCTTGTGGCAATAGCACATCCCCCAGACTCATGTTTCTGTCACTCAAGCTAGTCATCAGGGGGCATGAACCCACAATCAAGCATAACGCTCCCTCTTGGAGTTACTACCTACTACTTGGCCAAAGCAATAAACAGCAACGGAGAACATGCAAGAATTACTCAAGAACAAAGATATAAAAGAGGTGAATCAAATATATTACTCAAACACAATCTGAACATAGTCTCATAATCCATCAGATCCCAGCAAACTCAGCAAAGCAACAGCAGAAAGATTACATATGTGCCTCGATCATGTAGGGCAGCTCACGAGGTCTAAACCATGAAGAGCAAAGAGGGGAGGAGAACATCACATAGCTACTGATCATGGACCCATGGTCCAAGGTGGACTACTCACGACTCATCCGGGAAGCGTCCATGGTGGTGGAGAAGCTCCCGGTGGTGGTTCTCCCCTCCGACAGGGTGCCGGGAAGAGTTCTCCTGATGCTCCCGATCTTGGAAGCGCTGCGGCGGCGAAACAGAGTCAAGATCGCGAAAAAAGGTTCTGTCCTCGAGGGTTTTGGGATGAGAGGGATATATAGGCGAAGGGGGGCAGCCAGAGGCGGAGCAGGGGCCCCAGGTGCCCCCCCTAGCGCGGCCAGGGGTGGGGCCACGCCAGGTGGCCGCCTGGGCCTCCCCTGGCTCCCCTCTGGCCCATCTTTGGTTCTTCGCGAAGCTTCCTGTACGCTGATTTTTCCTATATTTTTCCTGGAATTTTTGGAGCACTTTTAATATGGGGGAAACCTGAAATAGAAAAACAGCAGAAAACAGGAACTGGAACTGTGGTGCACTGAGTTAATAGGTTAGTCCAAATATGATCAAAAGTGTATGGAAGTGCATCAATATCATAGCAATATCACACAAAAGAAGCATGGAGCAAGCAGAAATTATAGATACGTTTTGGACGTATCACTGGCCGACGACAAGGGCCAGCTCCAGGCCGAGGTGGAGCGCCTGAAGGGGCTAGTGGCCGTGGTGGAGGAGGCCAAGCAGGGGGAGACCCGTCATCGCGAGGGGGCCGAGAAGGCAGCTGTGGACAAGGACTCCGAGTTGAAGGCAGCCCTTGCCAAGGTCGCCCAGCTGGAGGAGGCGGTTAAAGATCGCGACAGTACCATCGACTAGGATCGGCACGGTACGTTGCTTGAAGCGCAGCACCTGGAAGAGTCCTTCTCCAGTAAGTGCTTTTCTTGAGTCTTTTGCCGGACTGAGGTTCCGGCTTCTCTTTTCATTGCGACTTTCTTATGATCCTTTTCTTCGACACGGGTCTTCCCGGAGATGCGGGATTTGGTGGAGGAGGCGGTCCGCTTCCGGCGCGCTCCGGGGGGAGTGGTTGGCTCCGGGACTAACCCGCGCGTGGCCTGGCCCTTCTCGGAGATAATGGCACTGCCGAGGCTCGTCTGCAAAGCCTTGGGCGTGCAGATGGCGCGGCTCTCTGAGGCCGGCACAACAATGATGGCGGCCCTTTGGCCGGGCTCCGCTGCGCCGACCAACTTCTAGCGGCTTGCGCGGTGGCTTGAGGTAGGGCCGGATCGGCTCCATGACTGGCGCCTATCCGCCGCCCGTGCTGGTGCCGAGATGGCGCTCAGGTTCGTGATGTCTTGGCATCCGGACTTGTCGCTGAAGGCGCTGATGGGCCAGCGAGCCGGCTCGGAGAGCCAGCTGCAGGCGCAGGCCGGCGAGATTGCCGCCCGGGCCAGCTACATCGCCGAGTTTTCCTACCACGACGAGTTCCAGCCGGAGCGGACGGAAGACGGAATAGTCGTGCCTGCTAACGACTTCGGCTTGCTCCTGGATGATCCGGACGACAGCTCCGAGGAGATGGGTGTCTACCGCGACACGTGTATCGACGATGAAGACACCGACACCTCGGCGGGGCTGGCGGGTGCGGATGCGGGCGCCTGAGGCCCCTATTTTAAATCTTTGTAGATATCTCTGTTAGGTAGCAGGTCCACGCCACCCACTGGGTGCACTGGGTGTAATGAACTCTGGCCTTGGGCCATTTATGAATTTAAACGTCTTGTATGAATGTCGTGGATGTTTGTGCTCTTGCTTATTTGTTCGTCGAGCCGTTTTCCCGTGCCTCTCCCCCCT
>LR738715.1:634835359-634918671 GCA_902687465.1 Secale cereale
CCCCCCCCCCCCCCGGCGAGTCTGACGGCTGAGGCTTCGGTCCGTCACAAGGGGTTTGGCCTTTGGGAGAGGACGCGCAGTTAGTTAGGTGTTCAAAACGTTGAGCGTGAGCGAAACACCCACTAGGCCGGCTGGCGGTGACCCGGCATGGCCGGATGACGAGCAGTCGGCCGTGTTGTGAGGTTTATGAGTGGCGGGGCCGGGTCGATCGATCCGGCGCCGTGTTGTGGTGTTCATGCATGTCTGCACCTTTGCTCTTCGTTTGTCTGATGGCCGTTTTCCCGTGCCGGGTCGTTTGTCTGATGATCGATCCGGCGCCGTTTTCCCGTGCTTCTCCCCCCTCAGGCCTCACCCCCGCGAGTCTGATGGCCGAGGCTCCGGTCTATGACAAGGGGATTGGCTTTTGGGAGAGGACACGCAGTTAGTTAGGCGTTCGAAACGTTGAGCGTGAGCGAAACACCTAGTGGGCCGACCGGTGGTGATCCGGCGTGGCCGGGTGACGACCGGCGAGCCGTGTGGTGACTTGACTGTTCGTGGCGTAGCCGGGTTGGGTGACCCGACGGTCCTTGGCTTAGTTCTTGTGGCGTGTTGGTGCTCTGGCCTTTGCGTGCTCGCCGACGGACAACCGAAGCCGGATCTGTGGCTTAGGGCGGAGCAGGAGACCGCGGCGATCTCAACATGCCAAGAGGCGCTAAGCAAGGTGACGGGTGGGGACCAAGCCGGCCAACCCTCGAGTCCCCGGTTCGAACGAGTCGAACCGGTGGCCGGGTTTGGACAAAGAGGTAGGTAAAGCATAAAATGCTAGAGACACAAATAACTTGGTCGGAAGGGGTGGCCCCGAGCATCGTTCGGGGACCCCATGGTTTTTAATTGAGGGTTGGGTGAGGGGGCGGCGGGACTGAGGGTTGCCGTTGCCGGGCCGAGGTCGGTAGTCCCCGGGCCGGACTGAGCAGTCCCTGGGCCAGGCTCCGCAGTTGCCGGGCCGGACTGAGCAGTCCCCGGGCCAGGCTCCGCAGTTGCTGGGCCGGACTGAGCAGTCCCCGGGCCGGGCTCCACAGTTGCCGGTTCGTCCAGAACGTGGATGGACTCTGAGTCCGGAGACGGCTTGACGGATGGCTTTCGCAGGTGCTCGAGGGAGACGCCAGACGGAATGGACTGTCAAGACGAGGCGATCTTGGCGAGTGCATCGGCCGCCTCATTTTCTGCTCGTGGGACGTGGAGGAACTCGCAGCTTGTGAAGAAGTCGGACATCTTCTGCACGAGGAAGCGGTAGCTTGCCATGTTGGGGTTGCGCGCGTCCCACTCGCTGGACCATGCTGCGTCACCAGGTCTGAATCGCCATAGCACAGGATTTGCCGGATGCCGACTTCCTTGGCCAGCCGGAGGCCGTGCACAAGGGCTTCGTACTTAGCGACGTTGTTGGAGGTGGTGAAGTCGATCTGGAGTGCGTACTTGAGTGGGTCGACCTTTGGAGATGATAGCACTATGCCGGCTCCCAAGCCGAGACGCATTTTCGAGCCGTCAAAGTGCATGCGCTAGTACGTCGAGTTTGGAGGCGGCGGTAAGTACTGGGTCTCTGTCCAGTCGACGAGGAAGTCGGCCAGAGCTTGGGACTTGATCGTGGTGCGAGGCTCGTAGAGGATGGTGTGGCCGTGAACAAAGAGAAAACCCTAATTCCACCGCCGTAGCTTCTGTTCCAGTGGAGATCCCATCTTGGAGCATGTTCCGGAGCTCCACCGGAGGGGGATCCATCACGGAGGCCTTCATCATCATCATCATCATCATCGCCCTCACCATGAGTTGTGAGTAGTTTACCACGGACCTTCGGGTCCATAGCTAGTATCTAGATGGTTTCTTCTCTCTCTTTGGATCTCAATACAAAGTTCTCCTCGGTCTTCGAGGAGATCTATTCAATGTAATCTCTTTTTGCGGTGTGTTTGTCGAGATCCGATGAGTGGTGAGTTTATGATCAAGGTTATCTATGAAAGATATTTGGTTCTTCTCTGAACTTTTTATGTGTGCTCATAATATCCTTGCAAGTCTCTTCGAATTATTGGTTTGGTTTGGCCTACTAGATCTATAGTTCTTGCAATGGGAGAAGTGCTTGGCTTTGGGTTCAATCTTGCGGTGTCCTTTCCCAGTGACAGTAGGGGCGGCAAGGCACGTATTGTATTGTTGCCATCGAGGATAAAAAGATGGGGTTTACATCATATTGCTTGAGTTTATCCCCCTACATCATGTCATCTTGCTTAAGGCGTTACTCTGTTCGTATGAACTCAATACACTAGATGCATGTTGGATAGCGGTCTATGTGTGGAGTAATAGTAGTAGATGCAGGCAGGAGTCGGTCTACTTGTCTCGGACTTGATGCCTATATACAATGATCATGCCTAGATAGTCTCTAATTATTCGCTGTTCTATCAATTGCTCGACAGTAATTTGTTTACTCGCCGTAGAATATCGCTATCAAGAGAGAAGCCACTAGAGAAAACTATGGCCCTCGGGTCTATTCTCAACAAATCAATCTACATCTACTTTACTTTTACTGCTTTTATTTGCTATTTATTAAACCAAAAATACCAAAACTATAAACTATCATCTCTATCAGATCTCACTTTCGTAAGTGACCGTAAAGGGATTGACAACCCCTTATCGCGTTGGCTGCGAAGTTCTTATTTGTTTGTGCAGGTGCGAGGGACTCGCGCGTGGTCTCCTACTGGATTGATACCTTGGTTCTCAAAAACTTAGGGAAATACTTACACTACTGTGCTGCATCTCCATTTCCTCTTCGAGAGAATACAACATAAGCTCAAGAGGTAGCAAGAATAATTTCTGGCGCCGTTGCCTGGGAGGCTTACGCAAAAATCATATACACAGTACCTATCACAAACCCTTATCCTTCGCATTACATTTTTGCCTCTCGTTTTCATCTCCCCCACTTCACCCTTGCCGTTTTATACGCCCTTCTTCCACCGTGTTTTTTTCGTCCGCTTGCTTCTTGTTTGCTTGTGTGTTGCTTGCTTGCTTTTCATCATGTCTAGCACACCTATCATTATCAACACTCCCGAGAGTGAGGTCCTCAACTTTAAACAAAGGGAGGAAGAAAACTTAAAAGATGCCTAGTATAGAATTTGCAATGCTCAAAATAGATCTAATAGGAAGCTTTCCACTTCCGTGCTTCTTTGCAATTTTTATGTTGGCATAACTCCGTGGAATAGATTTATCTTAGATACCATTACCGGAGGGAATTTCTTGGGTAGCCACACCGTTAATTCTTATAAAGCTATGACTGAATTATTTGGCTCACCACCTCTTATGGTTAATGGGACCGTTTTAACTTTGGAGCATGTTATGTAAAGGCTAGAAATCATTGAAAACAAAGTTGCTATGGTAGAACTAGTAGAGAACTTGGATAGAAAAATTCATAATGAAATCACCCAATATGGATCCAAGGTAGGAGTTGTTCTGAAAAATCTTAAGGAAAAAGAGCCCATAGTTAAAGAAAAGCTAGATCAGGATTCTACTAGAATCAATAAGCTTGAGGATGTTATCACTAATGTGGGTTCTGCTCTTTCCGCTATAAAAACTACACCAAATACTTCCACTAAATTATCTAAGTTCGTGTATGTCCCTAAAGACAAGGGTGAAACATCTAGACTTGCGGATCTCAAATCCATAAGTGTTCACCCTAATTTTCTTAATTTTGCAAGAGACCCTTTTGACACTTTAGAATTTCTTGATTTCTTGCCCAAGAGTTTGATTATTCATAGGGACAAAGAAGTGCCCAAGAAGCATAAGTGCTTAGTCAAAGAATTGCCTTCCAAGGATGGCAATACCTAGATCTATCTTGTACCGTGCCTAGCTAGGGGCGTAAAACGATAGCGCTTGTTGGGAGACAACCCAATTTTATGTTTTTTGTTTTGTTTCTGTTAGGGAATAAATATTGCATCTATCCTCTGATTAGATGTGGTTTCATGTTTTGTTTAGTGATTGTGCCAAGTAGAATATTTGGGAAGACTTGTGTGAAGTTTATATGATCTTGCTGTGAAAAACAGAATCGTTAGCGCTCGCTAAAGTAGTCGTGGGATTTTACTGGAGCGTGATTTTTAGTTGATTCTTTTTGCAGATGATTGGTAGACAAATTGCGAAAATTTACCAATTTAGGCTGAATTTTTTGCAGTTCTAGAAGTAGGCTAACCCTGCAGATTACTACAGACTGTTCTGTCTTTCACAGATTCTGTTTTTGTGTGTTGTTTGCTTATTCCGATGCATCTATGAGTAGTATTGGAGGATATGAACCATAGAGAAGTTGGAGCACAGTAGGTTTAACAACAATATAAACAAAGAATGAATTCATTGATGTACCTTTGAGTGGTGGTTTGCTTTCTTATACTAACGGAGCTCACGAGAATTTTTGTCTAAGTTTTGTGTTGTGAAGTTTTCAAGTTTTGAGTATTGCTTTGATGGACTATGGAACAAGGAGTAGAAAAGGCCTAAGCTTGGGGATTCACATGTCACCCCAAGTAAATTCAAGATAATCAAAAGCCTAAGCTTGGGGATGCCCCGGGAAGGCATCCCCTCTTTCGTCTTCATCCATCGGTAACTATACTTGGAGCTATATTTTTATTGGCAACATGATATGTGTTTTGCTTGGAGCGTCTTGTATAATTTGAGTATTTGCTTGTTAGTTTGCCACAATCATCCTTGCTGGACACACCTTTTTGAGAGAGTTAAATATGGCCTAGAAATTATTAGAATACTCTATGTGCTTCACTTATATCTTTTGAGTTGAATAGTTTATGCTTTAGCGCTTCACTTATATCTTTTAGAGCACGGTGGTGATAATATTTTGTAGAAATTGTTGAACTCTCATGCTTCACTTATATCTATTTGATAGTCTATTAAAACAGTATGGTAATGTGTTTAGGCTAAAAGAACTAGTCTTCACATGATAGACATCCAATGTCAATGTAGTAAAAAAATTCACACCAAGTGCATTGAATAGAATGAAATGTTGGATGCTTGATAATTGTTTTGAGACATGATGATAGTGATATTAGAGTCATGCTAGTGTAATTATTATGAAATTGAGAAATACTTGTGTTAAGGTTAGTGATTTCCGTATCATGCACGTATGGTGAACCGCTATGTGACGAAGTTAGAGCATGAGGTATTTGTAGAGTGCCAACCTTTGTGTGGAGGTCGGGGGCGCGCGATGGTTAACTCCTACCAACCTCCCCCCTAGGAGCATGAGTTGATTGCTTTGTTTTGATGACTCATAGATTTTTGCAATAAGTATATGAGTTCTTATGACTAATGTTGAGTCCATGGATTGTACGCACTCTGACCCTTCCACCATTGCTAGCCTCTCTTGTACCGCGCAACTTTCGCCGGTGCCATAAACCCACTATATATCCTTCCTCAAAACAGCCACCATATTGTTCCTCAAAACAGCCACCATACCTACCTATCATGGCATTTCCATAGCCATTCTGAGTTTGCCATGCAACTTTCCACCGTCTCGTTTATATGACACGCATCATATTGTCATATTGCCATGCATGATCATGTAGTTGACATCGTAGTTGTCGCAAAGCCACCATGCGTAACTTTGCATATCCCGGTACACCGCTGGAGGCATTCATGTAGAGTCATACTTGTAGTATCGAGTTGTAATAAAAAGTGTCATGATCATCATTATTAGAGCATTGTCCCATGTGAGGAAAGGCCAATAAAAAAAAGAGATGGCCCAAAAAAATAGAGAGCGGCTAATAAAAAAAGCCCCTCCAAAAAAATGAGAGAAAAGAGAGAAGGGACAATTGCTACTATCTTTTTTACACACTTGTGCTTCAAAATAGCACCATATTCTGCATTGTAGAAAGTCTCATGTTTAGTCACTTTCATATACTAGTGGGAATTTTCATTATAGAACTTGGCTTGTATATTCCAACGATGGGCTTCCTCAAATGCCCTAGGTCTTCGTGAGCAAGCAAGTTGGATGCACATCCACTAGTTTCTTTTGTTGAGCTTTCATTCATATTTGGCTCTAGTGCATCCGTTGCATGGCAATCCCTACTCACTCACATTGATATCTATTGATGGGCATCTCCATAGCCCTTTGATACACCTAGTAGATGTGAGACTATCTCCCTCCTTTTTGTCTTCTCCACAACCACCTCTATTCCACCCATAGTGCTATATCCATGGCTCACGCTCATGTATTGCGTGAAAGTTGAAAGGTTTGAAAAGATAGAGTATGAAAACAAATGCTTGGCTGAAATCGGGGTTGTGCTTGATATGAATATTTTGTGTGATGAACAGGGAGCATAGCCACACTATATGATTTTGTAGGGATAAGTTTCTTTAGCCATAGTATTTTGAGAAGACGTGATTGCTTTGTTAGTATTGCTTGAAGTATTATTATTTCTTATGTCAATATAGACTTTTATCTTGAATCTTTCAGATCTGAACATTCATGCCACAATTAAGAGAATTACTTTGAAAAACGATATTGCTTAGCATTCCACATCAAAAATTCTTTATTTATCATTTACCTACTCGAGGACGAGCAGGAATTAAGCTTGGGGATGCTTGATACGTCTCCAACGTATCTATAATTTTTTATTGTTCCATGCTATTATTTATGAAGTCTTGGATGTTTAATGGGCTTTATCATTCACTTTTATATCATTTTTGGGACTAACCTACTAACCCAAAGGCCCAGTCCAGATTGCTGTTTTTTGCCTATTTCAGCGTTTTGCAGAAAAAGAATATCAAACGGAGTCCAAACGGAATGAAACCTTCGCGAGAGATATTTTTGGAGAAAATCACGCACGTGGAGCTTGAGGACAAAGTCAGGGGACAGAGAGTTGGTCCTCGAGGGTGGGGGCGCCCCCCCCCCTTCCCAGGGTGCCCCCCCTTCCCAGGGCGCGCCCCCTGCCTCGAGGCCCCCTCAAGTGGCCCCCAGTGCCCTCCTTCTTCCTATATAAGTCCACGTACCCCAGAAACTCCGTGAACAGAGAGAAAACCCTAATTCCACCGCCGTAGCTTCTGTTCCCGTGGAGATCCCATCTTGGAGCCTGTTTCGGAGCTCCACCGGAGGGGGATCCATCACGGAGGCCTTCATCATCATCATCATCATCATCATCATCGCCCTCACCATGAGTTGTGAGTAGTTTGCCACAGACCTTCGGGTCCATAGCTAGTATCTAGATGGCTTCTTCTCTCTCTTTGGATCTCAATACAAAGTTCTCCTCGGTCTTCGAGGAGATCTATTCGATGTAATCTCTTTTTGCGGTGTGTTTGTCGAGATCCGATGAATTGTGAGTTTATGATCAAGGTTATCTATGAAAGATATTTGGTTCTTCTCTGAACTTTTTATGTGTGCTCATAATATCCTTGTAAGTCTCTTCGAATTATTGGTTTGGTTTGGCCTACTAGATCTATAGTTCTTGCAATGGGAGAAGTGCTTGGCTTTGGGTTCAATCTTGCGGTGTCCTTTCCCAGTGACAGTAGGGGCAGCAAGGCACGTATTGTATTGTTGCCATCGAGGATAAAAAGATGGGGTTTACATCATATTGCTTGAGTTTATCCCTCTACATCATGTCATCTTGCTTAAGGCGTTACTCTGTTCGTATGAACTCAATACACTAGATGCATGCTGGATAGCGGTCGATGTGTGAGTAATAGTAGTAGATGCAGGCAGGGGTCGGTCTACTTGTCTTGGACGTGATGACTATATACAATGATCATTCCTAGATAGTCTCATAATTATTCGCTTTTCTATCAATTTCTCGACAGTAATTTGTTTACTCGCCGTAGAATATCGCTATCAAGAGAGAAGCCACTAGAGAAAACTATGGCCCCCGGGTCTATTCTCAACATATCAATCTACATCTACTTTACTTTTACCGCTTTTATTTTCTATTTATTAAACCAAAAATAACAAAAATATAAACTATCATCTCTATCAAATCTCACTTTGTAAGTGACCGTAAAGGGATTGACAACCCCTTATCGCGTTGGCTGCGAAGTTCTTATTTGTTTGTGCAGGTGCGAGGGACTCGCGCGTGGTCTCCTACTGGATTGATACCTTGGTTCTCAAAAACTGAGGGAAATACTTACGCTACTGTGCTGCATCTCCCTTTCCTCTTCGAGGGAATACAACGCAAGCTCGAGAGGTAGCAAGTATGCGTCCAGGAAGGACATGAGCTCGCACCCAGCGGTGGAGTCGATGACTTGGTCGATCCGCGGGAGGGCGAATGGATCATTGGGGCAGGCCTTCTTCAGACTGGTGTAGTCGATACACATGCGCCAGGTGTTGTTTTTCTTCAGGACGAGGACTGGGTTGGCCAGCCACTCGGGGTGAAATATTTCCATGATGAAGACGGGCGCGAAAAGCTTGGCGATCTCTTCATCGATGGTCCTTCTCTTATCTTTGGAGAAACGTCGTAGAGGCTGGCTGACAGGCTTGGCATCCTTGCAGACGTGAAGTTTGTGCTCGGCGTATTTCGTAGGGATGCCCGGCATGTCCTTTGGGGACGATGCAAAGATATCCCGATTCTCACAGAGGAAGTCGACGAGCTAGCCTTCCTATTTGTCGCCGAGGCGAGTGCCCACGACGACGTACTTGCTGCAGCTGGGGTCTTCTGGGTTCAGCTTCACCTTCTCGGTTTCCTTGGAGGGTTTGAATGAGGCTTCATTGGTTGGCTCCTCGGCCGGGATAGGCGTGGCTGCTGCCTCGCCAGCCAGGGCAACGATCCGGTCGAGCTGGTGCCGCTCCTCGGTGATGACCATCGACTTGGCCAGCTTGGATCCGTCTCGAGCGCACTCTAGAGACTTGCGGTAGTCGCCGGTGATGGTGATGAGGCCCTTTGGACCCGGCAGCTTCATCTTCAGGTAGGCGTAGTGGGGGACCGCCATGAATTTGACGAGCGCGGGCCGGCCGAGCAGCGCGTGGTATGCGCTGGACAGGTCCACCACCTCGAACCAGATCGGATCACGTTGGAAATGGCTGCTATCACTGAATAGGACGTCGAGTCGGATCCGGCCGATCGGAGAGCAGGAGTGGCCGGGCACAATGTCGTGGAAGACGGTCCTGGTCGGCTCCAGGTCCTTGGCTTCGAGGCCAAGCTTGGTCATGGTGTCCCTGTAGAAGATGTTGATGTTGTTGCCGCCGTCGATGAGGACTCGGAAGAACTTGCATGTGCGCCGAGGCACGACGATGGTGGGGTTGAGGACGAGGTCGTATCCACCTGGGTTCGGCATGACGGCCGGGTGATCCTCCCGCGTCCATGTGATCGGGCGCTCCGACCAGTGCATGTATTCTGGCCTGGCCGGGGTGACAGTATTTACTTCCTGTCGGATGAGGCGCTCACTGCGCTTGTCTTCACTGAGGCTGGTGAAGACGACGTAAGCCGCGTTCGGGTCCGGGTAGGCGTCCTTGCGCATGGCGCCGCCAACTGGAGGTGGTGGGGGAGGCGGAGGCTGCTGCCCCGCTCCTTGAGCCAGGGCTGGAGGCGACGGGACATCGTCCCTCATGATGCGCTTGGTGATGGCGCATTGCCGGAGCGTGTGCGTGGATGGCCTCACGCTGCTGTGGTGCTTGCAGGGAGCGTCGAGCATCTCCTCAAAGCTCATGGCGGGTTGCCATGTTGTCTTGCCGGTCTGCCGGTGCTTGGTGGCCGGCTCGGTTGCGAGTGCCTACTCGGCGGCCGCCACAAGCCGGTTGTCGTGTCGCTGGGCCTGTTGTTCGGCCTTGTGCCTGTGCTGCTGCTGGTTGTGCTGAATTTGTCGGCTTCCTTCGCCAGCCGGCTTCAGAGGGGGAACTGGCTTGGTCTTACCGGCTTCGTCTAGGGCCACCTGGATCTTCATGGCGGAGTCGGCGTTTGCGTACTTGTCCGCCGTTCCTATGAGCGCGGACATGGTGCTCGGTTCGGAGCGCAGCAGCTTGTGCTTGAGGAGGGTACCGTCCCGGCACCCGTTGACGGAGTACTGGATTGCATAGACCTTGTGGATGCCTTCGCAGCTATTCTGGAGCTCGGTCCGGCTTGCTAGGTACTCCCGGTCGGTTTTCCGTCGGCCCCTGCACGCACATGGTGAGCGGGCTGGGACGGCCGGGTCGCAGGTAGGTCCCGGTGAAATTGTGCACGAAGGCCTCCTCGAAATCGACCCATGTGTTGATGCTGCCCACCGGCAGGCTGTTCACCCACGTGCGGGCCGATCCCTAGAGCATGAGTTGTGTGTAGCGAATAGCGAGTCGATGGTTGCCGCCAGCGATGGCGATGGCGGTGGTGTAGTCGGTGAGCCAGTCCTACAGCTTCACGGTGCCGTTGTACTTAGGCGTGTCGCGGGGAAGCATGAACCCTTTGGCAAAGGGCTCGCTCCGGATGCGCGCACCGAAACACGCCGGACCGACCGCACCTGTTTCCTCCAGCTCTTGGTAGCGGGCGAGCCGGTCGAGGCGGTGGCGAGCGTCGGCGGTGTCGATGGTACGCGGGCCCAGCCGGCCGGTGACCGCGCCACGGGGACCGGGGTCGACCGCAGTTTGCTGCCGGGTCGGCTGGGGAGCAGGGTTGAGCCGACACTGGACTTCGGAAGGCGATCGTCGCCTAAGCCACCAGCGGTTGTCGGGGCGGGGTTGCGCCGGGTCTGGGTGCGGCCGGAGTGCACCTCGCCGGGTGGGGAAGACACCGAGTGCTGGTCGTCGCCGGCTCCAACGACACGGGCGGAGCCGGATCCGGCTGGTTTGGCAAGCCGGTTGAGGTGGTCCTGCTGCGCGTTGGCCGCCGTGAGGAGGTCGCTCACCCTCTTGAGGCGCTCCCACAGTTCTTCGCCTGCGAGCTACTCCATGCTGACTGCGGCCACCTGAGCAGTGCGCATGTTCTTTACGGGAGTTTCGTAGATGGGAGGAAGGGCGCGGAGGGTGCGTCCGATCACGCCGCCCTGGGTCTGCACGTCCACGTCCCGGCTAGGTTCGGCGGCACCAGGCGTGAAGCCATAAGCGGCATCGTGCTCCATCTAAGAGGATGCGAGGCGGCGCTCAGTTGCGGCGAGCGACTGGGTGAGGTCCAGCAAGCACTAGCGGTCCTCGTCGAGGCGGGTCCGCGCCTCGGCGATGTTGGAGGCGTCGACGTCGGTGCCGATGGGAACATGGAGGCGCTGGATAGTGGCGTGTAGCGGGTCGGGCGGGGCGGCCCGTTCCGCCGCGGCCTCAGCCTCGGCAGCCTTCCTCGTCATGCTTGACGAAGAGGTGGCACCGGTGTCGGTGACGAAAACCTCCATGCAGAGGTCCATCGCTCCATCGAGAGTGCTGCCGCCGGGAGTGATGGGGGAGTCGAAGAAGTCAAGTACCTTGTTGGGCTATTCATCGGCCGCTGGCGCATTGGAGATGCGCAGTGCGGCGAAGGAGGCAGCGAGGGCGTCGACGACATCGTTTGTCAGCACGACGAGCTTGTCAGGTTAGGATTGGGGCCCCATCTGAAGCATGCTTCCGGCCAGGACCTCGAGCTTCCCCACGATGGGCGCCAACTGTCGTGGTGGGCGCACGATAGATGCCAAGGGATGGCTAAAGATAGGAGGCGGCTCAAGGGCACTGGTGGACTCCAGAAGCGGGGTTGGCATGAGTGAGCACGGGACACAAGACATACCCAGGTTTGGGGCTCTCTGGGGAGATAATACCCTTAATCCTACCGAATGTGGTTGATGTTTATCAATATAGAGTTGCTCCTTGAGCTGTGTGGTGGAACGAGGAAGACAGGCCAGGGCTTAGGTTGCTTCTCCAAAGGTGTCTATCCAGTTCTCTAGTTCACCTCGCCCGTATGCATGAGGGCTCTGAGGTTTTTTATATAGGCCAACCCTCCAAGGATACAATGGTAAAGTTACACGACCATGGGGCCGGATTGTCATTGTCGGGGAAGCCGGCGCTGGGACCTGCCGGGTACAGGGCTCGCCGGGTTCTCCGGGTGCGGGGCCCGTCAGGTATGGGGGGCACTATGTGCCGTCTTGTCAGTCGCCAAGGATTGGCCGGTCCGAGTCGGGTACAGCGTGCTCCGTCATGTCACCTTCTACCGGCATCATGGGCTGTGATGATTGCACTGTAGCCACGCACCAACTGACTAGGGGCATGGGCGATGCACTGTCGGCTAGGTCATCAGTAGGTGCGTCTCGTCCCATTGTACGGTTGAGATGGGACGAGAGCTGACCCGTGTCCGGATTGGGGAACACGCCACATGTCAGTCTGGCTTGTTGAAGAAGCCTTGACGTGCCAGGTCTGGATCCCTCGAGCGGGCCGTTGGGGCTGGATCGGGGGAGCCGGCCTGACTGGAGAGTCTTGCTGGATCGTGGGTCCTGGCCGGGTTGAGCGACCCGACCAAGTTAGAGGCGGATTGCAGGGTGATGCTGGCCCTGTTGTTTTTGAAAAGGATCCGGCTTCCATTGCCTGCCTGGGGTTCATCCCCCCGACAACACCAGTAGAGGAGAGACAACATACATCTCATCAAAATATCGAACGAATACCAAATTCACATGACTACTTATAGCAAGACTTATCTCATGTCCTCAGGAACAAAAGTAACTACTCACAAGACATAATATTGTTCATGATCAGAGGGGTATTAATATGCATAATGGATCTGAACATATGATCTTCCATCAAGTAAACCAACTAGCATAAACTACAAGGAGTAATCAACACTACTAGCAACCCACAGGTACCAATCTGAGGTTTGGGTACAAAGATTGGATACAAGAGATGAACTAGGGTTTGAGAGGAGATGGTGCTGGTGAAGATGTTGATGAAGATAACCCTCCCCAAGATGGGAGAGTTGTTGGTGATGACGGCGGTGACGATTTCCCCCTCTCGGAGGGAAGTATCCCCGGCAGAACAGCTCCGCCGGAGCCCTAGATTGGTTTCCGCCAAGGTTTCGCCTCGAGACGGCACGTCTGGTCCCGAAAGCCTCCTTCAGATTTTTTTTTTCAGGTCAAAACACCTCATATAGGAGAAGATGGGCATCGGGAGGTCACCGGCTGGCCCACGAGGCAGGGGGCGTGCCCAGAGGGGGGGCGCCCCCCACCCTCGTGGACAGGTGGTGGCCCCCCTGGTAAATCTCTTTCACCAGATATTTTTTATATTTTCTGAAACGGTGTTTCGTGGAGTTTCGGAGCTTTTTGAGTTGTATAGAATAGGTCTCCAATGTTTGCTCCTTTTCCAGCCCAGAATTCCAGTTGCCGACATTCTCCCTCTTCATGTAAACCGTGTAAAGTAAGAGAGAAAAGGCATAAGTATTGTGACATAACGTGTAATAACAGCCCATAGTGCAATAAATATCAACATAAAAGCATGATGCAAAATGGACGTATCAAGGAATTATCCAAAGATTGGTCTCGTGAGTGTTGAGCTTACTGCAAGCATGTGTTGAAGAAGAAGAGTGTGTGATCATTCATGTTTAACTTCAAGACATCATCAAAGAAAGATTCTAGCTTGATCAAGACTAAGTGAAAGAGTGAATCAAGTTGATCAACACGCAAAGCATAGAAGATGTACCGAGAGGGATCAAGTGATCCCATGGTATGGTAAGCATTATCAATTACGCTTTGTGTACTAACCCATGGTCTTCATGAGAGTTCTTTGTGGGGTTAGGTTGCGGTGTGCAAGTTCATGTGATGCATCACGAGGAGATCAAGTGCTTGAAGATTGCCGTCCATTGTGGTGACAATGGACCTGTGAAGATATGTCGAAGAGTGGCTCACCCATAGTGGAGTATGGGGTAGCAATCTACTAGTCTTCACCGAGCCAACGCAATCAAGAAAGGTCGTCCAACTTGAGTAAGTCAAGATCGTCTAAATCTATCTCAAGTGGACTATGTGCCAGGCAAAGGTTTTCCCTTGATAGGTTTTATGTTTTACCGGTCTCATGCTGGTAGTTGGGAGACCGGGTTATAGGATCGATAGACGTACTATCAAGGGGGGTGATACGTCTCCAACGTACCTATAATTTTTTATTGTTCCATGCTATTATATATGATGTTTTGGATGTTTAATGGGCTTTATCATACACTTTTATATTATTTTTGGGACTAACCTATTAACCCAAAGGCCCAGTGCAGATTGCTGTTTTTGCCTATTTCAGGGTTTCGCAAAAAATGAATATCAAACGGAGTCGGAATGAAACCTTCGCGAGAGTTATTTTTGGAACGATATCAACATAGAAGACTTGCAGTACATGCGAGGGAACGAAGGAGGCGGCCACGAGGGTCCAGGGGGCGCCCCCTCCTACAGGGCGCGCCTCCCACCCTTGTGGGCCCCCTCTCGCTCCCCCGATGCTCTCCTTCCTCCTATATATACCCATTGTGGGGACCCCGACTCGTAAGTCGTGATCACCGAATGCACGTGTACAGTGATCCCAGAGATCAATGCTCACTGAACACACAGAAGCTGAATAACAAGAGTCTTACATCCTTACATACCGTGTTACACAAATAGTACCATAATGGTCAAGTCTTGAGTATATCTTCGCAGCGGAAAATCTTCAAAGACAACTGGGACCCATGCCATCTGCCTTAACCCTACAGGCATTCTGACTGGGAAGCGTCCTAGCTCGCATGCTCGTCACCGAGAAAATCTTCATCATAACCTGTTCTCTCCTGCCTGGCCAATAAAATAACCAGTGGCAAGCCAATGAGTACATTGAATGTACTCGCAAGCAACCCAAGTGTGGTAACAGAATAATTATGCAAGGCTCTACAACTAAATTGGTAGTTTTGCGGAAAGCTAGATTTTCATGTGCAAGTATGATCAACATATGACAAGGATATGCATGTATCTGTAACAAGTATCAGGAGGTCACAGACATCAATATTGAGAAAGAGTTGTAATCAACTCTTTGCTCAAGCTCATAGTAACTTTCTCACAATCACATCAACAATATCTCTGAATCGTGTTGTTTCCCAGAAACTTAAGGACATAGTCTAAGTAGCACCACCCAACTGTCCTTGACCGCGGACACGGCTATTCGAATAGTTTGACACTCTGCAGAGGTTGCACACTTTACCCACAAGATCCGGGGAACTTCCGTGTCATCCACGACCCGCGGTACCTCAAGTACCCGGGGTAAGCACCCGATCACTACCTTTCCCTAGACGACACTAACATAGAGTCCACTCGATTGGTAGCAGCCCCGTGCCAAACATTTCACATCTCAAGGTTGTGGAGACTCGCTCCGAATTCATCACATATCACAAGCACGGGGTACCAACGGTGTGTCCGGTGCCCTGTAAAAACAGTCATGGCCGCCTATCCAAGCACGACCCCGTCCCGAGAGTGACCTCATGTCACCCCCGTCACTAGTAATGCGGGCACCATGCTAGTATCGACCTAGGTAATCAATAATGCCCTTTTCCCATATAAGGGTAGAGTGGTTGCGCATGTTTGGTTGGGATAGTTTTCACACATAAATCTAATCCATCTCTGTAAACAACACTTTCGTCAAGCCTCGGCACACTACTTCTTCACCAAGTAGTGCCCTAGCTCCTCATCAACTCCCAGGGGCATTAGTGGCACCCACTGGGTCATTTGCAAGTATGTCAGACCACACTTGTTTCACTCAATGCATAACCCCGACCCATTTTGCGTAGCCAACTACTATAGCATACATCTATCTACCCCCACCCACATAACCCTCATAGGGAGGTAGGGTCATGTTTGATGCAAGTTTCAACAGTAAAGTAGCAGGGGTAGCAACCAAAGTGGTTTCCACCTCAACATGATTCCGATGCAATGAATATATAGGTGCTATGAGACATGCATAAAAAGGTTTCTTGAACATGGTCAAAGGGCTGCTTGCCTTATTCTTCAGAGTCTTCAAATCTTCTGGTCCATCTCCGAATACTCCGTTATTACGTCAACTAACGATGGAAACAATCATAATAAGCAACACAATCAAAGCAACAATAAAAGTGCTCTAAAAATAGGAGTTGGACTTTTCTAGGATACCTCTGGTCATATTAGAAATGACCAAGGTGGTTTCATAGGTATTGGATCAATGGGTGATTTGGAACATTCCAATATGATGGAACCAAAGGGTTTATGGATTTGGAAGAAGTATACAGAGATATTTCCTTGAATGATGAGCAAAGGTACCCATCATCAAGTCATGATTTTAGAAGCATTTAGGAGTTGGTTTCAATGGATTTGGAATTGAAATGAATTTCCTAGGATTTTCCAAAGCTGATAAATAGGAAGAAATGGCTCAATAATTGGTGGGGTACAGAAACTATTATTAAAAATGTTCCAAAACTAAGTTTGGACATGACAAACATCTAGGAATTTGAATCACTGCATTTGAATCAAAAATGAGCTCTCTGTGATTTTCTAAAGTTAATCACAGAAAGTGAAATATGGGTATTTGATAAATGTTTGTGAAAGAAAGGTCTCTGGAATAATGTGCATGTAGCACCAACAGATAGAGCATGATTTATGGAGTCACCAGAAATTTGAATCATGCAATTTGGAGTTCATATGAATATTTGGGAAATATTTGAAGTTGACAGAATAAAGAAAAAGAAAAAGAGAAGGGGTTATACCCTATCTTGCGCTCTGGGCGAAAGATAGCTTGCGGGCCGGCCCAGCAGCTCGGCTGCGGCGAGAGGTGGCGACGCAGAAGGCGCATCGCGGGAAGACGCCACCCCGCAGGGCAAGCGAACCGGCCCGAAGCCGTTTCCACTTAACCCGATGGGTGGGCCGGCTCAGTTGGCACAGCCGCTGACGGGCGGGGCCCCCCTGCCAGCTGATGGGGAGGTCGTCCCCTACCTCTCGCCTGAGGCAGAGGAACGACGGGGAGGCCCGGCCTCGCTGGCCGCCGGCGCCACGCCGCCAGCTTGCGCCGGCCGGAGACGGGGCAGTGCCGCGCGGCTCGGCCGCGCCCGGAGGAGGGGTCAGGGGCGAGGCAGCTCCTCCCTTACGCGCGCGCGGCGGGGTCGGAGCAAGGCCCGGCCGCCACCTGTGCCGGTGATTCCGGCCACCTCCGGCGGTGTGTGGCGCACCGGAGTATCCAGGGAGGAGTGCCGCATCCATCCAGATACTCAGGGGAGGTCGGGGGAGGCCCGGAGAGGTGAAGGGCCGAATGGCCGTGGAAGGGGCCGCGGCGGCACTCCGGCCACGGAGGAGGTAGGAGGCCACGGGAGGGAGGTTGGGGATGTCTGGGAGGTGCACGGAGAAGAGGAGGATCCAGAAGAAGCAACGGGCGCTCGGGGGAAGGGCTTTATATAGGGCAGCCGCGGTGCATCATGGGCATGGTCCAGGGCGCGCACGGGCGAGCTCGAGGAGAGAGAGGAGGAGGGCCGGGGAGGATAGGACCGACAGCCCGGCAGGTCGTGGACGTCGAGGGGGCCTCGGGGGACACGCTCCCTCTGCCCAAGGTGGTCGGAGGCAGCCGATTGGGGGCGGCTATAGTGCGGGAGCGCACTGTAGCGCGCTCCAGAGCACGTCTTTGGCCGGCATACTTGTGTCTATGCTTTCCAGGCCGTGTCCTCTAGTGTCTAGACGTGTCCAGGGGGTAGAGGGGGTAGTAAACAATGGCTTTGTGGTCTTGGATGCCCTGGGGAACCACTGAGGTGAGGAGGGAGGTGAAGGAGGAGAAGAAGGTGGCTGTCCACAAGGGTAAAAATGGGGTTTTTACCCTCCAATAATTGAGATAAGGCAGAGGAGAGTTACTGGAGGTAGAATAGGACTAGGGGAAGCTGTGGTAAGAACTTGAGGCCATGGAGAAAAGTAAAAAGGGTTCAACCACTTGTTTTAGTAAATGAACAGAAGGTGTTTGATCAGTGTTTGATCAAGCAAATGACATCCACTTGGCATGGGACTTAACAGGATCAAATGTCACATATAATTAGGCCCCTACACCAAATTTGAGCTCATTTGGGCAAAGTGGCCAATGTAACTTTGGTGAACCCTAGAAATGAACAGAAATGGTTTCACCTTGTTTGAGTCAAGCAAATCATCTCCCCTTGATGCACCACTTGGTGTAGCATCATCATTTGGGGATATGAACATGCCCACACAGTTTGAGGCTCCAGATAAAAAGTTGACAATGTAAAGTTGTTCAAATTTTAATTTGAACAGAAGTGGTTTTGGGGTGATCTGATCAAGTTGCTCTATTCCAAATCTTGTGCCATTTGGTCTAGATGCCTTATTAGGTCATTCTAGCATGTGCACAAAATTTGAGAGCATTTGGACAAGTTTGGCAATGTAGAGTTGCTCAAACTTCAAATATGGACAGAATGGTTTTGAAGGGGTTTGAGGATGTTTCCTTGATCTCCAATGCATGAGGCTTTGCAAGATCATCAAATATGTCATATATGATATGATAGAATTTCCCTGGAATTTTTGGAGAATATTTCCTTTGTAAATATTTCAAAAGCTTGAAATATCCAGAAAGGGTTTGGGAAGGATTTGTCCAATAATTTGAACATGACCATGTGTTGAAACTCTTATATATGGACAATATATGTCCTATGAGTCTCCCTGAATTTTGGCAAATATTTTTGAAATGTTTAAATAATTTTTCCCTATTAAAGACCATTTCTGGCCTTAAGAAAAAGCTTTTAAATAAAATATAAAAATAACTTTTAAAATTATACTTTTGTGGTTTCTGGGAGTCCTATATCTAATAGGATTCAAATAAACTTTTTGAAAGATTTTTCACACCCTAAATAAGGTACTTGCAGTGCAAACCTCAATTCAGGGGTTTTTGGAAAACTAATTTTAGAAAATACCATTTGGCCAAAATATTTTTTATAAGAAAATTCTATACTGGTCTATACACATGGCATGATCATTGGGAAAAGGTTTTGGGTCAAGGAGATGAAGTATAAGAGTTGGAGGATTTATTTGATTTTTAGAGCACTAGCAAACAGCAGACAAAAGTCAAATCAAGCAAAGTCAAAAACACTCAAAAGTTTTTGCAAATCCACATTTTTGACATAAGCTTAAGCAATGTGATATGAAAATCAGGGTGTGACACCCATAAACCCTAAAAACATCGAGGCAACACAGAAAACCCTAATTCCACCGCCACAACCTTCTGTTCCCGTGAGATCCCATCTTGGGGCCTGTTCCGGAGCTCCGCCGTAGGGGGGATATTCCACGGAGTGCTTCTACATCAACACCATCACCTCACCATGAGTTGTGAGTAGTTTACCACAAACCTTCGGTTCCATAGTTATTAGCTAGATGGCTTCTTCTCTCTTTTTGGATCTCGATACCAAGTTCTCCTCGGTCTTCCAGGAGATCTACTCGATGTAATCTTTTTGCGGTGTGTTTGTCGAGATCCGATGAATTGTGGGTTTATGATCAAGATTATCTATGAGAAATATTTGGTTCTTTTCTGAATTCTTTTATGTATGATTATAATATCCTTGCAAGTCTCTTTGAATTATCGGTTTGGTTTGGCCTACTAGATTTATAGTTCTTGCAATGGGAGAAGTGCTTGGCTTTGGGTTCAATCTTGCGGTGTCCTTTCCTAGTGACAGCAGGGGTAGCAAGGCATGTATTGTATTGTTGCCATCGAGGATAAAAAGATGGGGTTTATATCATATTGCTTGAGTTTATCCCTCTACATCATGTCATCTTGCTTAAAACATTACTCTGTTCTTTTGAACTTAATACTCCAGATGCATGCTGGATAGCGGTCGATGTGTCGAGTAATAGTAGTAGATGCAGAATCATTTCGGTCTACTTATCACGGACGTGATGCCTATATATAATGATCATGCCTAGATATTCTCATAATTATTCGCTTTTCTATCAATTGCTCGACAGTAATTTGTTCACCCACCATAGAATTCTGCTATCATGAGAGAAGCCACTAGTGAAACCTCTGGCCCCCGGGTCTATTCTCAACATATCAATCTACCATCTACTTTACTTTGTTGCTTTTACTTTCTGTTCTTATATCCAAAAAATACCAAAAATATCAAACTATCATATCTATCAGATCTCACTTTCGTAAGTGACCGTAAAGGGATTGACAACCCCTTATCGCGTTGGCTGCGAACTTCTTATTTGTTTGTGCAGGTGCGAGGGACTCGCGCGTGGTGTCCTACTGGATAGATACCTTGGTTCTCAAAAACTGAGGGAAATACATGCGTTACTGTGCTGCATCACCCTTTCCTCTTCGAGGGAATACGACGCAAGCTCCAGAAGTAGCAAGAATAATTTCTGGCACCGTTGCCGGGGAGGCTTACGCAAAAGTCATATACCAAGTACCTGTCACAAACCCTTATCCTTCACATTACATTTATTTGCCTCTCATTTTCCTCTCCCCCACTTCACCCTTGTCGTTTTATTTGCCCTTCTTTTTGTCGTGTGTTTACCATTCACTTGCTTCTTGTTTGCTTGTGTGTTAGATTGCTTGCTTGTGACTATGGCTCAGAACAATACCAAATTGTGTGATTTCTCCAATACCAACAATAATGATTTTATTAGCACTCTGATTGCTCCTATTATCGATGCTGAATCTTGTGAGATAAATGCTGCTCTGTTGAATCTTGTCAAGAAAGATCAATTTTCCGGCTTTCCTAGTGAAGATGCCGCTACCCATCTGAACAACTTTGTTGATTTGTGTGATATGCAAAAGAAGAGGGATACGGATAATGATATTGTTAAATTGAAGTTATTTCCATTTTCGCTTAGAGGTCGTGCTAAAACTTGGTTTTCCTCTTTTCCTAGAAATAGTATTGATTCATGGAATAAGTGCAAAGATGCTTTTATCTCTAAGTATTTTCCTCCTGCTAAGATCATCTCTCTTAGAAATGATATTATGAATTTTAAGCAACTAGATCATGAGCATGTTGCACAAGCTTGGGAGAGAATGAAATTAATGATACGTAATTGCCCTACACATGGTTTGAACTTATGGATGATTATACAAAACTTTTATGCTGGCTTGAATTTTTCTTATAGAAATCTTTTAGATTCGGCCGCAGGAGGCACTTTCATGGAAACTACCTTAGGAGAAGCTACCAAACTCCTAGATAATATTATGGTTAATTATTCTCAATGGCACACCGAAAGATCTACTAGTAAAAAAGTGCATGCTATTGAAGAGATTAATGTTTTGAGTGGAAAGATGGGTGAACTTATGAAATTATTTGCTGCTAAGAGTGCTTCTTATGATCCTAATGATATGCCTTTTTCAACGTTGATTGAAAATAATAATGAATCTTTGGATGTGAATTTTGTTGGTAGGAATAATTTTGGTAACAATGCTTATAAAGGACACTTTAATCCTAGGCCTTTTCCTAGTAATTCCTCTAATAATTATGGTAATTCCTACAACAACTCTTCTGGAAAGATGCCTTCTGAATTTGAAACTAGTGTTAAGGAATTTATGAATTCGCAAAAGAATTTCAATGCTTTGCTTGAAGAAAAATTGCTTAAGATTGATGAATTGGTTAGAAGTGTGGATAGAATTACTCTTGATGTTGATTATTTGAAACTTAGATCTATTCCACCTAAGCATGTTATCAATGAGTCTCTCAAAGCCATGATAATTTCCATTGATGAATGCAAAGAAAGAACCGCTAGGATGCGTGCTAAAAAGAGAGCTTTATAAAAGCGTGTTCTTCTAGTTATCATCAAAATAAAGATGAAGATCTGAAAGTTATTGATGTGTCTCCTATTAGATCCTTGTTTTCTAGTATGAATCTTGATAAGGATGGGGCTGGCGATGAATCTACTCTAATTAAAAGGCGTCCCAATGATTCAGAGTTTTTGATCTTGATGCTAAAATTGTTAAAAGTGGGATTGAAGAGATTAAAACTTTGCATAGTGATGAACCCACTACTTTGGATTTCAAGGGATTCAATTATGATAATTGCTCTTTGATTGATTGCATTTCCTTGTTGCAATCCGTACTAAACTCTTCGCATGCTTATAGTCAAAATAAAGGTTTTACCAAACACATAGTTGATGCTTTGATGCAATCTTATGAAGAAAAACTTGAATTATAAGTTTATATACCTAGAAAGCTTTATGATGAGTGGGAACCTACTATTAAAATTAAATTAAAGATCATGAATGCTTTGCTTTGTGTGATTTGGGTGCAAGTGTTTTCACTATCCCAAAAAATTTGTGATTTGTTAGGTTTCCATGATCTTGATGATTGTTCTTTCAATTTGCATCTTGCGGATTCTACCATTAAGAAACCTATGGGAAGGATTAATGATGTTCTTATTGTTGCAAATAGGAATTATGTGCCCGTAGATTTCATTGTTCTTGATATAGATTGCAATCCTTCATGTCCTATTATTCTTGGTAGACCTTTTCTTAGAACGGTTGGTGCAATTATTGATATGAAGGAAGGAAGTATTAGATTCCAATTTCCGTTAAGGAAAGGCATGGAACACTTTCCTAGAAAGAAAATTAAGTTACCTTATGAATCTATTATGAGATCCACTTATGGATTGTCTTCCAAAGATGGCAATACCTAGATCTATCCTTATATCGTGCCTAGCTAGGGGCGTTAAACGATAGCGCTTGTTGGGAGGCAACCCAATTTTCTTTTTGAAAGATCGATATGGTTGACTAGAGGGGGGTGAATAGGCAACTAACAATTTTTAGCTTTTCTTAACCAATTTAAATTAAGCAACAAAGTAAGTTATCTAGATAAGCTATTATGATGACAACTAATAGGAAGCAAAGCTAACAACCTCACAAGCAAGCTATATAAGATAAACAAGGAAAGCTTGCACAAGTAAAGGAAAGAATTAACCACAAGTAGAGCCGGTGAAGACGAGGATGTGTTACCGAAGTTCCTTCCCTTTGAGGGGAAGTACGTCTCCGTTGGAGCGGTGTGGAGGCACAATGCTCCCCAAGAAGCCACTAGGGCCACCGTATTCTCCTCACGCCCTCACACAATGCAAGGTGCCATGATTCTACTAGTGGTGTCCTTGAAGGCGGCAACCGAACCTTTACAAACAAGGTTGGGGCTATCTCTACAACTGAATTACAGGCTCCCAACGACACCACGAAGCTTCACCACAATGGAAAATGGCTTCGAGGTGACCTCAACTGTCTAGGGTGCTCAAACACCCAAGAGTAACAAGATCCGCAAGGGATTAGTGGGGGAATCAAATATCTCTTGGTGGAAGTGTAGATCAATTCCTTCTCAAGCTATCCCGAGGAAATCAACAAGTTTGATTGGCTAGGAAGAGAGATCGGGCGGAAATGGAGCTTTGAGCAACAATGGAGCTTTTGGGAGGAAGAGGTGAGTCTTCTTGGAGAAGAAGACTCCCTATATATAGTGGGAGAACAAATCCAACCGTTATCCACATTTCTACCCGCAGACCGCGGTACTACCGCACGTAAGTTACGGTACTACCGCTCGGCCCAGCGGTCCTACCGCTCTGGTTGCGGTACTACCGCTGGTGCAGTACTAGCCAAGACTAACTCTATTGCGTTGAAGCAACGAGCGGTAGTACTGCCTGAGCAGTACTACCGTACGTCCCTGCGGTACTACCGCAAGGCAGAGATAGACATGCCGAGGACTAGTGCGGACGAAATAAAATACATCCGCAACTACATCCGCAGAAATACGGTAGTAGCAAAAACACGACACGGTACTACCGCTTGACCGAAGCGGTACTACCGCGTAGGATGCGGAAGTAAAAAATTACTTCCGCACCTACTACCGTACTAGTTACGACGCTGGGCCAGCCACACGGTACTACCGTGCTCATGATACGGTACGACCGCTCTGCGCGGTACTACCGCGGTCCTGTGGCGGTACTACCGTGTGGCTGTGCGGTACTACCGCTCACTCAGAGCGGTACTACCTCGTGCCAGGCAGTTGTAGTAGTAGGAAGCCATGGTTTTGTACTGACGAGGAAAACAGCCGGAGCCCCAGAGAAGCAAAGGAAAGGTGGTGCGAGTGAGTAGACGCGTACGTGTTGATTCCACCCAAACCTTTCCGAAGCGGACCCCCTCTTAATAGTACGGCTTTCCTATTACTCAAATCCACCGAAAAAGAAGCAAAAGAAAACACCGTCTTCCATAGGTTCCGAGGGGCACATAATCGTCTTGTGCCTAGGTGAGATATATCGGAAAGAGCCTAGAGCACATGATTAGTCCGCAAATGCATTGTCATCAATCACCAAAACTACTTAGGGAGAAATATGCCCTTACACTTTTCTTTGTTTTTTCTTCTATTTAGGAATAAATATTGCATCTAGCTTTTGTTTAGATGTGGTTTTGTGTTTTAATTAGTGTTTGAGCCAAGTAGAACCATTGGGAAGACTTGTGTGAAGTTTATATGATCTTGCTGTAAAAAACATAAACGTTAGCGCTAACTAGAATAGTCACCAGATTTTACTGGAGAGTGTTGTTTAGTTGATTCTTTTTGCAGATGATTGATAAACAAATTCCTCACGTTAACCAATTTATTTCAATTTTTTTGGAGTTACAGAAGTATGCGAAAGTTACAGATTACTACAGATTGTTCTGTTTTTGACAGATTATGTTTTTCGTGTGTTGTTTGCTTATTTTGATGAATCTATGAGTAGTATTGGAGGATATGAATCATAGAGAAGTTGTAATACAGTAGGTTTAACACCAATATAAACAAATAATAAGTTCATTACAATAATTTTAAGTGGTGGTTTGTTTTCTTATACTAACGGAGCTCACGAGATTTTTGTCTAAGTATTGTGTTGTGAAGTTTTCAAGTTTTGAGTATTGCTTTGATGGACTATGGAACAAAGAGTGGCAAGATCCTAAGCTTTGGGATGCCCAAGGCACCCCAAGGTAAATTTCAAGGAAAACCAAAAGCCTAAGCTTGGGGATGCCCCGGGAAGGCATCCCCTCTTTCGTCTTCATCTATCGGTAACTATACTCGAGACTATATTTTTATTCACCACATGATATGTTTTTTACTTCGAGCGTCATGTATAATTTGAGTCTTTGCTTGTTATTTTTCCACAATCATACTTGTTGGACACACATTTTTGAGAGAGATAAATATGGCCTAGAATTTGTTAGAACACTCTATGTGCTTCAATTATATCTTTTGAGCTAAACAGTTTGCTCTAGTGCTTCACTTATATCTTTTAGAGCACGGTGGTGATTTTATTTTGTAGAAATTGTTGATCTCTCATGCTTCACTTATATCCTTTTGAGAGTCTATTAGAACAGCATGGTAATGTGATTTGGTTATAAAACTAGTCCTAATATGATAGGCATCCAAGATAAATGTAGTAAAAACTTGCATACAAAGTGCGTTGAATATGATGAGAAGTTTGATACTTGATGATTGTTTTGAGATATGAGGATAGTGATATTAGAGTCATGCTAGTGGAGTTATTTTGAATTTATAAATATTTGTGTTAAAGTTTGTGATTCCCGTAGCATGCACGTATGGTGAACCGCTATGTGACAAAGTTAGAGCATGAGGTATTTTTAGAGTGTCATCCTTTGTGTGGAGGTCGGGGGCGCGCGATGGTTAACTCCTACCAACCTCCCCCCTAGGAGCATGCGTTGATTGCTTTGTTTTTATGACTCGTAAATTTTTGCAATAAGTATATGAGTTCTTTATGACTAATGTTGAGTCAATGGATTATACGCACTCTCACCCTTCCACCATTGCTAGCCTCTCTTGTACCGTGCAACTTTCGCCGGTACCATACACCCACCATATAGCTTCCTCAAAACAGCCACCATATCTACCTATCATGGCATTTCCATAGCCATTTCGAGATATATTGCCATGCAACTTTCCACCGTTCCGTTCATATGACACGCTTCATATTGTCATATTGCCATGCATGATCATGTAGTTGACATCGTATTTGTGGCAAAGCCACCATGCATAATTTTTCATACATGCCACTCTCGATTCATTGCACATCCCGGTACACCGCCGGAGGCATTCATATAGAGTCATACTTTGTTCTAGTATCGAGTTGTAAATCAATATAAGTGTGATGATCATCATTATTAGATCATTGTCCCAAAGAAAAAAAAAAGGAAAGGCCAAGAAAAAGAAAGGCCCAAAAAAAGAAAAAAGGGGAAAAAAGAAAAAAACGAGAAAAGAAAAGAGACAATGCTACTATCTTTTTCCACACTTGTGCTTCAAAGTAGCACCATGTTTTTCATGATAGAGAGTGTCATGTTTAGTCGCTTTCATATACTAGAGGGAATTTTCATTATAGAACTTGGCTTGTATATTGCAACGATGGGCTTCCTCAAATGCCCTAGGTCTTCGTGAGCAAGCAAGTTGGATGCACACCCACTTAGTTTCTTTTGTTGAGCTTTCATATATTTTTAGCTCTAGTGCATCCGTTGCATGGCAATCCCTACTCACTCACATTGTATAAAGCCCCGGACACACCCGCCGGTGGTCGTTACTCCTGGCGGCATCTAGACTGGCCTCACATATCAATACTAGTCTTTTCTACGCACTTTGTCCTCACTCGTGCGCACCGATGCCTCCTGTCATTTAGGGGTTGTGGCAGTGCCCCGAGGAGTTGAGATCCGAGGTGTTGTCGTCACAAATATATCGCAGCAGTTCTGGAATACTTAAGACGGCTGACATCGAAAACTCTCCTATGCGGTTAGTGGCAAGATAACCCCGACATCACCCAGTCGTGAGGAGGTAGTTCAGGAGTATTGCCATAGCTTGTATAGTAGATGCGTTTCGAAGGTCCGAGGTAAACGGTTTCCGGAAATAACTGGTTATGTGTTGAAGGATGGATACAGCTGGATGTAGGATTAGAGTTGAGTGCGCGATGCTTCCCCTGTATCCCCAACACCTGATTGCATAACTGGAAACTTTCAGAAATTAATAGGTGGGTTCATCTAGTAGTTCGTAGGCATTCTTCCAACGAATGCATGATATGGAGTTCGGGGTTCTACATTGAGTGAAGTGGTTTTATGGGCGTTGTTCCGATCGGGAGTAGCATCTTAAAGGGTCCTTGGCAATGCTGATCCGGGGATTGCAAAACCCTTTTGTAACACGTTCCATAAGCTTTCAGCACGAATATATCGAACGAAGCTTCTATCTTGTATTTGTTCTATCTGCTCCTTGTTGTTTTTATTTACCTTTTGTTCTCCCAAGTGGCTTCTCGTGAAGGTTGTTGTTACCATTAAACTAAGGATTACATTCGTTCATTTTCGTTCGAATGTTCTTGTGAAGACTTATGTTGCAATTTCTAGCCGTTGACTCAGCTTATATATTTTCGATCAATGGCTAATAGTTGTCATCTCATTCAGGATGGCTCCTAAAAGGGTTCCCAACGCTAACCCAGAGGGTGAAGAAGTTCCTGATCGTCCTCCTTCCCCTCCTCCTCCGTCTGAGGCCTGGAGAGCAATTGTCGGGGGAAACTGTCCACCACGAACACCTATGGGACCGGAGCCCCTTGTTTGTGCGGTAAGAGGGCGGAGGGAGCACAAAGAGCAGATCGTGGAGAGCACGCGGGCAGTTTACCCAGGTTCGGGCCGCGATGGACGCGTAAAACCCTACTCCTGCTTAGTTTGTATTGAGTTGGGGAGCTCGGGAGCTCGAAGAACTAGCTACACCGAGCGTATGAGCGATCTAGGTTCCGAACCCTTTCTACGTTGAGCATGGGCCTCCTTTTATAGTGCAAGGGGTCACCGACAGGTGTCAACGTAAGAGAAAGGGTAAAAATGTAATAGTGGTGGTAGTTGTAACAGTGCGGGAATAGTGGAGCAACAGTGCATGAACAGTGGTCGCTACCTACTTTGACAGTGGGGGACAAGAGCATTTAATGCCCGTCGCCGTCGACCCCAAAAGCGCCCGCCCTTGCGTCTCCGTTTGCCACGGCGATGGCTTTACCACCGTGGAGTGCCACCGTGTCCCCCAAGTTGCACGGCCATCCGCCACGCGTCCCTGGAGTGGCCCCAGGGTGACGCGTGGTTCGATGAGCTGGAGCGCGAGCACACAGCGTAACTCTCCCCGAGAAGCACCTTGCCGGGGTCTTGACCTTGCCGGGCCCGGGAGCTTGTCGGGCTCTGAAGCTTGTCGCTCTCCGGGCCCTGCCAGGGGCGCACGTTGCGCCGAGGCATGTCTTCTGTAATGTAATCTTCTAGTCTTCTTGGCAAGCTCCTCTTGCCGGGGCCTTGCGTGAGTGAGGTAATCTTGAGCCTGGAACGGCCTTCCCGGCAAGCTCCACTTGCCGGGGTCTTGATCTTCTGTCTTGTATACTTTGTTTTTGAATGGTTTTATATGGAGCAGGAAGGTCTTCGGCAAGCGCGTGGTAGGCCCTGCCGCGGGAAGCTGCTACCGCCCATGCACAAGTTGGGATACTGAGGTACCCCTACCTTAGTACACCGACAGGAGCCACCGGGCCTGGGCCACACACGGTGCCGAGCGCTGTTGGGCCAGGCCCAAAACAGTGCACGGGCACGCGCGGCCCACGGCACGCCGAATCCACTTCCGCATCCGCCGCGTCCCTCCGTAACGGCACGCGTTGATTGCGGCGTCGTGGGATGGGACGTGGCCACGTTCTTTTAATGGAAAGAGCGAAACGTCCCCCACTTCCCCATAAAAGCAGAGGAAGCAGGAGCGGTTTCCCTCCTACGCCTTCATTGCTTCTTCTTCCATCTCCAGAGATTCCCCCTTGCGCTCCGCCTCCACACCTCCTCCGCCGTCTTCCGCATCCGCGGCGCCGCCGGAGTCTTCGTCCCCCTTCCCTCGCCGCCTCCGCCATGGCCCCGAAGACCGAGAAGGCGAAGGCGGAGAAGACCAAGAAGGAGAAATCTGACCAGGCGGCGAGGCTTGCTCTTCTGCGGAAGAGGAATGTTGTCTTCGCGCCGCGGCTCAGCGCGCGGGAACTCTGGAACAAGTACTACTTGTTCTGGGCCAAGGAGACCAAGGCGCATCCTCGGACCAGAGCCTATCCCGCCGCCGCCAAGGACAATTATCCCGGCGGGTACTTCTTCTTCGCAGCTTTCTTTCATTGCGGCCTTTGTCCCCCTTTTTCCGACTTTTTCTGCGATATCATGCACACCTACAGCCTCCACCTTCTTGACTTCACCCCCAACGCCATCCTCACGATGGCGGTTTTCGCACATCTGTGCGAAAACTATATTGGGATCTATCCGAACGTAGCGCTGTTTAGGCACTTCTTCACCCCTAGAGTAGAAGCCGGCGCTCCCCTCTCCGGGGGGATTTCTTGGGTCTTCCGCTTGAACAAGAAGGAGTCCTACTTGCCGGGGGAACTCCGCGGCAAGTGGGAGGAGTGGCGTGCGGACTGGTGCTGGATAGTCGAGGACGAGCCGCAACCTTTCACTGCGCCGCGCACAACAGCCATCGTGCGCGGCAGGGACTGGAGTGAGTTGGATTCGGACGACATCAAGCTCAACGTCGCCCTCATCAGAGTTCTTCGTCTCCGGGTAGCAAAGTTGTCCGTCGGAGAAGTAGGAGCAGATTTCCTCCGCCGCCGCATTGCCCCTCTACAGGATAGGAAGAGGCCGGCATGGGAGTACGGCAACGCGGCGGACGTAATGAGATTGCGCCCGGGGCTAAACTTCAACTTCACGGCGCTGGAGCTGAAGGGCATGGTCCGGGAACTCTTTAAGCACGACCCGGCCCACCCAGAGTGGTTCAGAGCTCCCCGGGGAGTGGTGCCCCTCTGTAACAGCACGGCCCGGGATCCTCTTCGTGCCATGATGCCCGCATGCGACTCGCATGGCGTGGACCGCACATGGATACCGCCCAAGTCATCAGACATCATGAGCTTCTTCGACAACCTGGTGGAGGTGCCGAAGAACAAAGATGAGATCAAGGGGCTCACCCGGGACACCACCGACCAGGAGATTGCTTATATAGCTTCTCGGGTTGAAGAGGCCGCTGCAGCCGCAGCGGCAGGAGAGTTTGGCTTTACACCCGATGAGGCAGAGGCTGCGGATGCGTCCTGCCAAGCAGAGGAGGCGGAGATCCGCAGGCTGCTGCAGCTTCCTCCCGACGAGCTCGCCGGGGTCCCGTCTTTGAGGCACTCCGGGATCCCCGGAATTGTGACCGAGGCCGCGGCAAGAGGCGGTGCTGCCGGAGGGAACAGAGGCGCCGCAGGGAGCGGAGGCGCCGGAGGGGGCGGAGGCGCCGGAAAGAGAACGGCCGCAGGGCAGGGCGCTGGGCCCAGCGAGCCAGCCGAGGAGGAGGAGGACGCCGGGGCCGACGAGGACTCCGACGGGTCTCTGGGGCTCTATGCCGACGACCTCTCCTCGTCATCGGAAACCTCCCCGCCTCGGGCAAGTCCCAGGCGATCTCCGCTGAAGCGTCTCCGCAAAGCGACGACGGGGACGAGGGCGCAGGCGCCCCGACAACAACCAGCTCGCCGGGCGGCGCGAGCTACCCGGGGGAGCCAAGCCGCGACGGGAGCGCCCGGCGCACCAACCACGGCGGGGGCGACCCGCACACAGGCCACGGCAGAGGCGCCCCGCACGTCAGCGCCAAGCGGAGGGGGGTCTTCGCAGGGCGGAGCGGCTGCTCCGCCTACTCCCCGGGCCTCGGCGTCCACAGGGGCCGGGTCCTCACAGCCCCCAGCCCCGGGGACCGCCAAGCGCCCGAGGGAGTCTTCGCCTCCTGCTCCTCACGCGGACGCGCCTCAGGTGGGGTTCGACTTCTCCGCCCTGAGCGACGACGACGACGACGAGGAACAGGAGTAAGAACTTGAGGTCTTGTATCTTCCTTAACTTCGTCTTGATTCTTGCTGATTCTGATCTTGCTTTCTGCTTTGATTTCAGGACCCTGGCTCAGCGAGTGGCGAAGAAGGCCAAGGTTCCCGTCGTCGAGGTCGCGGACGACTCGCCCGTCGCGGCGACTGGGGACGCGCCGGAGACGAGCCTGCCGGACCCGAGCGCTGCTCCGAGGAGCAGCCCCCAGCGCAGCCCCCAGCGTAAGTTTGGTTTCAATCTTTCCGCTCGTCGGGCGCGCTTGAGGAACTTGCTTATATTGACACCTTGCTGTTCTTGTTGTTGTCTTGATTGTTTCGTGCAGAGGTGGAGCCGCAGCCACAGGAGCATCCGGAGACCGCTCCCGAGGAGCCGCAAGCCCCACCGTCCCCGCCAAGGACAAGCTCTCCGGCGAGAGAGAGTGCTCCGCCAAGGGCGGGTACTCCGCCAAGGGCGATTACCCCGCCAAGGGCGAGCAGCCCGGCGAGGGCGGCCACCCCGCCAAGGCAGAGCTCCCCGGCGAGGGAGCCCGCCGTCGACGAAGTCCGCCAAGGTATGTTTCGCAACTCTGTCTTCTTGAACTCGTCTTTTTTGGATATTTGCTTGAACTTCTTCTTCTTTTTCTTCTTCTTCTAGATCTTCCTCCCCCAGAACAGATGGAGACGGAAACCATCGTCGTGGAGGAGAGCGCGCAGGGCGACGGCGGCAACGCCCCTGTCGCTGAGGACACGGCGGGAGCCGCCGAGCCGGCTGCGGAGGAGACTGCTCCGGCCGCAGACGCAGCGGCCGGGGAGGGGGACGGCGGCCATACTGCCGGCCCGGAGGCGGCAGGAGCGTCGAGCGCTGCGCCGGCCGCCGACCCCTCCACCGAAAAGGAGCCGTCTGCCTACTATCTCGAGGCCCCCAACGGCGTCTACATCCAGGTGCCGTGGGGATCTTCATCGCGACCTCCCGCGGAGGGAGAGGCCTTTGATGGAGAGGTTCTCGCCTCCGCGGGACTGAAGATCGTCGAGGCGCCCGGCGGAAGCGACGGGCCCGAGGAGGAGAAGCTGCTTCATCAGCTCCTGGCCCTTTACCGGGCCAGGCAGGCGAAGCTCGCGTCTCGGGAGGCCCTTGCCGCCAAGGCCGCCGCCGATATGGAGAAGCGCGCGGCGGAGCTCCGCGCCGCCAACCAGGCTGCCCTCCGCGACGTGGCGGAGGAGCGCGAGAGGCTCGCCGGGGAGTACCAGGAGTGGCTCCTGGAGAAGGCCGAAGCCGAGGAGCAGCAGCGACTCGCCGGAGAGGAGCTGTCCCGGCGAGAAGGAGAGCTCACCCAACGGAAGGTCAACCTCGACTCCCACGAGGAAGACCTTGCCGCCCGGGAGCAGGCCCTTGGCGGAGAGCTGAAGGAGGCGAAGGCCGCCGCGGCTGCCGCGGAGACCGCCAAGGAGGAGCTCGCGGCCAAGGTTGCGCAACTGGAGGAGTCCCTGAAAGCGAGCGTGGAGAGGGTCACCGCGCTCAACACAGAGCGCGAGAAGGACGCCCACACCAACTTCGAACTCCAGGTGCGTCTCTCCAAGCAGGGCGACGAGCTGAAGGCCGCCAAGGATTCGATTGAGGATCTGGAGCTAAAGGTTTCCACGTTGAAGGACTCGCTCGACGCCGTCCGGGACCGGGAAACCAAGCTGAAGGAAGAGCTCCGCAGGGAGCGAGGCTTGGTGGAGAGCGCCACCATCGCGGCTGAGAACTTCCGCCGGACCGTCGAGGTGTGGACCGACGACTTGGTGGCCTCTGCATCCAACATCGACCAGGAGTTGTTGGCGCTGAAGGTTGAGCATCTTATATACTCTCCGGATCCAAACCTCCCCCACAGCGCCAAGCTCAGTCTCTTCTTCAGAGGGATCGCGCCGGCTCTTGCAGATCTTCGGAAGAAGCTCCCCGCGCAACTGGCCGAGGAGTCGCGCCAGCTCTGCGCGGGAACCTTGGAGCGCGTCCTGACGAAGATTGTGTACCGCAACCCTGGTATCAATCTCGTCAACGTTCTCCGCAGCTTGCCGGCCGACGCGAACACGGAGGTGCTAAAGGCGCAGGTCGCCCACATCATCGCCAAAGTGAACAAGATCTCCAGGATTGAGGGCGACCGTGTAGATTAGGCCTCCTTTTCCTTTATCTCTTTTGTTGCTGCATAGGGTGTTATGAACTCATTAATCATTGCGACAAGTTATCCCTTGTAAGATATTTATCTTATTTTGATCAATCAGTGCAATGTTATCTTCCTTGTCTTGGTCATTTACTTTGTATGTTTTTCACCCTACGCTTCCAGGGAGCTTGCCGGCAAGGGGTCTTTGCCGCGAGCGCTGAGTACTGGACTCTGAGCAGCCTGCTGGCCAAGGTCTTACCGGCAAGCAACCTTGCCACAGCTAGTCGTAACGCACTCAGCTTGTTGAGTGAACTCGAAAACGAAACAAGGGCGCGACACTTGTCGCAGCTCACTTAAGTCGTTGAGCGTACTCGAAAACAAGATAAGGGTGCGGCTAGCTACGGGTAGGTTCCTCCGCGCATAGGTTTTCCATACAAAGTGTGATTGTTCAAGGAAGACAACTAAAAATTAAAAATTTGAACTGCTCAAATTCTAATAACTTAGCTTTCATATATTGCTTGCTTCTCGGTGAGGCTTCTCTTTCTTGAACAGCACTTGGTTCCTCTTCCATCTCCTCCCCCCCGGCAAACTTGTGCGCGAGGAACATTCCTTCTGCTTAAGAGGCAAGGAAAAAGAAGAGGGAAACAAGTATATGGCCTTTCGGCGTGCTAATGCTTACCGGATGTGTATGTTGCACAAGATGCCAAATAACACATGCAAATAGCAAAGAAAAGCATGTAAAAGGCAAATAGCGCAAAACACAAAAACTTTACTGATGCACGGGGTCTGCGCCCGGCTATGTACAAAGGGTTACATGCAACAGCAGCAAAGCTTGTACAAAAGGTGGTTGCCGGAGCGGATCACGGCAACCGCGCCTTATGGGTGAAACTTGCGAAGATGCTCTATGTTCCAGGAGTTGCTCACCGGTAAGCCTTCTTCGGTCTCAAGGCGGACAGCGCCGGGCCTCGTGACTTGTCTCACCCGATAAGGGCCTTCCCACTTCGGCGTCAACTTGTTGGAATTCTTGGCGGACTGAACACGCCGAAGAACAAGGTCGCCTTCCTCGAGACTCCTGGCCTTGACCTTGCGGCTATGGTAGCGACGCAAGGCCTGCTGGTACCGAGCAGCTCGTACAGCAGCCTGGAGACGTTCCTCCTCGAGGAGCAATGCATCATCTTGTCGCAGTTGCTCTTGCTCGAGCTCATCATAAGCGAGCACTCGAGGAGATCCGTATACGAGTTCCGTGGGGAGAACTGCCTCTGCTCCATAGACTAGAGCAAAGGGTGTCTGTCCGGTGGCTCGACTTGGTGTCGTTCTGATTGACCAAAGAGCCGTCGGTAGCTCCTCTATCCAGTTTTTTCCGCACTTGCGCAGCCTGTCAAAGGTCCTTGTCTTGAGTCCACGCAGCACTTCAGCATTTGCCCTCTCCGCTTGACCGTTGCTCCTCGGGTGAGCAACAGAAGCGAAACAGACCTTGGCGCCAAGGTCTTGGACGTACTGCATGAAGGTGCGACTAGTGAATTGTGTACCGTTGTCGGTGATGATCCTGTTAGGGATCCCGAAACGGCAAACAATTGACCTGAAGAACCTGACCGCTGACTGTGCTGTCACCTTTCTCACTGGTTCCACTTCTGGCCACTTTGTGAACTTGTCGATTGCGACGTACAAGTACTCAAAGCCCCCGACAGCGCGAGGGAAGGGGCCGAGGATATCGAGCCCCCAGACCGAGAAGGGCCAGGACAAAGGGATCGTCTGGAGAGCTTGAGCTGGCTGATGAATTTGTTTTGCATGGAACTGGCACGCTTCACACTTGGTTACTAGTGCAGTTGCATCTTGGAGGGCTTCTTGCCAAAAGAACCCTTGCCGGAATGCCTTCCCGGCAAGCGCCCTTGCGCCAATGTGGTGGCCACATATGCCTCCGTGTATTTCTGCCAATAGCTTCTGTCCATCTTCTCTGGAAATGCACTTCAACCTAACACCATTGAGTCTCCTTCTGTACAGCTCATTGTCCACGAACTGGTACATACTTGACTGCCTGGTTATCTTCTCTATTTCTTCTGGGTCGTCGGGAAGTTCTCCAGTCTGCAGAAAACGGACGATCTGCTACGCCCATGCCGGAGCCCGGGGCTCAACGGCAAGGACTAAAGGCTCGAGGGCCGCTGCGGGGACCTCAGCTTCTATGGCAAGAACCTCTGGTTCTGCCGGAGCTGACGGTCCCCCGGCAAGCTCGCCGGGGCGAGGCTTGTCGGGAACACTTGCTTCAACTGCACAGATCCTCGGATCTGCAGGAGCAGACTGTTCCTCAGCGTTCTGATCGTTGATCTTGGGGACCTTGGCGGCGGTTTCAGGAAGATCCACCGGCAAGTAGTCGCCGGAGACCAACTTTCTCTTCTTGGACTGCCCAATTGATGGTGTAACGGATGGTTGAGTCAGCTTGAGCAAGAAGGTCCCTTGTTCCACAGGTAACTTCATCGCAGCACACTTTGAAAGGCCATCTGCAATGTCATTCTGAGCTCTCGGGACGTGCTCCATTTGCAGACCTTCAAAGTGCTCTTCAAGCTTCCTCACTTCATCTACATAAGCTTCCATCAAAGGGCTCTGGTAACTTTTGTTAACTTGTCGGACCACCAACTGAGAATCTCCCCGCACAATCAGCTTCCTGATCCCAAGTTCGGCCGCAATCCTGAGGCCGGCAAGCAAGCCTTCATACTCAGCAGTGTTGTTTGTCGCTTGCTCTCTGGGAAAGTGCATCTGGATAACATACTTGAGGTGCTCTCCGGTGGGCGCGATGAGTACCACGCCGGCACCGGCGCCTTGCAGCGAGAAGGCACCATCAAAGTACATCACCCATTCACTTGTCGCTTCTTGTACGGGTGCACTTGTTTCTGGAATTTCCTCATCGGGCGTCGGGGTCCATTCAGCTATGAATTCTGCCAAAGCTCGGCTCTGTATGGTTGAGGTACTTTCAAACTTGAGTCCAAAGCTTGACAGCTCCAGTGCCCACTCAACGATCCTGCCTGTTGCTTCTGGATTGTGCAATATCCTCTTCAGCGGAAAGCGAGTGACCACTGTTATCTCATGTGCCTGGAAGTAATGGCGCAGCTTTCTCGAGGCCATGAGGAGGCCGAAAAGCAACTTTTGCACCCCGGAGTATCTTGATCTAGCCCCCTGCAAGAGGGAACTTACAAAATACACCGGGCGCTGCACCATCTTTCTTCGCACTTCTCCTTGATCCTGCGCAGGGCTGTCCTTGTCGGGGCCAGAGCTTGTCGGAGCAGCCCCCTGCTTGTCGCTGGGTTCGCTTGCCGGTGGTGCAGACTCCTCGTCGGCCTCCCTCTCTGCTACTAACGCAGCACTAACCACCTGGTTGGTTGCCGCTAGGTATAGCAGCAACTTCTCCTGTGGTCTAGGTGCGACGAGTATTGGAGTGGAGGATAGGTACCGTTTCAAGTCCTGCAGCGCCGCCTCCGCTTCCGGAGTCCACTTCATGGGACCTGCCTTCTTCAAGATTTTGAAGAAAGGTAGGGCGCGTTCTGCAGACTTCGAAATGAACCTACTGAGGGCAGCCACACAACCTGCAAGCCTTCTGACATCCTTGACGCGCTTCGGGGCTTCGATCTGCTCAATGGCTTTAATCTTGTCGGGGTTAGCTTCAATCCCCCTCTGTGACACAAAGAACCCGAGAAGCTTGCCGGAGGGGACTCCAAAAACGCACTTCTCGGGGTTCAACTTAAGCTGTATCTTGCGCAGGTTCTGAAATGTCTCTTCCAAATCTTGGACCAGGGTATCCTTGCTCTTGCTCTTCACCACGATGTCATCCATGTAAGCCTCTACATTTCTGTGGATCTGTGGCTCGAAAGCATTGTGCACTACCCTTGCAAATGTTGATCCTGCATTCTTCAGTCCAAATGGCATGCGTATGAAGCAATAAGTGCCACATGGAGTGATAAATGCAGTCTTCTCTTCATCTTCCTTGGCCATGAAAATCTGATGGTAGCCTGAATATGCATCAAGAAAAGAGAGTAGCTCACATCCGGCAGTGGAGTCAACGATATGGTCAATGCGCGGCAAGGGGAATGGATCCTTGGGACATGCTTTATTCACATCGGTGAAGTCTATACACAGTCTCCACTTCCCGTTGGCCTTGCGCACGACAACTGGGTTTGCCAACCACGTCGGATGGATCACGCCTCTAACTAGGCCCGCTGCTTCTAGTTTCTTGATTTCTTCGGCAATGAATTCTTGGCGCTCCACGGCTTGTTTTCTGACCTTCTGCTTGACGGGCCGCGCATGAGGACAAACAGCAAGCTTGTGCTCAATTACCTTCCTGGGAACACCGGGGATGTCAGATGGTTGCCAGGCAAACACATCGACATTCGCCCGCAGGAAGGCAACGAGCGCGCTTTCCTATTTGCTGTCAAGTGTGGCACTGATGGTGAAGGTACCACCAGTGCCGTCCTCCTTGGCGGACACCTTCTTGGTTGCCGGAGGAGCGGCCATCCCCTTCTTACACTTGCCGGTGGAGCTCGATGGAACGTCCTCGACGGCAGCGCAGCACTCCGAAGAGGTGCGGTTGCCGGAGTGGGCCCCAGAGCACTTGCCGGACTTGGTCTTGGTCTTCTTCCCCCCGGGAGCTTCAGCGGCAAGTGTATCCTTCTCTGCTGCGGCTGCTGCATCCCGGTAGATCTTGTCGGCGCAGACAAGCGCATCTTTCTTGTCGCCATGGATAGTGATGACGCTTATCGGCCCCGGCATCTTGAGTACGTTGTAGGCGTAGTGGGAAGCTGCCATGAACTTGGCGAGGGCGGGACGGCCGAGTATCCCATTATATGGTAATGGGATATCGGCGACGTCGAATGTGATGCGCTCAGTTTTGAAGTTGAGCTCCCCGCCAAAGGTCACCGGCAGAGTTATCTTCCCCTTGGGCTTGCTCCTTCCCGGGTTGATTCCTTGGAAAGAACCAGTCTCTTCGAGCTCGCCATCTGGGATTTGGAGTTTCTTGATCACAGCAGAGGAGATCAAGTTCAGCCCGGCCCCGCCGTCAACCAACATTTTAGTGACCTTGAGGTTGCGGATGGTGGGTGAGACCAGCATCGGCAAGCACCCGACCGCGGTGGTGCGGTCAGGGTGATCCTCAAGATCAAAAATGATGGGCGTGCCGGACCATTTGAGGAGCCTGCGCGACTCCACGGGCGGCTCTGCTGCATTCACTTCCCGCACCCACTGCTTGAGCTGGCGGTGGGAAGTATGCAGAGAGGCGCCACCGTCGACGCACAGGACCTCCGTGGCCTTCTGGAACTCCTGCTCGATGTTATCTTCATCCTCCATGTCATCGTCGTCGTCTTCTTCATCCTTGTCGCGGCCCCGGGGAGGTCGGTCACCTTGCCGCTGTTTGGCCTTGCCGCGGCGTCCTCCCCGGCCATTGAAAGGCCGCTTCTTGCTTGGTTCTCCTCCGCCACCTTGGGCCTTCTCCTTGTCGCGCCTCTCGTACTCAGCTTTCTGCTGCTCGACGAGGTACTCGACGCGTTTGCAGTTGGAGAGGTCGTGGCCCTTGGTGCGGTGGATCTTGCAGTATTGCTTGTCGGAGCCGTCCTGCTTGTCGGCTGCCGCTACAGAGGCAGGCTCCTTGCCGGAGCCGCCAGCCTGTGTTTGCTTGGCGGGAGCCTCCTTGCCGGACTTCTCGACGGCAAGCACCTCCTTCTTGTTCTTCCTCCTATTGTTTCGCCGCCGGCTCTTCTTTGCCGGGGCGGCGTCGTCGCTGTCGCTTCCCCCTGCGCCAGCATCCTCTCCGGGGAGTTTCCTCCCCTCTTCGGCGCGTGCGCACTTATCAGCTAGAGCGTAGAGCTCGCTGACATCCCGTATCTTGGTCATGGCCATTTCTTCACGCATGCGGCGGCTACGCACGTTCTGGTGGAACGCGCTAATAACCGCGGCAGGGTGGACGTCGGGGATGTTGTGCTGCACACGACTGAAGCGTTGGATGTACTTGCGCAGGGGTTCTCCTTCCTTCTGGGCCAGAATGTGGAGATCGCTCTCCTGGCCGTGGGGTTTGTGGCCGCCCGTGAAGGCGCCAACAAACTGATGGCAAAGGTCTACCCAAGAAGAAATGGAGCCTTCCGGCAAGTGCATAAGCCAAGAACGGACGTTTGGCTTAAGCACTAGCGGGAAGTAGTTCGCTAGTATCTTTTCGCCGCGCCCCCCGGCAGCCTGCACTGCGATTGTGTAAATGCTGAGGAATTCCGAGGGGTGCGTCTTGCCGTCGTACTTCTCCGGTACATCGGGCTTGAAGTTCTTCATGTTGGGCCACTGGACGCGCCGCAGCTCACGGGTAAACGCAGGGCAACCTGCCGCGTACGGCAAGTCGCCTGGTTCACCGGGCGCGCGCGTGTCGACAGCGGCTCCAGCTCGCTGATCTGATTGTCGCCGAGCTTCTCGGCGGCGCTTGATCGTCGTTCGAGCGTCTTCTTGTCGCCGGTCGTCGAGGACTTGGCGCTGGTCCCGACGAGCCCGCGGATCCGACGACGCCGTGGAGCCGTCGTCGGCGTTGTTCCGGCGGGGCGGCGTCTTCTGCTTCCGCGGCGGGGAGTGCACGGTGGTTGCACCCCCGGCGGTCTTGTTGCCGTCGGCCTTCGTCTTCTCGACTTGCCGTGGCCGCGAGGTCGCCGGCTGCTGCGGCGTATCGTTGTTGGCGAAGGCGATCAGGCTCTGGATGGTTGCCCTCCAGTCTTCGGCCTTATCTGCCGCTGGAGGGAAGTCGAGGAGCAGTTGCGCCCTTGCGAGCGCTTCTGCTGGAGTGGAGGGGAGCGGGGGCAAGCGGTGCGAGGAGCGGGATATGCTCGGACTCCTAACTGGGTTAGAAGGAGCAGGGTCCCGCCCCGGCGACCGCGCCTTGCTCGTGCCCGGACGATGGCCCGGAGCGTCCCGCGAGCCTCCGGTTTGCCCTTGGCCCAGCAAGCGAATGCCACCTCCTGTGGCATGGCGCTGCTGGGTTGTCGTTTGCTGAGATGGACGTGGCGCGTCCACGGAGACCGAGGCTCGGTCGTCCGTCTTGTCTTTGGATTTGGTGGCGCCGCGAGTTTCCTCGCCGGCGACCACCCTCCCGATGGCGTCTCCCCCGCCCACCGTCGGTTCCGATGGCGGCGGATGAGACCCAGACGGGCCTGCGACCTCCGAAGCCTTCTTCTTCGGGGCCATGTCGCTGTTGCTGATGAGGTTGCTGATGAAACTGGAGAGGTTGATGAAGAATGCGCCCGCGTGAACGCCGGATCAGGTTCGCACAACCTCGACGCCCCCTACCTGGCGCGCCAAAGATGTCGGGGGAAACTGTCCACCACGAACACCTATGGGACCGGAGCCCCTTGTTTGTGCGGTAAGAGGGCGGAGGGAGCACAAAGAGCAGATCGTGGAGAGCACGCGGGCAGTTTACCCAGGTTCGGGCCGCGATGGACGCGTAAAACCCTACTCCTGCTTAGTTTGTATTGAGTTGGGGAGCTCGGGAGCTCGAAGAACTAGCTACACCGAGCGTATGAGTGATCTAGGTTCCGAACCCTTTCTACGTTGAGCATGGGCCTCCTTTTATAGTGCAAGGGGTCACCGACAGGTGTCAACGTAAGAGAAAGGGTAAAAATGTAATAGTGGTGGTAGTTGTAACAGTGCGGGAATAGTGGAGCAACAGTGCATGAACAGTGGTCGCTACGTACTTTGACAGTGGGGGACAAGAGCATTTAATGCCCATCGCCGTCGACCCCAAAAGCGCCCGCCCTTGCGTCTCCGTTTGCCACGGCGATGGCTTTACCACCGTGGAGTGCCACCGTGTCCCCCAGGCTGCACGGCCATCCGCCACGCGTCCCTGGAGTGGCCCCAGGGCGACGCGTGGTTCGATGAGCTGGAGCGCGGGCACACAGCGTAACTCTCCCCGGCAAGCACCTTGCCGGGGTCTTGACCTTGCCGGGCCCGGGAGCTTGTCGGGCTCTGAAGCTTGTCGCTCTCCGGGCCCTGCCAGGGGCGCACGTTGCGCCGAGGCATGTCTTCTGTAACGTAATCTTCTAGTCTTCCTGGCAAGCTCCTCTTGCCGGGGCCTTGCGTGAGTGAGGTAATCTTGAGCCTGGAACGGCCTTCCCGGCAAGCTCCACTTGCCGGGGTCTTGATCTTCTGTCTTGTATACTTTGTTTTTGAATGGTTTTATATGGAGCAGGAAGGTCTCCGGCAAGCGCGTGGTAGGCCCTGCCGCGGGAAGCTGCTACCGCCCGTGCACAAGTTGGGATGCTGAGGTACCCCTACCTTAGTACACCGACAGCAATTATGCAAGCGATGAACCAGAACACCCAGATGCTTATGCAAATGATGCAGAACATTCAAGCAAATCAAGCAAATCAAGGTGGTCATGGGAACCAAGGCCAAGGCAATTTGTTCAACCAACCTCACTTTGCTACACTCAACCAGTTCCTGGCAAACCAACCAAAGGCATTCAGTTACTGTGTGGACCCTCTAGATGCTGAAGACTGTATAACAGATATCAAGAAGCATTTCGAGTGTAGTAACGTGAGACCTGAGGACTATGTGAAGTTTGCCGCCTTCCAACTCAAGGACCAAGCCGCTGATTGGTGGCAGCAGTACAAAGATTCCAGAGAAGGACGTGAAATCTCATGGACTGACTTCTGCAAGGATTTTCGCTCTCACCACATTCCAACAAGTGTCATCGAAGGTATGCATGAGCAATTCTGCAACCTCAAGCAAGGCTCGATGTCTGTTTATCAATACAATGTCAAGTTCCAGAACCTTGCCCGCTATGCCAAGCAAGACATCCCAGATGCCAAGAGCAAGATTTATCAGTTCCGTGGTGGTCTGAAGGATGAACTCCAACTAGCTCTCACCTTGTTCGAGCCTGATGAATTTGATCAATTCTATAACATGGCACTTAAGCAAGAGGCAGCCCAGCTCAATATGGAAGCTTCCAAAAAGAGGATCAGAGATGTTGTTCACTCCTCCTCTTCTTCCCAAGTGGTTGCAAAGCAGCAGCAGTTTTGGCTTCCACCTCCTCAAGTGATCCGACCTCCCAACAACAACAACAAGCATTCTGGTGGCCGTGCTTTCTCCCACCCACACAACCAAGGCAATCAGTCCAAGTCGCAGTACCAAGCTCCAAGACCGAGTGTTCCTCCTCCTCGTCCAGTTTCTGAGGTCACTTGCTACAAATGTGGTCCGAAGGGTCATTATTCCAACAAGTGCACCAACCAGAGGCGCCTTCCGCCTCCTCCACCTGTCAGTACTGCTATTGTCAAGCACAATCCCAAGCATGCAAGAGTGAACCTGATGAGTGCAGCTGAAGCAGAAAATTCTTCTGATGTGATAATTGGTAATCTTCCAGTTAACTCTATTCCTGCAAAGGTATTGTTTGATTCTGGTGCATCACTTTCCTTCATGTCATGTCCATTTGCATCTAAGCATAACGTGGGCACAGTGGACTTGCCAAAGAGGTATCTGTTATTTCTCCGGGTAAACACATGACTTCCACCTCAAAGGCTCCGGATGTATCTATTCGTATGGGTGATTACCGCTTTCTGGCTTCTCCGGTTGTTCTCGGCAACTCCGACATTGATCTTATTCTTGGGATGGATTGGCTTTCTCAGCATGATGCTCACATTGATTGCGCAAATAAAGAAGTCAAGCTTACTCATCCTGACGAAGACATGATTATCTTCGCCTCTCGAGATAACACAATCAGGCTATTCTCTCTCAATGACAAGGGCGAGATTAATGCCATTTCTCAAATTCTGGTGGTCAATGAATATGAGGATGTTTTCCCTGAAGAGCTTACAGGCATGCCTCCTCATCGTCATGTTGAATTTGTCATTGAACTCGAGCTCGGTACCAAGCCAGCATGCCGGCGTCCGTAGAAGCTCTCCCCTGATGAGTTGAAGGAGGTGAAGAAACAACTCGATGAGCAAGAGCGTATGGGTCTAATCAGGCCTAGCACTTCTCCTTGGGGCTGTGGTGTCTTATTTGTCAAGAAGAAGGATGGCACGGAGCGCCTTTGCGTTGATTACCGGCCATTGAACAGGAAGACAATAAAGAACAAGTATCCGCTCCCTAACATCAATGAATTGTTCGAGCAGCTCAAAGGAGCAAAAGTGTTCTCAAAGCTCGATGTCCGGATGGGCTATCACCAGATCAGTATCCGTGAAGAATATATTCACAAGACTGCATTCAGAACAAGCTACGGCTCCAATGAATACACAGTCATGTCTTTTGGCCTCGCAAATGCTCCACCCACCTTCTCGAGAATGATCCACTACATATTCAACCCCTACACCAACGAATTTGTGCTTGTCTATCTGGATGACATCTTGGTATTCTCCAAGAATGAAGAGGATCATGCCAAGCACCTCCGTTTGGTTCTCGACAGACTCCGTGAACATAAGTTCTATGCCAAGTTCTCTAAATGTGAATTCTGGCTCGATAAGGTCTTATATCTTGGCCATATCATCTCTGCCGATGGTATTGCTGTCAACCCCGAGAAAGTTGAAGCGATTGTCAACTAGGAACCCCCTCAGAATGTCAAGCAACTCCGAAGCTTCCTTGGTCTCGCTAGCTATTGCAGAAGGTTCGTTGAGAACTTCTCCAAGATTGCCAAGCCTCTCTCCAACTTGCTGCAGAAGAATCTCAAGTACAACTGGTCTCCGGATTGTGATGTGGCATTCAAAACACTCAAAGAAAAGCTCATCTCTGCTTCGGTTCTTACTCTTCCGGATGAGTCCAAGCCCTACGAAGTATTCTGTGATGCTTCTCTTCAAGGACTTGGTGGTGTTCTAATGCAGGACAAGAAAATTGTGGCATACACTTCTCGTCAATTGAAGCCAAATGAGAAGAACTACCCCACACATGATCTCGAGCTAGCAGCAGTGGTACACGCCTTGATCACGTGGAGACACCTTCTGTTGGGCAGAAAAGTGGACATCTTCACCGATCACAAGAGCTTGAAGTACATCTTCACACAGCCGAACCTGAACCTTCGCCAGACTCGTTGGGTTGAAATGATCCAAGAGTATGATCCAAGCATCGAACATACACCTGGCAAGGCCAATGTTATTGCAGATGCCTTGAGCAGAAAGGCATATTGCAACAGTGTCGGGGAAACTGATCACCCATGAACACCTATGGGACCGGAGCCCCTTTTCGGTACGGCAAGGGAGCGGAGGATGCACAAATAGCGGATCAAGGCGAGCACGCGAGCAGTTTACCCAGGTTCGGGCCGCACGGATGCGTAAAACCCTACTCCTGCCTTGGTTTGTATTGTGTTCTTGGCTCGGGAGCGAGGAGAGCTATAGTACTTGTTGCTAGCTACACCGAGCGTGAGAGTGATCGAAGATCGGAACCTCCCCTACGTTGCGCATGGGCCTCCTTTTATAGGTCAAAGGGGTCACCTACAGGTGGCAACGCAGTCGAGGGTAGAAATGTAAAAACGATGGTAGTTGGAATAGTGTATGCATAGTGCTCTATACCTAACCCTGACGGCAGGGGACAAGGGCATTGAATGCCTGTCGCCGTCGCCCCAAATAGTGCAAGAAAGCGTCCGTCAGGGCGTCTCCGTTCGCCACGATGGTGGCCTCGTCATCGCAGCTCGCCACCGTGTACCCCAGGCTGCACAGCCTTCCGCCACGTGCGCCTGGAAGGGTCCTAGGGCGACGCGTGGGTGGATGAGCTGGAGCACGGGTACTTAGTGGAAGTTTGCCGCGGCAAGCGCCTTGCCGCGGCCGCCATCTTGCCGCGCCCGGGAGCTTGTCGCTCTCCGGGCCTTGCCGGGACGCGTGGCGCGTCGCGGCAAGTCTCTTGAAAATGCCACGTTTGGCCTTCCCGGCAAGCTCCTCTTGCCAGGGTCTTGTGCAAAAGAAGTGGTCTTGAGCCTGGGGCGGCCTTCCCGGCAAGCTCCTCTTGCCGGGGCCTTGTCTCTTTAACTTGAATACTTTGTTCTTGAATGGCTCTAAAGGAAATGCAGTGGGCCTTGGCGGACGCGCGGCAAGCCCTGCCACGGGACGCTGCGACTGCCCGTGCACAAGTTCGGGATACTAAGGTACCCCTACTTTAGTGCACCGACAGGAGCCCCCGGGCCTGGGCCACACACGGTGCCGAGCGCTGTTGGGCCAGGCCCAAATCAGTGCACGGGCACACGCGGCCCACGGCGCGCCGTATCCCACTCCGTATCCACCGCGCCCCTCCCCAACGGCACGCGTCAATCGCGGCGTCGTGGGAGATATCGTGGCGTGTTTCTTTAATGGGGAAAATGCGGAACGTCCCCTCCTCCCCCTTAAAAGCAGGGGAAACAGGGGCAGTTCTTTCCATTCGCCCGCTGCTTCTTCAACCTCCAGAAACCCCCGCCGCTCCCCTCCTCCTGAGGATCGAAAGAGAGCAGCGCTCCGCCCCCGTCCGCCGCCGCCGACAACTCTAGCGCCGTCGGCTTCCCTCGCCGTCCCTGCCATGGCCCCGAAGAGCGACAAGGCGAAGGCCGCGAAGACTGCTAAGGCGCTGCGGCTAGCGTCAATGCGGAAGAAGATGGCGGTCTTTCCGCCACAGCTAAGCGCGGAGGAGCTGAAGGAAAACTTCTATCTCTTCTGGTCGAGGGAGACCAAAGCGCATCCACGCACCAAGGTACTCCCCGCCGTGGCCTGCGACATGTTCCCGGGCGGATATGCCTTTTTTGCTCTGTTCTTCTATTGCGGACTCTGCCCGCCATATTCCGAATTCTTCTGCAATATCATGAATACCTACGGGTTTCATCTTCTTGACTTCACCCCAAACGCTGTCTTGACCATGGCCGTTTTCACACATCTGTGCGAAAACTTCGTCGGAGTTTACCCCAACGTAGCCCTCTTCCGCCATTACTTCATTCCTCGAGTCGAGTCTGGGTCTCCTCTGTCTGGCGGAATCTCTTGGATCTTTAGGCTTCATAAGAAAGAGGCTTACTTGACGGGGGAGCTCCGCGGCAAGTGGGATGAGTGGAGGGCCAACTGGTGCTGGATCATGGAGGACGACCCACAGCAGTTCACTTCCCGGCGCCAAGTTGCAGTAGTGCGCGGCAATGACTGGAGTGACCTGGCTCCTGAGGACGACAAGCTGAAGATAGCCACCGCTAGGATTCTTCGCCTCCGGCAAGCCAAGCTCACTGTAGGTGCCGTCGGGGCAGATTTCCTTCGCCGCCGCATCGCCCCCTTGCAGGAGAGTAAAAGGCCTGCTTGGGAATTTCATAACGCGGCAGACATCATGAGGTTGCGCCCGGGCCTCAACTATAATTTCACTGTCATGGAACTCAACGGGATGCTCCGAGCGCTATTCAAGTACGACCCCAAACATCCAGAGTGGTTCGCGCTGCCGCGGGGCGTAGTTACGCTATGCAACAATTCGTCGCTCAGCGCTATCCGCGCGGTGATGCCGTGGTGTGACTCCCATGGGATTGACCCCACTTGGCGGGAGCCTTCTGACGAAGCCGTGCAAACGTTCTTCGACAACCTGGTGGAGCAAACAGTCAAGCCCGATGAGAAGAGGGGCCTCACCCGTGACACCACCGATGAGGATATGGCGTATATTGCCACCAGGTTGGAGGAGGCAGCTGCAGCCAGGGTCGCGGGCGAATTTGGATATACTGTGGAAGAGGCGGACGCAGCGGAGGCGGTAAGCTTGGCCGAGGAGGAAGAGTTCCTAAAAGTGGCAAAGCTTGCCGGGCAACCTGCTGGGACAAGCGAGGCCGCCGAGCAAGGCACAGAGTCGAGCGGGCCCGCCGAGCAGGGCGTCGGATCAAGCGATCCTGCCGAAGACTCAGGCGGGTCGCTGAACCTCGACTCCTCTTCTTCATCCTCGGGGAGCTCACCACCGCCACCAAGTCCTCCGGTTGCGCCGAAAAAGTGCCTTCGCAAGGCCGCAGACGCGACAGTGCGGCAGACGAGCCAGCAGCCGCAGCGCCGCCCGACACGCACCACCACGACGAGCAAGGCCGCCAAGGGAGGGCCTTGCGCTTCAGCAGCGGCTGGAGGAGGGTCTTCCCGGGCCGGGGCCAACGCTCCTGCAGCCCCTCGTGCCTCGGCGACAACTGGAGCGGGGTCTTCTCAGACCACCGTCCCTGCGCCCGCCAAGCGGCAGAGGGAGCCTACTCCTCCAGCTCCTCACGCCCGGACGCGCGAGGCGGACTTCGATTTCTCCGTGCTCAGCTCTGACGAGGAGGAGGAAGAGTAAGCACTATCAACTCTTGTTTCCTTTGATTTGCTCTTGTCTTGAATCTTCTTTGCTTGATTCTGATTTTGCTTGTCTTCCAGGACCCTGGCCCAGAGGGCGGCGAAGAGGGCCAAGATCCCGGTGGTCGATCTTGAGGACGAGCCCGTCGCAGCAGCAGGGGATGCGCCTGCGACAAGCTTGCCGGACCAGGAAACTGCTCCTTAGAGCAGCCCCCAGCGCAGCCCCCAGCGTGAGTCTTCTTGTCTATTCTCCGCTCATCGGGCGCGCGCGCGGGGGCTTCTTATCCTTGTTGACGCTTTGTTTGTTTGTTGACTTGTGCAGAAGCAGAGCAGCAGCCTCAGGAGCGCCAAGAGATCGTTCCCGACGAGCCGCATGTCTCGACTTCTTCGCCCAAGGAGGAGCCCCCGGCGAGGGAGGACACCCCGCCAAGGGCGAGTACCCCGCCAAGGGTGAGTACTCCGCCAAGGGCGAGCACCCCGCCAAGGGAAGGCGCCAGCGGCCCTCCGCCGGCGGGGGCTACCACCACGCCGTCGAGGGAAGACTCCCCAGCAAGGAACCCCATCGAGGAAGAGGCCCGCGCAGGTAACCCTTGCACTTTTCTTCTCTTGAATTTCTCTTTTTTTGGATATTTGCTTGACAGTTACTTTCTTCTTTCTTCTTGTTTTCTGGTCTTCAGACTCGTCCGCTCCAGAGCCGATGGAGACGGAGGCCGCCACCGAGGAGGACGCGCGCGGCAACACTGGTGACACCGCGGCTACCGAGGAGGCGATCGGTACTGACGAGCCCGCCGTCGAAGAGGCAGCCAAGGCCGCCGACGCGGCAGCTGAGGAAGGGACCGGCGGTCGCACTGACGGCCCTGAGGCCGCAGGAGCGTCAGACGCTGCGCCGACCGCCGACCCTGCTGCTGCTGCGGCCGAAACAGGCGCCTACCTGGAGGCTGGAAACGGGGTCTTCATTCAGCTCCCGTGGGCATCTACGTCAAGGGCGCCCGCGGAGGGAGAGGCCTTCGACGGGGAAGTCCTCGCCTCCGCCGGGCTGAAGTTCGTCGACGCGCCCGGCAGCAGTAGCGAGCCCGAGGAGGAGCGGCTTCTGCGGAGGCTTCTGGCCCTGTACCGCGTCAGGCAGGCCAAGCTGGAGTCCCGAGAGGCTCTGGCTGCCAAGGCGGGCGTTGACTTGGAGAAGTGCGCCGAAGAGCTCTGGGCCGCCAACCAGGCGGCCCTCCGATCCTTGGCAGAGGAGCGGGAGGAGCTCGCCGAGGCGCATCAAGCGTTCATACTTGAGAAGGCCGAAGCAGAGGAGCAGCAACGGCTCGCCGCCGAAGAGCTGTCTCGGCGGGAAGGTGAACTAACGCAGCGGAAGGTCAACCTCGACAGCCACGAGGACGACCTTGCCGCGCGCGAACAGTCTCTTGGCGGGGCTCTGCAAGAGGCGAAGGACGCTGCTGCAGCTGCTGAGACCGCCAAGAGAGACTTGGAGGAGAGGGTGGCACAACTGGAGGTCCACTTGAAGACGAGCAAAGAGAAGGTTGCTGCACTTGCGTCGGAGAGGGAGAAGGACGCCCATAGTCACTCCGAGCTGCAGGTCCGCCTCTCCGACAAGGGCAAAGAGCTTGCCGTCGCCAAGGACTCCATCACCGATCTGGAGTTGAAACTTTCCACCCTCACCGCATCGCTTGACGGCGCCAGAGAGCGGGAGACGAAGTTGAAGGAGGATCTCAGGGATGAGAGGGCACTGTTGGAGAGTGCCGCTATCTCCCAAAACAACTTCAGGCTGACGGTGGAGCAATGGACCGAGGGGCTTGTCGCCGCCGCCGCTGATATTGATCAGGAGTTGGCGGGGCTGGGGACGGAGCACCTCGGGTACTCTACCGACGAGAATCTCCCTCACAGCGCCAAGCTGAGCTTGTTCTTCAGGGGAGTGGCGCCGGCCCTCCAGCAGCTTCGGAAAAGGATCCCCACGCAGCTAGCTAACGAGGCGCGCAGGCTCTGCACGGGCGTCTTGGAGAAGGTGCTGATGAAGATAGTCTTGCGCAACCCGGGACTCAACCTCAACAATGTCCTCAGGACCTTGCCGCCCAACGCCGACCAGGAGACGCTCAAGGCCCTTGTCGCACCTATCGTGGCCAAGGTGGGCAAGATCAAGAGAGTCGAAGGCGACCGTGCAGATTAGGCTATCTTTCCTTCTGTTTCCTTTGTCGCTCCCAATCATGTTATGAACAATAGTCTATTAGAATAGCGACAAGTCATTTTGTAACATAACTTTATTTTGGGTAGTTAATGCAGTGTTATTTCCTTTACTTGACTTCTTCGCTTTGTATGCTTTTACCCTATGCTTTTAGGGAACTTGCCGGCGAAGGGACCCTTGCCGCGAGCGCTGAGTGCGGAACTTCAGCAGCCTGCTGGCAGTGCCGTTGCCGACAAGAAACCTCGTCACAGCTAGTCGCAGCACACTTATATTGTTGAGCGAACTCGAAAACGAAGTAAGGGCACGACATCTGTCGCAGCACGCTTAAGCCGTTGAGCATGCTCGAAACAAAATAAGGGCGCGGCTAGCCACGAGTTGGTTCCTCCGCGCACAGGTTTTCCATACAAAGTGTGGTCGTTCAAGGAAGATAACCTTAAAATTTAAAATTTTGAATGCTCAAACTTTGGCAACTTAGCTTTTGTGTGTCGTTTGCTTCCCGGCAAGGCGAGGCTTTCTTGAACGGCACTTGGTCCATACCACTGTCTCCTTCCCCCCGGCAAACTTGTGCGCGAGGAAAACTTCTTCTGCTTGAGAGAAAAAGAAAAAAGGGAGGAAACATAGATACGGAGCCTTGCGGCTCGTTATTGCTTACCGGGGGTGCGTGCTGCACAAAGTGTCAGATAATGCATGCAAGAAAAACGAAAAGGCATGAAACGACAAGTTGTGCGAGGCACATATGTTTTACTGATGCACGGGGTCTGCGCCCGGCTTTGTACAAAGGTTTACATGCAGCAGCGGCAAGACTTGTACAAAAGGTGGTTGCCGGAGCGGATCACGGCAACCGCGCCTTATGGGTAAAACTTGCGAAGGTGCTCAATGTTCCAGGAGTTGCTCACCGGTAAGCCCTCTTTGGTCTCAAGGCGGACAGCGCCGGGCCTTGTGACTTGTCTCACCCGATAAGGGCCTTCCCACTTCGGCGTCAACTTGTTGGAATTCTTGGCGGACTGAATGCGCCGAAGAACAAGGTCGCCTTCCTTGAGACTTCTGGCTTTAACTTTGCGGCTATGGTAGCGGCGCAAAGCTTGCTGGTATCGAGTAGCTCGTACAGCAGCCTGAAGACGATCCTCCTCAAGGAGCAGTGCGTCATCTTGCCGCAGCTGCTCTTGCTCGAGCTCATCGTAAGCGAGCACTCGAGGCGACCCGTATACGAGTTCCGTGGGGAGAACTGCCTCTGCTCCATAGACAAGAGCAAAGGGTGTCTGTCCACTGGCTCGATTTGGTATCGTTCTGATTGACCAAAGAGCCGCTAGCAACTCTTCAATCCAGTTTCTTCCGCACTTGTTCAGCCTGTCAAAAGTTCTTGTCTTGAGTCCGCGTAGCACTTCAGCGTTTGCCCTCTCCGCTTGACCATTGCTCCTCGGGTGAGAAACAGAAGCCAAGCAGACCTTGGCGCCAAGGTCTTGGACGTACTGCATGAAGGTGCGACTTGTGAATTGTGTGCCATTGTCGGTGATGATCCTGTTAGGGATTCCGAAACGGCAAACAATCGACCTGAAGAACTTGACTGCTGACTGTGCGGTCACCTTTCTCACCAGTTCCACTTCCGGCCACTTTGTGAACTTGTCGATGGCGACGTACAAGTACTCAAAGCCCCCGGCTGCGCGGGGAAAGGGGCCGAGGATGTCGAGCCCCCAGACCGAAAATGGCCAGGACAAAGGGATCGTCTGGAGAGCTTGAGCTGGCTGATGTATCTGCTTGGCATGGAACTGGCACGCTTCACACTTGGTTACTTGTGCAGTTGCATCCTGGAGGGCTTCTGGCCAAAAGAAACCTTGCCGGAACGCTTTGCCGGCAAGTGCTCTTGCGCCAATGTGGTGACCACATATGCCTCCATGTATCTCTGCCAACAGCTTTTGCCCATCTTCCCGGGGAATGCACTTCAATTTGACAACGTTGAGTCTTCTTCTGTACAGTTCATCGCCGACAAACTGATACATACTTGACTGCCGGGTTATTCTTTCTGCTTCTTCTGGCTCTTCGAGAAGTTCCCCTGTTTGAAGGAAGCGGACAATCTGCTGTGCCATGCTGGAGCCTGTGGCTCAACAGCAAGGACTAAAGGCATTAGTGCTGCTGCGGGAACGTTAGTTTCTACGGCCAGAACCTGTGGCTCGGCCGGAGCTTGACGTTCCCCGGCAAGCTTGCCGGGGCAAAACTTGTCGGGAACGCCTGCTTCAACTGTACAAACCCTTGGGTTCGCAGGAGCAGACTGTTCCTCAGCGATCTTGTCATTGATCTTGGGGACATTGTTGGCGGCGGCTTCAGGAAGCTCCGCCGGCAAGTAGTCACCGGAAATCAACTTTCTCTTCTTACTCTGCCCAGTTGACGGTGTTACGGAAGGTTGAGTTAGCTTGAGCACAAAGATCCCCGGTTCCACGGGTAGCTTTCGTGCAGCACACTTTGACAGGCCGTCTGCGATGTCGTTCAGAGCTCTTGGACTGTGCTCCATCTGTAGGCCTTCAAAGTGTTCTTCAAGTTTTCTCACTTCATCGACGTATGCTTCCATCAATGGGCTCTGGTAGCTCTTGTTCACTTGGCGGACAACCAACTGCGAATCACCCCGTACAATCAGCTTCTTGATCCCAAGCTCTGCTGCGATTCTGAGGCCGGCAAGCAAACCCTCATATTCTGCAGTATTGTTTGTTGCTTGCTCCTTGGGAAAGTGCATCTGGACCACGTACTTGAGGTGTTCTCCGGTGGGTGCGACAAGCAGCACAACGGCACCGGCGCCTTGCAGCGAGAAGGCACCATCAAAGTACATTATCCATTCTTTGCTTGCTTCCTTGACGGGGATGCTCGTCTCTGGAATCTCTTCGTCCAGCGTTGGCGTCCACTCTGCTATAAATTCCGCCAATGCTCTGCTCTGAATAGTTGAAGTACTTTCAAACTTGAGGCCAAAGCCTGACAGCTCCAGTGCCCACTCGACAATCCTGCCTGTTGCTTCTGGATTTTGCAGTATCCTCTCCAGCGGAAAGCGAGTGACCACTGTTATCTCATGTGCTTGGAAGTAATGGCACAGCTTTCTCGAGGCCATGAGGAGGCCGAAAAGCAGCTTCTGCACCCCAGAGTATCTTGATCTAGCCCCCTGCAAGAGGGAGCTGACAAAATAAACTGGGCGCTGCACCATCTTCTTCCGCACCTCTTGTTGCATCTGTGCAGACCCATCCTTGTCGGGGCCAGAGCTTGTCGGGGAAGCCCCCTGCTTGTCGCTGGATATGCTTGCCGGGGCTGTGGGCTCCTCATCTTCCTCCCTTTCCGCTACCAACGCAGCACTAACCACTTGATTGGTAGCTGCTAAGTACAGCAGCAACTTCTCTTGTGGCCTAGGTGCGACAAGTATTGGAGTGGAGGACAGGTACCTTTTCAAGTCCTGCAGCGCTGCCTCCGCTTCCGGAGTCCATTTCATTGGACCTACCTTTTTCAAGATTTTGAAAAACGGCAGGGCGCGTTCTGCGGACTTAGAAATGAACCTGCTGAGAGCAGCCACGCAGCCGGCAAGCCTTCGCACATCCTTGACGCGCTTCGGAGCTTCAATCTGCTTGATGGCTTTGATCTTGTCGGGATTGGCTTCAATCCCCCTCTGGGACACAAAGAACCCGAGAAGCTTGCCAGAGGGGACTCCGAACACGCACTTCTCGGGGTTAAGCTTGAGATGTATCTTGCGCAGATTCGCAAAGGTCTCATCAAGATCTTGAATTAGAGTATCCTTGTCCTTGCTCTTGACCACTATATCATCCATGTAAGCTTCCACATTCCTGTGTATCTGTGGCTCAAAAGCAGTGTGGACTACCCTCGCAAACGTTGAACCGGCATTCTTCAATCCAAAGGGCATGCATATGAAGCAGTAAGTGCCACATGGAGTAATGAACGCGGTCTTCTCTTCATCTTCTTCAGCCATGAATATCTGGTGGTATCTCGAATAGGCATCAAGAAAATAAAGCAACTCACATCCAGCCGTGGAGTCAACGATCTAGTCAATGCGCGGCAAGGGAAATGGATCTTTGGGACAAGCTTTATTTACATCGGTGAAGTCTATACAAAGCCTCCACTTCTCATTTGCTTTGCGCACGACAACAGGGTTGGCCAGCCACGTGGGATGAAGTACACCTCTGACAAGGCCTGCCGCTTCCAGCTTCTTGATTTCTTCAGCAATAAACTCTTGGCGCTCCACCGCTTGCTTTCTAACCTTCTGTTTGACGGGCCGCGCGTGAGGACAAACGGCAAGCTTGTGCTCAATCACTTTCCTGGGAACACCGGGGATATCAGACGGTTGCCATGCAAACACGTCGACATTCGCCCGCAGGAAAGCAACGAGCGCGCTTTCCTATTTAGGATCAAGCGTAGCACTGATGGTGAAAGTACCACCAGTGCCGTCCTCCTTGGCGGACACCTTCTTGGTTGTGGGTGGAGCTGCCATTGCCTTCTTGCACTTGCCGGTGGAGCTCGATGGTGCGTCCTCGACGACAGCGCAGCACTCCAAGGAAGTGCGTTTGCTGGAGTGGGCCCCAGAGCTCTTGCCGGACTTGGTCTTGTTCTTCCCCCCGGGAACTTCAGCGGCAAGTGGCTTGCTGTCCATTGCGGCTGCTGCGTCCCGGTAGATCTTGTCGGCACAGATAAGCGCGTCCTTCTTGTCGCTGGGGACAGAGATGACGCTTATTGGGCCTGGCATCTTGAGCATGTTGTAGGCATAATGAGAGGCTGCCATGAACTTGGCGAGCGCTGGACGGCCAAGTATCCCATTATAAGGCAATGGGATATCGGCAACGTCAAAGGTGATCCTCTCAGTCCTGAAGTTCAGCTCTCCGCCAAAAGTCACTGGCAGTGTGATCTTCCCCTTCGGCTTGCTCCTTCCCGGGTTGATCCCTTGGAATGTGTCGGTTTCCTCGAGCTCGTTGTCGGGGATCTGTAATTTCTGGACCACAGCAGAGGAGATCAGGTTCAGGCCGGCCCCGCCGTCAACCAGCATCTTGGTGACCTTGAGGTTGCGGATGGTTGGTGAAACCAAAATCGGCAAACACCCGACTGCAGTTGTGCGGTCAGGGTGGTCCTCAATGTCGAAGATGATAGGCGTGCTGGACCACTTCAGAAGTTTGTGCGACTCGACGAGCGGCTCTGCTGCATTAACTTCCCGCACCCATTGTTTGAGTTGGCGGTGGGAAGTATGCAGAGAGGCACCTCCATCGACGCACAGAACCTCTGTGGCCTTCTGGAACTCCTGCTCGCTGTTGTCTCCGTCCTCCATGTCTTCGTCGTCGTCTTCGTCTTCGTCCTTGTCGCGGCCGCGGGGAGGTCTGTCTCCTTGGCGCTGCTTGGCCTTGCCGCGGCGTCCTCCCCGGCCATTGAACGGCCGCTTCTTGCCGGACTCTCCACCACCTCCCCGGGCCTTCTCATTGTCGCGTCGCTCGTACTCAGCTTTTTGCTGCTCGACGAGGTATTCGACCCTTTTGCAGTTCTGGAGGTCATGGCCCTTGGTGCGGTGGATCTTGCAGTACTGCTTGTCGGAGCCGTCCTGCTTGTCGGTGGCCGCCACAGCGACAGCTTCCTTGCCGGAGCCACCAGCCTGGGCTTTCTTGGCGCCAGCCTCCTTGCCGGACTGCTCGACGACCAGTACTTCTTTGCTCTTCTTTTTCTTGTTGTTCCGCCGCCGGTTCTTCCTTGCCGGGGCGGCATCCTCACTATATGTTCCTCCTGCTCCAGTATCCTCTCCGGGGAGTCTCCTCCCCTCCTCAGCGCGTGCGCACTTGTCGGCCAGGGCATAGAGCTCACTGACGTCTCAGATCTTGCACATCGCCATTTCCTCCCTCAGCCTGCGGTTACGCACGTTCTGGTGGAACGCGCTAATAACCGCGGCAGGGTGGACATCTGGGATGTTGTGCTGGACGCGGCTGAATCTTTGGATGTACTTTCGCAGGGACTCTCCTTCCTTCTGGGCGAGTATATGAAGATCACTCTCCTAGCCATGGGGCTTGTGGCCGCCCGTGAAGGCGCCGACAAACTGATGGCACAGGTCGTCCCAAGAAGAGATGGAGTTTTCCGGCAAGTGCATGAGCCAAGATCTGACGTTTGGCTTGAGCACGAGTGGGAAGTAGTTTGCTAGTATCTTCTCGTCTCGTCCCCCGGCAGCCTGCACCGCGATGGTGTAGATGCTGAGAAACTCTGACGGATGAGTCTTGCCGTCGTACTTCTCAGGTACATCGGGCTTGAAGTTTTTCATGCTAGGCCACTGGACTTGCCGCAGCTCACGGGTGAACGCAGGACAACCCGCCGCGTACGGCAAGTCGCCTGGTTCCCCGAGCACGTGCATGTCGATAGCGGGCCCAGCGCGCTGGTCGGATTGTCGCCGCGCCTCTCTTCGACGCTCGATGCGAGTTCGAGCGTCTTCTTGTCGTCTGTCGTCAAGGACTTGGCGTTGATCGCGGCGAGCTCGTGGATCCGACGACGCTGTGGAGTCGTCGTCGATGTTGATCCGGCGAGTCGGCGATTTCGGCCTTCGAGGCGGGGAGTGTACGGTAGTTGCACCCCCGGCGGTCTTGTCTCCATCAGCCCGCGCCTGGCTAACTTGCCGCGGCCGCGACGTCGTCAGCTGCTGCGGCGTGTCATTGTTGGCGAAGGCGATGAGGCTCTGGATGGTGGCCCTCCAGTCTTCGGCCTTGTCTGCCGCTTGAGGGAAGTCGAGGAGCAGTTGAGCTCGAGCTAGAGCTTCTGCTGGGGTGGAGGGTAGCGGTGGCGAGCGGTGCGAGGAGCGAGATATGCTCGGACTTCTAACTGCGTTAGAAGGAGCAGGGTCTCGTCCCGGCGACCGCGCCTTGCTCGTGCCAGCACGTTGGCCTTGAGCGTCCCGCGACCCGCCAGTTTGACCTTGTCCCAACAAGCGTATGGTACCTTGTGCACCACGTCGCTGCCGGTCTGGCACCTCCTGAGAGGGGCGCGGTGCGTGCACGGACGCCGAGGTCTTGGAGTGCGCCCGGTCGTCCGTCTTGTCCTTGGACTTGGCGGCGCCATGAGTTTCCTCGCCGGCGTCCGTCCTTCCGCCAGCGTCTACCCCACCGACCGTTGGCTCCGGTGGCGGCGGGATCGACGTGGACGGGCCTGCTACCTCCGAAGCCTTCTTCTTCGGCGGCATGTCGATGAAGTCAATGAAGTTGATGAAGTTGCTGAAGTTGCGGAAGATTTCGCCCGCGCGAACGCCGGATCAGGTTCACACAACCTCGACGCCCCCTACCTGGCACGCCAAAGATGTCGGGGAAACTGATCGCCCACGAACACTTATGGGACCGGAGCCCCTTTTCGGTACGGCAAGGGAGCGGAGGATGCACGAAGAGCGGGTCGAGGCGAGCACGCGAGCAGTTTACCCAGGTTCGGGCCGCACGGATGCGTAAAACCCTACTCCTGCCTTGGTTTGTATTGTGTTCTTGGCTCGGGAGCGAGGAGAGCTACAGTACTTGTTGCTAGCTACACTGAGCGTGAGAGTGATCTAAGATCGGAACCTCCCCTACGTTGCGCATGGGCCTCCTTTTATAGGTCAAAGGGGTCACCGACAGGTGGCAACGCAGTCGAGGGTAGAAATGTAAAACCGATGGTAGTTGGAATAGTGTATGCATAGTGCTCTATACCTAACCCTGATGGCAGGGGACAAGGGCATTGAATGCCCGTCGCCGTCGCCCCAAACATTGCAAGAAAGCGTCCGTCAGGGCGTCTCCGTTCGCCACGATGGTGGCCTCGTCATCGCAGCTCGCCACCGTGTACCCCAGGCTGCACAGCCTTCCGCCACGTGCGCCTGGAAGGGTCCCAGGGCGACGCGTGGGTGGATGAGCTGGAGCGCGGGTACTTAGTGGAAGTTTGTCGCGGCAAGCGCCTTGCCGCGGCCGCCATCTTGCCGCGCCCGGGAGCTTGTCGCTCTCCGGGCCTTGCCGGGACGCGTGGCACGTCGCGGCAAGTCTCTTGAAAATGCCACGTTTGGCCTTCCCGGCAAGCTCCTCTTGCCAGGGTCTTGTGCAAAAGAAGTGGTCTTGAGCCTGGGGCGGCCTTCCCGGCAAGCTCCTCTTGCTGGGGCCTTGTCTCTTTAACTTGAATACTTTGTTCTTGAATGGCTCTAAAGGAAACGCAGTGGGCCTTGGCGGATGCGCGGCAAGCCCTGCCACGGGACGCTGCGACTGCCCGTGCACAAGTTCGGGATACTAAGGTACCCCTACTTTAGTGCACCGACAAACAGTCTCCTTATCAAGCCGTTTCAGCCTGAGCTTTGTGAAGCATTCAGGAAGCTCAACCTCCAAGTTGTTCCGCAAGGCTTTCTTGCAAATTTTCAAGTTGCTCCTACCTTGGAAGATCAGATCCGTGAGGCCCAAATCGGTGATGCTATGGTGCAGAAAGTGAAACATGGTATTGCAAAGGGTACTCCCAAATACAAGTGCTATCGCATTGATGAGAAAGACACCTTGTTCTTTGAGGACAGACTTGTGGTTCCCAAGGGTGATCTCAGGAAGCTCATAATGAGCAAAGCACATGACTCCCTCCTTTCAATTCATCCCAGAAGTTCCAAGATGTACCAAGACCTCAAGCAATCTTACTGGTGGACTCGCATGAAAAGGGAGATTGCCCAATTCGTGAATGAATGTGATGTCTGCAGAAGAGTGAAGGCGGAGCATCAACGTCCAGCCGGTCTCCTCCAACCTCTTCCTATTCCCGAGTGGAAATTCGACCACATTGAAATGGATTTCGTCACTGGGTTTCCCAAGTCCAAGAAGGGGAATGATGCTATCTTTGTTGTGATCGACAAGCTAACCAAAGTAGCTCACTTCCCTCCAGTCAAAGAATCCATCAATGCAGCTCAGCTGGCAGAGTTGTACACTTCCAGAATTGTGTCGTTACATGGCATTCCTCAAGTTATCTCCTCAGATCATGGAAGTTTGTTCACATCCAAGTTCTGGGACTCCTTTCAGTCAGCCATGGGCACTAAGATCCATTTCAGCACTGCGTTTCACCCTCAGACTAGTGGTCAAGTCGAAAGAGTGAACCAGATCCTCGAAGACATGCTCAGAGCTTGTTTCATCTCTTTTGCCATGAAGTGGGAAGATTGTCTCCCGTTTGCCGAGTTCTCTTACAACAACAGTTTCCAAGAAAGTGCCGGCAAAGCTCGTTTTGAAATCCTATATGGCAGAAAGTGCTGTACCCCTCTCAACTGGTCCGAGACTGGTGAACGTCAACTTCTTGGCAATGACTTGATCTCAGAAGCCGAAGAAATGTGCAAAGTCATACGTGAGAATCTCAAGGCCGCTCAGTCGCGTCAAAAGAGCTACTATGACGGCAAGCATCGTGATTTGGCTTTCGACATTGGAGATCATGTCTATCTCCGTGTTTCTCCTATGAAAGGCACCCAAAGATTCGGTATCAAAGGGAAGCTTGCTCCTAGATATGTGGGCCCTTTCAAGATTCTTGGCAAAAGAGGCGATCTAGCCTATCAACTTGAGCTCCCCTACAACTTTGCAAATGTTCATGATGTGTTTCACGTGTCTCAACTCCGCAAGTGCTTCAAGACACCTGAACGCACATTCCGTTCGAGGAGATTGATCTTCAACAAGACTTGTCTTACCGTGAGCACCCTGTTGCTATTCTTGAAGAAACCGAGCGCAAGACCCGCAACAAGTCAATCAAGTTCTTGAAAGTTAAGTGGTCACACCATGCCGACCGAGAAGTTACGTGGGAACGAGAAGATCACCTTCGTTCCGAGTACCCTTCCTTCTTCCAGTCCTAGATCTCGGGACGAGATCTTTTCGTAGTAGAGGAGAGTTTGTAATGCCCCAGATGTAACACTTTCCAAATATGGCAATATATGAAACTTTGACTTCGTCAATTCCATTCTGGGCTCTTCTTTCATTTCGGGTTTCTTCGTTTTGTCGTGTGCGTGTGTGCATTTCATCCATGTCATGTTGTCATGTGCATTGTATTGCATTTGTGTTTTCACTTGCACCCGGTCCCACTCGTCTCTTCCCGTTGTCCGTTTCGAGTTCCGACGCTCACACACGTGCCCGTGGCATCCCCGAGTCCTTCTTTCGTGTGTGGCCGTGTAACATTCCCGGAATGACGTGAGACTTGTCGTGCGTTGTTGTTTTGGTACATGTAGGCCGCCTGTCAAGTTTCGTCGCGTTTGGAGTTCGTTTGGTACTCCAACGGTTAACCTAGTGGGCTAAAAGAACCTCTTCTTTAAGGCACAAGACCCCCTCCACAACAGCCCACAAACCCAGCACAACCCTTCCCATCATCTCGGTCGTCGGATAGTGATTGCGTGGCCGAAAACCGCTCCCCATTTGGACCTTCCTAGCTCCCTATGCCTATAAAACAGCCCCCCACGTCCATTTTGCGGACGAAACCCTAACCCGAGCTCCTCCGCGCCGCCAGACACGTCCGCCGGACGCGCCCGGGCCAATCCTGTTGTGCCACGTGTCCACTCCCACTCCCTCTCTCCCACCTTGCCGCCACGGCCCGCGGGCCCGCGGCCGGCAGGCCCGGCCCATGCCCGACGCCGGCGCCTCGGCAGCCGCCCCGTGCGTCCCCCCGCCGCCGCCGGCGAGCTCGCATCTCCGCCCCGCCGCCGGATCTCCGCCCCCGCCGCAGGATCTGAGAGCCCCACCATCGTCCGACCCGTTCCCCTCGCCCCTTGCCGTACCAGCCGCCGGCAGAGCCGCGCCGCCGCAGGCGTCGTCCGCCGCCGGCCTGCTCGGGCGGGCATGCGAGGAGGACGATGATACGTCCAAAACGTATCTATAATTTCTGCTTGCTCCATGCCTCTTTTGGGTGATATTGCTATGTTATTTATACACTTCCATACACTTTTGATCATATTTGGACTAACCTATTAACTCAGTGCACCCCAGTGCCAGTTTCTGTTTTCGGCTGTTTTTGTATTTCAGGTTTTCACATTACGAGAACTGCCAGGAAAAATCCAGAAAAATTATATAAAAAATCAGCGTTCCAGAAACTACCGTGCGCCCGAAGGACAGCCGGGGGGGCACCAGGGCTCCAGGCGCCCTGGCGTCGCCCCCACCCCCTAGGCCGCACCGGGGTGGCGCCTGGGCCCCCCGAGGCTCCTCCGATGCCCCCCTTTGGCCTATATTTAAAGCGTCTCGCAGAAACCCTGATTCCAGACCCCTTTTCTCCAGACGCGATTCCGATCTCCGCCGCCATCGCCATCAAGCTTCGGGGGACCAGAATTCCTGCGCCGGCACCCTACCGGGACGGGGAAGTGCCCCCGGATTCATCTCCATCGACGTTGCTTCCTCCCTCCATGATGCGGGAGTAGTTCCTCCTCGGGGCTGAGGTTCTTACCAGTAGCTATGTGGTCAATTCTCTCTCCCATGATGTGATCTTCGTTGTGATCATAGGCTATGTTAATCTAGGGTGATCCCATGATATTTCCCCTTCCTCTATGTATTGGATTGATGTACTCACTTGTCTTTATCTAGTATAATCCCCGAGACCAAGGTGACAGCGGTCTATTGGATATGGATTAGAACAATATTTTCATGAGTGATTTCCTCTCTTGTGTGTTGATTGAAGATTGAGAGTCTCTTGGTGCTTGTCTTTGACTATCTTTTAGATATGTTGTGGTGATTGTGGGACTCTCTTTGGATGGCCGCGGTGACATTGGGAAATCCTTAGATTGAGAACTACGAACTTTGAGGTGTGCTTTTGTAGCCCTACATAATTCTCGTCCTCTCTTGACCACGAAGGAATGACCTCCGAGTGTGTCCCCTTTGCATGTTTTATGGGAAATATCATGTGATTCGATTATGTTAATGTTGTTGGGAGTTGCCACTAGTGAAAGTATGAGGCCTAGGCCTTGTTTCCACCATTGCAATACCATTTGTGCTCACGTTTACCACTTGTTTGCTTGCTGCACTTTTTATTACAGATTTATATTACTTTGTTTTGCCATCCATATCATTTGCCATTTAACATCTCTTCGCCGAACTAGTGCACCTATACATCTAACAAGTGTATTAGGTGTGTTGGGGACACAAGAGACTTCTTGTATCTTAGTTGCAGGGTTGCTTGAAAGAGACCATCTTCAACCTCTACTTCCCTGAGTTCGATAAACCTTAGGTCATCCACTTGAGGGAAATTGCCGCTGTCCTACAAACCTCTGCGCTTGGAGGCCCAACATAGTCTACAAGAGTAGAAGCGTGTGTAGACATCAAGCTATTTCTGGCGCCATTGCCGGGGAGGTGAGCGCTTGAAGGTATATCTTTAGATCTTGCAATTAAATCTTTTTGTTTCTTGTTTTTATTTCACTAGTTATGTTTATGGAAAACCGTGCTATTGGATCGTTGCTTGCGGGAAGACGCCCCACACCTGTGGTGGTTGCTCCTCCCCCTACTTAAATTGTGCCCTATAAAATACCAGCTAGTATTATCAATTATGTTTTGGCTAATCGTTATGCAGGAGACAAACATCCCGGTGAACACTTGCTATATCTGTCACAACTATGTTCATTATTTAAGCTTGCAGGTGTATCAAAGGAGTTTTTCATGAGGAAATTATTTGCCTTGTCACTGAAAGGAAAAGCATTGGAATGGTATAGGCTACTAGATGACTCTCACCTGCTGGATTGGGAAGAGATCCAGTCTCTCTTTTACTCCAAGTTTTATCCTCTTCATGAAGTCCATGAGAATAGGAATTATGTTTATAATTTCTATCCTCATGACGGAGAGAGCATAGCTCAAGCTTGGGGGAGACTGAAAACGTTAACGCTAAAATGTCCTAACCATGGGCTCCCCAAAGATATGATTATTACTAATTTCTATGCGAGGCTTTCTCGACAGGAAAAAGATTTGCTTGACGCTTCCTCTATGGGTTCTTTCACAAACAAAAAGATTGATGCTAAATGGGAACTCCTTGAAAGAATTCAACGCAACACTGAAGATTGGGAGATCGACAAAGGTAAAGAGTCAGGTATAATTTATGAGTATGATTGCATTAAGTCCTTTGTTGAAACTACAAGTTTTAATAAGTTTAGTGCTAAGTTTGGGCTTGATTCTTAACTCCTTGTTGATTTCCTCAAATCTTTTGATTCACATCTTAATATGCCTAAGGAGGATTGGAACAAGCATCATAAACCTTTTAAAGAGATTTGCAAAGAAAATGAAATTGTTCATGATGATTGCAACATGCATGATCCAATTCCTAAAAATGAAGTTTTATATAAGCATGTTAATTTTTGTGGAGTGGATAGACCTTGTGAAAGGCCTATGATTGAAGAAGAGAAGTATTGTAAGCAACATAAGCATGAAAGAACAATCACTTGGGTCAGAGATTTAAATGAAATTGCTAGAGAATTATGTGACCTTTATCCTTTTACTTGTGAACTTTGCCGTATAGAGGGTCACTTTAATTTTCAATGCATGAACTTTCAAAACATAACTGTTAACCGGTTGTGTGATAACATGATCACCTCTGATCTTTATGATGAGCTTATGTTATTTTTTATGTGTGAAGAGTTATCAGAAAAGACTTCTTGGCTAGATGTTAATGCCATAGGAATAAAGAACACTTTGCAAAATTGCCATCTCTATTGTGTTGTTAATTGCCATGAAAATGATTACATAAGTAAGATTAGAAAGGAGGGAACTTTGCCAAAGTATAAAAAAGTCTCTTATATTTCTGCTAATAAAAAGGAGAGTTTCTCCCAAGTTTCCCCTATTGTTTCTAATGATAAACCAGGATATGTGGAGAAGCTTCATCTCCAACCACTCCCTCCTAAGGTTAAGAAGAAGAAAAAGAAGAGGAGGAGGAAGAGGAGCAAGAAAGAAGAAGAATGGGTATCAACCTGGCCTGAGCATATTCCTCCCATCAACTTTTATCCTAACGGTTGTAAGTTTAAAGAAGAAAGTGAAGTTTATTGCCTTAATTATCATCTTGATGATACGTCCGTAGGTACTATTGAAGATGATTTTGATTATGATATGCATGTTACTTATTGTGATTGGGAAAATGATGATAATGCTACTTATGATCTTGAAAATATTTTTGGTACCAACTCTGAAAGTGATGATATGGGAAGCTCTAAGCTTGGGGATGATAGGATTGCAAATCCTTTACCCACTAGTGATGTGATAATTGATAATTCTTTTGCTAGTAAGAATAAAGACAACATGTTTACAAATATAGTTGCTAGCAATGATAATGCTCTTCTCTACCATGATGATGTTATAACTCCAACCTATAGTGATTATAAAGGTACCTATGACATAAGGAGAAATTATCCTTATGAAACTTGTCATAATCATGGAGGGCATTACTCCCTTGTTGAACACCACCCTCCTACTACACAATTAATCTATAGTGTTCAAGTGGTTTATGATAGTCCTACTCCCACTATTACCAATGAGAAAGATTATGCTTATGTGGAGAGTAAGAGTACCTTTTTGCATGTGGATCATGGTAACAATGCTTTATGTGATGCTTATATTGTTGAGTTCATCCATGATGCCACTGAAATTTATAATGAGAGAGGGAGACTTGGTTCTAAATATATTAATAATAAGAAGTTTCCTCTCTTTATGGTGAATATTTTGAAGTTATGCTTGTTTTGCCTTCCTATGCTAGTTGCTTTGTGCTTCAATGAATTATTCTATTGCAATATTCCTATGCATAGGAAGCATGTTAGGCTTAAATGTGTTTGGTATTTGCTTCTTGATGCTCTCTTTTGTTCTTCAGCTCTTATTCCTACGAGAGCATCATTAAAGTCTTAAGCCTATCATTATGGCTATAAAGAAAGAGCTCTAGGGAGACAACCCTTGTTATGTTTACTTTCAGTTTTAGTGGTCTTGATGTTTGTTACTACTGTAGCAACATCATTGTATCTTTATTTTTCAGCTTTGTGCCAAGTTTAGCCTCTGATTGCAAGAAAGTTCAAAAGTTGTGACGTGCTGTCCAGGAAACAGATTCTGTCCTTGGATAGAAAAATTGGTATAAAATCACCAGATCATCTTTTTGGTCTGAATTGTTTCGACAGCGTGCTCTATACAATTGTCTTTCGTGCGTCTGTTCTGAGTTTTTTGATTAGAGTTGCAGAAGTGCCCCGAAAAAATCATTTACTACCTGATGTTCTATTTTTCACAGATTCTGTCATGTTTTGCCTTTCCTTCATTTTGCAAACCTTAAGCTTGCTTTTTCTTTGCAAAAACCTTTTGGCAATCTTGAGAAACAGTAGACCTTCAAGAATATCCTTATTTCCAGCAAGGAACAATTATTTTATTATGGATACTAACCTCGCTAATCAGATTATGATGAGTTATGTATGAAGGGAGTTTTCAAGTGTGCGAGGGAAGATGATAAAAAGATTCAGGAGTGTCAAACGCTCAAGCTTTTGTATGCCCCCATGCACCCCCAAGAAATATTCAAGGAGACTCAAGCGTCTAAGCTTGGGGATGCCCCCGTGCATCCCCTTCTCCATCAACATTATCAGTTCGTCCTTCGTTCCACTATATTTTTATCACTTCATGTGTTATGTGCTATGCTTGGAGCGTCTTGCTTTTAGTTTTCCTTTTTAGCTTTCTTTAGCTTTTCATAACGAGTCGGAACTCAGCTTTCTTTGTGTGGGAGAGAAACACGCTCCACTTCTACCTAGAACATAACATAGAATTTTCATGTCTATCTTTGCTGTGTGTGTTCTTTGTCTTTCAATAGCTACTATCATGCTTAGCTCTTAGTTTTCATGCTTATCTTTTTAAAGAGCTTTTGTTTAGTTGGTTGCTTGAACTCTCTTTAGTTATCATGCTTATCTTATTAAGAGAGTTTGCTTCTGTTGCATTGGTTGATATGTCTATGATAAAGATGCTACGTGCATAATGGTGCTTAGTAATTCATGTTTTCTTATGGTTAGTCTCAAATAGCTGGGGGGTTCCCAATGTGTTATTGGAGTACCAACATGATTTGTTTGCCTATGATGTGGTATGGTTTAGTAATATCTTCCTTCAAAGAATTTATTTTGATTGACTTGGCGTATGCTCACGCATATTTAAGACTGTAAAGAAAGTCTGTCAAGCCTTGATGATCTTTTGTTTCTGAGTAGCGATATAACTTCCATGCCTCATTCAATGTTGCTTTGTCGCTCTGCATGATTGTCATTCTGAGTGTAATGTGCATTGTCCCAAAGTAGCATTGTTTTTTGCATGATTATGATATTTTTTATTTTGAAATCATTGTATCTAGTCATCACTTAAACCTTGGAGGTGCCCCTGCATTTATGTTTTGCTTCACTAAAGGGGGCAAGCTAGATATCACTTTATCATATTTGCACATCATGTTCATTACAAATCTATTTGATGTTTTAGTATCATATTGTAAAACTTTCAGTTCTTTGTGATTTTCTCATGATGCAACTTAATTACTATAGATTCATTGTCTCAGTAAGCTTTTGTCATGTGACTATGAAAAATTCCTATATGGTTAATAGCATGTCACCCCAGAAATTATTCTTGTTATCATTTACCTACTCGAGGACGAGCAGGAATTAAGCTTGGGGATGTTGATACGTCCAAAACGTATCTATAATTTCTGCTTGCTCCATGCCTCTTTTGGGTGATATTGCTATGTTATTTATACACTTCCATACACTTTTGATCATATTTGGACTAACCTATTAACTCAGTGCACCCCGGTGCCAGTTTCTGTTTTCGGCTGTTTTTGTATTTCAGGTTTTCACATTACGAGAACTGCCAGGAAAAATCCAGAAAAATTATATAAAAAATCAGCGTTCCAGAAACTACCGTGCGCCCGAAGGACAGCCGGGGGGGCCACCAGTGCTCCAGGCGCCCTGGCGGCGCCCCCCCCCCCCCCTGGGCCGCGCCGGGGGGGCGCCTGGGCCCCCCGAGGCTCCTCCGATGCCTCCCTTTGGCATATATTTAAAGCGTCTCGTAGAAACCCTGATTCCAGACCCCTTTTCTCCAGACGCGATTCCGATCTCCGCCGCCATCGCCATCAAGCTTCGGGGGACCAGAATTCCTGCGCCGGCACCCTGCCGGGACGGGGAAGTGCCCCCGGATTCATCTCCATCGACGTTGCTTCCTCCCTCCATGATGGGGGAGTAGTTCCTCCTCGGGGCTGAGGTTCTTACCAGTAGCTATGTGGTCAATTCTCTCTCCCATGATGTGATCTTCGTTGTGATCATAGGCTATGTTAATCTAGGGTGATCCCATGATATTTCCCCTTCCTCTATGTATTGGATTGATGTACTCACTTGTCTTTATCTAGTATAATCCCCGAGACCAAGGTGACAGCGGTCTATTGGATATGGATTAGAACAATATTTTCATGAGTGATTTCCTCTCTTGTGTGTTGATTGAAGATTGAGAGTCTCTTGGTGCTTGTCTTTGACTATCCTTTAGATATGTTGTGGTGATTGTGGAACTCTCTTTGGATGGCCGCGGTGACATTGGGAAATCCTTAGATTGAGAACTACGAACTTTGAGGTGTGCTTTTGTAGCCCTACATAATTCTCGTCCTCTCTTGACCACGAAGGAATGACCTCCGAGTGTGTCCCCTTTGCATGTTTTATGGGAAATATCATGTGATTCGATTATGTTAATGTTGTTGGGAGTTGCCACTATTGAAAGTATGAAGCCTAGGCCTTGTTTCCACCATTGCAATACCATTTGTGCTCACGTTTACCACTTGTTTGCTTGCTGCACTTTTTATTACAGATTTATATTACTTTGTTTTGCCATCCATATCATTTGCCATTTAACATCTCTTCGCCGAACTAGTGCACCTATACATCTAACAAGTGTATTAGGTGTGTTGGGGACACAAGAGACTTCTTGTATCTTAGTTGCAGGGTTGCTTGAAAGAGACCATCTTCAACCTCTACTTCCCTGAGTTCGATAAACCTTAGGTCATCCACTTGAGGGAAATTGCCGTTGTCCTACAAACCTCTGCGCTTGGAGGCCCAACATAGTCTACAAGAGTAGAAGCGTGTGTAGACATCAGACGACGCCCTCCTCCCCGCCTAGGCCGCCAACCGCCGCCACCGCGTGGGCCTCCCCACGGCCCGCATCGTCTGGCCCGCTGCCCCAGCGAAGCCCAGCCGCCTTCCTCCCGTCGGCCCAGCCTCGTGGGCCACAGCCTGGGCCGAGCCCACTCTGGTGAGGACCCCTGCCGGCCCTATCCCCCGCCCGTGCGCATTATAATTATATTGCGCTCAGTTTTCATTTTAGAATATGGCTAAGTCCTTTTTTCTGTCATAAAAAGTATGCATCTTCATGTGGCTGTAACTTGATGTGTGTATCTCCAAATTGAGTGTATGATATGTCAAAATGATCGTGGTGATGTGCTCTACACTTTGTTCCATTGTGGCATGCTTGTTTGAGTTCATCTAGAGGTCCTAATCTCTGTTGCAAGAGTGCTACTTGTTATAAACTGCTGCAACTTGTTATTTTCATGCCATGTTTGAGATGTGATAACTTGGTGCATGTTTATCCAAATGAATCAAATGATATGTCAAAATGTTCATTGTGAGATGCTCTACATGATGGTTGCTGTAGCATTCATGTTAGGGTTCATATTGCCATGTTAATCTCTGTTGCAAAAGTGCATGTTGTTGTTAAGTTATGAAACATGTTATGAGATGCTGATTTGAAGTGCTCGTTGCTATTGATGTGTTTGTCCCCATGTCACATGTCAATATGTTTTAGAATCTCCATCATATGGTCTTTGCTGTGGTGCAAACCACTTTCCATGATATGCCTTGAGGTGACTTAAACATGCTTGTAAACATACCATGCCAACATAACTGTTTTATACTTAGTGAAATTTCTGCTAAGTCTGGAATCTGTCATAACCTGATGCAATGTTTGCTTGATGCCCTAGTCAAATCCATGCATGTTTTGGAGTGGCCAATGATCATTCCTTGTTGTCCATGTTATTGTCTATCCATCCATGCCCTTACTTGTTCATATGGCTTGCTGTAGCTTATTTATTTCTTGCTCTCAAGTTGCTATAAATTATAACTGTCAGGTTTTTAACAGCATGATCAATTTGGCGTAGCTTGGTGCTATTGATCCATGCCTCATATGGAGTTGCTCCAATGGAGTTGTTTGCTGTAGGATATGTCTAATTCATGTACATGCTTATTGTCATCATGTTTGGGTGCTGTAGAGTATATATTTCTTGCTCCCAAGTTGCTATCTGGCTGTTAATTTCAGCTTTGCATTGTATCTTGTTTCGTGTGTATGTGTTGAACCGTTGCTCCGTTTTGAGCGTGTCCTATATGAAACTTGTGTGATTTTGCATGTAGAATCATAATATCATGGTGTTTACATGTTTGGAGTGTGTTTGCTTGATGTTTGGGTGCATGTTGCACCGTTGCCTTGCTTGTCTTGTTTTGCTCATATCTTCTAGACCGTAGCTCCGAATTAAACAAACTTTATATGAAACTTGACTAGAATTTCGTGTAGATCATCATGGTGCATGTTAACTTGCTGTTTAACAACTTTAACTTAAGGTTTGCTCAGATCTGGGCCAATTTCAACATATGCATATGAGGACTTACCGGATTTGATATATGTGGATTCCGGCCTCATTTAAACTTGTTGTCTTGTGTTGTTCTTGTGTGCTTCATCCCTTGACATGTATTGCATCATATATGCATCATATTTGCATCATGTTGATTGTGCATTGCACCTTGTTTGATTTTGTGCCATGTTGTGTTCTTGTGTTGAGTAGAGCCAGAAGCCGAGACCGAGTGCGAGGTTACTACCGAGGTTGAGTACGAGGAGCCGTCTTACGATCCCATCGACGACTCGACGGGTAAGATGACCTGACCCGGATATCATTACTATCTTTGCCTATTGCTAGAAGTCTCGCTCTTTAGCTTATTGCCTCGATGCCCATGTTTGTTTGTCAGCCTCCTGTTGTAACCATGAATCTGTCTAACCACCCAACCTAGCAAACCTTTGTTTGGCTACGTAAGCTTCGCTCAGCCCCTCTTATAGCATTGTTAGTTGCAGGTGAAGATTTGAAGATTCTTGCTTCATGTTGAAGTTATTGCTAGGATATCACACTATATAAACTCTTAAACTAAATCATCTATATATTGGTAATGGGTGGAAGGCTAAGCCTCTTGCTTGGTGTTTTGTTCCACTCATGCCGCCCTAGGAACCGTATAAACCGGTGTTATGTTCCTTGATTATGCGTCCCTAACACGGTTGGGGTTTATGGGCCCCCCTTGATAACCCGCTTAGCGCTAAAGCTTTTCCAGCAAGTCCCAACATTGGTACTCCATTTGCCTAATAACTAAAACTTGCATAGGGACTAGCTATCCCGTGATCTTAATTAACAACCCCTGGGCCAGTGCTCCACATGAGTGTTGGTCCAACCGGGCCGACTACGGGGCCACCACGAGGAAACTCGAGGATTGGTATTTTCCTGTAGGCCGTCCCATCCGGTCGTGGCCTGAGACTAGATACGCGCGGCTACTGTCAGGGTGTCGGCACACCGGGAGGTCTTGCTGGATTAGTTTTACCTTAGTCGGAATATCTTGAGCACGGGATTCCAAGAATACTCGGGTCTTCCCACCTTGGAGTTGCGACTCCGCAGATCGTGAGCTTGTAATGGGCTAAGTTGGGACACCCCTGCAGGGTTTTGATCTTTTGAAAGCCGTGCCCGCGGTTATGTGGCAGATGGGAATTTGTTAATATCCGGTTGTAGAAAACTTGACACCATGTTCAGAACACACTACCAGCGTGAGTAACCATGACAGTCATTTTCCGAAAGGGGTTCGGGCAGTGAACACGGTGGGGTTATGTTTGACGTGCTTAGATAGGATCACTTCGTGATCACTTGACGCTCGTGGCACTTCTCTTCTCGCTCTAAACACATAAGCTAGTGCTAGTGCAGCTGCAACCTTTATTTTTCTTCAGCCTTGTTCCACACCCAAGGCTTAGATAGTTTTGCTACCCGGGAATGGGATTGCTGAGTCCTCCGTGGCTCACAGATTCTACACAACACCAGATGCAGGTACTATGGTGAACTACACAGGTGACGGCACCGAGCTGTACTGGGAGTTCGATGAAGAATGTAGTCGATACTATGTGCACTATCCCGATGATCAGTAGTGGCTTCTACTAGGGGCGATTCGGACCTTGTGGCTATAAATATTTGGTATCTTTCATTTAGATCTTCGTCCGTAGTCGGACTGTGATGTTATTTGGATGATGATTTGCTTATGTAATGTATTGTGTGACGTGGCGAGTGTAAGCCAACTATCCTTTTGCAATTTCATCCCTATTTTCACATGAGTCGTGCAAAGATACCAAACTTGAGATCATTCTAGTATGAGCTTATACCTTTAAGTCGTGCCTCGACACGTAGGAGGTATAATCTCATACTGGCCATTACACATTGATATCTATTGAAGGGCATCTCCATAGCCCGTTGATATGCCTAGTCGATGTGAGAATATCTTCCTCCTCTTGGCCATCTCCACAACCACCATTCTATTCCACCCATAGTGTTATATCCATGGCTCACGCTCATGTATTGCGTCGAAGTTGAAAGGTTTGAAAAAATTGAGTATGAAAACAAGTGCTTGGCTGAAATAGGGGTTGTGCATGATATGAATATTTTATTGTGATGAAGAGGGAGCATAGCCAGACTATATGATTTTGTAGGGATAACTTTCTTTAGCCATGTTATTTTGAGAAGACATGATTGCTTTGTTAGTATGCTTGAAGTATTATTATTTCTTATGTCAATATAGACTTTTGTCTTGAATCTTTCGGATTTGAACATTAATGCCACAATAAAGATAATTATATTGAAAATTATGTTGGTTAGCATTCCACATCAAAAAAATTGTTTCATCATTTACCTACTCGAGGACGAGCATGAATTAAGCTTGGGGATGCTTGATATGTCTCCAACGTATCTATAATTTTTATTGTTCCATGCTATTATATATGATGTTTTGGATGTTTAATGGGCTTTATTCTACACTTTTATATTATTTTTGGGACTAACCTATTAACCCAAAAGCCCAGTCCAGATTGCTGTTTTTTTGCCTATTTCAGGGTTTTACAGAAAAGGAATATCAAACGGAGTCCAAACGGAATGAAACCTTCGGGAGAGATATTTTTGGAGCGATACCTTCATGGGAGACTTGAGAACCACGAAATAGGGCACACGTGGCGTCCACGAGGGTGGGGGCGCGACCCCTCCCCCTTGGCGCGCCCCCCTGCCTCGTGGGCCCCACGTTGCTCCCCGGTGCCCTCCTTCCTCCTATATATACCCATGTACCTTGAAAACATCGAAGCAAAAGAGAAAACCCTAATTTCACCGACGCAACCTTCTATTCCCATGAGATCCCATCTTGGGGCCTGTTCCGGAGCTCCGCCGGAGGGGGGATGTTCCACGGAGTGCTTCTACATCAACAACATCGCCTCACCATGAGTTGTGAGTAGTTTACCACACACCTTCGGGTCCATAGTTAGTACCTAGCTGGCTTCTTCTCTCTCTTTGGATCTGAATACCAAGTTCTCCTCGGTCTTCGAGGAGATCTATTCGATGTAATCTTTTTGCGGTGTGTTTCTCGAGATCCGATGAATTATGGTTTATGATCAAGATTATCTATGAGAAATATTTGGTTCTTTTCTGAACTCTTTTATGTATGATTATAATATCCTTGCAAGTCTCTTCGAATTATCGGTTTGGTGTGGCCTACTAGATCTATAGTTCTTGCAATGGGAGAAGTGCTTGGCTTTGGGTTCAATCTTGCGGTTTCCTTTCCCAGTGACAGTAGGGGTAGCAAGGCACGTATTGTATTGTTGCCATCGAGGATTTAAAGATGGGGTTTATATCATATTGCTTGAGTTTATCCCTCTACATCATGTCATCTTGCTTAAAGCGTTACTCTGTTCATTTGAACTTAATACTCTAGATGCATGCTGGATAGCGGTCGATGTGTGGAGTAATAGTAGTAGATGCAGAATCGTTTCGGTCTACTTGTCTCGGACGTGATGCCTATATATAATGATCATGCCTAGATAGTCTCATAATTATTCATTTTTCGACCAATTTCTCGATAGTAATTTGTTCACCCACCGTAGAAATTTGCTATCATGAGAGAGGCCACTAGTGAAACTTATGGCTCCCGGGTCTATTCTCAACATATCAATCTACAATCTACTTTACTTTGCTGTTTTTACTTTTTATTCTTATATCCAAAAATACCAAAAATAACAAACTATCCTATCTATCAGATCTCACTTTTGTAAGTAACCGTAAAGGGATTGACGACCCCTTATCACGTTGGCTGCGAAGTTCTTATTTGTTTGTGCAGGTGCGAGGGACTCGCACGTGGTCTCCTACTGGATTGATACCTTGGTTCTCAAAAACCGAGGGAAATACTTACTCTACGGTGCTGCATCTCCCTTTCCTCTTCGAGGGAATACAACACAAGCTCGAGAAGTAGCAAGAAGAATTTCTGGCGCCGTTGCCGGGGAGACTTACGCAAAAGTCATATACCAAGTACCTATCACAAACCCTTATCCTTCACATTACATTTATTTGCCTCTCGTTTTCCTCTCCCCCACTTCACCCTTGTCGTTTTATTTGCCCTTCTTTTTGCTGTGTTTTTACCGTTCGCTTGCTTATTGTTTGCTTGTGTGTTGGATTGCTTCCTTGTCACTATGGCTCAAAACAATACCAAATTGTGTGACTTCTCCAATACCAACAATAATGATTTTATTAGCACTCTGAGTGCTCCTATTATCGATGCTGAATCTTGTGAGATCAATGTTGCTTTGTTGAATCTTGTCATGAAAGATCAATTTTCCGGCCTTCCTAGTGAAGATGTCGCTACCCATCTAAACAACTTTGTTGATTTGTGTGATATGCAAAAGAAGAGGGATACGGATAATGATATTGTTAAATTGAAGTTATTTCCGTTTTCGCTTAGAGATCGAGCTAAAACTTGGTTTTCCTCTTTGCCTAGAAATAGTATTGATTCATGGAATAAGTGCAAAGATGCTTTTATCTCTAAGTATTTTCCTCCTGCTAAGATCATCTCTCTTAGAAACGATATTATGAATTTTAAGCAACTAGATCATGAGCATGTTGCACAAGCTTGGGAGAGAATGAAATTGATGATACGTAATTGCCCTACACATGGTTTGAACTTATGGATGATTATACAAAACTTTTATGCTGGCTTGAATTTTGCTTCTAGAAATCTTTTAGATTCGGCCGCAGGAGGCACTTTCATGGAAACTACCTTAGGAGAAGCTACCAAACTCCTAGATAATATTATGGTTAATTATTCTCAATGGCACACCGAAAAATCTACTAGTAAAAAAGTGCATGCTATTGATGAGATTAGTGTTTTGAGTGGAAAGATGGATGAACTTATGAAATTATTTGCTGCTAAGGGTGCTTCTTCTGATCCTAATGATATGCCTTTATCCACATTGATTGAAAATAATAATGAATCTTTGGATGTGAATTTTGTTGGTAGGAATAATTCTGGTAACAATGCTTATAGAGGAAACTTTAATCCTAGGCCTTTTCCTAGTAATTCCTCTAATAATTATGGTAATTCCTACAACAAATCTTATGGAGAGATGCCTTCTGAATTTGAAACTAGTGTTATGGAGTTTATGAATTCGCAAAAGAATTTCAGTGCTTTGCTTGAAGAAAAATTGCTTAAGATTGATGAATTGGCTATAAGTGTGGATAGAATCACTCTTGATGTTGATTATTTGAAACTTATATCTATTCCATCTAAGAATGATATCAATGAGTCTCTCAAAGCCATGAGAATTTCCATTGATGAATGCAAAGAAAGAACCGCTAGGATGTGTGCTAAAAAAGAGAGCTTTATAAAAGCGTGTTCTTCTAGTTATCATGGAAATAAAGATGAAGATCTGAAAGTATTGATGTGTCTCATATTAGATCCTTGTTTTCTAGTATGAATCTTGATAATGATGGGGCTGGAGATGAATCTACTCTAATTAAAAGGCATCCCAATGATTCAGAGTTTTTCGATCTTGATGCTAAAATTGTTAAAAGTGGGATTGAAGAGATTAAAACTTTGCATAGTGACGAACCCACTACTTTGGATTTCAAGGGATTCAATTATGATAATTGCTCTTTGATTGATTGTATTTCCTTGTTGCAATCCGTACTAAACTATCTACATGCTTATAGTCAAAATAAAGCTTTTACCAAACAAATAGTTGATGCTTTGATGCAATCTTATGAAGAAAAACTTGAATTAGAAGTTTCTATCCCTAGAAAGCTTTATGATGAGTGGGAACATACTATTAAAATTAAAATTAAAGATCATGAATGCTTTGCTTTGTGTGATTTGGTAGGTTTCCATGAGCTTGATGATTGTTCTTTAAATTTGCATCTTGCGAATTCTACCATTAAGAAACCTATGGGAAGTATTAATGATGTTCTTATTGTTGCAAATAGGAATTATGTGCCCATAGATTTCATTGTTCTTGATATAGATTGCAATCCTTCATGTCCTATTATTCTTGGTAGACCTTTTCTTAGAATGATTGGTGCAATTATTGATATGAAGGAAGGAAATATTAGATTCCAATTTCCGTTAAGGAAAGGCATGGAACACTTTCCTAGAAAGAAAATTAAATTACCTTATGAATCTATTATGAGAGCCACTTATGGATTGCCTTCCAAACATGGCAATACCTAGATCTATCCTTGTATCATGCCTAGCTAGGGGCGTTAAACGATAGCGCTTGTTGGGAGGCAACCCAATTTTAATTTCTTTGTTTTTGCTTCTGTTTAGGAATAAATATTGCATATAGCTTCTGTTTAGATGTGGTTTTGTGTTTTAATTAGTGTTTGATCCAAGTAGAACCATTGGGAAGACTTGTGTGAAGTTTATATGATCTTGCTGTAAAAAAACAGAAATGTTAGTGCTCACTAGAATAGTCACCAGATTTTACTGGAGAGTGCTATTTAGTTTATTATTTTTGAATATTATTAATAGACAAATTCCTCACGTTTAACAATTTAATTCAATTTTTTTGGAGTTACATAAGTATGCTAAAGTTACAGATTACTACAGACTGTTCTGTTTTTGACAAATTCTGTTTTTCGTGTGTTGTTTGCTTATTTTGATGAATCTATGAGTAGTATTGGAGGATATGAATCATAGAGAAGTTCGAATACAGTAGGTTTAACACCAATATGAACAAAGAATGAGTTCATTACAGTACCTTTGAGTGGTGATTTGTTTTCTTATACTAACGGAGCTCACGAGATTTTTGTCTAAGTATTGTGTTGTGAAGTTTTCAAGTTTTGAGTATTGCTTTGATGGACTATGGAACAAAGAGTGGCAAGAGCCTAAGCTTGGGGGTTTCCAAGGCACCCCAAGGTAAAATTCAAGGACAACCAAAAGCCTAAGCTTGGGGATGCCCCGGGAAGGCATCCCCTCTTTCGTCTACATCTATCGGTAACTATACTCGGGACTATATTTTTATTCACCACATGATATGTGTTTTACTTGGAGCGTCATGTATAATTTGAGTCTTTGCTTGTTAGTTTGCCACAATCATCCTTGTTGGACACACCTTTTTAAGAGAGATAAATATGGCCTAGAATTTTTAGAACACTCTATGTGCTTCACTTATATCTTTTGAGCTAAACAGTTAGATCTAGTGCTTCACTTATATCTTTTAGAGCACGGTGGTGATTTCATTTTGTAGAAATTGTTGATCTATCATGCTTCACTTATATCCTTTTGAGAGTATATTAGAACATCATGTTAATGTGCTTTGGTTATAAAACTAGTCCTAATATGATAGACATCCAAGATAAATGTAGTAAAAACTTTCATACAAAGTGCATTGAATATGATGAGAAGTTTGATACTTGATGATTGTTTTTAGTTGTGAGGATAGTGATATTAGAGTCATGCTAGTGGAGTTATTATGAATTTGAGAAATACTTGTGTTAAAGTTTGTGATTTCTGTAGCATGCACGTATGGTGAACCAATATGTGACGAAGTTAGTGCATGAGGTATTTGTAGAGTGTCATCCTTTGTGTGGAGGTCGGGGGGCGCGATGGTTAACTCCTACCAACCTCCCCCCTAGGAGCATGTGTTGGTTGCTTTGTTTTGATGACTCGTAAATTTTTGCAACAAGTATATGAGTTCTTTATGACTAATGTTGAGTCCATGGATTATACACACTCTCACCCTTCCACCATTGCTAGCCTCTCTTGTATCGCGCAACTTTTGCTGGTACCATACACCCACCATAAACATTCCTCAAAACAGCCACCATATCTACCTATCATGGCATTTCCATAGCCATTCCGAGATATATTGCCATGCAACTTTCCATTATTTCGTTCATGTGACACGCTTCATATTGTCATATTGCCATGCATGATCATGTAGTTGACATCGTATTTGTGCCAAGCCACCATGCATAATTTTTCATACATGTCACTCTTGATTCATTGCACATCCCGGTACACCGCCAGAGGCATTCATATAGAGTCATACTTTGTTCTAGTATCGAGCTGTAATATCTAGTTGTAAATCAATATAAGTGTGTTGATCATCATAATTAGAGCATTGTCCCAAAGAAAAAAAAAGGAAAGGCCAAGAAAAATAAAGGCCCAAAAAAAGAAAAAAAGAAAAAAAAGAAAAGAAAAAGAGAAGGGACAATGCTACTATCTTTTCCACACTTGTGCTTCAAAGTAGCACCATGTTCTTCATGATAGAGAGTCTCGTGTTTAGTCACTTTCATATACTAGTGGGAATTTTCATTATAGAACTTGGCTTGTATATTCCAACGATGGGCTTCCTCAAATGCCCTAGGTCTTCGTGAGCAAGCAAGTTGGATGGACACCCACTTAGTTTCTTTTGTTGAGCTTTCATATATTTTTAGCTCTAGTGCATCCGTTGCATGGCAATCCCTACTCACTCACATTGATATCTATTGATGGGCATCTCCATAGCCCGTTGATACGCCTAGTCGATGTGAGACTATCTTCCTCCTTTTTGTCTTCTCCACAACCACCATTCTATTCCACCCATAGTGCTATATCCATGGCTCACGCTCATGTATTGCATGAAAGTTGAAAAGTTTGAAAAAATTGAGTATGAAAACAAGTGCTTGGCTGAAGCCGGGGTTGTGCATGATAAGAATATTTTGTGTGATGAAGAGGGAGCATAGCCAGACTATATTATTTTGTAGGGATAACTTTCTTTAGCCATGTTATTTTGAGAAGACATGATTGCTTTGTTAGTATGCTTGAAGTATTATTATTTCTTATGTCAATATAGACTTTTGTCTTGAATCTTTTGGATCTGAACATTCATGCCACAATAAAGAGAATTACATCGAAAATTATGTTGGTTAGCATTCCAAATCAAAAAAATTGTTTTTATCATTTATCTACTCGAGGATGAGCAGGAATTAAGCTTGGGGATGCTTGATACGTCTCCAACGTATCTATAATTTTTTATTGTTCCATGCTATTATATATGATGTTTTGGATGTTTAATGGGCTTTATTATACACTTTTATATTATTTTTGGGACTAAACTATTAACCCAAGGCCCAGTCCAGATTGATGTTTTTTGCCTATTTTAGGGTTATACAGAAAAGGAATATCAAACAGAGTCCAAACGGAATAAAACCTTCGGGGGAGATATTTTTGGAGCAATACCTTCACGGGAGACTTGAGAACCACGAAATAGGGCACACGTGGCGTCCACGAGGGTGGGGGCGTGCCCCCTACCTCGCGGGCCCCATGTTGCTCCCCGGTGCCCTTCTTCCTCCTATATGTACCCATGTACCCTGAAAACATCGAAGCAACAGAGAAAACCCTAATTTCACCGCCGCAACCTTCTGTTCCCGTGAGATCCCATCTTGGGGCCTGTTCCGGAGCTCCGCCGGAGGGGGGATATTCCATGGAGTGCTTCTACATGAACACCATCGCCTCACCATGAGTTGTGAGTAGTTTACCACAGACCTTCGGGTCCATAGTTAGTACCTAGATGGCTTCTTCTCTCTCTTTGGATCTCAATACCAAGTTCTCCTCGGTCTTCCAGGAGATCTATTCTATGTAATCTTTTTGCGGTGTGTTTCTCGAGATGGGTTGTGGGTTTATGATCAAGATTATATATGAGAAATATTTGGTTCTTTTCTGAACTCTTTTATGTATGATTATAATATCCTTGCAAGTCTCTTCGAATTATCGGTTTGGTGTGGCCTACTAGATCTATAGTTCTTGCAATGGAAGAAGTGCCTGGCTTTGGGTTCAATCTTGCGGTGTCATTTCCCAGTGACAGTAGGGGCATCAAGGTACGTATTGTATTGTTGCCATCGTGGATAAAAAGATGGGGTTTATATCATATTGCTTGAGTTTATCCCTCTACATCATGTCATCTTGCTTAAAGCGTTACTCTGTTCTTTTGAACTTAATACTCTAGATGCATGCTGGATAGCGGTCGATGTGTGGAGTAATATTAGTAGATGTAGAATCATTTCAGTCTACTTGTCTCGGACGTGATGCCTATATATAATGATCATTCCTAGATAGTCTCATAATTATTCGCTTTTCTATCAATTGCTCGACAGTAATTTGTTCACCCACCGTAGAAATCTGCTATCATGAGGGAAGCCACTAGTGAAACCTATGGCCCCCAGGTCTATTCTCAACATATCAATTTACAATCTACTTTCCTTTGCTGTTTTTACTTTGCTGTTCTTATATCCAAAAATACCAAAAATACCAAACTATCATATCTATCAGATCTCACTTTCGTAAGTAACCATAAAGGAATTGACAACCCCTTATTGCGTTGGCTGCGAAGTTCTTATTTGTTTGTGCAGGTGCGAGGGACTCGCGCGTGGTCTCCTACTAGATTGATACCTTGGTTCTCAAAACTGAGGGAAATACTTACGCTACTGTGCTGCATCTACCTTTCCTCTTCGTGGGAATACAACGCAAGCTCGAGAAGTAGCAGTACACCGCCGGAGGCATTCGTATAGAGTCATACTTTGCTCTAGTATCAAGTTGTAATATCGAGTTGTAAATCATTATAAGTGTGATGATCATCATAATTAGAGCATTGTCCCAAAGAAAAAAAAGGAAAGGCCAAGAAAAAGAAAGGCCCAAAAAAGGAAAAAAGAAAAAAGAAAAAGAAAAGGTACAATGCTACTATAATTTTCCACACTTGTGCTTCAAAGTAGCACCATGTTCTTCATGATAGAGAGTCTCTTGTTTAGTCACTTTCATATACTAGTGGGAATTTTCATTATAGAACTTGGCTTGTATATTCCAACGATGGGCTTCCCCAAATGCCCTAGGTCTTCATGAGCAAGCAAGTTGGATGCACACCCACTTAGTTTCTTTTGTTGAGCTTTCACATATTTATAGCTCTAGTGCATCCGTTGCATGCAATCCCTACTCACTCACATTGATATCTATTGATGGGCATCTCCATAGCCCGTTGATACGCCTAGTCGATGTGAGACTATCTTCCTCCTTTTTGTCTTCTCCACAACCACTACTCTATTCCACCTATAGTGCTATATCCATGGCTCACCTCATGTATTGCGTGAAAGTTGAAAGGTTTGAAAAAATTGAGTATGAAAATATTTGCTTGGCTGAAACCGGGGTTGTGCATGATATGAATATTTTGTGTGATGAAGAGGGAGCATAGCCAGACTATATGATTTTGGAAGCTTCAACCTTGAGCTGGGCTGCCTCTTGCTTAAGGGCCATGTTATAGAATTGATCAAATTCATCTGGCCCGAACAAGGTGAGAGCTAGTTGGAGTTCATCCTTCAGACCACCAGTGAACTGATAAATCTTGCTCATGGAATCTGGGATGTCTTGCTTGGCATAGCGGGCAAGGTTCTGGAACTTGACATTGTATTGATAAACGGACATGGTGCCTTGCTTCAGGTTGCGGAATTGCTCACGCATGCCTTCGGTGACACTAGTTGGAATGTGGTGAGAGCGGAAATCCTTGCAGAAGTCAGTCCACGAGATTTCTCGTCCACGTCTGGAATCTTTGTATTGTTGCCACCAATCAGCAGCTTGATCCTTGAGTTGGAAGGCGGCAAACTTGACATAATCCTCAGGTCTCACGTTACTGCATTCAAAGTGCTTCTTGATGTCTGTTATCCAGTCTTCAGCATCTAGCGGATCCACACAATAACCGAACGCCTTCGGTTGGTTTGCCAGGAACTGGTTGAGTGTAGCAAAGTGAGGTTGATTGAACAGATTGCCTTGGCCTTGGTTCCCATGTGTGACGCCCCCGATTTGACCGTACACTAATCATGCACGCAAATGTGTACGACCAAGATCAGGGACTCACTGGAAGATATCACAACACAACTCTAGACACAAATTAAAATAAAACAAGCTTTATATTACAAGCCAGGGGCCTCGAGGGCTCGAATACAAAAGCTCGAAAACACAAGAGTCAGCAGAAGCAAAAATATCTGAGTACAGGCATAAGTTAAACAAGTTTGCCTTAAGAAGGCTAGCACAAATATAGCAATGATCGAAAAGGCAAGGCCTCCTGCCTGGGACCTCCTAACTACTCCTCGAAGCCGAACTCCACGTAGAAACATCTTCGGGATCTTCTGGGCCCTGGACTCCACCATCTGGTTGCGTCATCCGAGAAGAAGGAACAAAAGGGGGAAAAGGGGGAGCAAAGCAACCGTGAGTACTCATCCAAAGTACTCGCAAGCAAGGATCTATACTACATATGCAATGGTATCTGTGCAAAGGGGTAATATATGTGGGTTAAACTGCAGAATGCCAGAATAAGAGGGGGGTAGCTAATCCAATCGAAGACTACGCTTCTGGCCACCTCCATCTTGCAAGCAGTAGATGAGAGTAGCTGGAAGTAACAAGTATCCTCGCTTCTGGCAGCCTCCGTCTTGCAGCAGTAGAAAAGAATAGATGGTAAGTTCACCAAGTAACAACGTATAGCATAATCCTACCCGGCGATCCTCCCGCACATCACCCTGTGAGAGAGCAACCACCGAGTTATATCTGGAACTTATCTGGGTGTGTTTTATTAAGTATCCGGTTCTAGTTGTCATGAGGTCAGAGTACAACTCCGAGTTGTCCTTTTACCGAGGGACACGGCTATTCGAATAGATTAACTTCCCTGCAGGGGTGCACCACATAACCCAGCACGCTTGATCCCATTTGGCCGGGCACACTTTCCAGGGTCATGCCCGGCCTCGAAAGATCAACATGTCGCAGCCCTACCTAAGCACAACAGAGAGATCAGCACGCCGGTCTAAACCCTAAGTGCACGGGGGTCTGGGCCCATCGCCCAATGCACACCTGCACGTTGCGAGGGCGGCCGATAAGCAGACCTAGCCTCTCCTAATACCAGAGTAGGCTTTCCAGTCCAATCCGGCGCGCGCTGCTAAGTCGCTGACGTCGAGAAGGCTTCGACTAATACCACGACGTCGAGTGCCCATAACTATTCCCACGTAGCTGGTTAGTGCGTATAGGCCAATGGCCAGACTCGGATCAAATACCAAGATCTCGTTAACGTGTTATTATGAAATAACCGCGGACAACGACCAGGGCCAGGTCCACCTGTATCCTAGGTGGTCGCAACCCGCCCTGTCGCTCCGCCACCAAGTAACCATCAGGGGGCTGTCTGGAACCCAGGCCCACCACTACCTGTGTGGAACCACCTGCCCCTTCAGCCCCCATATCCGAATCATCATCATGTGTATGTAAAGTATGTATATAGTATATGCCCGTGATCACCACCCGAGTGATCACGGCCCGATAGTATAGCAAGGCAGACGGACAAAAATGTAGGGCCACTGATGGAATACTAGCATCCTATACTAAGCATTAGGATAGTAGGTAAGGTATCAACAGTGGTAGCAACAATGACAGGCTATGCAATAGAATAGGAGCTATCGAATCATCAACAATAGCAAATCTAATGCAAGAATAAGAGAGGAGAATGGGTGATATCTGGTGGTCAAGGGGGGGGCTTGCCTGGTTGATCTGGCAAGAAGGAGGGGTCGTCGTCGATGTAGTCGATCACGGGGGCATCGGCATCGTCTCGGTTCTACCGGAAAGGAAGTAACGGAGGGGGAATACAATAAATAATAGAGCAATGAAAGCAACACAAAGCATAACATGGCAATACACGGTGCTACGTGTGACCTAACGCGGTAGGAGGTGTTACCGACGAAGGGGGTAAACATCCGGGAAAGTATCCCCGGTGTTTCGCATTTTTGGACAGATGAAACGGAGGGGGAAAGTTGCAGGTTCGGTATGATAGAGGTGTGTGGCGGACGAACGGACCGCGTATTCGGATTCGTCTCGTCATTCTGAGCAACTTTCATATATAAATTATTTTCATCCGAGTTACGGATTATTTTATATTAAATTACAAAGTTTTAAATCATTTTTTTGGAATTATTTTTAATTCGAAAATTAAATAGCTAAAGGCTTTTGTCACGTAGTTGTGACGCCCAGATAATTACGCTATAGTAATTCCGCGCTAATGATGCCACGTCATCACAATTACCCGTTGTTAATCTCACGATGATTCAAACCGATTCAAAATTTAAATTTAAAACAAAGTCAAGTAATTAAAGTTCTCAAACGTCAAAAATAAAATGTTCTAAAAGTGGCAAATGATCCTTAAAGAATATCGGTGCAGAAATCAACCTTAAATAAAGTATTTAGATGAACTAGAATAAATAAAATAACATCACAAATAATTAATTAAAATTGTCTTTATAATTTATAAAGTATTAAATTAATTTATTTGGGAGGCAAACTTTTGTAGGGGTGTTCTAAGGTATAGCACTAACTTAGGTATTATTATTGTATTTTATAAAACTAAACTTAATTATAAAGTAAATTGAAAACAGAGTTTCTAAAATAAACAAAATATAAACAAACAAACAAAAAATTATAAAACATGGCCCCCCTGGCCAACTCGGCCGAATGGCCCAGCTGGCCGGCCCACTAACCGCCGGCCTAAATGGCCTACTAGTACCC
>LR738715.1:634930812-635101142 GCA_902687465.1 Secale cereale
GGAGGCCTTCGTGGGGTGGGGCGGCCCTCGGCGCCGGCAGATGGCGGCCTTGCGTAGCGGGGAAGATGGTGGCGAGGTGGTGGTCGACGACGGCTCCGGGCGAGGGCGAGGGCAACCGCGTCGGGGGCGAGGCATGCGCCCGATCCAGATTGCACGGGAAGGGGAGAAGGGGATCGTGGGAGGGTGACTGGGTAGTTGCTAGGTCACGGGGGAAGCGAGGGGGTTAAGCAGGGGTCGGTGTGGGCCGGCCAGTTGGGCCGAGGCCCAGCTGGTAACTGGGCCAACTGGTCCAGTGGGGGATTTTCCTTGTTTATTTTTCTTTGTTTAAGTTTTAGTTTTTATTCTGTTTTCCTTTTTCTGTTTTCTTTTAACTCTTAACCATTTTTAGTTTTATAATTTATAAGGTAGATCCCTAAATCAGTAATACAATATAACACATTGCCACACAAAAAGGAAATACCCCAAAACAAAATGGTTTAGTATTTTATAAAATGCAACATGCAATTAATTAATGGTTTTAGCTACTATTTTAATTAATATAGTGCTTTAATTATTTTATAAAAATGTGGTTTTCCCACCATAATTGCTTATGCGTTGTTTGGCACCACCCGAACATTTTAGTTTTAATATTTGGAAATCTTTTTCGTTTGACATAATTTTCACTTTTCAATTCGAACGAGATTGGATCATCGCGAGGTTATCAACAAAAATTGTGATGACGTGTCATCGTTAGCAGAGGGTTACTGTAGCTTAACTATCCGGGCGTCACAATTCTCCTCCACTACAAGAAATCTCATCCCGAGATTTAAGCGGTGGAGCAAGGGGGGAGAGTGCTGGTAGCGAAAACCTAACGAGTCTTGTCGGCCTTGGCTGCTCTTGTCGAAGAGGTCGGTCCATGACGATGATGTCTTCATCCCTCTGCTTCAAGTCATTGTGATCAAGTCGTCATCCTTTCTTCGGGATCTCCATTGTCCTACGAATGCGGCCAGGGGGAAATACTCCGGAAGAGCGCATGTCCACAAAGCTGGGCATCAAACGATGAACTCAATGGAAAATACACGAGGTACCCCACGAGTTGTATTTCAGTGGATTCATTGAGTGCAATGTATGATGGTACCAAAGTTCCAATCGGGTAGGCACTCATTCGATGCCTAACCAGAAGCTGGAATGGGGTCTTGATCAACGAGAATAATATGGTGTTTGATACCATGATGGAACATGATAGAATTTAGCTCGTGAATTACACATGAAGCCAAGTGAAGAGAATACATTAGAATCAGGGTTGTACAGGAGAGTCAGGTTTCGATCCAGTGGACCTGTGGGTTATGGGCTCACCATGTGGGTTGAAAATAAGAAGGTTGGTGACATCTTGCACAGAAAGAAAGGCATGTCAGAGGATAGTCTGTCAGTTAAGTTGGAAACAAAGTCGATACCAAGGACGGGGAACGAAGAGAACCATGTTCCCGCTTGTTGAAACGAGGTGGACCAATAGGCAAAGTTCTCGCCCACCGACAGTATCGGAATGTTATCAATAATAGAATCAAGGTCGTACTGACAGAGTACAACAAGATGTTTACATAAGCAGAGAATTATTACTGCTTAGATTATATGTAGATCAAGGAAAGGTTAAAAAAACAAATGGAAAGGAAAATTGTGATTACACACAATTATTAGGAGTATATCCTTCCCATGGACAAGCAGAACATGGTATACAGGGTAGGAGAGTAAGGACCCAACCATTCAGATAAAGTGGCAAGGATTAATCAAGATGTTACCCATACAACGGTGCCTGGATAACTGACTAAGAAACATTTAGCATTGGGCTTCAAATGCTCTTGTTGAAATCGGAGTACCACAGACATGCTTCGAGATAGCATTGGCATGGTCTTGAAGCAAAGGTCGGACTTGGATACACGAAGGATTCATCAGGAACAACTTATGGAATGAGTCTTATAATTTCCTCCTGGAAGAATGGTTATCCTTACAAAGGAGATTATAATGATAGGTCCTCCAACCAGGGGTGCTAGACATGACATCATATTACCGAGTCATCAAAGGAACAATATTATAACTTCTGGAAAGTTTTCCCAGCCATCTTATCTGTCTGAGTTTCAGATCCGATTGGTGTCATGATACCTCAGACTCAGGATGTTCGAGAAGAAGAAAAGGTGCAACACAAATTGACGAAATGACATTGCAAGATTCTTGGTAAATGAACTATGGGAGCGGGTTCCCAAAACAATAGTTGATCATTATACCAAGGAGAGTATGAGGAGTGGCTGATGGGCATCGGCGACAATACATCGAGAATTCCAAACGGATGGATTTCCACAATAATGTGAACAAGAAGATGACACTTGCCAAATGATATAATGTTGTATGCTCGAGGAAAACATACACCATTAATCATTATTTGAATGGTGTGCCCGAAATATAACCTAAGCAGCAAGGTCAATGTTAGAGTGATGATTCAATAATCCAACAGCCTAAGAACGAACTGTCGATCATTAACTTCAAAGCAATAGGGTTGCTAGAAGTACAAAACTCAAGCGGCATCGTTAGCATATTGGTATCCCGGTTAAAAACAACATGAAGACCAAGGAAGAATGGTGATGGTGAGAAGTATCATCATACCGAGAATTTCTAAGAGGTGGAGCAATTCCCACAATATTCTCGACCTAAAAGACAGTAATACTTCAAGGCAGAACACAACACTAGCTGGAGAGCCATTTGTAATCATAATGTGGACAAGTTCGCGATGAAAGGAAGTCAAGGGTGTTGTTGATGATAATAAAAATCATCGAGGGCGCGGAGGGTATTTCTTATCATGAACACAGTTGACATCTCGGAAGAAGTCAAAGTGTGGAAGTTGATCCGACACATTTGTCGGGAGGTTTCAAGAGGATGTAATCAAACAACAACGACAACAAGCAAGGGAATGATGAAGTGGCAAGTTATAGGATCAATATATAAGATGCAAGCTCGGAACCAAAGTTGCCTTTCAAGAAAAGCAACATGGTGTTGAAAGCTCGACGTAAGTCGTGCTCACACACTGAAGAATTCGTGCACCAGAGAAGGATGAGGTAGCACAGTCAAAGATAGCAAGACCATGATGCAACCGATAGTCTAGGGACGACTAGGTTGAGTTTAGAATTTCCCAGTAAAAATACTAGGGGTATTTGATTTGTAGTGCGGGGTAATTCCACTAGTCGGTGTCCTCGGTTGACAACAACCCAGAACCCGTAGAGTGATTACGATATGGGAAGACCTTACTTCAACAACGTTAGTAAGATGTGGTGCAGTGGCAAGACATCTTCGAGATACCAGGGGGTAATACTCAAAGGTAGAACAAGATAGAAGTAGAACCGGGTCATTGACCTATGACAGTAGATACTTTAACCTTGCCAAAAATTAGACGAGGCACTGGAATGAATTCCCATCAAATATATCAGATCAGGATAGCATGGTCAGAACCATAACTGTAAGGAATCAATTCAAGAATACCAAAGAATCATACGGCTCGATAATCATTTTGCAAGAAGCTTCGAGACGGTCTACATCATTTTCATGGGCATGAACACAAGTTCAAGGTCGACTCCCACTTCTTTAATGCAAATCATTTCATTCACCTCTTGCTTTGATAAAACTGTAGTGTTGGAATTTTATTTGGCAGAACACCGGAAGGGTATGACTTGTGAAAACTTCCGGGTTCTCACGAATTAGGGGATGGCATAGGTTCAACCCATCGGGCATCTTAGTAACATATACCACAAGTTTCAAAAGTAAATACTCAAGCTCGAAAGCATAGCAAGGTTGGCCAAGCAGAGGGTACAATTTACCAAAGGCATTATGTATCAGGGGAAGAACTCACAAGCTAATTGAATATGAAGGAAACTGTCGGATAACAATCCAACAATTGATCGGGCGATCCACAATGGAGCTAATGTGAGTATCGGTACTCACTTAGAGGAAGAAGGAATGCAGAGGCATCAGATTCAAGAATCACCTGATTAGTCTGATGCTTAAATAGAAAGAAATTATGGTTTCTAGAACGAAGGACCAGAAGCAGACGCTCTGATCCAGGATGGCTAAGCGGAAAACACTTAGTTGGTCAATCAATAAATGTTTGAATTACCGAGAACCAACTCATGTCCGGAATGACGTCTGAGTCGGAAAGAAAACTTCAAAAAGGATAACCTGATGACTGCGTGCATACGCACACATTGAATCAATAGGCTCAAAATGGCTAAGACAATGGATGTTAATGAAGACTACTAGCCATATGGAATTAACCATAATGCAAGCAGGCAAGAATTTCAAGAGTAACAAGCTGCATAGGATTTTCGAAAGATCGAAAGGTATTCCGAAGAATTTTGTGAGACACATGAACAATTGAGAAGAACGGATCCTCGATAAATGTGAGGAAATAAGCGTAAGGGGTTTCATGCGAAATAGAACTGCAAGACAGCAAACTCAAAGGATTCTCGGGATAACGGAGAATATTTCGAGGCATCTTGTAACGACAAGAGCGACGAGGAACGATCATGAGAATGACAAATGCACACAGATATCCATAGGGATATATCGGTGGCAGTGAATTGCAAAGGCGATGAGCACAAGGGTCTCGGGAAAATATCGAGGGATACCCTCAGAATCTTCTGACGAAGCAGGTGATCTTCCGAGATGAGGGCTCTCCGGGAGAAATAGTTACGAGAACCTAGAGTCAGAGTTAGTAAAATCTTTTAACCCGAATAGAAGAGAGATCAGAGTCCCAGAGCGTAGAAAAGGAATAAAAGATCCTAACACCACCCATTGGTGTTGTGGGCCCATAAGCCACACAACAAGTTAGTAATTTTGTTTTACAAACACTAGACTCAACTTCGGCCAAGGAGTTGGAAAGGGGGATTCCTACAGGCAGTCGGCTCTGATACCAACTTGTGACGCCCCCGATTTGACCGTACACTAATCATGCACGCAAATGTGTACGACCAAGATCAGGGACTCACTGGAAGATATCACAACACAACTCTAGACACAAATTAAAATAAAACAAGCTTTATATTACAAGCCAAGGGCCTCGAGGGCTCGAATACAAAAGCTCGAAAACACAAGAGTCAGCGGAAGTAAAAATATCTGAGTACAGACATAAGTTAAACAAGTTTGCCTTAAGAAGGCTAGCACAAATATAGCAACGATCGAAAAGGCAAGGCCTCCTGCCTGGGACCTCCTAACTACTCCTCGAAGCCGAACTCCACGTAGAAACATCTTCGGGATCTTCTGGGCCCTGGAAGTAACAAGTATCCTCGCTTCTGGCAGCCTCAGTCTTGCAGCAGTAGAAAAGAATAGATGGTAAGTTCACCAAGTAACAACGTATAGCATAATCCTACCCGGCGATCCTCCCGCACATCACCCTGTGAGAGAGCAACCACCGAGTTATATCTGGGTGTGTTTTATTAAGTATCCGGTTCTAGTTGTCATGAGGTCAGAGTACAACTCCGGGTCGTCCTTTTACCGAGGGACGCGGCTATTCGAATAGATTAACTTCCCTACAGGGGTGCACCACATAACCCAGCACGCTTGATCCCATTTGTCCGGACACACTTTCCAGGGTCATGCCCGGCCTCGGAAGATCAACACGTCGCAGCCCTACCTAAGCACAACAGAGAGGTCAGCACGCCGGTCTAAACCCTAAGCACACGAGGGTCTGGGCCCATCACCCAATGCACACCTACACGTTGCGAGGACGGCCGGTAAGCAGACCTAGCCTCTCCTAATACCAGAGTAGGCTTTCCAGTCCAATCCGGCGCGCGCCGCTAAGTCGCTGACGTCAAGAAGGCTTCGGCTGATACCACGACGTCGAGTGCCCATAACTATTCCCACGTAGCTGGTTAGTGCGTATAGGCCAATGGCCAGACTCGGATCAAATACCAAGATCTCGTTAACGTGTTATTATGAAATAACCACGGATAATGACCAGGGCCAGGCCCACCTGTCTCCTAGGTGGTCGCAACCCGCCCTGTCGCTCCGCCACCAAGTAACCATCAGGGGGCTGTCGGGAACCCAGGCCCACCACTACCTGTGTGAAACCACCTGCCCCTTCAGCCCCCATATCCGAATCATCATCATGTGTATGTAAAGTATGTATATAGTATACGCCCGTGATCACCACCCGAGTGATCACGGCCCGATAGTATAGCAAGGCAGACGGACAAGAATGTAGGGCCACTGATGGAATACTAGCATCCTATACTAAGCATTAGGATAGTAGGTAAGGTATCAACAGTGGTAGCAACAATGACAGGCTATGCAATAGAATAGGAGCTATAGAATCATCAACAGTAGCAAATCTAATGCAAGAATAAGAGAGAGGAGAATGGGCGATATCTGGTGGTCAAGGGGGGGGGCTTGCCTGGTTGACCTGGCAAGAAGGAGGGGTCGTCGTCGATGTAGTCTATCACGGGGGCATCGGCATCGTCTCGGTTCTACTGGAAAGGAAGTAACAGAGGGGGAATACAATAAATAATAGAGCAATCAGAGCAACACAAAGCATAACATGGCAATACGCGGTGCTACGTGTGACCTAACACGGTAGGAGGTGTTACCGACGAAGGGGGTAAACATCCGGGAAAGTATCCTCGGTGTTTCGCATTTTCGGACAGATGAAACGGAGGGGGAAAGTTGCAAGTTTGGTATGATAGAGGTGTGTGGCTGACGAACGAACCGCGTATTCGGATTCGTCTCATCGTTCTGAGCAACTTTCATATATAAATTATTTTCATCCGAGTTACGGATTATTTTATATTAAATTACAAAGTTGTAAATCATTTTTTTGGAATTATTATTAATTCAAAAATTAAATAGCTAAAGGCTTTTGTCACGTAGTGTGTTGTCAGCCACAGTCAATGACATGTGGGGCCAAGTCAAAGTCAACAGCACAGTCAACTATTGACTGAGTCAACCAGTGAATAGTGCAGGGGTCCCGCGTGTCATAGGCCTAAGCATTTTAATTTATCTAATAATTTTAACTTATAGTAGGGGCCACATGTCATAGGGCCTAGACTAACTAAACATGATTAATTAGTTAACTAAGTGATTAGGTTAATTAAACTGATTTAATTAAGTTAATTAACTAATTAATTAATATTAATATTAATATTATTTTAAATCTTTTTTTAAACGTTCCAGGGCGGGGCCCCACTGTCATTTGCAAGGGGGTTAGCGGGCACCGGGCCATGCGGTAACGGGCGTGCGGGTGCCCGATCGACCGCAGAGGCCTTAAGCCCGCCGCGGCTAGGCACCGGCGGCCACGGCGTGAACCAAGGGAAGCGGCGGAGGGTTGGCCGCGGCCCAGCGGGAAGCAGGGGAGGCGAGGCCAGGCGAGGCCACGCGCTGGCGCGGCCGGGCGCACTCGGCGGCGGCGGCCCGCGCGGGAAGCGCTGGCGGGCGGCGCGCGGCTAGGCAGCGGGGTGGCGGACGGCGGAGAGGACGCGAGCGATGCGGGGGGGCGAGCGATGCGGGGGGCGAGCTGAGAGGGGGGCGCTCACGAGAGGGGCGGAGTAGGGGTTATCGGCGGCGGTCCGGCGTCGAGCCACGAGGGAGAGGGGACGAGGCCGCGAGGAGGCGGTCGTGGGGTGGGGCGGCCCTCGGCGCCGGCAGATGGCGGCCTTGCGTAGCGGGGAAGACGGCGGCGAGGTGGTGGTCGACGACGGCTCCGGGCGAGCGCAAGGGCGACCATGTTGGGGGCGAGGCATGCGCCCGATCCAGATTGCACGGGAAGGGGAGAAGTGGATCTTGGGAGGGTGACTGGGTAGTTGCTAGGTCACGGGGGAGGCAAGGGGGGTTAAGCAGGGGTCGGTGTGGGCCGGCCAGTTGGGCCTAGGCCCAGCTGGTAACTGGGCCAACTGGCCCAGTGGGGGGGATTTTCCTTGTTTATTTTTCTTTGTTTAAGTTTTAGTTTTTATTCTGTTTTCCTTTTTCTGTTTTCTTTTAACTCTTAACCAATTTTAGTTTTATAATTTATAAGGTAGATCCCTAAATCAGTGATACAATATAACACATTGCCACACAAAAACGAAATACCCCAAAACAAAATGGTTTAGTATTTTATAAAATGCAGCATGCAATTAATTAATGGTTTTAGCTACTATTTTAATTAATATAGTGCTTTAGTTATTTTATAAAAATGTGGTTTTCCCACCATAATTGCTTATGCATTGTTTGGCACCACCCGAACATTTTAGTTTTACTATTTGGAAATCTTTTTCGTTTGACATAATTTTCACTTTTGAATTCGAACGAGATTGGATAATCACGAGGTTATCAACAATAATTGTGATGACGTGTCGTCATTAGCAGAGGGTTACTGTAGCTTAACTATCTGGGCGTCACACCATGACCACATTGATTTGCTTGGTTGGCTTGAATGTTCTGAATCATTTGCATAAGCATCTGGGTGTTCTGGTTTGTCGCTTGCATAATTGCTCTCCAGGCCTCAGACGGAGCAGGAGGGGAAGGAGGACGATCAGGAACTTCTTCACCCTCTGGGTTAGCATTGGGAACCTTCTTAGGAGCCATTTTGAATGAGATGACAACTATTAGCCATTGATTGAAAGAAATAAGCTGAATCAACGGCTAGAACTTGCAACATAAGTCTTCACAAGAACATTCGAGCAAAATGAACGAGTGTAATTCACAGTTCAATGGAACAACAATCTTCTCGAGAAGCCACTAGGGAGAACAAAAGGTAAATAAAACAACAAGGAGTAGATAGAACAAATACAAGACAGAAGCTTCATCCCACATGTTCGTGCTGAAAGCTCATGGAATGTGTTACAAAAGGGTTTTGCAATCCCCAGATCAGCATAGCCAAGGACCCTTTAAGATGCAACTCCGGATCGGAACAAACGCCCATAAAACCACTTCACTCAATGTAGAACCCCGAACTCCATATCATGCATTCGTTGGAAGAATGCCTACGAGCTACTAGATGAACCCACCTATTAATTTCCGAAAGTTTCCAGTTATGCAATCAGGTGTTGGGGATACAGGGGAAGCACCGCGCACTCAACTCTAATCCTACATCCAGCTGTATCCATCCTTCAACACATAACCAGTTATTTCCGGAAACCGTTTACCTCGGACCTTCGAAACGCATCTGCTATACAAGCTATGGCAATACTCCCGAACTACCTCCCCAGTACTGGGTGATGTCGGGGTTATCTTGCCACTAACCGCATAGAAGAGTTTTCGATGTCGGTCATCTTAAGTATTCCAGAACTGTTGTGATAGATTTGTGATGATAACACCTCGGAGCTCAACTCCCCGGGACACTGCCACAACCCCTAAACGACAGGAGGCATCGAGAACAATGTTCTCGTCACAAAGACATCAGAACAATCCAAACAATACTTGCGTGATCCTAAAAAAAATTAGTGAATTTTTTAGAGTAGAAGAGATAGAGTAATCGTCAGGAGTCCTCACCAGAGTGATAAAGGGATGAGGAGTAAAAAGAAATCCTACTCTCCGATATATATATATAGGACTCAAAACATTTTCAAATGTGTGCCTAAACTCAACCGTCAACGATTCGATCAATCAGTGGGGGCTCCTAGGTCGGAGAAGGCTCTGATACCAACTTGTAATACCCAGTATGAGATTATACCTCCCACGTGTCGAGGCACGACTTAAAGGCATAATATCATACTGGAATGATCTCAAGAATGGTATCTTTGCACAACTCATGTAAAAGAGGGATGAAACTGCAAAAGAGTAGTTGTCTTACACTCGCCACGTCACACAATACATTACATAAACATTCATCATCCAAATAACATCAGAGCCCGACTACGGACGAAGATCCAAATGAAAGATACCATAAATAAACAACACATGGTCCCGATCATCCTAGTAAGAGCCCTACTGATCCTCTAGATAAGACACGTAGTATCGCCCACGTTCTTCGTCGAAATCCTAGTACAACTCTGAACCACTAGCTGTGTAGTTCTCAACGGTACCTGCATCTGGTGTTGTGTAGAAATTGTGAGCCACGTAGGACTCAACAATCCCGTTCTCGGGTAGCAACACTATCAAAGCCTTGGGTGTGGAACAAGGCTGAAATACAAGGTTGCAGCTGCACTAGCACTAGCTTACGTGTTTAGAGCGAGAAGAGAAGTGCCAGCGATCGACAAAGTGATCACGAAGTGATCCTATCTAAGCACGTCAAACATAACCCCACCGTGTTCACTTCCCGAACACCTTCTAAAAGCGACCGTCACGGTTACTCACACTGGTAGTGTATTATGAACATAGTGTCAAGTTTTCTACAACCGGATATTAACAAATTCCCATCTGCCACATAACCACGGGCACGGCTTTCGAAAGATCAAATCCCTGCAGGGGTGTCCCAACTTAGCCCATCACAAGCTCACGATCTGCGAAGTCGCAACTCCAAGGTGGGAAGACCCGAGCATTCTCGGAATCCCGTGCTCAAGATATTCCGACTAAGGTAAAACTAATCCAGCAAGACCTCCCGGCGTGCCGACACCCTGATAGTAGCCGCGCGTATCTCGTCTCAGGCCACGACCGGATGGGCGATTCTACAGGTTTTTACCAGCCCTTGAGTTTCCCCAAGGTGGCCCTCCAGAACCCCCGGTTTGGACCAACACTCATGTGGAGAACTGGCCCGGGTTGTTGATTAAGACAAGGGTTTATAACTCCCTATGCAAGTTTTAGTTATTAGGTAAAGTAAAACCAAGGTTGGGCCTTGCTGGAAAAGCTTTAGCGCTAAGCGGGTTATCGAGGGGGGCCCATAAACCCCAACCGTGTTAGGGACAAAAAAATCAAGGAATATAACACCGGTTTATACGGTTCCTAGGGTGGCATGAGTGGAACAAAACACCAAGCAAAGGCTTAGCCTTCCACCCATTGCCAAGTATATAAATGATTTAGTTTAACAGATTATATATTGTGATATCCCAACAATAACTTCATCATGAAGCAAGAATCTTCAAATCTTCTCCTGCAACTAACAATGCTATAAGAGGGGCTGAGCGAAGCTTACATAGCCAATCAAAGGTTTGCTACGTTGGGTGGTTAGAGAGGTTCATGGCAACAATAGGAGGCTGACAAACAGACATAGGCATCGAGGCAATAAGCTAAAGAGCGAGACATCTAGCATAGACAAAGATAGTAATGATATCAGGGTCAGGTCATCTTGCCTGTTGAATCCTCGGACGGAACGTAACCTTGCTCCTCACACTCAACCTCGGTAGAAACCTCGTACTCCATATCGTCACCGGGCTCTAACCAAACACAACAATGCAACAACGGAACAAAATCAATCAACATGCTGTGCTCAACCACATGATGCATGCACATGAAGCATATGAACATGGAAGAAATGATGCATGGCCTAGGGGTCACAAGAGTGCAATATCATCACAACCAAACAAGATCAACCACACATTTGAAACAAGTAAGGAACAAATTAACAAGTTTATGTAGTTTTCCAAACAAGCAACCAACATGTTTTAAAGAGGTTGGTTAATATAGCAAGGGTGCAACTAACATAACAGCAACATGCTAGCACATTTAAATGGCCTGGAATTAATAACAACAATATCCAGAAACTCCCATATTAAATTAAATGCATTTGGGACATATTTGAAAAACTTCTATGACAGAGTTGACAAACATGCTAAAGAAAAGCACCAAAATATTCTGCACATTTTTCTACCTCAAATGCATATAAAGTTTGTTAAATTTGGAGTTGTAGATATTTAGTTATGGTTTTTGCAAGTTTAAGCATTTTTAAAACAAGTTTAAAATCAAACAACATTTTAAATGTTTTTAAACATGGCAGCAAGTTGCATATTCATAATCTACACAAAATTCTAAGCACTTTTCATATAGGGCTCAACTTTATCTGAAACATAAATATGCAGATATTAAATAAATAAGAAAAACAGAAAGGAAAAGAAAAACAAAAAAAGAAATAAACATAATAGGCGCCAGGGTCTAAAACGACCCAGGCTCAGCTAGCCACGCCCACTAACAGAGGGGCCCGACGAGGCTGAGTTGGCGAAGTGGGTGCGCGCGGGGGTGGAGATGGAGCTTTGAGGCTGGCAGGTGGGGCCTACCTGTCAGCCTCAGGCGAAAGACAAAAATGGGCGAATTTCCACTGCGCCCACGAGGGATCGAACCCACGCCCCTACGCTGAATCTAACGGAGACAAACCACTGCGCTACTGAATCGATCTTGACAGATAGTAGGTAGCATATCTGAAGAATATGCAGCAACAGGCAGAACAGGGGAGACACTGGCCCTCATCGGAGCTGCTCGTCGGAGCCGCTCCGGCGACCAATTGGCATGGCGGAGGGGTGTGAGAGGCTCCTTGAGGAGTTCCGGATCCAACCAGCCTACTAGATGCACCTACGGGGTACTACAGCACCGGCGGCGAGCAACTACAGCACGGCGGCGACGGAGCAACGACGAGGCGATGCAAGGCTCTAGGCGGCACAGCGACAGCACGGGAAGAACCTACGCGTCTAGGTGAAGCGAACGGGCAGCACGGCAAGAGCTAGAGGGGTCGGAACACTCGACGGCGACGAGGTCCGACGGCGACGCGATCGGGCGCTCGGAGAACTAGGTGATAGAGGGCACGCAGAACGGGGAAAAAGGCTCGGGGAGAGAGAGGAGCTCACCACGAGCACGACGGAGTGCTCGGCTGGCCCAGTCGTGGACGGAGTCGACGACGACGCGCCCCGAACACCTACGGCCACCGTAGAGGAAGGAGAGGAAGAAGAGCTCGACGGAGAGGCGATCGGGTCCGCGTAGTTGACTTAGACGATGGAGTCGACGTTGTGGAAGCAGGTAGACAGCTTTGGCGAGGGTGAAGACGACGCGGGGCTCGCCGGCGACGAGAGGCTGCTCTCAGATGCGCTCGGGTGTCGATGGGGGCGGCGGATCTGGAGGATCTCAGCTCTCCAGACGGCGAGAGGGGGAAGAGGAGACCTAGAGAGGAATGGAGGACAAGGCTTGGGTTTAAAAGGGGGGCTCGGCGCACGGCCTCGATGTCCGTGAACTGACGGCACGATGGTGAGCGCGGCGCTGCTCTGCTTTTCTGACAGTGGAAGACGGAGACGCGCCCCTGTGTCACAGACAGGTGGGGCCAGGCGCTCAGAAAGGCCACGGCGCGACGGCGCGGCTGTTGGCTGGGCCTGCGATGGAGCTTGGGCTCCGCAGAGAGGAAGATGGGCTTGCGGTGAGAGAGAGGGGGGAAGGAGGCCCAGGTGCACTGCGTTGGCTGCTGCCTTTCTCCTTTTTCTTTCATTTCTTCAGGCAGAAAAGAAAATAAAAGCACAGAATAAAATAGGAAGAGTTAGGGTAAAATAAAAATATCCCCATGCTCAGTGAATTATGCCTTATTTAAATAAATTGACTTGGACATTTTTAGAGGCAGAAAAATAAAAGGAGTTTGAATATGGATCAAACTCTTGATATTTTAAAACCCAACCAAATCATCTTCAAATAGGTTGACATTTGGTGGAGAGGTTGCTCACATGGTGCAAGATTTAAGGGAGGAGAAAGAATCACTATGGCACTATCTAGGTGACTTGCACAAAAGAGCAAAGAAAAGCCAGAAAGAAAAGAAAGAAGAAGAATAAGAAGAAGAAGAAGAAGAGGAAGAAGAGAGAAGAGGGGTAGGGTTTGGCTAGGCTTAGCTAGACCTCACACACAACAACATCACAAGGTCTCATACATGCACAAAATAAAGTAAACTATGATGCCATGATGATATGATGATGAGCAATGCAATGATGCAAATTAATAAAAGATATGGCAATGCAAATAAAATAGAAGACAAGAACCCCCAAGGATAATGACAAGGATCAAAGAGGAAGCTTTACTGCCATTATAGGAAAGTGTTACATATGGGGCATTACACTTCGCGGTGTCGTTGGGAGCCTCCAATTAAGTTGTGGAGGTAGCCCCAACCTTGGTGGTGTTCGGAGCTCAATCATTGTGGTGTAAAGCTCCGGACAAGCATCGGGGTCTCCAATTAGGTTGTGGAGATCGCCCCGAGAAATTTGTACGGGTTCGGCGACCGCCCCCAAGTATTGCCATTTGTACGGGTTCGGTGACCGTCCTCAAGGGTCCCTTAGTGGAATCACGGCATCTTGCATTGTGCGAGGGCGTGAGGAGATTACGGTGGCCCTAGTGGCTTCTGGGGGAGCATTGTGCCTCCACACCGCTCCAAACGGAAATTAGCATCCGCAAGGGTGTGAACTTCGGGATACATCATCGTCTCCGCGTGCCTCGGTTATCTCTTACCCGAGCCCTTTACTTATGCACTTTACTTTGTAATATCCATATTGTTTCTTGTCATATATCTTGCTATCACCTAGTTGTTTATCTTGCTTATCATAAGTTGTTGGTGCACATAGGTGAGCCTAGTTGTTGTAGGTTTTGTGCTTGAAAAATTAACCGCTTGATTTATTCCGCATTTGTTCAAGCCTAAACCGTAATTATTTTAAAGCGCCTATTCAGCCCCCCCCCCCCTAGGCGACATCCACAATCTTTCACTTGGCCGTTTGCGACTTGGGGGCTTGATATGGTTGGGCCTTTCAAGAGGTCCAAGGATAAGAAAACCCACCTTTTGGTGGCAGTGGATAAGTTTACCAAGTGGATTGAGGCAGAGCCAGTTAGCAAGTGTGATGCAGAAATAACGGTTCAATTCATTAAGAAGGTGATTTTCTGGTTTGGCTTTCCTCATAGTATCATAACTGATAATGGCACTAATCTGTCCAAAGGTGCTATGAGGGAATTTCGTCAACGAGAACATATTTGACTTGATGTTTCCTCCGTGGCTCACCCCCAATCTAATGGTCAAGCGGAACAGTCTAATCAAGAGATTTTGCGAGGCATCAACCCCCGGCTTATGGTTCCTTTGAAGAGAATGTCGGGTTGCTGGGTGGAGGAGTTACCTTCCGTGTTATGGAGCATCAATACAACACCCAACAAATCTACACGTTACACGCCCTTCTTCATGGTCTATGGAGCTGAGGCGGTTCTTCCTAGTGATATCCGTCATGACTCGCCTCGAGTGGTGGCTTACGTTGAAACTGATAATGAGAAGGCACGTCAGGATGCATTGGATTTGTTGGATGAAGAGCGTGATCTCGCAGCGGCTCGTTCAATGATCTATCAACATGATTTACGACGGTATCACAGCCGCCGGGTCAAAACCAGAACTTTTCAAGAGGGCAATTTAGTACTCCGGCTCATCCAAGATCAAACTGGTATTGATACGTCTCAAACGTATCTACTTTTCCAAACACTTTTGATATTGTTTTGACCTCATTCTTGCATGATTTGGACTAAACTAACCCGGACTAACGCTGTTTTCAGTAGAGCTGCCTGTATGGTTTATTTGTGTGCAGGAAAACGGATTTTTAGGTACCTCAGAAAAATCCACGAAAAATCACAGAAAATCCACGCACCCGAAGGAACCAGGAACCAGAAGTGGGGCCAGAGGGGGGCCAGGGGGTGCCCAGGCGCCCTGTGGGCGCCCCCCCCCCCTGGGCCGCGCCGGGGGGGCGCCTGGGCAGGTCCCACGCCCCCTGGTGCCCTACTTTAGCCCGTATTTTTACTCCCGACGCAGAAACCCCAGATCGGAAGTTCTTTCGCAGTTTTTCGTCGCGGAGCCGCCGCCACCCTCTGTTCTTCCTCGGGAGGGCTAATCTGGAGGCTGAATTGGCCTCCGGAGAGGGGAGATCGTCGCCATCGTCATCATCATCACCACTCCATCATCCCTCCATGTCTTCTCCCTCCATGTGTGAGTAATTCCCCCACTGTAGGCGAAGGGGATGGTAGGGATTGGATGAGTTAGATCATGTAATAGTTTATCAGATTGTTGGGGGCATGTTGCCTATCATCTACTATGGTGTTTATCATCTTTGCTTCAACTTATTACTCTTAATGCTTGACACTTAGGGCCCGAGTGCCATGATTTCAGATCTGAATCCTATGTGTTTGTATGAATATATTTGTGTCCGTGATCCTATCTATGAGTTGTTTGCACCTGTTACGGTTCGGAACCGGCGATCGCAAAAGTGACAGCTTGGGACACCAAAGGGGATGGTCCGTAGTTTGAGGATTACATGTATCCATTGAGTTCATTGCTTTGTTCCGGTGCTCTTTGACAGGAGCACCTTAATATCCATAAGTTCCTTTTGGCCCCGTTCGTAGCGGGATGGTAGGACAAAAGATGTTATGCAAGTTCTTATTGCAAGCACGTACAACTACCTACGGGATACATGCCTAATGTTTGATATTTGCCTAGATGATCATTACTTTTCCGTGTGTCGTGCCCCAAGTTAGAATCTATCTCATCCATGCAGCGCCCAACCATCCATCTCCCTAGCCTACAGTGTTTTAAATCCTGCTTGTCACTAGTTGCTACTTTTGCCGTTTACTTTTGCTATTTACTTTGCTATTTACTGTTGCTATTTACTTTTGCTGTTTACTTTTACTATTACTATCATCACTATCATATCACTGTTACCACTTATCTTTTGTTGCAAGTAAGTATATTTCAGGTGCGGTTGAATTGACAACTCAACTGTCAAATCTTATAAATACTCTTTGGCTCCCCGTGTGTCGAATCAATAAATTGGGTTATTCTTATCCGCGAAGACTATCTCGATCCCTTACGGTTGAGGGTTATCAAGTACCGTTTTCTGGCGCCGTTGCCAGGGAGCATAGCAATATTTACAAGTCTACTTGAGGTATCCTACCTGCTGCATTTTATCTACTATGGGTAAGAAAGGAGACCCCAAGGTTCCTATCTTACTATCTACTACAAGAAGAGGTACTGCTCTGAGCACTAGTGCTACACTTGATTCACCTTCCGTTATGAGTAAGTTTGCCTCACCACCACCACATGATGCTCCTACTGAATCTGTTACTATGTCTGATACTCTTGATGATGCTTCTACTACTTTTGATGATGATATTAGTTCGCTTGGTTATGCTCTTGAGAAACAAATTGCTGCTGCTGCTAAAAAGTCTGGAATTGAACTTCCTGTTACTCGCTACCCTATTGGTGAAACTTATGATTATCCTGATTTGAGTAAACTTAAAGAGAGGCTCCTTGATGATGATTACTATATACTAGATGAAGATTTATGCAGGGAACTGACAGAGTTTTCCGGCTCTGACCCTGAAGCTATTAAGAAACTGTTTGAAAAACACTCTCTGAAGAACAAAACCGTTCCTAATCCTGAATTTGCTACATCCCCTATATGCATTGATGATCCTGATTATGATTTCTCTGTTGATCTTTCACTTATACCTATGGTTGAAGCTGACCCCTTTTATGGCAGAGAAAATGATGATGCTATTGCACACCTGACTAAACTCGGTGAGTTGGGTAGCCTGTTTACCACAGATGAGAAGATACGATACTTTTATGTGACCAAGCTTCTTCCTTTCTCCTTGAAGGAGGGTGCTAAAGCATGGTATGATTCACTCCCATGCGGTTCCATTAAGAGTCCTCAGGACTTAGCTCACTCTTTTGTTGATAAGTACTTTCCTGCTCACATGCAACATGCTGCTTTACAAAGAATTTATAACTTTAAACAGTTGCAGGATGAGTCCCTCCCTAAAGCTTGGGGGAGGTACTGCGGTCTGATTCGGGCTAGACCAGGACATGAAATCCCTAAGAACGAATTAATCGATATATTCTATGCTGGTCTAACTGATGAATCCAGGTCCTATTTGGACAGTTGTGCTGGTTGTGTTTTCAGGAAAAGAACACCGAACGATGCGGAAGATTTAATGGGCAGGATTGCCAAAAACCATGAAGATTGGTCCGTCCCTGAACCACCTCCACCAACAAAGAAGAGGGGCATGTTTGTTCTGAGCCCCGAGGATATGCGAGAAGCAAAGAAGTCTATTAAAGAGAAAGGTATTAAAGCTGAAGACGTGAAGAATCTACCCCCTATTGAGAAGCTGTGTGAGCCTACTACTCACCCTCCTATGGTAGAGGTACACTCTCTTTTAGATTTTAACGCAAGTGACATCCCTCATGGTAAGCCTCTTGATCAATGTTTAGATGAGTTTGATAATTTTATTATGAAACAAAATCATTTTAATGAGAGGATAGAAAGTCAGTTGCATGATAATTCCCTTGCTATCAAAAAACTGCTTGATGTCTTAGATAGGACAGTTAATGATGTTCATTGTCTTGTGAAGCATTTTCATATGGTTCAAACTCAGCTTGATCAAATTTCTAATGTGCAAAGAGATTTGCTTGCTAACAATGCCAAACAAGAAAATTTGCAGGCTTTCGGAATTAAGACCCGAGGAGGAACTAGCACTCAAGATCCTCTTTATCCAGAGGGGCATCCGAAGAGAATCGAGCAGGATTCTCAAATGCAGGAAGAAGAAATTGTTGGCTCTCCAAAGAAAAAGAAGAAATATAAGGAGACTGACAATTCTAATGATCCCATTGCAGATGAAGAACCAGCTATTGATCCCAACAGTGTATCTATCTCCGATGCTGAGACAGAAGACGGTGCTGAACCTGAAGGTAATAATAATGAGAAAAATGATCCGCCTGAAGTTCGAGAAGAAGAAGCACCTGACAAACGTAAGAGGTACACTAAAGAAGACTTCATCGCAAGAAAACATGGGAAGGAAAGAGAACCATGGGTACAGAAACCCATGCCCTTTCCAGGTAAGTCCATCAAATCCAAAGAAGAAGAGCATTATAATAAGTTTTGTGAGTGGATTAAACCTCTTTTTCTTCAGATACCCTTGACTGATGCTATTAAGTTACTTCCTTATTCAAAATATATGAAAGATATTGTCACTAATAAAAGAAAAGTTCCTAATGATGCAATATCTACTATGCTTGCTAACTATTCTTTCAGTGGAAAGATTCCTGAGAAGCTCGGTGATCCAGGTATACCCACCATTCCTTGCTCCATAAAGAATAATTATGTCAAAACTGCTTTATGTGATCTTGGAGCAGGAGTGAGTGTTATGCCTCTCTCTCTTTACGAGAGGATTTGTTTAGAGAAACTAATTCCTACACATATCTCCCTTCAGATGGCTGACAAGTCAACCGCTGTTCCGATAGGTATTTGTGAGGATGTTCCAGTTGAAGTTGCTAATTGTTTAATTCTTACTGATTTTGTTGTGCTTGACATGCCCGAGGATGGGAGCATGTCCATTATTCTTGGTAGACCTTTCCTTAACACCGCAGGTGCTATTATTGATTGCAACAAAGGGAAGGTTACCTTCCATGTGAATGATAAAGAACACACGGTATATTTTCCGAAGAATACCGACAGGAGGCATGGCCTCAACTCTATAGAAAATATCGAGACCGTGAAGATTGGAGAATGGGATTGTCCACTACATGTGCCTCACAAATACAAAACAATCATGGTAGGGACAATGTCCATCAAGGTAAAGGTTCGGTAACTACTTCGTAGGAGGTGAGACTTTTTGCTCTATATATCGCCTGTTTGTTGGTAAGACTTGATCAACCTTATTAGCAAATATGTTTTATATGGATAAAAAGTTGAGCCTGTTATGTTTTCACTTGTTTTTAGTTTTGTCCTACTTGCTGTACCAAGTATTTATGTTTTTGAAGCTTCACAATACTACTAACTGCTTCAAGTTTTCAGAGAGTTTCGCAGCTTTTTGAACTTTGAAAAAATTTCAACAGTGAAGTTTCTAGAAAAATTCCAGAAAAATTATAAAAAAAAATTTCCACGACGGGAGAGACCCAGAAAGTCCTGGGGCCAGCCGGCCAGCTGGCGCAGCCCAGCCCCTGGCCGCGCCCACAGGGCGCCTGGGGCCCACAGGACTCCCCTCTAGGTACTTCTTCTTCCTCCCTCTCTCTCTCTTTCTCCAAAAACACGAGTTTTGCTTTTGTTCTTGTGTTCTTGCTGTTCTTGGAGGCGATTCTTCGATCTCTCTCTACAGCCCATCATTTGAGCTGAAATTTTGAGCAAATACTCCCTGGTATGTGACTCCTCCACCCCTCCAATTAGATTTTTGATTGGTGGCCTCATTTGTGAGTATTTAGTAGTTCTTGGTGTTGTAGAGATGAGCTTGCATGCATATGTAGAAAGTTATTTTCCAAGTTTTGATGCAAGTTTATGCCTTGGGCAAGTGAGTTGAGTAGTTTGCCTTAGCTCACTTTGTTTTAATCCTCGTTTTTGTAAATTGTAAAAAAAATTCAGAAATGAGTTTGTTAGGAAGGGCAAAAGGGTGGCTTGCGAAGAGGAGGCCCGCGCACTCCGATCGAGTTACTAGAGCCGCAGCTTCACCGTCGACTGCTAGGGTGAGCTATAATGAAGATCATGTGCCCCTGGAGTTGTTGGAAGATACAAGTCCAGCACGTGCGATGACGTTTCCATGTGATGAATTCATGGAAGCTGCGGGAATCAAGGATGAGTTTTATAATCTTTGTGCTAATGCAGGTTTGACACGACTCGTCACGAGTCGTGTTACTCAGTATCAAAAACTCACCTCTAATTTCATTAACAGTTTTAGATATAATCCTGATTGAGGTGCTATTGAGTTTAAAATTTATAATGATCTTATCACCATGACTTTGGGAATTTTTTGTGAAATAATAGGTGTGCCGAACGTTGGGAGGACGGCTAGGATGGCCACTCAGCCCTCCGAGCTGAAAACCGTCATCAACTCTCTCTGCAGCATGGGTACGAGGGATATTCATCGGTCGAAGATCTCCAGTATCTTATTTCCTCACCTCAGGTATTTTGCATATTATATTGCCAGAGGGGTGTTAGCTCATGACAACACGAGCAGCATTTCTGCTCCGGATATTGCTATCCTGGCAGCAGCCCTCTCAGGGAGGTATGATTATAATCTGGGTACCTTAATTGCTCGACGCCTTGCTATGAACGGTAACAAGGGGGACTTATATGGTGGCGTTTACGCCACACTTATCTTAGAGCATCTTGGAGGCACCCCACACCCTGATGATACTCCTTTTACTTATTTAAGCTTTGATCTTGCTGCTATGAAAAGGCATAAGTTTGTTACCATGGGTTCTGAACTTAATAATCTTATCTATATCTTGCGTTTCGGAACTGCCGCGGAACGCGAGATCCGTCTACCTGCACCTCTTTTGTTTGATTTTTCTCGCAGGAACGGATGGTCCTTTGATGTTGTTCAGTTCGATGAGTTCATGGTCCAGCATCAGTTTCATAACCCCATGGAGGGGGTTGTGCCCGACGAGGAGAGGCACGGTGAGATACAACATTTTCAGGAAGAGACCGCCACCGAGTTTGGTGAAGGGTCTTCCTCTGTTTGGCGTTCGGAGCCTTCCTCGTGGGAGACTCCGAGGAGTTCGGTGTACGCGCCAGCATCCTTCTACGACCCGTGGACTCACCACCATACCCCTGGAGCAGGAGGCTCCTGGGGGCAGTAGCTGCTACCAACTTAGGCCAAAAGCCTAAGCTTGGGGGAGTACGTACCCTTCTCACTTTTCCATTGTATTATCCGTTTTATTTGCTTTGATCTTTTCGAAGTTTTTGCCCATTCTTCTTTATTTCTCTCTTTGCAAAAACAACAAAAAGATTTTCTCTTCCTTTTGCTTTTTATTTAACCTCTGAAAAACCCAAAAAGATTTTCTTTCTCTCTTTAGTTTGCTTTGTTTTCATAGATCAGCTCGAGTCCGTGATGGCATTTGATTATATTTCCTACGTTCGATCGTGCAAGTGACAAGCAGTAATGACGAAGATCGACTGAAGGGAAGCAACAAGGAAGACCGGTATGAACTCTTATTGTTCCTACTTTTGTACATATGCCTGTACTTATGATCTAGAGACCAGCTTGTAGCGACATAGTGCTATGTTTACAATGCTCTTCCAGTGGTTCATGCTTTCCTTGTGGCTAGTCCCGAATAACTGGGGGATATAATGTGTTATTGAAACGATCTACATGCATTGCACTGTTCATAGTCTGGTATACTAAGGTGGTATTTCCCTTTAGAGAATTTTTGGATTGACTTGGCACATGCTTACACATGTTTAAGACTAAAAAGTCTACTTTGCCTTGATGATCTTTGAGTTTTAGAATAGTTATATCACTTTCATGCCCGATTCAATGTTGCTTTGTCGCTCTGCATGATTATGACCGTTATTGCTCTCTAGTTGGTCGCTTCCCAGTATTTTGCTAAACCTCCACCTGTACTAAGCGGAATGACTGCTTGTGCATCCAAACCCTTTAAACCAGTTATGCCAGATGAGTCCACCATACCTTCCTATACATGGTATTTACCTGCCATTCCTAATGAAGACTTTCATGTACCATCTCGAAACTAATCAAAAGCATTTCTCTTTTGTGCCTATGTTTTAGCTCATGAGGAAGTAGTAGTTAATTCATGATCTTTTTAAGTTGGACAAGTTTCACCCCTGGATTGCATGTATAATGTGCAAACCCCTAATATGAAAAGGAACTGGCATTGAGTGCGCCCGGCTCAAAAAGATAATATAACAAACAAACCCTCCTTCACGCTTTGTTCATGAGAAATCAGAAAACTTTGGCAGTGATAAACAAAGGAGATTAAGAGGATGTGACCGTCCTCATGCGGGGGCCGTTCCTCGAGACTTGTCCACTTAAAAGGTGATTGAGTTATCTGCTAGCATTCGTTGACGAAATATGCACTTCTCAAAACATGTTTACTTCTGTTTTTAAAACCAAGAGCTCTGGTACATGTTTAGTTTTTGTTTCCGACCACGGGTTTTCAACCTTGCCAATAAAAGCCACGGTTCGAGAGTCTCATCTTCTTTCTTCAAAGCACTAACTAGGAGAGCATAATTGTCATTCTGAGTGTAATGTGCATTGTCCCAAAGTATTACATTGTCTTATGCATACTTGTGATATGATTTATTCTAAAATTCTCAGTTCTAGTCTCCTTTAAAACTCTGGAGGAGTCTCTGCATTTATGTTTTGCTTCACTCATGGAGGCTAGCGAGATACCACCCTAATATGCTCAAGCTATGTGCAATGTAATATTGTCTTGATTTTCAGTAATATATTATTTACCTTAAGTATTTGTGACTGGTCACTTGAAAGAAGGATTGCTCTTTGCATTGTCCTCATAGTACTGTTTCAATACTTGCTAAACTCTTTTCGTAGTACATGCTTATATACATCTAATGAAGCAAAAGAGTTTGTCAAAGTTTTCTTTGTCGCGTCCAGTTCGTTGAACTGAATTGCTTGAGGACAAGCAATATGCTAAGCTTGGGGGAGTTGATACGTCTCAAACGTATCTACTTTTCCAAACACTTTTGATATTGTTTTGACCTCATTCTTGCATGATTTGGACTAAACTAACCCGGACTAACGCTGTTTTCAGCAGAGCTGCCTGTATGGTTTATTTGTGTGCAGGAAAACGGATTTTTAGGTACCTCAGAACAATCCATGAAAAATCACAGAAAATCCACGCACCCGAAGGAACCAGGAACCAGAAGTGGGGCCAGAGGGGGGCCAGGGGGTGCCCAGGCGCCCTGTGGGCGCCCCCCCCCCCTGGGCCGCGCCGGGGGGGCGCCTGGGCAGGTCCCACGCCCCCTGGTGCCCTACTTTAGCCCGTATTTTTACTCCCGACGCAGAAACCCCAGATCGGAAGTTCTTTCGCAGTTTTTCGTCGCAGAGCCGCCGCCACCCTCTGTTCTTCCTCGGGAGGGCTAATCTGGAGGCTGAATTGGCCTCCGGAGAGGGGAGATCGTCGCCATCGTCATCATCATCACCACTCCATCATCCCTCCATGTCTTCTCCCTCCATGTGTGAGTAATTCCCCCGCTGTAGGCGAAGGGGATGGTAGGAATTGGATGAGTTAGATCATGTAATAGTTTATCAGATTGTTGGGGGCATGTTGCCTATCATCTACTATGGTGTTTATCATCTTTGCTTCAACTTATTACTCTTAATGCTTGACACTTAGGGCCCGAGTGCCATGATTTCAGATCTGAACCCTATGTGTTTGTATGAATATATTTGTGTTCGTGATCCTATCTATGAGTTGTTTGCACCTGTTACGGTTCGGAACCGGCGATCCCAAAAGTGAAAGCTTGGGACACCAAAGGGGATGGTCCGTAGTTTGTGGATTACATGTATCCATTGAGTTCATTGCTTTGTTCCGGTGCTCTTTGACAGGAGCACCTTAATATCCATAAGTTCCTTTTGGCCCCGTTCGTAGCGGGATGGTAGGACAAAAGATGTTGTGCAAGTTCTTATTGCAAGCACGTACAACTACCTACGGGATACATGCCTAATGTTTGATATTTGCCTAGATGATCATTACTTTTCCGTGTGTCGTGCCCCAAGTTAGAATCTATCTCATCCATGCAGCGCCCAACCATCCATCTCCCTAGCCTACAGTGTTTTAAATCCTGCTTGTCACTAGTTGCTACTTTTGCCGTTTACTTTTGCTATTTACTTTGCTATTTACTGTTGCTATTTACTTTTGCTGTTTACTTTTACTATTACTATCATCACTATCATATCACTGTTACCACTTATCTTTTGTTGCAAGTAAGTATATTTCAGGTGCGGTTGAATTGACAACTCAACTGTCAAAGCTTATAAATACTCTTTGGCTCCCCGTGTGTCGAATCAATAAATTGGGTTATTCTTACCCGCGAAGACTATCTCGATCCCTTACGGTTGAGGGTTATCAGGTATGCATAAACTATCACTGCCTTGGGAAGTACCTTTCGTCATCAGCAAGAATCTGCATAACGGGTCATATTATCTGATTGACATTCGAGAACACAAGGATTCACGCATATCAGAGGAGGAGACCTATCGGCCATGGAATATTGCTCATCTCCGGCCTTACTATACTTGAGCCACCAGCTCTTATGATGTACATAGTTTGATGATATAAATATTACAACAACATAACAAAGCCGGCATCCCTAATAATTCGGGGCCTCTGTCATTTTCACTTCCTCAAAGCCGAGTCCTTGTCATCATCCTACATGTCTACTCAAGAGGCTTGAGGCCCAAACTGCAGGGACCAAAGAGAGTTGGATGCATAGCACAGCTCAAACATAAGTCCTCTATGAGAATAATTCGTAAGTATGTCACTTGGGGGCTTCCTGTTCAAACATAGGCGTATTCGACCAAAGAGAACACAACGTTACTACCCATTTGACCGGGTTATGTTCAAACATAGGCGTATTCGGTCAAAGAGGACATAACATGTGGGTCATCCTACCTGTACCCAACTGCTTTAACTCCATCAGGTCATCCTGATTGACCCGGCGAACTCTTGGCGATCATTCTTATATGGCGTATTCGACCAAAGACATGAGCTTGGTAAGGTTCAAACGCCGGTTGTCATGCGAGAGCACGGCTTACAGATAGTCAGGATAGATCCAGGCCCAAAATGTCGCCTTCCTTGAAACTTGGATAAATCGTCCTGTGATGCAAGATGCAACTCTGACCCCGCGTCCTCTACACAAGTCTATCTTTAAAGCAAAGACCTGCACTTGTCTAGGTTCAAATGTCGATTGGGCACTGTGAGAGCCGGCTCACAGCATGCACGTACCTTCCAGTGGCCAACAGGCTAGTTTCAGTGAAGAAGAACCTTTGGTTTGGCGGCCTGCAAAAGTCTCGGATGTTTTTGATCTCTTTTTCTTTGGTTCTTTTGTTATTTGTGGGTTTTTTATTTTGAGGTGCGTTCTTTGCAAGTTCAGCCAAGCTGCCTCTACTTATGGCTCATATTTGAAGCCTCTCTGGGTCTCTGCAACCCGGCCTAATGAACGGCTCTAAGCCGCCAGAAAGTAACAATCTTATTTCTGGAACGATAGCTCTACAAGACTTTAACTGCATGAAGACTGATAAAGCCGATAGTTTAAACATATATTACAGGTAAGATTATTTTCCATGGTAATTAAGCTGGCCTTGGTTATGGACCATCTGTCCCCAGTGGCACCGGTTGGGCATAATGACCCGCCTGGCGGTAAGCCGCCAGGGCATTTGTTCTCTGTTTATGTGCAGGATAAGGTTTAATTTGATCTACACAAGTCAGTACTGTCACAAGCATAAAGTGGTGTTTCAGCAACTGGTGGATCAATAATATTATGCAGAGGCAAAACCGTGCACGATGGCACGACAGGTTAAAGTTTTACTACCCTATTATAAGACTTCGAGAGCCAATCAAAATAATGTTTCTCTATGGGATCAAATATATAAACTGCCAAGGCGGTTCACTCTTCCTGGCCTTGCTGCTCTGAAGCCTCCGGATTACCCCTCTCCGGTTCTTCATCCTCCTTTCTCTGAAAGTTTTGTGACAACCAATTGACGCCAGCCAAAGCTTCAAATTCAGCTTCTTCATCGATAAGTTCAAACAGATCAATTTCAGGGGCGAAAGTATGCTTACTGATTGGAGGGATTAGCTCCATCACTTTGTAAGCCGGAGTGGGCATCTTCTCGTTTTCTAGGCTGTAAGCCGGCTGATATCTCGACAGATCTGTTTCACTGGCAGTCAGGCTGGCCAAAGGGCAGATATCTTTAACACAGGCAGCAAAGTCTTTTTGATCAAAAGTTGTGCCATCTTCCTTCAGACTTGGATAGCCGGTGGCTAAGTCGGCTGGGTCTAACTATGGTAGCCACACCTTAGCCCGGCTCAAAGCTGTTACGGCACCGGCTCTCGAGATGATCGCTTCATCTCATCAATCCTGGCAGGCAGCACAGAAAGTTTCCTCAATATACGGTAGCCAATGCGCGTTGAGCTCCTGTGTTTAACTGTTCAACAAGTGTATAAACAGCTTTAAGTTTCACAAGCGGCTCTTTGGCAAGATTACTGCTCCTGCTACCTGCATGAGCCATAAATTGGTTAGTGGTGGTTTATGTTACCAAAGGAAAGATTCAATTTTCAACATGGCGGCTTACCAAAGATAGCTGAATTCATTTGAGATACATGATGCTTCAATCCGGTGAGCTCAGCGGTCACCTTTTCAAGGGTTGCTTCTGCCTTTTCGGCTCGCTGTATCAAGGTTGTTCTCTCTTCGGCCCAAGCAGACTTCTCCCTTTCAAACTTAGCCTTCATTTCCTCCGTTTTAGACAGACTAAATTGAAATTTGGATTCAGCCTTCTAGGTCTCAGATTCTTGAAATTTAAGCCGGCCCTTTGCATCATTTAATTGCGATTGCAATTCAGCAGTGGTATCCTATATAAACAAGGGGTTATGACACAAATTATTATCTGGGTTAGAAGAATTGAAGTCCCAAGCCTTTTGCAAGCAACAACACTTGGCACTTGGGGGCTAATGGATGTTGAAGTGTTCTTTATGTCTTGGTTCATATCAATAAAGTCCCAAGCACTTTGCAAGCAAGAGTACTTGGCACTTGGGGGCTACTGGATACCGAAGTGTTCTTTAAGTGCCGGTTCATCTCAATAAAGTCCCAAGCACTTTGCAAGCAAGAGTACTTGGCACTTGGGGGCTAATGCTTATTGCTTCTTTCTTATCATTTATTTATGCTAACCCGATGGCATTATAAACATTGTCCGCCGACTTATGAGGGGAATACAGGCAAGTTCTACACAATGATGAATAGGACCGACTCATTCATACTGATTAAGCCGGGCCTTGGGGGCTACACGTGCAACGTTCATCAAAGCCAGATTTCCTATTAAGATATGTGCCGACTCTGAAAGGATTCAATTCTTATGCATGTTATTCTAAGTCTACATCATATTCAATTATATCATATCCAATAGACTTGGGGGCTGGAAGGATGTATATAATTTGGTCAAGATTCATACCTCAAACTTCTTATGCATCTGCTTCACCATATCAATTTCAAGGTCACGGCTGATGTGGACTTGGCTGAGATATCCGTAGAGCACTTCACTGCTGCTTAGCTGTGCATAATGAGTCATATCAAATCTTACTTTCCGTTTCTCAGCAAGTTCCTGTTTGGCAGTGTGTTTGGCCAGAACAGTTGGATTGCCCGGTTCTCTAAAGTCGGTGCCAGTAATTGTGGCATCTTCAGTTTGCTTCTCTGCCGGCTCAGTTGGGATTGACGGTTCAGCAATCGCAGAGGTGACGTTGGCAGGGTCAAGAGAGACGTCAGGAATTTCAGGAGGAGCATCGTGAGTAGATTCCTCTGTTGGCCTCTGAACATCTGTCGCTAAGACTCGCTGCTCCGGCTCAATGATTTTTGGATCAGTTGTCGTTTTACTCGCTTTTTCTCTCTTACAAGGTTTGGCTTGGCCATTGCGCGGGTTAAGATGAGTCAGTACAAAGTTATAAAGACATAAGGAAAAGCAAGACAAGGAATAATTATTACCCAGGGGCAGTCTTGAAAGCCGGCAGCTGATTTTGCGATGAATCGCCAGACGAAGAGCGAGAGACCTCCTGATAGTTTGAATCGGAAGAGTTCAGTGGTTGACGAATGAGACCCGCCAGCAGGTAAAGAGAGTTTGAGTGCGGAAAGACCTCATTTTGACGTTTCCGTCGAGCCGGAGTATTTGCTAAGTCGGAGGATAGTTCTTCTTCTCCGGTGTTCCGACTCTGACGCCGGTTCTCGTGTTGCTGTTGCTTCAAAAGAAAGTGAGGATCCAAATGAGCTAATGGGTGTGAAAATCTTACTTTCCGGATTACTCGCCGAATTTTCTGTCTTGGCAAGGTTTCTAAGCCGGAGGATATAGTAATTACCTCTTCATCAATAGCCTGGCTGGCCCCCGTATCGTCCTGACAATAATCAGTGTCAATAAGATAATTGAAAAAGGAGCCAAGAGAGTCAAGGGCTACCTCCGACTCAGAACTGTCATTCAGTTCAAATAGTTCAGAAGTACTTGGTTTCTTCTTTGTCTTTTTCATGACCTTCTTGGCGGCTTTCTTGACAGCCCTGGCCTTTTTGGCAGCCTTGCGGTCATAGGATTTCTTCCAGAAACTTGATTTAGCATGTGAAAGACGGCAAGGTTGAGTTGACAAGAGAATCAAATAGTAAAACAAGAAAGGTTAAAAGCAAGACTCACATCTGCTGCCGAGTTAAGTTTGCAGAAAGGGCTCAGACCCACTTTGCTGCAGTCTCCCAGGCTTTCGTTTAAGAGGTTCTTGGTCATTTCTGTGATTACATCCTCAGTCAAGTCCTCAGGGCTGTGGCGTAATGGATCTGTGGTCTCACCAGTATAAGCGCACATTAAGCGGTCCTATGGCTCAAAGGAATGATTCGTCAGGCAATCCAACATCGAACCAAGTCAATTCCGGTTAGCCCATTTCCCAATAGGGCCCTGACCTTTGCAAAAGTGGGAGCAAGTTTTTGGCGCTCTGCGGCGGTAAGTTTCTCAGGAAGAGGACGCTTTGGGTCCAAACGTTGGACATGATAACCCGGCAGCGGATTCTCATCAGCCGGGGAGGCGTCTTTGCAATAAAACCATGTTTGATTCCAATCTTTAGGGTGACTCGGTAGACAAGCATAAGGGAAGATAGAATCTCTTCTTCGTTGAATTGAGACGGCTCCAAGTTCCAAGATGGATCCGTTTGTGAACTCATTCTGGCGGTTTAAATAAAAATACTCTCTAAAGAGCTCGAGGCTGGGCTCCTCTTGAAGATACACTTCATAGAAGACCTGGAAGTTGCAGATATTTGACATGGAATTGGGTCCGATGTCTTGTGGATGGAGCTGAAAAAGTGCAGAACATCCCGGAAGAACTTAGAGCCGGGTGGTGAAAAACCCTGGTTCATGTGATCAGAAAAGACAATAACTTCATCGTCCTTTGGACGAGGTCTCTCTTCACCCGGTTTAGGGGCGCGGTAATGCATAACAGATTTTTCGGCAGATACCCAATTTTGACAAAATCAGCAAGTGTATCTTACGTAACGATAGAAGGAACCCAGTTGCACATGGTGACTGTCTTCGGCGGCATTGTGAAAAAAGAAGCCTAAAAGAAAGAAATATTTTTGCCGGTTCAAAACTGATTCATTAAAACCGGAAATCAGACTACAGTATATGTTCAGGACGGCGGCTTAAATGGGGCCTAATGACATATGGGTAGCTATGAACCGGTGAGATAAGCCGCCATGACAAGTACTGCTACTCAAGAAAGCAGATTTTACTAAGTAATTGAGACAAACTGTTTTTACAGATTGAAGCTGTAACTTCCGATCTACAGTAGTTCAAAAAATAAAGTAAAAACCTAGAATTACGGTGGTGGCGGCGAGAAAACAAGAAGGTCCAGATGGGACCTATTACAATGAGGATGTATATTCAAGATCAAGAAAAGTGATTAAAGCCGCTACCGCGCATGTTCTACAGACTGATATGCTGACCTAGATCTACGGTGCTAAAATGACGAACAGGCAGACCTAAAATCGTAATGGAAGGCGAACTCCGGCGAGCTTGCAGGAACCCTAATGGATCTAAGGGGGAAAGAAAGAGGAGAACATACCTGGGATAATGAACGACGGCGGCGCGCGAAAGAGATCTGGTCAGGACATGTTGATGCTATGGCCGTTGTTGAGGACGAGATAGAGGACGACGGCGCCGACGGAGCTCGTGTGCGAGGGCGTCGCGAGGAAGGACATGAAGAGGAAGAGACAAAGGGGGAGAATGGAAAGGAACCCCTGGCCCTATTTATAAGGTGAATGGATAAAGGTCACGCGCGGGAATCGAGGAGACTGAAAAACAGATTAGTAACAACACAAGCGCCTCGATTATCGGAGTCTCAATAAATGCGGAGATTTGTTAAGATATGGGAAGTTCAAAAGTAAATGACAGGTGACCTCATGGCGGGTTACCGCAATTTCAAGGATTGACATCATGGCGGGTTACAGTATCTCGTGAGAAGATGAAGAAAGATTGGCATGAACAAGTTCAAATCAACCTGGGGCCTAATGTTGGGGATATAACTATTTGATATGACCCGCCCAGGAGGGGCTAGGTTACCCAATGGCGGTTCATGGGCCAAGCCCAGAGGCATATTGAAGATGGCGGTTCAATAAGAGTAATGTATAAAGGGCCCAAATCCCAGAGCGAATTAAAGCCCGTAAGTGTAAACCGCCATGTATGTTTAACTTGTATTGTAAGGCATGTAACAATGAGCCACCGAGCCGGACACGATTGTATGAGCCGGTCGGGACTCCATAGGCCGCAGGGCGTCAACCTGTGTATATAAGGGGACGACCCGACAGCGGCTTAGGGCAAGAAACAACATATCGAGAGCCAGGCAAGCGTATTCACTCCCTAGCAATCGAAACCCCAACAATTCCACCTCAAACTGGATTAGGTTTTACTCTCACCGCAAGGGGCCGAACCAGTATAAACTTACTGTGTCTCTTGTCCCATTTTAACCCCTTTAAGCTAACCACGTCGCTATGGCTCCACAATTAAGTCCTTTCCTTAGGACATCTGTCGTGACAACTCCACGATAGTTGGTGTATTTTATTTCGGATCCTTTGTCAAGTTTTCTACAACCGGACATTAACAAATTCCAATCTGCCACATAACCACGGGCATGGCTTTTGAAAGATCATAACCCTGCAGGGGTGTCCCAACTTAGCCCATCACAAGCTCCCACGATCAGCAGAGGTAAAACCTCTTATCTTAGGGACAACTCGATCAGACCCAGAATCCCGATGCACAAGACATTTCGACAATGGTAAAACAAGTCCAACAAGACCTCCCAGCGTGCCGACACCCTGATAGTAGCCGCGCGTATCTCGTCTCAGGCCACATGCGGATGAGCAGTACGTACAACAACCGAAGACCCCAGATACCTGGGTGGCATCACAAGTGGCTCTAGTTTGGGACCAACACCATCAGCACTGCCCCCCTGTATGTGGAAAAGAATCCTCGAGGACGCGATCCCCTATGCAAATTAAATAATTAAGTTTTTATTATGTTGCAAATTAAAACCAAAGTTGGGCCTTGCTGGAGGAGTTTTATTCAAAGTGAACTGTCAAGGGAGTCCCATAACCCCCAACCGTGTTAGGAACGTAAACTCAAGGAACATAACACCGGTTTATCGGTTCTTAAGGCGGCATGAGTGAAACAAAATACCGAGCAACAGGCCAAGCCTTCCACCCATTGCCAAGTAAATAGGTGTGTTAATTATAGTAATAGATATTGTGATATTCCCAAAATATCCAAGTTCCGACATGGAACAATCTTCATCTTCGCCTGCAACTAGCAATGCTATAAGAGGGGTTGAGCAAGCGGTAACATAGCCAAACAACGGTTTGCGGGGATGGTGTCAAAGGTTAGAGGGTGTTTCATGGCATAATGGGAGGCTTGATAAACAAGTGGTGTGTAGCGCGACATATAGCGATAGCATCGAGACAACTGGCATAGCAATGATAGTAATGAGATCCAAGGTGACGGTCATCTTGCCTGGGATCCTGCTAGGAAGAAGAACGAGTCCATGAAGAAGACAAACGGATATAGACGAACCAAGCATAGGCGAACGAATCCTCGCATCGCAACGTTACTGGAACTAAGAAGCAACACCGGAAAGAAACAAACAACATTGTAAACACACATATCATAACCATGTCATGATGCACAAACAAATATGATGCATGTCCAGTTTAAATATACATGGCATGGCAAAGTGCACAAACAATACTACAAGTTAAGTGAAGCTCAATATGCAACGGGTTGCATATTGACGAAACACCACATTCAACTATTTAGTTCGCTCTCGTTTATGTACACAACAAATTTAAATGTTGGTTAACATGGCAAGATGTGCAACATAATTAAACTACATTATCTAAGCAATTTAAATGAGGCCGGAAATAACAAACAACAATTCCGGAAAATCCCCATGTGCAATTATTGATCTTGGTACTGTTCTGCCTAAAAACATATTTTATTGTTGTTAAACAGCAAAAATAAGTGCACCAAGTTAATCTACACATTTTCACCCCATTTACATATAAAGTTTATTAAATTTGGAGCTACGGTTATTTAATTATGAATTAAACCATTTTAACATGTTATTTTCACAAATTTAATCAAACAACAAGTTAAACATTTTAAACATGGCTAAAAGTTGCATCTTAATAATACACACAAAATTCTAAGCATTTTTCATACTTTTTTTACATATGATGCATGGTTATTTAGTTATTAACAATTTAAAATGATGGCTTTTTCTGTAAATATGCATGCACTTGGAATTAGACAAATCGCAGCGATCATAAAAAAAAGAGATGCGGGCCCAATGTTGCGCACTGTGGAAGCCCAGTAGCAGATCTGGCCCGAAGCGGATGTGGGTGTGTGCGTGCAACAGTACAGGAAAAACAGAGCAAAAATTGGGGCGGCTGGGACTTGATGCCACCACCTCTTGTATAGAGCAAGAATTTCTGACCAGTCGGGCTACTACTGAGCTCATGTAAAAACATAGTGGCAACTATAAATTAACTATACATGCCATAATGGATCTAGTAGAAGAAACGAAGCTTTAGTCATGGTGAAAGTTGCTCACAGCGGGGAAAAACAGAGGCCAGCGGCCATGGCGATGCTGGCCCTTGGCTAGCTGGGTAAGCGGGAGGAGCTGGGCGCCCCTAGCCTTGCGGCCCTTGCGCACACGCGGGCGTGGGAAGCCCAGCTTGAGGGCGGTCGTGGCGAGGCGCTCCTGTTCAAAGAAAAAGAGAGGAGTTTCAGAGTAGAGGAAAAGAGAGAGGAAGTGGGAAAGAAGGAAATGGAAGGAAGAAGAGGGCACGCGAGGTGGGGCTCACCGGACCTAGAGTGCCGGTGACCAGCGGGCTCGGCGGCGGAGCAGCAGCTGCGGAGGCAGGGCTTGCCGGCGGTGAGGCGAGTGCTGTCGGGCGGAACCGGCACGACTCCGGCGAGGGAACGACAGCGCGGGGCTTTGGGAAGAGCGGCGCTGCAAGGGGACGGGCGTTCATGGCGAGGTCCGGCGCGAAATCCATGGCGCCCGGTGCAAGTAGCCTGTAGGAAAAGAGAGGGAGGAAGAGATGGCATGAGAGAGAGAGAGCTACGGGAGGAGACATGAGAAAGAAAGGGGAAGGGAGAAAGCACGGCCTAGTGGACGGGAGTGTTAGAGTAGTCTTTATCGTATACGACTCCTAGTCCAAGTCATCTTTGTAACCTTACCCCAAGTCGGTTTGTACCCTCTTATATACACTTGTATGCCGCACCAAATCAATCAATAAGAATCAGTTTTATTCATCTATCATGGTATCAGATACCGGTCCTAGGGTTTAGGTTATGGCTCCGCCAAGGCCGCCGCCGCTGCCGCCGCCCGGCTACTTCGAGCGTCGGGCCGCGCTCATCGCCAAGGCTGCCAACGCCGCAGCCGCCTCTCTCTCGGCCCTCTCCCTAGCTCCACAAAACTCCCCTACACCCATCCTCGCCGCACCAATGTCTCTTGCTAACACAATCTCCGACGTCAGCCCATACATCCCCATAGTTCTTGATCTCGCCGCCCATAACTACTACCATTGGAGACATCTCTTCGATCTCCACCTCGGCCGCTGCAACCTGCGCTCGCATGTCGCCGCCAACTATCTTCCCCGCCCCGACGATCCGCAATGGTTGAAAGACGATCTCGCAATCGTCGAGTGGTTCTACACCCGCATCACCACCGAGATCTTCAACATGCTCGATCACGACGGCGCCACCGCTGCCAACATCTGGCACTCCCTCAATCAGCTCTTCCAAAGCAACAACGACACTCGGAAAAACGCTCTCCACACCGAGCTTCGCAATATGGTGCAAGGAGACGCCCCGGTGAACCTGTTCTACCAGCGCGTCAAGACCATTGGTGATGAGCTCCGCGAACTCGGCGATACCGTCAGCGACTCACAGCTCATCAACATCGTCGTCGTCGGCCTCAGCGAGGATTTTGACAAGCAAGCCTCGTTCATACCAATGATACGGCCTCCTCCCACCTTCGCTGAAGTTCGTTCTCTGCTCCAACTCGCGGCAGAAACACAAGCTCGCAAGGACTCTCGCCCCAAGGTCTTTCATGCTGCGGCTCGCCCTCCTCCGCCGCCTACAGCAGCACCGCCTCCCATGCCGGCTCCTGTCACCGGGCCATCCACGTCGTCATCCGCTCAACCGCCCCCAGGCTAGCGCCCTAGTCCGAACTACCGCGGCAAAAATCATATCTACAGGCCGCCGTCGACTCGTTCAGTTCCGCCTATGACAGCACCGAGTCCTGCACCACCCACCAGTGCTCCATCGGCGGCTGCATGGCGGCCTCCTCATGATCCTTGGACGGGGCTCGTTCAGGCGTGGCCCATGCCCTGGTCCGCTCCGTCCCCGCTCGGTGCTCCGCCGGCATACTCAGGTGCCTGGCAACCCGGCCTTCGGCCGCCTACTGGTGCTCCCGGGGTTCTCAACCCCCGACAGCCGGCCAATGCCTATCACGCCGCCCCGACGTATGCTCCTTATGGTCATTACTCCACCGACGGCGGCGCCTACTACACACCTCAGTCGGCACTGCTCCCGACGCCACAGCCGGCCAATGCCTCTCACGCCACCCCGACGTATGCTCCCTATGGTCACTACTCCACCGATGGCGGCGCCTACTACACACCCCAGCCGGCCTTGCTGCCTTCACCATCATATCCACCGGCACTGCTCCCGACGCCACCCTCACCTGCGATGCCGAGTTGGGATCAAGCTGCTTTTCTCCAAGCAATGAATAACTTTGCTGCGCAAGGAAACTCAGGTACGGATTGGATCTTTGATTCAGGGGCCTCTAGTCATATGTCTGCATCTAGTAATTGGTTATCATCTTGCACTACATCTCCTTTCCCTTCCATTACCCTCGGAGATGGATCATCTATTCCTATATATTGTGTTGGTCAGGCTCAACTTCCCTCTTCCACTAAACCTCTTCTACTTTGTGATGTTCTAGTTGCACCCGCCCTCATTAAAAATCTTATTTATGTTCGCCAGTTTACTTGCGACAATCTAGTTTCGGCTGAATTTGACCCTTTTGGTTTATCTGTGAAAGATTACCTAACCAAGGCCGAGATCGCTCGCTTCAATAGCTCCGTTGACCTTTACTCTCTTAATGGAGTTCCTGCCGCCGCCCCTCCAACATCCATGCTGGCCTCCGTCGATCTCTGGCATCGTCGCTTGGGCCATCCCAATCCTGCTGTCTTAGCTTCTATGCTTAGTGAATTTACCATACCATGTAATAGGGATTCTCATAATTCTGCATTTTGTGAGTCGTGTCAATTAGGCAAACATGTGCGTCTTCCCTTTAGTTCCTCTAGCTCTTGTAGCACTTATCCCTTTGAATTAATACATTGTGATCTATGGACCTCTCCCATTGCAAGTGTTTCGGGTTTTAAATATTACCTTGTTATACTAGATGATTTCACACACTTTGTCTGGACTTTTCCTCTACGCAACAAATCTGAGGTCCATTCTCTCTTTCTTAATTTTCAACGCTATGTGTCTGTCCACTTCTTTCTCCCAAATCGATTTATCCAATGTGACAATGGTCGTGAGTTTGATAACATTAAAAATCGTACTTTCTTCTTACAACATGGCATCCTTCTTAGATTCTCATGTCCCTACACCTCCCCGCAAAATGGTAAAGCCGAACGTTCTCTTCGCACCCTCAATGATATAGTTCGCACTCTTCTCGTTCAATCATCTATGCCTCCCAAGTTTTGGGCTGAAGCCCTACACATGGCCACCTTCCTTCTAAATATTCGACCTTCTTACACTAAACCCAACACTACTCCCTATTATTCCCTCTTTCTTTCCCACCCCGACTACTCTGCGGTTCGTGTTTTCGGCTGTCTCTGTTTTCCAAATGCCTATGCCACTTCTACAAATAAATTTTCACCACGATCTATCCCATGTGCTTTTCTCGGCTTCTCTGTCGAGCACAAAGGCTATCGTTGTCTCGACCTTCAGACATGACACGTTCATGTCTCTCGTCATGTCACCTTTGCTGAGCATATTTTTCCTTTCTCACAACGCACTACTACATCATCCAACACCCCTAGCTCGGCAAACACCCCCTCTCCCCGTCCTTTCCAACTATATACTCCCCTTCCTGCACCCCCTCATGATGAACACAACATACCACCAACAACTTTAACACCAGCCACAACCAATACCAACCCTCCCCCCACCCCACCCGAGACGTCCCCAACACCCTCGACCCCAACACCCTCGACCCCTGCTCCCTCCCCAACACCCCCGGTCCCTGCTCCCTCTCCACCACCCAACCATGCTCCTTCGTCCGACTCTTCCGTTGCGCCGGACTCACCCGTACCCACGTTACCCCCTCGTGCTATTCCTACAGCAGTCCCGATTAATGATCATCCCATGCGTACTAGGGCCAAATCAGGATTTCAACAACCACAAGACCGCCTAAACCTTCATACCACCGTATCTCTCACTTCCCTCCCAAAGAATTACAAAACTGCTCTACTTGATCCCAATTGGGCCGCTACCATGCAAGAAGAATATAATGCTTTACTTCAAAACAACACATGGCAACTTGTTCCTCGTCCTCCCAACACAAATATTGTTTCTGGCAAATGGATTTTTCGCCAAAAGTTTCACTCCGATGGGAGCCTCTCACGATATAAAGCCAGGTGGGTTTGTCGTGGCTTTTCTCAACAACAAGGAATTGATTACGATGAAACATTTTCTCCTGTTGTTAAACCTAGCACCATTCGTACCGTTCTTAGTGTTGCTGTCTCCTCTTCCTGGCCTATTCACCAACTTGATGTTAAAAATGCTTTCCTCCATGGTTCCCTTCAAGAAACTGTCTACTGTCAGCAACCTCTGGGTTTTGAAAATCCATCCTTTCCAACTCATGTTTGTCTTCTTGAGAAATCTCTCTACGGTCTTAAACAGGCCCCAAGAGCTTGGTTTCAACGCTTCTCCTCCTTCATCCAAACAATAGGCTTCACTCCATCTCTCTCGGACACCTCTCTTTTTGTGTATCATCAAAATTCCGACACTGCCTATTTACTTCTCTATGTAGATGATATCATTCTCACCGCATCCTCTCAAAATTTCTTATATCATATTGTCTCTCTTCTTAGATCTGAATTTTCTATGACTGACCTAGGACTCCTTCATCATTTGTTAGGCATTACTGTTGTTCGAGATTCCTCCACCCTTTTTCTTTCCCAACGCCAGTATATTCTTGATCTACTTAATCGTGCCGGTATGCTTGACTGTCAATCATCTCGCACTCCTGTCGATACTAGTTTTAAACTTTCGGCTGCCGGTGAACCCTTTTCAGATCCTACTCTCTATCGTAGCCTAACAGGTGCTCTTCAATATCTCACCATTACTCGTCCTGAAATCTCTTTTGCTGTTCAACAAGCATGTCTCTATATGCATGATCCACGGGTTCCTCACTATAATCATGTTAAACGCATTCTTCGGTATTTAAAAGGAACTCTCAATCATGGTCTCCACCTAAATAATTCTTCTCCAAACTCTCTTACCGCATACTCTGATGCAGACTGGGCTGGTTGTCATGACACTCGAAGGTCCACTTCCGGTTTTTGTGTTTTTCTTGGTAACAATTTAATTTCTTGGTCCTCGAAAAGACAGGTTACGGTCTCACGTTCGTCGGCCGAGGCTGAGTATCGCGCCGTGGCACATGCCGTTGCAGATACAATCTGGATTCGGCAGTTACTATCCGAGCTACACAAGCCTATTGAGCAGGCCACTATTGTCTATTGTGACAACATATCAGCAGTCTACATGACCGGCAATCCAGTTCAACACCGACGCACAAAGCATATTGAGATTGATATTCATTTTGTTCATGAGAAGGTCGCTCTTGGTCAGGTTCGGGTGCTTCATGTTCCCTCTACGGCTCAATTTGCTGACATTTTCACCAAGGCACTGCCTACTAAGCCGTTTCAAGATATTTGTTTCAGTCTCAACGTCGCCGAGCCTGCCGTTGATACTGCGGGGGGATGTTAGAGTAGTCTTTATCGTATACGACTCCTAGTCCAAGTCATCTTTGTAACCTTACCCCAAGTCGGGTTGTACCCTCTTATATACACTTGTATGCCGCACCAAATCAATCAATAAGAATCAGTTTTATTCATCTATCAGGGAGGAGCTCGGGCATGGCTGAATCCCCGATGGACTTGAGCGGCGACGGCCGGTCTCCGGTGAAGCAGGGGCACGGGGACGAGGAGTCACAGCTTCGTGCGTTTCCACGGGCACGCGGGCGCGTGGACGAAGGAGGCTGGTTGGTTCGGGGGCTGCTGGTTGGTGGATCGGGGATTCAGAGGAGAGCGTTGGTTGGGCAGAGAAGGATCGGAGAGATCCCGAGGTGGAAGAAAGGTAGCTGGATGGTGGCAGTGACGGATGAGATGGATGGGACAAGAGGCCTAAAAACTAGGGTTTGCCAAGTTATATATAGTAGGCGGGAAAAGGTGGGACTATTTGGACCCTCCGATCTTAACCGAACGGTCCGAAATAAATAGATTAGACGGTCCAAATGAGAAACTGGAGACATTTTTAGGATGTTTGGGGATCATCCGGACCAATCGGTAACGACAGCCCGGTTTGGGTTCGGGGTAAGTTTCGGACGCGCACGCGACCATAGGTGGACTGTGTAGGAGGGCTTGGACCGAGAAGAGGGAAGAAGCAGCCCGAGCTTGGTTTCTGGAACACCGAAAATGTCCGACGAATAAACTGGCTATAGTGCCGCTATATATTTAACAGTTGGGCTAACAAACGATCTCCGAATGCGACGAAATTTGGTAGACGGTCTACCTACACTATCATAAGACCGCACGCCAACTTTAACCCATTCCGAGAATATTTTTCTGGCCACTTCTAAAATAAATATCCGGAAGTGTCGTGGGCGCGTGCGAGTGTGTCTGGGCTTAGAACGGACAACGGAGAGACCTGGCAACCACGGACGAATGCAAGTTTTGAAAACTATGCTGATAAAATGCACATGATGACACGACAAAGTGCAACACGCAAGCAGATGACATGACAACAACGACGAGTAAAAGGAAGACATCTGGCGCATTGGTCTCGAGGTGTCACATCGGGCTAGCACAAGGATGACAATCTCGTCTTGAGCCCGACAACATATATCGTGAGGCAAAGGGAACAACAGTGTGACACACTGTACATGTTCGCCTAACCAGCTTCATAGTCTGCTTAGTGGTCGGCATGCCTTGCTAGAGGCCGCCACCAACCGTACAGGTCGGAGGTGATACGAACTGTGACCAAGCTAACTTGAACCTAAGGGGTCGCGCACTTAAGGGAAGGAACATGTGAGGTTGGATGCGACTCCACGATTCAGACTTGGTCCTACTCGAACTCGGATACAGACCGAACAGATTTTGGGCTTTAGGATTCGTGCGAGGCCCAAGTGTTGAGCCCGCGGCGGATGCCTATATATAGTGGAGGTGCACCACACTTATCAAGTTGATCGCTTCGACGCCGTTATTTGGGCTTTGCATGTGTTGTAACTAGACATCTCCACTCGCCGCCCGTTGTGTGATCGGACCTAGCAGTCCGCCGCACGGCGTTCCTCCTGCACGCGTGGATACTGTTAGAGATGGTGCGCTTGTGCCGCTTCGGCGAACCTGTTCGCGATATCCGATCGGCTACGTGGGAGATCGGCAAGGAGGAGACGACTTCGGGAACGCGCTGCCTCAACTCTACTTCTGTTGCACGACACTGCGCGTCTAGTGATAACGATCTGTGATCAATCTCCCTTAACATGTTCCTGAATGTTCTACGCGTAGGGAAGTTTTAATTTGCAGTCGACGAACACGACCACACGATCCTGTGTGGCATACCCAGCAGGCATCCCACATGATCCTATGTGGGTGAATATTAGAATTGCCCACACGTCCGGGCGCAGCTACTTCGTGCCACACGCCGAACCAACAACAACTTCTCAGCCCCACCCTGAACATGTGGCACAAAGCAATTTCGCCCTGACATTTCTTTAATTACCCGGGGATGACAACTTTAGTTGTAAAGCATGACAAATTATTTGTTTTGGATGACAAGTTTCGTTTTTTGGGTTTCGTTTGGGTTAATTATAGTTGCCATGTCTAATTAACGATAGTTACCACATGTGGTCAGTCACCCACACGGCAACGCAAATAGCTGTGCGCTAATGTACTGGATGATGTCCGTGGGAGCGGTTCATCCACACAACACTGGATGTTTACGTGGCTCTTCATCTAGATGCAACTGCTTAAGAATTCCTATAAATGAATCGAACGGCATCGAATGCGTGTGGACATGCGAATCAACCTGTGGTTGAGTTGGTTAGGTGGACAGTGGTATCCCCAGCCCACCAGGGTTCAAATCCTGGTGCTCGCATATATCCTGGATTTATTTCAGGATTTCCGGCGACATGCTTTCAGTGGGAGGAGACGTTCCCGTCGACTGCGAGGCGCGCCTATGGTGACTTCGTAAAATCTCAAGATGATATGCCGGCTCAGTCTCTCGGAGGTGCTCATAGGGGTAGGGTGTGCGTGTGTGCGTTCATAGGGTTGAGTGTATGCGTGTATGTATGAGCGCTTGCGTCTGTACTGTGTTAAAAAAAAATGCGTGTGGACATGCTGATAAGTGTGACATGTGTGAGCGTTATTATATTTAGGAAAATAAAAACAGCGATTAGATCTGTTGCTACGGTTGGAAGTCCGGCTTTCGCATCACCGTTAATGTTCATGGATGGGGTCATTTTCATCGATCCGTGTCCGATTTATGGTCGGCGTACAGATGCCTCGCAATAAGCCAAGTGGCCCCTTGAAAAAAACATCCCCTTCTCCTAGCCGTTGGTTCGACGACTGGAAGACCTAGCCCCAGCACGGCATGCCGCACGGCGATGGCCACACGACCCTCTCCTCTTCCCCGACCTATCCGCGGCAGACACGCGAGGGCACTCCGCGCCGCGCTGATTTGTTTCCGCCCCAGATTCGTTCTGGTTCGCGAGGTGCGCACGACCTGTATTATTAGAGCGTCCTGTTCTTCTGTTTGCTAGATTTACTAATTTTGCCCCAGATCTGTCCCCGCTTTTGCTGTTATTAGGTAAACGAAATGTACCACCCGCGTTGGTAATATGCATTGTTCCCTAGAAACATGGGATTGGAATCTGATTCCAAAGTCTGGGTCAACTTGAATTGGACTAGTTGATTCCATTCCAGTTCTAGCAGGTGGAGATTCTCTTATTTACCCTGGCATTCGTTTGGACCTGAAAAATTGGATTTGTAATCGGCTTGCATATTCCAGTTCTTTAGAATTTTGAACCCATCTCTGAAATCCAATTCAGTTCTTGGGAGGACATGTCCTTGTACTAGGACCCGTTTCATGATAGTACTTAGCATATCTGGGCAATATGCTTGTAGGCTGTAGCAAAGGATATAAGGGAAGGGGCTCATCGGATTAACAAGTTTTAACTGTTTGTGAATAACATCTCTTCACATCCCTCCGTGCCCGGAGGATCCTTAACGAAACTGTCTGTGAAAAATCACCTTCAGCTAGCATTGTATGAGTACCTGCCCCCTCCAATCTGGCAGACTGTTTCTGATGGGAGGGTCTAGAACTCTAGATTGCCCAGGTACACGAGTGCTGTCAATATAATGCTGCCTATTTGGAATTGAGGCATTATAATTTTTGATCTGGCTCCTAGTGTAGTAGCTACTGTTAATCAAGTTACCGTTCCGCCAAAGAGAGGGAGGTGAGGGTAGTAGGCCGGAGGTAATAAACTTGTGTCAAATCTTTGATGGGTGGCGCAATTGGAATTGAAATACCATGAGCCAGAGTCGGAGGAAGTGCAGCCTAACTTTTAGGGCTTTCTGCCAGAAGATTTTGTAGGAACTGTGTGGATCTACATTTGATTTGGTCATCGCGGGAGTATTTCATGTAGAGATGTTCTGCTATAAATCTATAATGCAAGTTGCACCTGGAGAATAACACACGACGAGCATGTTAGGGAATCAGAGTTATGTTTAGGATTGTCAGGCTGTCGTCAAATAAAGTACCCCTTAATTAATTTGGCTGGTATGTTTCCCTCATTCTTCTCTTGGAGTCTGCATGTACTACATCTTGAGTTGTATACAAGTTCTTCAAGGGCTCAAGTTGGGCTTAAGGCCCTGGCAGTGTGCCACCAATAATTTGGCTGGTATGAAGCCATTTTAAATGCTGGAGTATTTTTGTATTGATTTACATAAAAGAGAACAGAAAAAAACACCATGTTGGGGTGCACCAAGCTTGTGTGTTTATCTGCTAATCCGTGGGGTTGATCTCAAGTTCAATTGTGCGCAAGTGTGTGTGTGCGTAGTTCTATTCTTGCTGATTCCCTGCAATATCTGAAGGCTCAAGCATATACTTTCTCGAGGTTTCGTAGATTGCAGAGTCAGTAGTTAGTAAACATTGAACGAATATAACCGACACATCTTCTTATTTTACGCAATCTTGCCAATACTTCGACATGGAAGGGCCATTCCAGCCTGTCGTAGCACTTGAAAGTCCCTGCGATCCCATCTACCATTTTGCTGCTTGGCATTCTAGAGATTTCCTATTACCCTAAACTTTCAAATGTTGGTCAATACTCAATCGTAATATTTTTGTTCAATCAACTTGGTTGTTGAGCGAGCCTAATGTGGAAACCAAGATAGTTCTGGAAATCAAATTGCTTATACCAAGTTTCCAAGCTTCATAGTTTATAGAACCAATCAACTGGGATTATGGTAACACACTTAAAGAGATTGATTATATGCTTTTCGTAACAAAACATTGATGTTAATTCTTAGAGAGGATGGAGGTGAGGGAAAAGCTAAACGGAGAAAAAAATGAAAACCAATTAAAGAGCCTTAGACTGTCCTGATCCCTGATTGTGTCCATGAAATATCAGCAAAAGGCAGTTTTGGAACAGCTTTACTCTTGCTGGCTAAGTTTATTTTATCTTTAAGTTTCGCTAAAACCAATGAGATCCAAACCGAAGCTCCGCTTTAGAGTTTCTGTAAACTTGCCAATAGCCCACTAGTGTAAAATTGCCTACAATATACTATATTCAAGTTCTTGACTTGCAGCCTTCCAACATACTTCCAATGGATTGTTTTGATGTTTCCCTGCTTTTGGTGCGGTATAGTTGGTGGCGACTATTTAATAAACGATGTAATAAGGCTATATGCATCTATGATGAAGAGGCCGAGGGTAATAAAGGCCTCCATTATCTGTAAAAAAATGCTCTAGATCTCATGAGTTTGGCCTAAATCGATATGCTATCTCTTACCAAAACAATATATCAACAGCTGATAGCAAGTCACTGGGTTTAACCTTTGCATAAAGTAAATTTTGAAGCATATTGTGTTGGAGCACACGAGGTACAATTATCTTTGGTAACAAATGGAGATCAATGGTTCATCTCATAATTTTTCTTTTTGTTATTTACATCATACAAGTCTTTTTTTTCTACCTTCCAGTAAGTACAGTTTTATTCGTTATGTACATTGTCAGAGTTTGAGAGTTCTAATTTTCTTGCATAAAGTAAATTTTGAAGCATATTGTGTTGGAGCACACGAGGTACAATTATCTTTGGTAACAAATGGAGATCAATGGTTCATCTCATAATTTTTCTTTTTGTTATTTACATCATACGAGTCTTTTTTTTTCTACCTTCCAGTAAGTACAGTTTTATTCGTTATGTACATTGTCAGAGTTTGAGAGTTCTAATTTTCTTGCAGCTACGGTAGCCCTGCAACTGGAGGTCATTGACGAGGGCCTTGATTTGAAAGTCATTGTAATAGATTGGAGAAGAATATCATGTAATGTAATTGTATACACATCCTTCCAATCAGCACCTGTAGAAAATACAGAAATGTGATGCTGCAGAGGTCATATTGTCTTGCCAGTTCCATGAATGAAATACTAAGGTAAGATGGCCAAACTTGTTTCTCCTAACCAATTCTTTGGCCTTGTATATTTTCTTCACAGAAGTTATGTTTATCGTTTGCAAAAGTATAGTTCACTTAAAATATGATTTTCCAAATATTTACCCATCTTCCGATTCTCAGTGATCACTTAGGTCCAGTGTATCTATATTTGTAAAAAGAACACACTAAGCAATTAAGTTGATACATGCAATTTCTATTGTAATTAATTGCGACTGTTAGGGACTCATTTTGGACAAGTGCATGACTGATTACTTGAGTAGAGGGTTGCTGAGGATCATTCACAGCTAAAATGCACCTTCCTTAGTTACTAGCTTTCCATGATACCTCAAGGATTGTTATGTCCTTGCACAGTCATGATTATTTAGAATGGAATACTGTAGTAGATACATGGCACCATTATTGACGGTTTATGATGCTTTATTTTCATACATGAAGAAATGGAATTTGGTGTCATTTGCAGGTTCAACTATTCATTTCTAGTAATTTGGAAACTAAGTTTAAAGGAATAGGGACAGTAAATATAATAAATAGCGCAATAGTAATGTCAAGGAAAAGTAGTATACCTTGTTGTAAGTCCATGATGCATTTGCCCATATCACTTATTGGGTTAGAGTGAAATTTTAAGCGCTCATCTCCTTTGGAAGACTAACTTCCAGGAAGTACAAGCTGCCAATTGAAGTTTTATCGTATGTCAGGAGACATTTCCGAACATATTTGCACTGATGTGAGGGAAAATGTTATCTGGTATAAATAGTACTGGTACGTCAATTTATGTATCGGTGCATTGTTAGGTATGTTACTAAAATTAGGGCCTTTGTATCAATTCTTCGTCAAATTATGATCTTATATCACTACATGTTTCTGAGTTTTCTTCTGTATATTACTAATGCGGTCCCTTAAATTTGTGTGAAGCAGTTGTTTCTTTTGGGGGCATAAATATATGTAACGAGTCATGAGCAAAAGGTGTTCTGAAATCTTTTTAGATAGTTATATATTGTACTAGAATTCGTTAAGTTATAAAAAATATGAAGATACAAATTTTCATATAAGACCTTTGTGATTTTTGAGTTCTGACATACGGACACCAACGGCTAACATATTCAATATAGTAAGTTTATGCATTACTTCCATCTAGCATAGCATTCCCTACTATGAAGCCCTCACTGGATTGAAAGATCTTAATACGTAGGATTTTTTTTATGATTTCAACCGTTTGGAATTTGTGCAATAGGGGACCTTTTGGATCAAAGAATAAGACCACCAAAATTCCTGTGGATTCCTTTCCTTCACCTCATTTCCATAGGATTCCTAAGTCCTAACAGGAGGTTAAACCTCATGTAATATTCCTTTGTGTCTTGCATGCACCTTCTCTCTTTTTTGATTCTTGTTTACTTCCTGTGGAGTACCCAAACATCATCTGTGCAAATTCCTATGTTTTGATTCCAAAGTCATGACATTTCGGTGCTATGTGCTTCCCATTCCTGTGTTTCTAGAATATTGTGTTCCAGAGAGGCTCTAAAATAATATACAGAGGGTTCCCCTAACCTATTATGAATATATACATGATACATTGAGCCGATGTAATACTTAGATGTTCTCATTATTAGTTTTGACTAATTAATTTTGCTAGCTACAGAAGTATTGGACATAATCTTGTTGCTAGCACTTGGGGATTAATCAAAGATCAACATATAGTTAATGCTGGTAGACGTGATTTTTTATGTTAGCCAAAGTGTTACAAACTAGAAATGGATTAAAGTAAATCTGTACTTGTTTGATGTCTCAGACTTATAATAAGTTAGTTGCATGATGCATGGAAAGTTGTATGTAAGCAAGTGTTATAAAACTGCTTTAGTATATAGCTAGGATCTGCTAAAGATTGTCTCTAAAATTTTGGTAATATTCACCAAACTATGTTTACTGTTCTGTGTCTACCACTTATATTTTGGATAACTTTCAGAATCTTGCCACCATCTAGTTCTTTGTTAGCCAAATGCAATTTGTGGGAAAAAATCTTGTGTATCCAAATTGGGAGGTAGATTTGGTTGTAGTCTTGTAGTCAAATTTGACCAATTCTGGCTACAAGCTGACATGCATAACCCTTGGAAAGATGAATATACACACCTCACGCACATAAAAGATAATTGCCTTATGTAATTTGAATTGCATTGCATATCATATGAGTGTAACACACCTCATGGACATAAAAGCCATGCCAACGAATACAGCTTTCACAGCATCCTTGCGTCCAGCGTATTCAATTGCTAATGGTAGCATCTCATACAGTGTCAGAAATGCCATTACTCCTCCCACTGTACAAAATGGAAAATTTGAATAAATATTATGTTACTTACCAAAACTTATTAACATTTTTGAACTGTTCGTTACTCATTACCTAATCCAAGTAGACCTTCCAATATTTCTGGATTTAAGTTGCTCGGAAATAGGTATGCTGCAAGTAGCACAACATACGCCATGTTTGAGATACAAAAGAGGAAAATATAAATGAAGTGCACAAACTCAACCTAGGATGTTACTCACTGAAGGGGGGAAAATCTGCTTGTAATAAAGATAAGTTCTAGAAAAAGATTAGTCGCAACTGGTTGTTTGCTGTTTAATAAAGCTCTGCATCTTATTGATTAGAGTGTTTTTTAATGATCTACTCCCTCCGTCCTATAATATAAGATGTTATTACAACCAATGTACTCATATATTGATTGTAATAACATATTATATTATGGGACGGAGGGAGTTGCATGTACCACGATCCATTTTCAATGACTGAGCTTCTCAATCAGATAGTAACATGGATCAGTACATCATTACCTCATGGTGAAAACTCAATTGCTTTGAACAAGTCACTTGTAAATTGTAATAGAATAAGCGAAGACAACCTACCCACGATAATTACACCTATTGGTTCCGCAAAACCAGCAAGGGTTGCCAGTTTGAACGCTTGCCATTTGCTGCATCATAGACACAAAATAACAATATTATTAAACTGTATAAAACTGCAAAGCTTATTTTCTTTCCTAATCAGTGTGACTATAATATTTATGGTACATTTTATGTATTTTAGCAATTATACTCATTTTTCTTATAAAACAAATCATATGCTTCTTTAGGTAATAATTAGTTTGACTAACCTTTTGAATTAAACCAACTAAGCTGTGCCTGTTTTCTGATCATTTAGGTGAGTTTTTTTATAAAATATGCCTACATCAAATCAGCACTGTCATGTTAAAATATGTACTTCTTTGTTTAGCTGCAAGTCTCCTTAACCCAGCATTCACACAGACCAAGAAAACACTATATCTAATAAGTTGATGAGGAATGACCATGCATACCCCTAATAAATGAGATACTACAACTCTACAAGCACTTTACTCTTCCAGAGCACATTAAAGTCGGTGTAGAATGGAGTATTGCATTAACCTATTTACCCCTCGATGGATAGTTATTTTGAAGTTGAGACTTCTCAGGCCAGGGACAGTTAATAGTGAAGGCCTGAAGGGGTGAGTGTAAAATATATGATGCATATTGTATAATAATTTTAGTCAGTACCTGCAAGTGGCAAAATATGCAGGGAGAGCTACAGCAATACCCTGCACATGAACAGAAAATTGCTACAAGTATTAGCAGATTCTTTGGTCTTGTAAACTTAGCTATGTCATTAGAAACATACCAACTTTTCACAATAATCAGTTGTGTAAAACTTCACCCAATATAGTATTGTACTATTATGTATCTTCGATGACAGATCTGCTATGCATTTGCACCGTAAAAAGGTGGGAAGTATCTAAGTCCCAATTTTGTATGTTGGCGATTAATTGAGATTGGGAATGCAAGTTCCACTTCCAGTTTCCACCAAAACGGATATAGTTTAGAGTCATTGTAGATACTTAGATGACATTTTCTGCTCTATACCCATTCCCTGTTCCATCTAAAAGCTATTATAGATTTAATTACCTCCGGGATGTAGTGTAGAGCTATAGCAATAACCAAGTTAAGGCCAACACGGAATCCCTGAAAGGTAGATAAGATTAATGGGATATACAACATAAACTACTACTCTTCATTAGTCAGTGTCTTGCTCATACTTATTTGATATGTTGACAGTGTTATGGGCTAAAAATAAACATGCATCCAGAGTAACTGCAAAAATGCTATTCTACTATAACATGCACGAATGGAGATGCAATATTTTTAGACAAATGACCCGTAGACCGAAATATTAATATTTCTAGAACGTACTTATTCATGAAAATGACTGTGGAGTGTTCAATACTTCAATATGATTTATCAGGTAGTACATAAATGATAAATCAATAAAAATAATACTCCCTCCGTCCTGAATTACTTGTCTTAGATTTGTCTAGATACGGATGTGAGGTAATACCGTAATACCAGTCAATAATATACATAACATTAATTGAAATTTATGGTAAAAAATAATTCAATGGCAAAGGATAACATATACAAGCAATTTACTGGTTCTGTCAAATGTGATATGACTGCCTATAATATACTAGTATTTTTCTCAAATATATACCTTTGCGGTTCCAAGAAATGCTGCAGTACCCACCGGGAAGTTTTGCAAGCTCACACCAGCAACTGTTCACATGAGAACTTCATTCATGAATGTGATCATAAAAAATTATAAACTTGTAGGAAAGGGGCATATCATTGTGTATATGATATATTGTTCTACATAATTTTGAGAGCTTTCTAATTTCATGTGCTTGATTTATTTTAGATTTATTCTTCTATCACGTACTTTATGGAAAACTGCTGCTGCTATCACTTGCCAAGACTGAATTAGTTTTAGGTGTTCAACAGGTGCTGTTGAAATAGAACTATTTTTGATCATAATCTATTAAACACGGAACATGTCCTAAAGTTTTACTGCCAGCATCACTTGTTAAATCATGTCTATGGTCTTAAATTGTATTTAGGTGTTCAATCTGAAACCTTTAATCTAATATTTCTACACACTGTCTTGTATGAACATCCCCATACATTTGTTTGGAGTCAATATGCTCGAGCTCAGTACTAAAGTGTTAGGTGTAGTCATATAACAATATCATCTGAAGAACACCTATCATGAAAATGTATGGGGATGCGAAAATGTAGATTTCTGTATAATATCTTAAAGCTAGGTTCATGTTGTCAAAAACACTGATGCATTTTTGGTACTTGATGTTACTAGTTTTGCTTACTTCAGTGTCTTTTCTGTGCAATGCTATTTTTCATTTGAAAGGTTGAGTACACATGGATATATTCAGTTATTCAGATATTGAATGACTGATGAGTTATCTTTGGTTCCGAAACATCAACGTAAATGTGCAAATAGTTTGAGTAGAACATATTTTATATGAAGCTACCAAAGTACATCAGACTTACCAACTGCGGTGACAATTACACTAAAGATGACTCTTCTTCGGTGTCTCATCATAAGTTCCTTCCGTGCTGTACTGTTAGCAGTCTTCTTCCCCAAATGAAATAATCCTATGTTACTTTTTCGACAAATGCTGACTGAAAAAGACTGTTAGCAAAGTTGAGGGAATTTATACTTGTTTGTCGTTTTCATCCGGTGGACTGCATTCTGGCTCAGGGAAAATATCGGCAATTGCTGAAAATAGAAGTGCTCCAGCAAAAAACTGCAAAGTGAGGATGAAAAAGATAAGAAATGGTACAAATGCCTTGCAAAACATCTTGCTTAAAACGCTCACCCAAAGGTTGCCTTTCAGAAAACCAATTGCATTAACAGCATCATAAGCCAGGTCAAAGAAGGACATGCTCAACATGAGCCCAGTAGCAAATCCCTAAAAAGAGTTGTCAAAACAATTGTTAAACGTTGATTTGTGTATAAATAAACCTGTGTTGCTCTTTGGATGTGACCTTATGGTCAGAGTTAAGTAAATTGTTGTAGCATTTCACCTGTAATATCCCGAGTGTTCTGTTGTTTGGAGCATGATTTAGTATTGCCAGTAGTGCACCTGATGAGTAGCAATAAAGTATCATTGGCAAAAGTAGTAGGCAAATGCTAGCTATCAAAAGGTACAACATCTTGCATTTGATCTCTGCCTAGTCTATATCATTCCAACGCTTTCCAAATAAATTATGGGAAAGCTCCCATTGAGAAATAAAATTGCTTTTGGCTGTCACTTGAATGATAGCAATAATAGTATCTATAAAGCATCAGCTTATGGGCCCTCTATTCACGTTAGATCCTGCTTATATCATATTGGGTTGCTTACGAACTTAACACTTAAAAGCTTACTAACTAAACACTCGTCACTTTTAAAAGCTGGAGCGTTTTTCCAGAAAACTTAAACCTACACCTAAAGGCTAGTTGGTGTCGAGGATGGGTAGGGTGAGTCGGACACAGTGCAAAGATGGAGGGGGATACCAATTTGGGCGATGAGTGAGTGGATTCTGCCGTGGAAGCGGGTGTGCTGAACTAACAGGTAAGGACGTGTAATCCTCATGCTCATGTGTGCTTCATTGAAAATAATGTGTACACAAATTCTTCCCATTCTTGGTGTAACAGTAGTAGTCTATTTTCTCTCAGCTGTTAGATGCCAAGTATAAACTGAAAAGATTAATTACTCAATATTATGTTTCACTTTGAACAAACTACCATATTAACGACCCACATAACATTCTCACAGGATATATATGAATGCCCCATGGACCTTGTACAATTTCGTGCTTAAGATGTACTGTGAGCTTGATTGGAGCAAGTAAATGGAAAACCCACACTGCCAGTTACAGCTTTTGAAGGGAAACGCTAGCAAAGGCAATGCATGCATCAAATGAAACACTTGATGCCAATGATGAATACATGATAATAGTATGAACAGACAGCAGGAGTAAAGGGCTGAAGGAAGATGCATGTAAGCGTACCGAGGGAGGTGCTTAAGCCGCCTACGAGCGACAAGGTGAGAGCAACAGCGACCTTGGGATCCATATGAACAGACCGTCTTTCTGATGGAGATGTATGTGAACCTTTATATACAGGCCAGGATGGTGACTATGACGTTAGGCAGTCAAGGAGGCCGTGCGCGTGCGGCAACCGACGATGTAATTGAATGGGGAGAAGAGGGAGAGAGGGGTGATCAAGTGGAGCAGGAGACAGGGGTATATATCAGCTTGAACATCTGCTCAGGTAAGTTGAGGAGGGCAAGTTTGGAATGACTTGGCAAATGCTTGCTTGCTTGCTTGGCAGCTGCCCCTAATTCTTGGACTTCCTGGTGGTTGGGGTATGCCTGCGGGTAAGGCCATCGCTGTGAGGCAACTCTATGCTAGATTTCTTGTTTGTAGATGGGAAAAAAGCTGTTTAGGACTAGGAATCTTACAAGCTGACTGGCAGAGCCTTGCTAAAACCAGAAGGACATTTTTTTTTGCAGGGAATTATATCATGCAAGTATTGAGATGCATCTTTTTTGTCCATGAAAATGCAAACATATTAAATTCTGTTTTTTCGTTGTATAAATTGCTGTGCCATACGTGTTATATTGCTGCGTGTGAGGCCAAATCGTCTAAATTCTGTACCACATACGTAGTTATTAGCTCATGGTAATATTAGTGCATGCCATGAAACAGGCCTCTATTGTTGTAATGCGCAGTTGCATCACCAACATGATACAATAGTTAACTGATTGCAGATAAAAAGCAACCAAGGTGGAGCAAGCAGGAGGCGGACGTAACAAAAAGGACGGACGTCCCAAGTAGTCGAGTGCCGCCGGGTTAGATCAACTTTCGAGTTGCGTGTCAATGCTTGTTTGTTCCGTAGCAAGTAGGAATAAGTATGTGTCACAAAGTGAAGGAGAAGCGTGCGTGCGTGCGTGCCCCGAAAAGGGAAAGGTCGCAGCACCGGATCTGTAGCTGCTGCTGCTGCTGCATGCTACGTCGCGGTACACGAGCCTAGATCTTGACGCAGGCCGCTGTCGTCGTCGTCGTCGGTGGCGGTGGCGGCGGCGCATGTGGAGGGGAGGCGGGCGAGCATGCGGCGGTCGGCGCCGGAGATGGGCGGGCCGGCCAGGAGCAGGCAGAGGCAGGGCTGCCCCAGCTCGCGCACCGCCCAGCAGCACTCGTCGGTGGGCGGCGCCGGGCTGAAGGGCGCCACCGCCGCCTTGCACGGGATCATCAGCCGCAGCAGCGCGCCCAGGTAGTTGTAGCTGCTACTGCCGCATGCCGCCGTCGACTCTCCTCCTCCTCCCGCCGCCGCCGGTGGTGATTCTCCGACGACGTCGAGCGCCAGTGACAATGACACGACTAGTAGTAACAGGAAGAAGAAAAGGAGAGCTGGTTTGTCGTCACGACCCCGGTGAATCATTCCGAACAACAAACGCAAGCTTTGCTAGTGCAGCATGGTAAAATGCATAAATAAGACGTGACAGGATTGGTTATTTGGTTAATTAGGTAGGTCATGCGGTACGTCTTCTCTAGGAACCAATGAAGGAATGCGTGAGTGAAAATGCCCCCTTCGTATAACAATAAGGATTACTAGTTTATAGATGTCAAAAGAACAAGGACTACTAGTTTCATCCAATGCGACATGGAGTTTGTGAGCTCGAGTGAACGGTAAAATCCAAAAGAACTACATAGAAAGTTTAAGAAATTCTGATTTTCTTTTGCAAGAAACATTGGTGTTTTTTTCTACACGCGTGCAAATTTTTACAATGAAGTCACATTCATGGAGGTGTGGAGAAAAAAATATCGATGCTCCAAAAAGTGTGTTTTTGGAAGCATTTTGGAGAACTTTTTTTCCCACAATGTGATTTCATCATGAAAATTTGCATACATGTAGATAAACATCAATGTTTCTTGTAAAAGAAATCCACAATTTTTAAAATTTTGTTATTGTTCTTTTGGAATTTACTGTTCACTCAAGCTCACAATAGCACTTTTGCATCTAATGCAAATATTTACTCATACAAGCATTTGAAACCGCACTAAAACAATAAACAAGGTCCGGTTCAATGAATGATTCATATTCCCATTTTATTGCGTCAGTACCTACTGTGAGATTGACCGGCAAAGATGAATTGAATTACCCTACTTTCTAAAAATAATATAAATAAGCACTTTTGAAACTTTAACTATTTAAATATTTTTCAGAGAGTTGAGCTTGGCTAGGCTTGACTCGGCTCAAACCGAGCCGTCCCTCTGGTCACTTAACACATGAGGTGTGTTTTCCTTTTTCTTAAAATAGCATGGAATTGTGTTTTTTTTACCTTGGTGCTAATTGTTGTGTATTATGCAATTTTCCTCTAAATTATATTAGAATATTTCATCAGAATGCCAAATGTATCTTATTTTATTAAGAAAATGTTTTTATACAGAATGCATGCGCACATGCATAAGGGCAACTACAAGAGGAATGCCAAATAGGCGACACCAAATGTCTGTGGACATGTTCAGACGTGTCCGTAGACAGTGGGCGAGGCACTGACCATCCAACTGGAGCCATCATAAGTCCAGATCATTTGAAACGGATCGCGCACAAACATAGATGAAGTTGAAGCAAAACTGACGAAATTTAAACAAACTTCGATATATTACAACCAACATACAAATTTTAAACAAGTTCAATCTAAATTTAAACCAATCCTTACTAAAACTAGGCAAGGTACCGGACATTGAACTTGTTGGGGCGCCTCTGAGGCCATCAGCACCTCCGTCGTCATTTGCGTTGCTGTCCAAGACGTCATCGTCTAGTCTGGAGCATGTTGTGACCGATATGAATTGTGAGTGAAGTCTACCATCCTTCTCATAAGAGATCAACTTGTAGCTGTGTTGGATATCTTACACAATGGAGTGTGTTTTGGAATTTCAATCCTGGTACGCGTCGAGGGTGAGATCCTGTAGGAACGAGCTATGTCTACCAGAGTGGGGTGAATGGGGGTTTTAAATTTTCTTCGGAAAAATAAAAAAACTCTCGGAACCCAGCAACGGAGCGAATGACAACAGAGTACAACGAGCGAAAACAAACTAGTGAATGGAAACTAATAACATGCATCGAGGTAAATCACATGGGTGAAGCATTTCGAAAGTAAATACGGGGAGCAGAGGTGACCAGTAATTGCTCGATGGCGACAAGGAATTTGGTAGACCAGTTCGCCCTTCTGCACAAGGACTACGTTTGGTTGGAGGGGTTGTGACTTAACACGGAAGATAAACTCTCTTCGACCTATTCTCCTCGAAAATTGGTTGGTCAACCAATGCCGATCACTCGTGGTAGATACTTGAGGTGATCTCCGAACCTTTACAGACTTCTTCTTCGAGAACCACAATCACTCTTGGTCTCTGAAGAAATTGACACATAACCGTCTACAAAGTTTGCAGCTCTCAAAAGTAATAAGCGGAGCGTACTAGACTTAGATTCGAGTGATGCTGAACCACTATCTAATTTTTGGCTCTCGGGTTTTCTCTCGGTTAATTTTAAACTCAAATCACTCGTAGAGGGGGTTGCTCACAAATCTTCTCAGAATCAAATGGAGCAGCCACCGGACAATGCCGGCGTGGGGTGGCTATTTATAGCCGCAACCTTCCTTGGTGGGAAATCACCATTTTGGACACGCGGTCCAGCCAATGGCCAACTGACACGTTTTCAACGGTCGGATTTCAGAGAGCAACGGTAACATTACTTGAGGAACAAGTAATGCTAATTCCTCGGTCAGAAACAAATCTCTCACAGCGAAGAAGATCACAGTCTCTTGCTGGCAAGTATTTGCTCGGAACACAAAGGGATTTCTCTCGCAACTTTCATAGGATTTGGTTTTAGCATTAGAGAATGTAAGTAGGACTAGAGGGGGGATGACTAGACTACTTGACCAAATAAAAATCTAACATTTTCCCAATTTTAGTTGTTGGGAAATTTTAGCAACTAGCACAAGTCAAGCAATCAACCTACACATGCAATTCTAAGAGTGTAGCGGCGGAAAGTAAAACATTGCATATGAAGGTAAAGGGAAGGGTTCGGAGAGAGCAAACGCAATGATGACACGGAGATTTTAGTCATGGTTCTGATAGGTGGTGCTATCACACATCCACGTTGATGGAGATTTCAACCCACGAAGGGTAATGGCTGCGCGAGTCCACGGAGGGCTCCACCCACGAAGGGTCCATGAAGAAGCAACCTTGTCTATCACACCATGGCCATCGCCCACGAAGGACTTGCCTCACTCGGGTAGATCTTCACGAAGTAGGCGATCTCCTTGCCCTTACAAACTTCTTGGTTCAACTTCACAATCTTGTCGGAGGCTCCCAAGCGACACCTAACCAATCTAGGAGACACAACTCTCCAAAAGATAATAGATGGTGTGATGATGATGAACTCCTTGCTCTTGTGCTTCAAATGATAGTCTCCCAAACAATCAACTCTCTCTCACACTGATGTGGATATGGTGGAGAGATGATTTGAGTGGAAAGCAACTTGGGGAAGGCTAGAAATCAAGATTCTTGTGGTTGGATTGGAATGTCTTGATCTCAACACATGAGTAGGTGGTTCTCTCTCAGAAAATATAAGCGGGAAGTGTAGGCACGTTCTGATGGCTCTCTCTCGAATGGAGAAGGGGGTGGAGGGGTATATATAGCCTCTACACAAAATCCAACCGTTACACACATTTGACCCAACTCAGTCAGATCAAATAGATGAACTCGGTGAGACCGATTCAGTTCAAAATGTGAATGTTAGGAATCTCGGTAGGGCTGACTGGAACATCTCGATGGGACCGATGTGATAGGGCTAGGGAAAAACCTCATCTCGGTGAAGTCGATTGCTTGAACTCGGTGAGACCGATTTCAGCAAAGAGCAAATAGAGAGTTGGTTAAGCAAACTCGGTGGGACCGATCGCTCATTTCAGTGAGACCGAAATGTTACGAAAGGGAAACAGAGAGTTTGCAGGGCCATCTCAGTGAGACCGAGATCCGTATCAGTGTGACCGAGGTGTTAGGGTTTCTGGCGCCGGATAGAGTGTTTCGGTGGGGCCGAGTTTGACTTAGGGTTTTGGACATATTTGGAAAAGAGAGAGTGGCAACAAGTTATATATATACACTTTCTCCCCCTTTGGCAACAAGTTACCAAAAAGTTTGAAGACGCATAGTGTTATATGACACTCTAAGCACGATCTCCGGAGGCTCATGAAGGGGTCTTCTGGCTTGTTGTTCCGATGTGCGTAGACATGATACGTCCAAAACGTATCTATAATTTCTGCTTGCTCCATGCCTCTTTTGGGTGATATTGCTATGTTATTTATACACTTCCATACACTTTTGATCATATTTGGACTAACCTATTAACCCAGTGCACCCCAGTGCCAGTTTCTGTTTTCGGCTGTTTTTGTATTTCAGGTTTTCACATTACGAGAACTGCCAGAAAAAATCCAGAAAAATTATATAAAAAACCAGCGTTCCGGAAGCTTCCATGCGGCCAAAGTAGGGCCAGAGGGGACCCACAGGGGCTCCAGGCGGCCTGCCCACGCGGCCCTCCCTGGCCGCGCCGGGGGGGGCGCCTGGGCACCCCTGACCCCCTCTGATGCCCCCCTTTGGCATATATTTACACCGTGTCGCGGAAACCCTGATTCCAGACCCCTTTTCTCCAGACGCGATTCCGATCTCCGCCGCCATCGCCATCAAGCTTCGGGGGACCAGAATTCCTGCGCCGGCACCCTGCCGAGACGGGGAAGTGCCCCCTGATTCATCTCCATCGACATTGCTTCCTCCCTCCATGATGCGGGAGTAGTTCCTCCTCGGGGCTGAGGTTCTTACCAGTAGCTATGTGGTCAATTCTCTCTTCCATGATGTGATCTTCGTTGTGATCATAGGCTATGTTAATCTAGGGTGATCCCATGATATTTCCCCTTCCTCTATGTATTGGATTGATGTACTCACTTGTCTTTATCTAGTATAATCCCTGAGACCAAGGTGACAGCGGTCTATTGGACATGGATTAGAAAAGTATTTTCATGATATTTCCCCTTCCTCTATGTATTGGATTGATGTACTCACTTGTCTTTATCTAGTATAATCCCCGAGACCAAGGTGACAGCGGTCTATTGGACATGGATTAGAAAAGTATTTTCATGAGTGATTTCCTCTCTTGTGTGTTGATTGAAGATTGAGAGTCTCTTGGTGCTTGTCTTTGACTATCCTTTAGATATGTTGTGGTGATTGTGGGACTCTCTTTGGATGGCCGCGGTGACATTGGGAAATCCTTAGATTGAGAACTACGAACTTTGAGGTGTGCTTTTGTAGCCCTACATAATTCTCGTCCTCTCTTGACCACGAAGCAATGACCTCCGAGTGTGTCCCCTTTGCATGTTTTATGGGAAATATCATGTGATTCGATTATGTTAATGTTGTTGGGAGTTGCCACTAGTGAAAGTATGAAGCCTAGGCCTTGTTTCCACCATTGCAATACCATTTGTGCTCACGTTTACCACTTGTTTGCTTGCTGCACTTTTTATTACAGATTTATATTACTTTGTTTTGCCATCCATATCACTTGCCATTTAACATCTCTTCGCCGAACTAGTGCACCTATACATCTAACAAGTGTATTAAGTGTGTTGGGGACACAAGAGGCTTCTTGTATCTTAGTTGCAGGGTTGCTTGAGAGAGACCATCTTCAACCTCTACTTCCCTGAGTTCGATAAACCTTAGGTCATCCACTTGAGGGAAATTGCTGCTGTCCTACAAACCTCTGCGCTTGGAGGCCCAACATAGTCTACAAGAGTAGAAGCGTGTGTAGACATCAAGCTATTTCTGGCGCCGTTGCCGGGGAAGTGAGTGCTTGAAGGTATATTTTTAGATCTTGCAATTAAATCTTTTTGTTTCTTGTTTTTATTTCACTAGTTATGTTTATGGAAAACCGCATTCTTAGTTCATTGCTTGTGGGAAGACGCCCCACACCTGTGGTGGTTGCTCCTCCTCCTACTGAAATTGTGCCCTATAAAATACCGGCTGGTATTATCGATTATATTTTGGCTAATCGCTATGCAGGAGACAGACATCCCGGTGAACACTTGCTATATATGTCACAACTATGTTCATTATTTAAGCTTGCAGGTGTATCAAGGGAGTTTGTCATGAGGAAATTGTTCGCCGTATCACTTATAGATAAAGCTTCAGATTGGTATAAGCTTCTCGATAACTCACACTTGCTTGATTGGCAAGAGCTTATGTCTCTCTTTTATACTAAGTTTTATCCTCTTCATGAAATTCATCGAGACATGAACTATATCTATAACTTTAGGTCTCGTGACGGAGAGAGCGTAGCTCAAGCTTGGGGGAGACTGAAAACGTTAATGCTAAAATGTCCTAACCATGGGCTCCCCAAAGATGCTTATGTGGAGAGTAAGAGTACCTTTTTGCATGTGGATCATGGTAACAATGCTTTATGTGATGCTTATATTGTTGAGTTTATTCGTGATCCCACTGAAAATTATTATGAGAAGGGAACATATGCTTATAGATATTTCAATAATATTAAGTTCCCTCTCTTTATGTTGAAGGTTTTGAAGCTGCACTTGTTTTGTCTTCCTATGCTTATTGCTTTGTGCTTCAATGAATTATTCCATTGCAATATTCCTATGCATAGGAAGCATGTTAGGCTTAAATGTGTTTGGTATTTGCTTCTTGATGCTCTCTTTTGTTCTTCAGCTCTTATTCCTACGAGAGCATCATTAAAGTCTTAAGCCTATCTTTATGGCTATAAAGAAAGAGCTCTAGGGAGACAACCCTTGTTATCTTTGCTTTCAGTTTTTAGTGGTCTTGATGTTTGTTACTACTGTAGCAACATCATTGTATCTTTATTTTTCAGCTTTGTGCCAAGTTTAGCCTCTGATTGCAAGGAAGTTCAAAAGTTGTGACGTGCAGTCCAGAAAACAGATTCTGTCCTTGGACAGAAAAATTCGTATAAAATCACTAGATCATCTTTTTGGTCTGAATTTTTTTGACAGCGTGCTCTATACAATTGGCTTTCGGGCGTCTGTTCTGAGTTTTTTGATTTGAGTTGCAGAAGTGCCCCGAACAAATCATTTACTACCTGATGGTCTGTTTTCACAGATTATGTCCTGTTTTGCCTTTCCTTCGTTTTGCAAACCTTGAGCTTGCTTTTTCTTTGCAAAAACCTTTTGGCAATCTTGAGAAACAGTAGAACTTCAAGAATATATTTATTTCCAGCAAGGTACAATTATTTTATTATGGGTACTAACCTCGCTAATCAGATTATGATGAGTTATGTATGAAGGGAGTTTTCAAGTGTGCGAGGGAAGATGATAAAAAGATTCAGGAGTGTCAAACACTCAAGCTTGGGGATGCCCCCATGCACCCCCAAGAAATATTCAAGGAGACTCAAGCGTCTAAGCTTGGGGATGCCCCCGTGCATCCCCTTCTCCATCAACATTATCAGTTCGTCCTTCGTTCCACTATATTTTAATCACTTCATGTGTTATGTGCTATGCTTGGAGCGTCTTGTTTTAGTTTTCCTTTTAGTTTTCTTTAGCTTTTCATAACGAGTTGGAACTCAGCTTTCTTTATGTGGGAGAGAAACACGCTCCACTTCTACCTAGAACATAACATAGAATTTGCATGTCTATCTTTGCTGTGTGTGTTCTTTGTCTTTCAATAGCTACTATCATGCTTAGCTCTTAACTTTCATGCTTATCTTTTTAAAGAGCTTTTGTTTAGTTGGTTGCTTGAACTCTCTTTAGTTATCATGTTTATCTTATTAAGAGAGTTTGCTTCCGTTGCATTGGTTGATATGTCTATGATAAAGATGCTACGTGCATAATGGCGCTTAGTAGTTCATGTTTTCTTATGGTTAGTCTCAAATAGCTGGGGGGGTTCCCAATGTGTTATTGGAGTACCAACATGATTTGTTTGCCTATGATGTGGTATGGTTTAGTAATATCTTCCTTCAAAGAATTTATTTTGATTGACTTGGCGTATGCTCACGCATATTTAAGACTGTAAAGAAAGTCTGTCAAGCCTTGATGATCTTTTGTTTCTGAGTAGCGATATAACTTCCATGCCTGATTCAATGTTGCTTTGTCGCTCTGCATGATTATGACCGTCATTGCTCTCTTAGTTGGTCGCTCCCAGTCTTTTGCTAACCTTCGCCTGTACTAAGCGGACTGACTGCTTGTGCATCCACATCCTTTTAATCCAGTTATGCCATATGAGTCCACCATATCTTCCTACATGGTATTTACCTGCCATTCCTAACGGAGACTTGCATGTACCATCTCGAAATTATTCAAAGAAAAAGCATTCCTATTTTGTGCCTTTGTTTTAAGTTCATGAAGAAGTAGTAGTTAATTCATGATCTTTTTAAGTTGGACAAGCTTCACCCCGGGATTGCATGTATAATGTGCAAACCCATAATACGAGAAGGAACTGGCATTGAGTGCGCCCGGCTCAAAAAGATAATATAACAAACAAACCCTCCTTCACGCTTTGTTCATGAGAAATCAGAAAACTTTGGCAGTGATAAACAAAGGAGATTAAGAGGATGTGATCGTCCTCATTCGGGAGCCGTTCCTCGAAACTTGTCCATCTCAAGAAGTGATTGAGTTGTCTGCTAGCATTCGTTGACGAAACATGCATGATCTAAAAAGATTATTACCTCTGTTTTAAAACCAAGAGCTCTGGTACATGTTTTGTCTTTGTTTCCGACTACGGGGTTTCAACCTTGCCAACAAAAGCCACGGTTCGACAGTCTCCACCTTCTTTTAAAAGCACCAACTACTGAGAGCATGATTGTCATTCTGAATGTAATGTGCATTGTCCCAAAGTAGCATTGTCTTTTGCATGATTGTGATATCGTTTATTTTGAAATCATTGTATCTAGTCATCACTTAAACCTTGGAGGTGCCCCTGCATTTATGTTTTGCTTCACTAAAGGGGGCAAGCTAGATATCACTTTATCATATTTGCACATCATGTTCATTACGAATCTATTTGATGTTCCAATATCGTATTGTAAAACTTTCAGTTCTTTGTGATTTTCTCATGAGGCAACTTAATTACTATAGATTCATTGTCTCAGTAAGCTTTTGTCATATGACTATGAAAAAGTCCTATATGGTTAATAGCATGTCACCACAGAAATTATTCTTGTTATCATTTACCTACTCGAGGACGAGCAGGAATTAAGATTGGGGATGTTGATACGTCCAAAACGTATCTATAATTCCTGCTTGCTCCATGCCTCTTTTGGGTGATATTGCTATGTTATTTATACACTTCCATACACTTTTGATCATATTTGGACTAACCTATTAACTCAGTGCACCCCAGTGCCAGTTTCTGTTTTCGGCTGTTTTTGTATTTCAGGTTTTCACATTACGAGAACTGCCAGAAAAAATCCAGAAAAATTATATAAAAAATTAGTGTTCCGGAAGCTTCCATGCGGCCAAAGTAGGGCCAGAGGGGACCCACAGGGGCTCCAGGCGGCCTGCCCACGCGGCCCCCCTGGCCGCGCCGGGGGGGCGCCTGGGCACCCCTGACCCCCTCTGATGCCCCCCTTTGGCATATATTTACACCGTGTCGCGGAAACCCTGATTCCAGACCCCTTTTCTCCAGACGCGATTCCGATCTCCGCCGCCATCGCCATCAAGCTTCGGGGGACCAGAATTCCTGCGCCGGCACCCTGCCGGGACGGGGAAGTGCCCCCGGATTCATCTCCATCGACGTTGCTTCCTCCCTCCATGATGCGGGAGTAGTTCCTCCTCGGGGCTGAGGTTCTTACCAGTAGCTATGTGGTCAATTCTCTTTCCCATGATGTGATCTTTGTTGTGATCATAGGCTATGTTAATCTAGGGTGATCCCATGATATTTCCCCTTCCTCTATGTATTGGATTGATGTACTCACTTGTCTTTATCTAGTATAATCCCCGAGACCAAGGTGACAGCGGTCTACTGGACATGGATTAGAAAAGTATTTTCATGAGTGATTTCCTCTCTTGTGTGTTGATTGAAGATTGAGAGTCTCTTGGTGCTTGTCTTTGACTATCCTTTAGATATGTTGTGGTGATTGTGGGACTCTCTTTGGATGGCCGCGGTGACATTGGGAAATCCTTAGATTGAGAACTACGAACTTTGAGGTGTGCTTTTGTAGCCCTACATAATTCTCTTCCTCTCTTGACCACGAAGGAATGACCTCCGAGTGTGTCCCCTTTGCATGTTTTATGGGAAATATCATGTGATTCGATTATGTTAATGTTGTTGGAAGTTGCCACTAGTGAAAGTATGAAGCCTGGGCCTTGTTTCCACCATTGCAATACCATTTGTGCTCACGTTTACCACTTGTTTGCTTGTTGCACTTTTTATTACAGATTTATATTACTTTGTTTTGCCATCCATATCACTTGCCATTTAACATCTCTTCGCCGAACTAGTGCACCTATACATCTAACAAGTGTATTAGGTGTGTTGGGGACACAAGAGACTTCTTGTATCTTAGTTGCAGGGTTGCTTGAGAGAGACCATCTTCAACCTCTACTTCCCTGAGTTCGATAAACCTTAGGTCATCCACTTGAGGGAAATTGCTGCTGTCCTACAAACCTCTGCGCTTGGAGGCCCAACATAGTCTACAAGAGTAGATGAGTGTGTAGACATCAAGACGGCGTGGAGATGAATCCATATGCAAATGCCTCTGAAGAAGTCTGTGCAGCTGGAGGAGTTGACAATGGAGGTACAACTGTGGCAGTGGGTGCAGGTGCTGAAGTGGTAGTCCTGGAGTGTGTTGCAACTGGCACAACTAATGATCTGTGTGCCCTTGGCAGTCTCTGAAATGTGTCTGTCGTGCGTCTATCATCCCTGTCCTTAGCATCCTATTGAAGCCTCTCCACAACAATTTGAATCTCAGTGACCTTCACATCTAGGTCATGCATCTTTGGCTCAAAGATCCTCTCAAGACTCTCCTAATTCTGAGTCAAGGTGGCCAATATATTCTCAATCCTCACGGTGGCCTCAAGAAGATAACTGAGTTAATCTTGCTTGGTCTTGAGATTCGCAACTGAAGCATCTAGGGCACTTGCTGCCTTTATTGCTTTTGCAGCCTTTGCTTTCTTCTCCCGGGCTTCTGCACATGTAGGATGTGAAGCATCCATGACAACCTCGTTGTCCTCAAAGTCTGGCCTCAGGGGAAGATGCTCTTTTTCCAGTAGATATGTCCCAGTTCCCATCTTGGAGTTGATCAAAGTCTGAATGTGATGGGCATATCCACAAGACCTCTTCTGGTCTACTGATGTTCTCTTCACGGTCTCTACAATCAAGCTCGTCACCTTGAATTTTTGCGGAACATCAAACAAGTGAAGTAGGCTGATGGAGTGACCATGAATCATCCTATGATCTCCTGACTTGGGCAACAGAGTGTGCCTCAAAATTGTGTTAATGGTGGTCAAACCAGCAAGCAAATAGTAAATAGATCCAAACTTGTGAGTCTCCAAAGATGCATCAGGGATAGGCTTGTACATGTTAGGCATGGAGTTGTGATCCTTCCTAGGCTTACTGTACACATCAAGATCATCTTCAGCTTCCTTGGGGGCATTGATTAACTTGGACCATTCTGAGATTGATGACTGATGTTTGGTGCCTTCTGTCATCCATACTATCCATCCATCAGGGTAGAAGTGAGCTGTGGAATAGAATTGTATAACCATCTCATCATTCCACTTTGTCAACTTTTGACAAACAAACTTGTCGACACTATTCAACCTGAAAATTTCATGCACATGGGGAAAATGATCTGCATTGTTGCCAATGTATTTCCAGTCCACCCATTTCATATCACAGACAATGGGTTTCTTGTCCAAGAGGACAGTCTCATAGAAGTCCAGTTGTTCTCTGGTATGAAAGCGAGAGTCCACAACAGTCCTTCTCCTGGTGGCATATGGATCAGTCTTCCTCCATTGTCTCAGACATGCATCTTTTCTAAACTTCATGTTCTCTACCACAGGATGATCATCATTGTTGTATGGAATCTTGGGCTTGAGTTTCCTGAGCACTATTGGCTCATCATCATCTTCTTCTTGAATTTCAGGCACAATGGCCTTGTTCTTTTCTGCAGTTGATATATTCCTTGTTGATCTCTTTGGAGCAGTTGTCTTGGGGGCTTGAGCTGGAGTTGAAGACTTAGGGGCAGACTTGGGCTTTGAAGGAGCAACCCCAGTCCTGATGGCATCCCCCATTAGCTTCTGTGACTTGGCAGGAGGTGCAGCATGCTCTTCCTCCTCCTCTTCTTCTTCATCAGAAAAATGCTCTTCAAACTCAGCCATATGATCTGCAAGTTTGCATCATCTTCCTCTTTTCTCTCTCTTTCTTTTCTTTTCCAGCACTGCTTGCTGGCTATGCTTGTTCTTGAGCAACAGTGGATTGCCTAGCTTTAGACATAGGATTCCTCGTTGCAGGACCCTTCTTGGAAAGTCCTGGCTTGGTAGCACCAGCAGCAGCATATTCCTTCACGAGCACTTGATTCTTGGAGGTCACTTCCTCCTCAACCACAAAATCTTCATCTTCAAAATGATATGTTCTTTTTCTTTCTTTGCCTAGTAGCTGCCTTAGGCAAACTGCTGGGAGTGCTTCTGCTTCCATCATCAAAGCTGCTAGAGGGACTAGCGCCCTGACTGAGATTGAGCTGCTCTGCAGACCTGTTCTGACTGTCACTAGCCTCTGACATAGTTGCAATTGTCCCTGTGAATAGTTGGGTGTGGATAGAGTAGATGAGCATCACACAATACAACTTATTTTTGTAAAAATTGAGACAAAAACTTAACTTTAGTTTTCTGCAGAAAGCATTTCGGAGCTACCGATTTGACAAACTCGGTGACACCGAAGCACTAACAGAGTCTAAACATACAGTTCCGGTCAGACCAAAATGCAGTTTAGTGACTCCGATGTGCTAGGGTTTCACGGAGGAAGTTATTTCGGTCTCACCGATAAGTACACTTCGGTCAGACCGAGTTGTACATGTGCAATGGCCTGGGCCAATCAGTGTGACCGAAATCCTCAGACCGGTCGGTCCGAGATGAGTTCAGCAGAAACCTAACCCTAAGTTTTTGCATCAAATCTATTCTAGGAATTTGATTGGTGGATAGATTGATCTCATACATGGGAATACCAAAGGCAACATACTTTGTGCAATAATCGGAGCAATGGAAAGCACAAAGGGTCAAATCCATACCCTAACTTGGTGACGGATTGCTACGGCAGCAACGGCGGTGAAGATTCCGTTGACGCGGTGGAAACCAGTGGCGAAGGGTCACTAGCGACGAGGGCGATGATCCGGAGACCAAGGGGGCGGCAGTGTTGGGGCGTGAGCTTGTGCGATTTGAAGTAATTTTTAACCTTACGGGTACGCGAGATATAAATACCCGACGCTGTCGGTGGTGCCGAGTGGAACGTCTCGGTGGCACCGAGATGCAAAACTGCTAGCAGTTGCTGCAACTCGGTGTGACCAGATCGTTCTAATCTGTGGCACCGGAATGAAAACCTATATCAACTTAATGGTTTCGGTAAGACCAAATGGGAAAGGTTGGTCTGACTGAAAATCATTAGAAGGTTTTGGAAGTTAATCCCTTGACGGATCGGTGGCTCCGAGTGCTCCTCACCCGGAGGGTCCGAAGGTGACTTGATCAAACTTTGTGATGTAGCATGAAAAGAGTTTGAGACAAGAAAAATCATAGATAGCTAGAGGGAGTACTTAGGCATTCTTGTCCATCCATTTGGCAGAAGAAACGCCAAACAACCAAAACAACAAATGAATGTCCTCGAATGAAGAAAATTATGCAACCAACATGCTCACACAGTAAAATAGCAAATGAAACATGTGACAAAGCATGCACATACACTATAGCATCTATCAAGCAATTGGCGATGACTAGGCCATCTATATATGAGTATATTTACTTAGGAGTCAAATGAGAACATTTGATCATAGGTCATACTCATCATTTAAGCACAAGTGGGGTTACCACTTTTATATAAAGCATTGATGTGTTCACACCATTAGAGTTGCTTTAGCTCAATGTTTAGAGCAAAGCTCCCCCTAGATGTGATACCCCCCTAAGAGGGATGAACTAACCTTGGGTTTTGACGATGATGACTTCATGTAGATGTTAAAGATGTGGATGCTCAATGTTGATGTAGATCATTTGGAGCAATCCATTGGAGAGATTTGCACTTTCAATACCTACATGGGTTAGTCCCACAAGGAACATACAAGGATATCCATAAACATAGAGTGAAACACACATATGATGATGTCCATGAAAGCATTAGGTCTGTACCTTGTCTTACCAACAAGAGGGTTTGTGACTCCATGAACTAGTGCAAGCACTACAAAAAAACACTTCCATGATAATACATGTTTGTCACAGTAGGTTGCGTTTTTTGTCATGCATGTACATCCATGACGATTTTATGACAAAATCATGATAGTCATACCAGTGCTGTCGTAGAAGTGTTCCATGACAATACCAAAATTATCATCATGGAAGTGTTCACTTCCATGACGATAAATAGCGCGTCATGGAAGTGTTTTCGTCAAGGGTAACCAACACGCGACATCCATCGTAACGGGTCACCGTTAAGCTATCGGGTCCGGTTTTGGATCCGATAACCGGCTAACAGCGAGGACCAATGGGAATTTTCCATGTGTAAAATTCTCATTGGCCAAAGGAACCATGTGTCAGCTCCACGTGCGGACATATGTCAACCAACCAATGGACATGAGGCGCCAATGATACGTCGACACGTGGCATGGCCCAACAGGGGCCCATTCAAGTCAAAAGGTCGGCCCGTTTGACTTGGTCAAAGGATAACGGGCCGGCCCATCGAAAGCCTGCTAACGGCATGCTCACATATAGCCCATTCAGGCTCGATAACTCACGGCCCATTATGGCCTTTTTGAATTTGGCCCACTAGCTTCATGTGGGCTGTCCAATATGATTCCAGTCCATTGTAACTTCCGACCCATGTACGACCCATGGCGTCTTTCGGCCCATACGAGGCCCTTTGTAACTCTTGGCCCATTAACGACTCGTAGTGAAACTGGCCCATAATGAACAGTATATCACTTCATACCCATTAATGACCCATTACTCCATTGGGCCATTCCCAGCCCGTGTTATCTTTCGGCCTTTTAAGGGCCCATTTATTCTTGGGATGATTTGCAACATTTGGTAGCTTACGACCCGTTACTTGCCTTTTCCGCTTTTGTGCCAAATTAAGCCCGTGGTTAAAGTCGGCCCATTTGTGGCCCGTTAATCCATTGGGTCATTTTCACAGCGTCATCAAATATGGCCCATTAACGGCCCGTTATGCCCGTCGATAGAATTAAGCCTGTTATACTCGTCGGCCTCTTAAAGGCTCGTTATGCTCGGCCCCTGAACGGACGACTGCCACTCTAGCCCGTTTATGGACCATAATGTGGTCCGTTATTGGCCCATTTTTGCCAATCGGTCATACGAACCATAGAAGGCCCATTGATTCTATGGCCCATCAAAGGCTCGTAGTTGGCCCATGGTCACTACAGCAGATAGCAGGACCATGGTGACAACGGTCTGTATGTTGCCCACGTTTATTGTGGCCTAGTTTTAAATAATAGGTTAATGTGGCCACTAGCACACCGCAAAAAAAGAACTGCACTGACTACAAGCAAACAAATAAACAAGACAATAAGGAAATAAATAAGAAAGCAACATACACTAGGCTATTGCGGCTATTACACATATTACAACCAATGGGCATCAAAGTTCGCCACTAGTGAAAACATGGGGAACAAAGCAGCATATTACATACACTGGTTGTCAAAGTTGGAGACCAATGCAAATAAACGCCGCAGCAAAACAAGTACATAACTGAAACCACTTCACAAGAGTTCAAGAAACAATATCCTCGGCATCCACCATGCTAGCAAGACACTTAGCAAGCTTATTAGCTTTCTCTTGTTTGGCCCTTAAATCCTCCAGCGCTTGCTGTTTCACTAGAAAGTATGCATTTGAATTCTCCAGGGACTTCCGTAGTCCTTCGACTTCTTGTCGTAGCACAGCTGCTCGATGTCTTTCAGCTTGTAGTTGAGATTCAAGAAACCATATTGATTCAAACAGTGAGTTCGAGGAGCTTGTGCCAGCGGTAGTGTCCAGTAACTCGAACAGTACACCAAGACAGGACTTTGGGGTTGTCTCACTGTCTTCAAGATAGTTTTCCTTAGTTGTTTTATCAGCTTTCTTGGAGACTAACAGGGATGTATCCCTATCTTGAACCTTATCTGCATTACTTCCTTTACCATTGCATAACGGGGTACTCTTCTCCAATATTTAGTCTGCATTCTAAAAGAGAAACAAGCAGACACATCACAGCTTTAACATGTATATGAAACTCATTTTGGTAAATAGGTTCAGTAGTAAGGTGGACAAGAAAAGAGCATGAAACCAACATATATCCATGTACTATGGTCACTGTATGGTCTATATCATTCTAGTTTATGTTGCCAAATCAAGATATAGACAGTTCAAATCATATCTGTTTAAGACAAAGCAACATATACATAATATAAGTGTGGAAAACTACACAACACTAGCAACACTTGTAATGTGCATGACATGAGAACATAACTGTTTATTCAATTGAAACTGAAACCAACATAGAGCAAGTTACAATAGCAAACCAGTTAAAGAAACAGGTTTAAAACAAACATGTCGCGCCATTGGTGTTTCAATTGCATCCTTAAAATTTGAAATTAGTTGGTATGAGTAAATGTAGTGATGCAAGAGCAAAGGAGTATGAACCATAGCTACGGAACCTGACATGCGAACAATTCTTCTTCTGCTTTAAGCGTTGACTTGGGGTTCAGAGTGGTGGTTCTCGTGCTTTGGGCACTGCAGTTGCCTTACTAACTGCTCGTGTTTGGGTGCTCTGTGGTGGAGACGGTGTTGTATCAACTGGAACTGGGTTACTATTTGCTGGGGTTAGGGGTTAAAAGGGGTGTAGCTGGTTCTCTGTCCAACTGGGTGGAGGTACAATCTGTGTGAGTCTGGGTTATGTGTGGTGGGGCTGGTTCTTGAGCAAGTACAACCGTGGTTCTACTTGCATCAACGGGTAGCACTATCGTTTCTAAAGATCGTGTTTTTACTCCCATATATACTGCCATCACCCTCTCCAATTCAAATGAATGATAAACAAGAAAAGTAATTGAATGTACAAACATTGTATGATAGACATGTGCAATGGATAGTAGGGAAGAAAATAGGCCACAAAATAATTCACATTTATGTTGTCTAACCAAACAGGATAGCATGACACAATTTCACATATATGATGGCTAACTAAACAGGATAGCATGACACAATTTCACATATATGATGGCTAACTAAAGAAGATAGAATGACATACTTCAAAATATGATGACTATGGAAACATGATGACATGATATAACTATACGAAGTGTCTATTAAAGTGGTTGGCATACCATAATTCACATACATGCCGTCAATGGAAACATGATGGCATGATATAATTCATGGATAGAATGACATAATTCAAAATATGATGACTATGTAAACATGATGAGATGATATAACTATATTATGTCTCCAGAAAATGGGCTGGCATGCCATAATTCAGATACATGATGTCTATGTAAACATCATGGCATGATATAATTCAAATATATGATTTATATACTAAGCAAGTGAGCAGAGGGCAGTCGCATATATGATGTGTAAACTAAGCAGATGGCACTCGGTATTGTGTATATGATGTAAAAACTAAGCATTGCAAGACAACATATGCATGATATGAGTAATATAACCCTACCAAGTTTGAGCATACACCTCAGGGGGAAACCCTGCCAAGTTTGAGCATACACCTCAGGGGGAAAATAGGACTGGTCATCTGTCTCTGAATCCTCCTCTAAGGAGCTATCTGTAACCAGCAAGATATCTGCTTCAGTAGGTAGCATTGTGAGCTCTGAAGAACTTGTTTTCACTCCAGATTTTTCCATCACCAATTCAAATGACTGGTGCACAGGAAGATTAGTTGAACATACCAACATTGTCGACAAATGGAATATGTAATACAAAAAAAAAGACGGCATGATATAATTCACATATATGATGCTTGGGTAAACAACATGGAATTGCATAATTCACATATATAATGCCTTGCAACAAGATATCATTGCATAATTCACATATATAATGTGATGCAACAAGAGGGCATTGCATAATTCACATATATGGTAATTACACACTAAACATGTGGCATTCACACAAAGCATGTCTACACTAAGGAAATGACATAGCAATGCAAGACACCATATGCACAATATGAGCAATATAACCATGGGGGAGAAATAGGACTGGGCATCTGTCTCTGAATCCTCCTCCGAGGAGCTATCCGTAACCAATAAGACATGCGCTTCATTAGATAGCATTGTCTGCTCTGAAGACCTTGTTTTCACTCCAGATTTTCCCTTACCGTGTGGATGGCTAATGCACAGGAAGAGTAATTTAATGTACTAACATTTTTGACAAATTAATACGTAATAAAAAAGGATGGCATGATATAATTCCCATATCAGATGACTGGATAACCAGGATGGCATTGGAAAATTCACATATGTGATCCATGGCTAAACAAGATGGCATTGCATGGTTCACATATATGATATAGAAACTAAACAGATGGCATTCACGCAAAGCATGTCTAAACTAAGCAGATGACATATTTGATGTGTAAAGTAAGCAATGCAATGCGCCATATGCATGATATGACCAACATCAGCAGGCCAAGTTAGAGCAAAGACCTCAAGGGGTAAACATGAGTGGTCTGCTCCCTTTGAATCCCCTTCTGAACAATTATCTTCCTCTTGATTACAATCTGGAACGGTGGGAGGGGGGCTGTCTTTGTGCCCACCATTGAGTGATGCCTGCATGACAATTTATTGCCACACAAGCCTCGTCTCTTTTGTTCTACATGTTCAGTACCATTGTGTACAATAACTGATATGCATAGGAATAAAACATAGTGAGATTATGTAAGGAGTGCATGTAGAAATCCAGAGTGATGGTAGCTACTTATGGATAGACCCAAAACCAATGATAGCAGGCAGATAATAGCTTCAGTTAATAAATACAGATACTGGCTCCTTTACTGTTTGTTTCCCACCCAACATGAAACACATAGTAGACACCGAGATTGACCAGATAGTAGACATGTTCTAATTGTTGCTACCCCGATATGTACCCCACAACCATTTTAAAACTCGAGTTTGAGCATTAGTTTGGACCAGACTCGGAGTTTAAGAGGTGAACAGGATGATAAAGTAGCAAGTTATATTAAGCGATTCATAATGTAAGCAAACACGAAAGAGTGTGACCTCTCTTGCAGACCCGTGTAGTCCTCAAGGTCCTCTACTCAGTTGATGATGGTAATACTGTTGTGGTGGCTGCCGGTGGCGGGGAAGAAGATCTGAGGCCGCGAAAGACAGTCTGGAGGGCGGATCCCTGCTGTGGTGGACCCTTCCTTCGTTGGAGCAGGTGAGCTGGGGTGGATGATGGCACGACAGGAGCGGGGCAAACCACACAAGGTTTTCTTTGACACCTATCTATAACAGAAGTAAATCTGTAAGGGATCCTTCCAATTGGAGGATTGTAACAACACAGGGATAGGAAATACAGGAAAAGGGTAGGGATGCACATGCAAAACAGATCATTTGCAAACACAGGATTTCTGTCAATCTAGGTGTTTCATTCGCAAGAATTGGAAGATCACAGGAATGCAAAGAAGCATGGTCAAATTAAGTCAGACCGCAAGAAAATGTACAGTTATAATGCTATTATGCTACTATCACTTAGTCTTGTTCTTCATGAATAGGAATTTGAAAAGGAGGGCCATGTGGATATTAAAATTCCTACGGTTATTCTTTGAAAGAGACACTAAAGGAAAATTCCTACAATTTTTGTTTCATCCATTCCTTTAAACTAAATGCATGAGAATAGTTCTACCATAGGTAACTTTCCAATTCCCATGTTTTCCTTCACTTTTCCTTTCAACCAGTGGCAATTCTAGTAGGCAGGCTTGATCAGGCAATAGCCTCCAGAAATGTTTTTGCACTACTACTACTTTGGACCCAGGCCACTGCCCTACTAGCTTAATTCCTAGTCCCATCTACACATGCACGGCTCCAACGCCCAGAAATAAATAATGATGGCTTTCGAGGGAGTCCAACACGGATAGCTAACTTCCTAGTACCTCACTGCTTGTAATATAGGAGAAACTATTTGTATTTCCAATTACTACGTGTCCTCAGTGGACAATATATATTACATGTAGAGTAAAAAAGTTATGCGACGAGTGGACAACCTCTTAGGCGAAGCCATGTCAACCCGAGCATCATTGGGTGGGTCGCTGAGGATGCAGCGGCTGATGTGGGTGTCCGAGGCAGGGAAGGAGTTCTTAGGCGTCTGAAGATAGCACTGAGGGTATTGTCCGCTATGATGGACGGCTTCATCGTTGAAGCAACTCCGGTGAGGTGTACGACGGCGATGCTGAAGCAGGACAAGAGAGACAACGTTAACCTTAAGTGGGATTCTAATAGCATCTCCAATATATGATGTAAACTACATCACCAAAAAGTGCTAGATGTAAAATACATCAGCCACTCATCTCTGAACTAAAATGTTGAAACTAAATTTAACTATCGAAACTGAATTTTACTGTCGAAACTGAATTTTACTATGGAAACTGAACGCACTAGTAGCAGAAAAGAAGTAGCAGCAGCAGCACCCAGAGCAGCAGCGCGTGTGAGAGCCGGGGAAGCTGGTCGTGTAGCAGCATCTCAGGTAGCAGCTGCAGGGGCTCGAGCGAGAGCAAGATCTGCTGCTGGTGCAGCAGTTGTGTGAGGAAGACTAGAGCAGCAGCGCAAGCAAGAGCAAGAGCAAGAGCAGTAGCAAGAGCAAGAGCAAGAGCATACCAGGCAGGGGACCGGAGAGCAAGAGCAGAACAACAACGCGAGCCAAAGCAACCGCAGTTCCGACTGATGTGGACGTCGCTATCGAGGGAGCGATGCCGTAAAGGAAGTGGTCGGTGCCGCCGCCGTAGATGGAGCTGTGCCATGGCGGCTCGGGACCGAGTGCCGGCAGCATCGTGAGATCAAAGCAAGAAGAAAGTGTAGTGATTATTGTAGAACCTCTTTGGTGGCGCCGATTAGGCCTCAGCTTCATCCGAGGAATCGGTGATGATGCTGCTCTTCAGGTGGTGCAGGTGAAGACGATGGTGTGGGAATGGAGGTGGCACGAAAGACGAGGGGAACGTCGAGGAAACTCCTTGGAGGTGGAGGACGGGGTGGCTGAATCGGTGGGACGACGAGATCAATGATGGATCCTCATCCGGTGCGGTGGATGAGGGAGGTCGAGGTGTTGCGGTGGACGACGTCGTCGGGGAAGAGGCTCCGACTGGGTGGCAGGCGGAGGAGGGTGTGGGGCTTCGTGGTTTTTCGCGGCCTTGGTGTTTGAATGGGGGCGGCGAAGGGGATGGGAGGGGGAAACCATGGCTTAGGGACGCGCTTGTCCGAAATGTGGGGTAAGTTATGAAAATACCCCCACTGATTTGAACTAGGTGGTTCTTTTGGTTTAGGGGCTATCACGAGAATTTCTCTATGCGGGATTTCGCAGGAGGTGGGAGTTTTCTTGCGCGTTGTAATTTTGGGATGGCAACGTGGGGGTTGAGATGGAGGGAGTTTTCCGAGCACAAAGAGTCAACTTCAAATTTTGGGATAACAAGGCGCGTGTTAATTTTCAGGAGAACGATACGCTACCAAATCAATTTGCACAACACAAGAGAGTGTCTTGTCCTGTTTTGTTGTATGAATTACTACAAATGCCATTCAATGCTTTGAATCCATGTTATGTTTGTATAATGCATGTCACCTACTCGAATGAACATTTTAGGGCCTTCCAAATGTATACTACCGGCTGCAATATGAACTAAATTTGAATTCATTTCTCTATTTGAATAATAATCTACAATTACGGTTTTTGTCAAGTTAAACCATCATATGTATATTATTTTGGCAACACACAACATGGTTATTGTCAGGTTAGATATCAACTACTTGTACCATTAAACTTGAATTCAATATTTTGAATCCATTTTATAATGATTTCAAATAATAGTACATTTCAGGCTCTAGCTAGATCTTCATAATCTAAAACATGTTTCATATGTATAGTGTGTTTATGACACAATTTATGCATGGTGCCCCACCCCCCACAACTACAAGTATTTAGATGTGAGCTGCAAAAGCCACACATTATCACAAATTCAAAACGTGGTGTGCATGGATGCAATGTGGTCACTTGATGCCTGCCATCGGTATCTGAATTTCGAATGAAATGAACGATTGATATATATATATATATATATATATATATATATATATATATATATATATATATATATATATATATATATATATATATATATATATATATAGTATAGCATGTTCAAAACCACACCACGCATATCACTAATACATTCACGTGTGCATGGGTTTAAAACACCATGATCTATTATTCAAATATTTGAATCCACTTTTACAAGGCATGATCTCTTTTAGTCGTTTACGCCCATACACTCATATTCTCTATATAGCTACCACTTAGTTTCTGATGCATGCACACACCCCTCCTCCCCCTCCCCCCTCCCTCAACATTCTCTAGATTGCACTCATTCATTAATTATTCCTTAGGTCGTTCTCCCACAGTCTTTATAGGTGTCCTCGGGTCCTTCTTTTCGACACACATCGATCGGTATACCTCTCTGGTCAGGCATGCCTACCACATACACACTTTCCCTCTTCTCCTCTCACCCTCCTTGCCCCTTAGCTACCTTTTACACGCTCACATGCAAATGGACACACTCGTCCCTCTTTTCATCGGTCTCGCACTCACACTCCTTCTCTCTGTTTGGTACGCCTCTCGCACCACATCATCCTAGCTGCATCCCTTTATCTCTATCTGTCTATCCGTCCTTATTTGCCTCTAACGCATGCATGCGTATACCAATCGATCTCCATCTATACATATACCTAGGTCAATTATCCCTCATTTTCCCCACACATCGATCGATCTACTCAATAGTTATATCTCGATCTCCCTTTCCCTGACACAACAATTTATCTACCTATCTAGATAGGCCTGCCGGTGACACACATATATCGCCCCCCTCATCATCCATGCATGCCTCATGCCCCGTCTCTAACCTGTACGTATTCGCGCAGAAGTACGCGCGCGCGCACACACACACACACCTCTCTTGTTGATTGCAATTGTACCCTATGTTTATCTACTAGCTAGGCCTCTCGCACCATTGTCTCTGAGAAGCATCTCCACCAACCCCCCCTCCAGCACCCTAGCTCAGTCTCTCTCCCAAACATATTCCTCTCCAACACATGTATGGATGCCCATCGATCTCCCTCGATACGTCACTAGGTCTCTTCTTCTCCACACATGTACCGGTCGATCTATCTCTCTAGTTAGCCCCCCTCCCCGATGAAACGCACTGACAGATCGAGCGCTATAGTCAGTTCCCCCTGGCACACACAAAATAACCTTTCCCCTCTCAAGTTCTAGTAGGCCGGCCGTCTTATATCTTTGATGTGTGCACATGCAATTTCACAGCCTCTCTTTATTGATCTCGCACCCATACACTCCAGCCCCCTCTTTGTTTCTATCGACACCACATGCCGATGATCCCCCCCTCTCTTCTCATGGATCGCATCATGTGTATGATATATCCAGCTAGGCCTCAGTTTCACACACATTGTGTATGTTCCATTTTTTTGGTTTGAGATATCATCGACACATATTCCCTATCTGTGTCTCCCGCACAAAAATACACTCATGAAATCACCCACATAAAACACACTCACGAACGCACACACCATCTTTCTCACAAATCCCCACATAAGTGGGGTATGTGCAGGAAGAGAAGAGGTGCACATAGCGACGCACGTACTCCCGTCTCTGGCCCGACCACACCCCCGCGGGTACACCGTGGAGCTCATTTCTATATTAAAAAAGCAGCCCATGTTCTGAAAAATTGACGCATGTAGTGCTTTTCCACTTGATGGAGGGTCGTGTACCACATGTGAACGAAAGAAAGTGTGACGCGTTTTATTTAGAAAATGCCTGCACTATATATAATATAGGCAGGATTCAATGCTCTGCCTGCTGGGGTTGGTCTCTTCACAGTTCACACTCTCTCACACAAAATGGCGGTGGACACTCTCTCTCTCACCGCTGGTCACTGATCTGGCCAGATCCCATCCGCCGGTAGAAAGGGAGGATGTGCAGCATTGCTCTGGGCGCTGGCGCCGAGGCAAGAAACCCACTGCCGGCGCGTCACGATCTGCGGTACAAGTCGTTCTCTCGGACGACCAGAGCGGTAGGGCCTTCGCCCCTTCCTCGCTGCCGCATCATATCCCACCCGGCACCGCCCTATGCGTTACACCCCGACAACCCTTAGGTACAACTTCCTCTGAAACCGGCCTTGCTCCACTGCCCAACTTCCCACATCGCTGCCTGTGGATCTTCCACATCTCTTTTCCTAAAACATAGCTCAGCCGGTGTACTTTCCATGTTGCAATCTCCTCCTCGCACCGTTTTAGATAAAGAATTGTGATATGATACGTCTCCAACATATCTATAATTTTTGATTGTTCCATGCTATTATATTATCCTTCTAGGATGTTTTATGGGCTTTATTATACACTTTTATATGATTTTTGGGGCTAACCTATTAAACCAGAGCCTAGTGCCAGTTTCTATTTTTTTCCTTGTTTTTGAGTTTTACAGAAAAGGAATATCAAACGGAGTCCAATTGACGTGCCAATTTTTGATGATTTTTTATGGACCAAAAGAAGCCCCCGGAGTAAAAGAGTTGGGATGGGAGAGTCACGGGCTGCCCACGAAGGTGGGGGGCGCGCCCACCCCCTGGGCGCACCCCTCTATCTCGTGGACAACCCGGAGACCCCCCTGACTTGTGCCCTACGCAAAAAATCCTATAAATACGGAAACCTCCGGAAAATAACCTAGATCAAGAGTTCCGCCGCCGAAAACCAATCTAGACCGGTTCTCGCACCCTGCCGGAGGGGGGAATCCCTCTCCGGTGGCCATTTTCATCATCCCGGCGCTCTCCATGACGAGGAGGGAGTAGTCCACCCTTAGGGCTGAGGGTATGTACCAGTAGCTCTGTGTTTGATCTCTCTCTCTCTCTCTCTCTCTCTCTCCCTCTCTCTCTCTCTCTCTCTCTCTCTCTCTCTCTGTCTCGTGTTCTTGAGATGGCACGATCTTGATGTATCGCGAGCTTTGCTATTATAGTTGGATCTTATGATGTTTATCCCGCTCTACTCTCTGGTAATGGATTGAGTTTTCCCTTTGAAGTTATCTTATCGGATTGAGTCTTTAAGGATTTGAGAACACTTGATGTATGTCTTGCGTGGGATACCCGTGGTGAAAATGGGGTATTCTATTGATTCACTTGATGTATGTTTTGGTGATCAACTTGCGGGTTCCGTGAGATTGGGAATCTATGCATAGGGGTTGGCACACGTTTTCATCTTGCCTCTCCGGTAGAAACTTTGGGTCACTCTTTGAAGTTCTTTGTGTTGGTTGAATAGATGAATCTGAGATTGTGTGATGCATATCATATAATCATGCCCACGGATACTTGAGGTGACAATGAAATATCTATGTGACATTAGGGTTTTGGTTGATATGTGTCTTAAGGTGTTATTCTAGTACGAACTCTAGGATAGATTGAACGGAAAGAATAGCTTCGTGTTATTTTACTACGGACTCTTGAATAGATCGATCAGAAAGAATAACTTTGAGGTGGTTTCGTACCCTACCATAATCTCTTAGTTTGTTCTCCGCTATTAGTGATTTGGAGTGACTCTTTGTTGCATGTTGAGGGATAGTTATGTGATCCAGTTATGATATTATTGTTGAGAGAACTTCCACTAGTGAAAGTATGAACTCTAGGCCTTGTTTCCTATCATTGCAACACCGTTTATGCTCACTTTTACCACTTGCTACCTTGCTGTTTTAATATTTTATTATTACAAAAACCTATATCTACCATCCATATTGCACTTGTATCACCATCTCTTTGTTGAACTAGTGCACCTATACAATTTACCATTGTATTGGGTGTGTTGGGGACACAAGAGACTCTTTGTTATTTGGTTTCAGGGTTGTTTGAGAGAGACCATCTTCATCCTATGCCTCCCATAGATTGATAAACCTTAGGTCATCCATTTGAGGGAAATTTGCTACTGTCCTACAAACCTCTGCACTTGGAGGCCCAACAACGTCTACAAGAAGAAGGTTGCGTATTAGACATCAAGCTCTTTTCTAGCGCCGTTGCCGGGGAGGTGAGTGCTTGAAGGTATATCTTTAGATCTTGCAATCGAATCTTTTAGTTTATTGTTTTATTACTAGTTTAGTTTATAAAATAAAACTGCAAAAAATGGAATTGAGGGTACCTCATATGCTTCATCTCTTTAATGTCTTTCATGAAAATGATGGGAAGGGAAATTGTGCTCAAGTACTAGAAGAAGAATTACATAGAATGCTTGGCATAAAATATGTGAATGATGAGCATGATTGCAATGTTGTTAGTGTGAATCCTTTGAATATCCATGATATTAATGATATGCAAAGCCACAAGCTTGGGGATGTTATGTTTGATGAAGATGATATTTTTAGTCCCCCAAGTTTTGATGAGCAAACTTATTTTGATGAAAGCATGCCTCCTATTTATGATGATTATTGTGATGAATTTTATGCTATTAAGAATAATGATAACCATGAAACTTGTCGTCATGATTTTAATTTTCGATTGGATTATGCTTCACATGATAGTTATTTTGTTGAATTTTCTCCTCCCACTACTATGAATGAGAAGAATTTTGCTTATGTGGAGAGTAGTAAAATGTCTATGCAAGTAGATCATGAAAAGAATGCTTTATGTGCTGGTTATATGGTTGAATTCATTCATGATGCTACTGAAAATTATTATAAGAGAGGATCATATGCTTCTACATATTGCAATAGTATCAAGTTTCCTCTCTATATGCTTAAAATCTTGAAGCTATGCTTGTTTTGCTTTCCTATGCTAGTTGATTATTGTTCCCATAAGTTGTTTGCTCACAAAATCCCTATGCATAGGAAGTGGGTTAGAGTTAAATGTGCTAGTCATATTCTTCACGATGCTCTCTTTATGTTTCAATTCTTATCCTTTATGCGAGCATCATTGAAATCATAATGCCTAGCTAAAAGGCGTTAAACAATAGCGCTTGTTGGGAGGCAACCCAATTTTATTTTCTTTGCTTTTGCTTATGTTTAGGAATAAATATTGCATCTAGCTTCTGTTTAGATGTGGTTTTGTGTTTTAATTAGTGTTTGTGACAAGTAGAACCTTTGGAAAGACTTGGGTGAAGTTTATGTGATCATGCTGTACAAAAACAGAAACTTTAGCGCTCAAGAGATTAGCTACCATTTTTTACTGGAGAGTGCTTTTAAGTTGATTCTTTTTGCAGATGATTAATAGACAAATTCCTCAGGTCTACCAATTTATTTCAGAATTAGTTACAGATTGCTACAGACTGTTCTGTTTTTTGACAGATTATGTTTTCTATGTGTTGTTTGCTTATTTTGATGAATCTATGAGTAGTATCACAGGGTATGAACCATAGAGAAGTTGGAATATAGTAGATATTACACAAATATGAATTTAGAATGAGTTCACAACAGTACCTAAGTGGTGGTTTTATTTTCTTATACTAACGGAGCTTATGAGTTTTCTGTTGAGTTTCGTGTTGTGAAGTTTTCAAGTTTTGGGTAAAGATTCGATGGATCAGGGAATAAGGAGCGGCAAGAGCCTAAGCTTGGGGATGCCCAAGGCACCCCAAGGTAAAATTCAAGGACAACCAAAAGCCTAAGCTTGGGGATGCCCCGGGAAGGCATCCCCTCTTTCGTCTTCGTCTATCGGTAACTTTACTTGAGGCTATATTTTTATTCACCACATGATATGTGTTTTGCTTGGAGCGTCAATTTATTTTGCTTTGTTTTGCTTGCTGTTTGAATAATATCCCAAGATCTGAAATTCTTAAATGTTAGAGAGTCTTCACATAGTTACATAATTATTCAACTACTCATTGATCTTCACTTATATCTTTTGGAGTAGTTTGTTGTTTGCTCTAGTGCTTCACTTATATCTTTTTAGAGCACGATGGTGGTTTTATTTTGAAGAAATATATGAACTCTCAGTTCTTCACTTATATTATTTTGAGAGTCTTTTAGAACAACATGGTAATTTGCTTTGGTTATGAATTTAGTCCTAATATGATAGGCATCCAAGAGGGATATAATAAAAACTTTCATATAAAGTGCATTGAATACTATGAGAAGTTTGATACTTGATGATTGTTTTGAGATATGATGATGGTGATATTAGAGTCATGCTAGTAGAGTAGTTGTGAATTTGAGAAATACTTGTGTTGAGGTTTGCAAGTCCCGTAGCATGCACGTATGGTAACCGTTGTGTGACAAATTTGAAGCATGAGGTATTTCATTGAGTGTCATCCTTTGTGTGGAGGTCGGGATCGCGCGATGGTTAACTCCTACCAACCCTTCCCCTAGGAGCATGCGTGTATTACTTTGTGTTGATGACTTGTAGATTTTTGCAATAAGTATGTGAGTTCTTTATGACTAATGTTGAGTCCATGGATTATACGCACTCTCACCCTTCCACCATTGCTAGACTCTCTAGTACCGCACAACTTTCGCCGGTACCATACACCCACCATATACCTTCCTCAAAACAGTCACCATACCTACCTATCATGGCATTTCCATAACCATTTCGAGATATATTGCCATGCAACTTTCCACCGTTCCGTTTGCTATGACACGCTTCATCATTGTCATATTGCCATGCATGATCACGTAGTTGACATCATATTCGTGGCTAGGCCACCATGCATAATTTTTCATACATGTCACTCTTGATTCATTGCACATCCCGGTACACCGCCGGAGGCATCCATATAGAGTCATACTTTGTTCTAGTATCGAGTTGTAATATCGAGTTGTAAATTAATAGAAGTGTGATGATCATCATTATTAGAGCATTGTCCCAAAGAAAAAAAAAGAAAAAAAAGAAGGAAAGGCCAAAGAAAAAAGAAAGGCCAAAAAAAGAAAAAGAAAAGAAAAGGGACAATGCTACTATCTTTTCCACACTTGTGCTTCAAATTAGCACCATGATCTTCATGATAGAGAGTCTCTTGATTCGTCACTTATTTCATATACTAGTGGGAATTTTCATTATAGAACTTGGCTTGTATATTCCAACGATGGGCTTCCTCAAATGCCCTAGGTCTTCGTGAGCAAGAAAGTTGGATGCACACCCACTTAGTTTCTTTTGTTGAGCTTTCATACATTTATAGCTCTAATGTGTCCGTTGCATGGCAATCCCTAGTCACTCACATTGATATCTATTAATGGGCATCTCCATAGCCCATTGATACGCCTAGTTGATGCGAGACCATCTTCCTCTTTGTCTTCTCCACAACCACCACTCTATTCCACATAGTGCTATGTCCATGGCTCACGCTCATGTATTGCATGAAGGTTGAAAGAGTTTGAAAAAAAAATTAAAGTATGAAACAAGTGGTAGGCTGAAACCGGGGTTGTGCATGATTTGAGTATTTTGTGTAACGAAGATGGAGCATAACCAAACTATATGATTTTGTAGGGATGAACTTTATTTGGCCATGCTATTTTGAGAAGACATAATTACTTTGTTAGTATGCTTGAAGTATTCTTATTCTTATGTTAATATAGACTTTTATCTTGAATCTTTCGGATCTGAACATTCATGCCACAATAAAGAAAATTACATTCAGAATTATGTTAGGTAGCATTCCACATCAAAAATTCTGCTTTTATCATTTACCTACTCGAGGACGAGCAGGAATTAAGTTTGGGGATGCTTGATACGTCTCCAATGTATCTATAATTTTTTATTGTTCCATGCTATTATATTATCCTTCTAGGATGTTTTATGGGCTTTATTATACACTTTTATATGATTTTGGGACTAACCTATTAACCCAGAGCCTAGTGCCAGTTTATGTTTTCCTTGTTTTTATGTTTTACAGAAAAGGAATATCAAACGGAGTCCAATTGACGTGCCAATTTTTGATTTTTTTTATGGACCAAAAGAAGCCCCCGGAGTAAAAGAGTTGGGCCAGGAGAGTCACGGGCTGCCCACGAGGGTGGGGGCGCGCCCACCCCCCTGGGCGCGCCCCTTATCTCGTGGACAGCCCGGAGACCCCCCCGACTTGTGCCCTATGCCAAAAATCCTATAAATACAGAAACCTCCGGAAAATAACCTAGATCGGGAGTTCCACCGCCGAAAGCCTCTGTTGCCACCGAAAACCAATCTAGACCCATTTTGGCACCCTACCGGAGGGGGGAATCCCTCTCCGGTGGCCATCTTCATCATCCCGGTGCTCTCCATGACGAGGAGGGAGTAGTCCACCCTCAGGGCTGAGGGTATGTACCAGTAGCTATGTGTTTGATCTCTTTCTCTCTCTCGTGTTCTTGAGATGGCACGTTCTTGATGTATCGCGAGCTTTGCTATTATAGTTGGATCTTATGATGTTTCTCCCCCTCTATTCTCTTGTAATGGATTGAGTTTTCCCTTTGAAGTTATCTTATCGGATTGAGTCTTTAAGGATTTGAGAACACTTGATGTATGTCTTGCGTGGGATACCCGTGGTGACAATGGGGTATTCTATTGATTCACTTAATGTATGTTTTGGTGATCAACTTGCGGGTTCCGTGAGCTTGGGAATCTATGCATAGGGGTTGGCACACATTTTCATCTTGACTCTCCGGTAGAAACTTTGGGGCACTCTTTGAAGTTCTTTGTGTTGGTTGAATAGATGAATCTGAGATTGTGTGATGCATATCATATAATCATGCCCACGGATACTTGAAGTGACAATGGAGTATCTAGGTGACATTAGGGTTTTGGTTGATATGTGTCTTAAGGTGTTATTCTAGTACGGACTCTAGGATAGATTGAACGGAAAGAATAGCTTCGTGTTATTTTACTACGGACTCTTGAATAGATCGATCAGAAAGAATAACTTTGAGGTGGTTTCGTACCCTACCATAATCTCTTCGTTTGTTCTCCGCTATTAGTGACTTTGGAGTGACTCTTTGTTGCATGTTGAGGGATAGTTATATGATCCAGTTATGTTATTATTGTTGAGAGAACTTCCACTAGTGAAAGTATGAACCCTAGGCCTTGTTTCCTATCATTGCAACACCGTTTATGGTCACTTTTACCACTTGCTACCTTGCTGTTTTAATATTTTATTATTACAAAAACCTATATCTACCATCCATATTGCACTTGTATCACCATCTCTTCGCCGAACTAGTGCACCTATACAATTTACCATTGTATTGGGTGTGTTGGGGACACAATAGACTCTTTGTTATTTGGTTGCAGGGTTGTTTGAGAGAGACCATCTTCATCCTATGCCTCCCACGGATTGATAAACCTTAGGTCATCCACTTGAGGAAAATTTGCTACTGTCCTACAAACCACTGCACTTGGAGGCCCAACAACGTCTACAAGAAGAAGGTTGCGTGGTAGACATCATGATGCTATCTTCCCTTAGGCCAAGGAATATGCTTCTTTTTTGTCTTCGTATGTGTCATCAACTGTCATTGGCCAGTAATTGTTTCCTTTCTACCTCTTTTTTGCAAATAGGGTTATCCATTCTACCTCGTTGCTATTGCGACCTTTTGGTGAACTACACAAATCACTTTTTTCTTTAAGAGTGTCTTGTGCAGTTCCACTAAAATGTCACACGAGAAACATCTCTATATTTCAGTGCGACTGCATAAAGGGAGATTTGTTTTCCTATCCTCATCCAACTCCGAGCCACATCTTCTCCAAGAAGTGGTTAGTTTTATGAGTGATTACAAAGGTGACCAGCTTCTGCTTGTGTGTGTATGTTTCATCAACAGCTACTAGTGCCACTATTAATGTTATAACACCTGTTCAATATCTTTGCAAACAGGCATGCTCAGCTAGCTCGGTTTTAGTGGAACCACACAAAATGATCAGATGGTCCATGTACTCCATAGAGTCCTTTCTTGGCTAACATTTCTTGTTCAGTTCAATAGAGCTGCATGAAACTAGCTGCCAACCAATGACGCCAGGAAATGGAACCATGCCTACGGACATCATCCTTCAGTTTTTTATTTTTCTCTATTTGTACACATTCTCACAACTTTGTATTTAGTTGTGATGTAAATATGATATGTGAGTCATTGAGATGCAATAGCATGCATGTTAGTTTCCTTTGTATTTGATGGATTGTTGTAACGAGAAAACTTTGGAGGCAACATGACACATGTAACCAAGTTGAAAGCTTCATAGCATTACAACAAAATTTCATTATCCTGGAAAATTATGTGTACATATAAACATATCTCGGAAGCTTGATAGGAATGCCACAAATCTTTCAAACATCATTTCGCCCACATGTGGGACATCTAGAATCCGGGTCCACGTGACCGCTGGCGAGATTCACCCTGCTCGTTGCGCCATAGTAATAATGCCTAATGAGCAGTTAAATCACAGAGCCCCACCTTTCCCGCAGTATACTAGTAAAAGTTGCTAGGGCGAAACAACCATCATTTCACGCTTTGTTGAATGGCGGCTTCGGGCATTAATTATGCCATGGAAGTTCCTCTTGGTCAATGTGATATGTATAGAACTTCACGGACGGAGGGAGTAGTGCACATGCCAAGTTCACGGGGTTGCCGTGTTTCACACTCCTCCATCATAAGAGTGGAGAAAATAGCTTTCATTAAAAATAAAAAATGAATAGTACTGCAAAAGAGCAGTGACACTATCCTGCCCGGCTTCCTTGCCCGTCCTATATATCTGAAAGAATAATTTCATTCGCTGACATGTGGGATGTCGACCATCCTGGTCCACTTGCCATGACACCAAAATTAGAGTGCATCACATGGAACTGCAGGGGAGACTCACCCTGGCCGTAGCGCCGCAATAATAATGACTAATGAGCCATCAAATCGCAGGCCCAACCTTTCCCACTGTAAGTTGCTCGGATAAAGGAACCATCATGACTTCGTTGAATCCGCTTCTTCAAGAAAACTACTGTACCAGCAATACTGCTACCACACACGAAGACTACACGACACTGTAGCACGTCATATCACTCAGACCCACTAGGCCAAACAAGCGCGCCTAACGCGCGGGAAAGCCCTGCCCTTGTCATTTTGTTCTGGATTTGTATCGATGGATTGCACGAATAAGGGAAAGAACATAGTAGAAAATGTTACACTTTGCAAGTTCAAAAGGAAAAGGTGTCACACTTAAAGCATGCATGTCGCGTTCGCGTCGCACCTGCCACAGTCGGTCTCGCACGCCGCTCACCAAAGGGGACACGCGTTGCAATTGTCCGCTGACAGTCAGCCAAAGAAAATGAGACATGGAGGGAGAAGAGATTGGCCGGCTAACACGCAAGGACTTGCTACGTCTCCGTCGTATCTACTTTTCCAAAATATTTTGCCCTTATTTTGGACTCTAATTTGCATGATTTGAATGGAACTAGCTCGGACTGACGCTGTTTTCAGCAGAATTGCCTTGGTGTTATTTTTGTGCAGAAAAAATTCTCAGAATGACCTGAAATTCAACGGAGAATATTTTCAGAATATATAAAAAATACTGGCGAAAAGAACTTCCAGAGGTGGCCCACGCCCTGGCCACAAGGGTTGGGGCGCCCCCCTAGGGCGCGCCCCTACCTTGTGGCCCCCCTGGACCTTCCTCGACGCCAACTCTAACTCCATATAACCTATTTCGGAGGGGATCAGAGGGAAGATCCCATCACGTTTTACGATACAAAGCCGCCGCCACCTCCTGTTCTTCATCGGGAGACCTAATCTGGAGTTCGTTCGGGGCTCCGAAGAGTGGAGATCGTCGTAGTCGTCATCACCTACCATCCTCCATCACTAATTTCATGATGCTCACCGCCGTGCTTGAGTAATCCCATCATAGGCTTGCTGGACGGTGATGGGTTGGATGAGATTTATCATGTAATCGAGTTAGTTTTGTTAGGGTTTGATCCCTAGTATCCACTATGTTCTGAGATTGATGTTGCTATGACTTTGCTATGCTTAATGCTTGTCACTAGGGCCCGAGTGCCATGATTTCAGATCTGAACCTATTATGTTTTCATGAATATATTTGTGTTCTTGATCCTATCTTGCAAATCAATAGTCACCTACTATGTGTTATGATCCAGCAACCCCGGAGTGACAATAGCCGGGACACTTCCCGGTGATGACCATAGTTTGAGGAGTTCATGTATTCACTAAGTGCTAATGCTTTGGTCCGATACTGTATTAAAAGAAGGCCTTAATATCCCTTAGTTTCCATTAGGTCCCCGCTGCCATGGGAGGGTAGGACAAAAGATGTCATGCAAGTTCTTTTCCATAAGCACGTATGACTATATTCGGAATACATGCCTACATTACATTGATGAATTGGAGCTAGTTCTGTGTCACCCTAGGTTATAACTGCTTCATGATGAATATTATCCGACACCTATCATTAACGATCCACTGCCTATGAGTTCATTCCATATTGATACTTGCTTTGTTACTTTCGTTACTGCTGCTATCACCATCACTAAAAAACTACTACTATTACTTTTGCCACAGTTACCGTTACTTCTATACTACTTTGCTACTAAACACTTTGTTGCAGATATTAAGTTTTCCACGTATGGTTGAATTGACAACTCAACTGCTAATACTTGAGAATATTATTTGGCTCCCCTTGTGTCGAATCAATAAATTTGGGTTGAATACTCTACCTGAGGGAGTCCTGGATTTGGAGGTCCTCGGGTGTCCGGACTACTAAAGGTGGGCCGGACTGATGGGCCGTGAAGATAAAAGCGGAAGGTCATCCCCCGTGTCCGGGTAGGACTTCTATGTATGTAGAAAGGCAAGATAGATGTCCGGATGTAATGATTCCTTCCTCCTCAAGTCATCTTTGTATAACTCTAGGCCCCCTCCGGCGTGTATATAAGTCGGAGGGTTTAGTTCGTAGAGGCTAACAGAACAATCATAGGCTAGACATCTAGGGTTTAGCCATTATGATCTCGAGGTAGATCAACTCTTGTAATCTCCATATACATCAAGATCAATCTAGCAGGAAGTAGGGTATTACCTCCATCAAAAGGGCCTGAACCTTGGTAAACATCGTGTCCTTGTCTCCCTGCTACCACCGATCCTCAGATACGCAGCTTGGGCCCCCCTACCCGAGATCTGCCGGTTTTGACACCAACAATGGTGCTTTCATTGAGAGCTCTGCTGTGTAGTCACAAGAAGCGATCGGTGGCTTATCTCGTCATCAATGATGATATCACCTTCGGAAAAATCCTGGCTCTTGGCCAGGTCCTCCAGCTCAGCGGGTTCGCCATATGCGCCCGCATGGCCGTCAAGCCGACCGCGTCCCCTGCAGTCATCGAGCATCACTCCTACATCAGCTTCGAACACTCCGAAAACGCAAATCCGGCGGATACCTCATCCTTGAAAGAGTTGCTAGATCGCATTGCCGCCCTGGGGCTTTCAGCTTCCAATGATCGAATCAAGCCTAAACCCAACCAGGGGGAAGACAATTCCACCCCGATCACTCACCTGGTGACAACCGTCGAGGAACGGGCCGAAGACACTTCTCCTCTTGAACCGGAGACCGACTATGTTCGGGTCTCCGAACCCTTTGAGCCGAACACCCTTCCTTCCGGCGGGACTCTACATCTTTCGAGCTCAGGAACAGACACGGAGCCCGGTGAACGCTCAGATCCATCCGGGCCCGAGTTGTCTACACCGGAGGCTTCACAATCCCCGGATACTATATTGGGTTGGGACTCAAATTTTACCATACCCACCCACCACAAACAATACTCTCCATGTAACTCTGGCCCTCCAGACATATGTGACTTAATGTACATGCGACAGCAACCCCAGGAGACGGTCCATCACTTCTGGGCCAAGTTCCTACTTGTTAAAAACAAGATTAAAGACTGTTGCGATGATGACGCGGTTCCGGTCTTTCACTGCAATTGCACGGACGAAGTAGTCTTGATCGCCCTCAACCACCGTCGCGTATAGAGTTTCACAGAGTTGTCACACTTAGTACGAAAGTACTGTGCAATGGAAAGTACTTGGAAGGACCAAAACACCCATCTGGAACAGTCGATCTTCGGGCAATACGCTGCTCAAGCAACACGGACATACCCTAGCGGGGCATATGATCATATGCCCATCGGCAAGAAAAATAAACCCTTCGCGGGATACAGGTCCGTTCCGGATGAACTCCTGGGTAAACCCTGCCTGATACATGCGACACCGAGCATGATCCCAACTCATAGCCTTCGAGCGTGTTGGGTACTCCGGCAGGTTGCTAAAAGCGGTGAAGCCATCCTCGCCACCGCAACTTCAGAGGAGGACGATTTTAACATCCTCACGGTCTTCAAGACCTTCTCTTCAAATAATCGGCGCAAGAGAGCACTTCGCGAACTCGCCGAGGTTCATGAAATAACCGATGTGAGCCCATGGAACAACGCGGCAATTACCTTCACTACCGACGAAGAACCATGGGTCCGACCAGTCCGAGCCCCAGCCGCTCTTGTGCTAAACCCAATAGTAGACAGCTTTTGCCTTACCAAAGTGTTCATGGATGGCGGTAGTGGACTTAACCTCATATAGGAGGACATGCTCAAAAAATGCAAGTTGATAAAACCCACATTGAGCAAAGTAATACAACCTTTAGAGGAATTATCCCCAACCAGGAAGCCCGGTGTTCGGGAAGTATTAAATTTGACGTCGTATTCGACATGCCTGAGAACTACAGGTCAGAAGAGTTTCTCTTCCACATTGTCCCCTTCAACAACGGATACCACACCCTTCTAGGGTGAGACGCTTTCTCATGCTTTCAGGCCATACCCCATTACTGGTACATGAAGCTTAAAATACCAGGGCCCAATGGAATAATCATAGTCAGAAGTGATCCGGACAGAGCACTGTGTGTCGAAAATAAAACCGCATCCTTGGCCCTTGAGGCACTATCCAAAGCCTTTGCGGCCGAAGAACTAACCACCTTACGATCCACGGTGGACAAGGATGACGTAGTTATTGATAAAAGATCTAAATCTACCTCCTTCAAACCAGCAGATGAAATTATCAAATTTCAGGTGCATCTGATGGACCCTAATAAGATGACATCCATTAGAGCACAGTTGGACCCGATGGTAGACACCGCTTTGCGTGCATTCATACGAGAAAACTGGGATATATTCGCCTGGCATCCTTTAGACATGCCCGGGATCCCACGTAGGCTGGCCGGACACAACCTCAACATCATCAAAGGTTCAAGCCAGTCATGCAATCACTGCGACGATTTTTCAAACCCAAGAGACAGCCATAGGGGAGGAGCTGGCCAAGTTCCTGGAAGCCGGATTCATCAGAGAAATTAAACAACCAGACTGGCTAGCCAATTTGGTCATGGTGTCGAAGAAGGATAAATCCTGGCGCCTTTGTGTCGACTTTAAAGACTTAAACAAGGCTTGCCCTAAGGATCCCTTTCCACCGCCCCACATCAGTCAGATCATCGACACAACAGCAAGACATGACTCATTATGCTTCCTCGACGCTTACTCCGGATACCATCTAATAAAAATGAAGGAATCCGATCCGGCCGCAATGGCGTTTATCACTCCATATGGGCCTTTCTGCTTCAACACTATGCCCTTTGGGCTAAAAAATGCTGGTGCCACGTATCAACGCATGATTCAAACATGCTTAGAGAACAAATTGGCAAGACAATGGAGGCATACATGGACGATGTAGTCATCAAGACTAAACGCATCGAAACACTGGTGGACGATCTTCGCCTCATGTTCGATAACCTCCGAACATATGACATACGGCTCAATCCAGAAAAATGTGTCTTCGGCATTCCGGCCATAAAGCTATTAGGGTTTATCGTCTCCCATAGAGGAAGTGAAGCAAACCCAGCTAAAATCCGAGCCTTGTCATAGCTGGCTACGCCAACCGATTTTAAACAAGTACAAAAGCTAGCAGGGTGCGTAGCGGCCTTAAGTCGCTTCATCTCCAGACTGGGATAAAAACATTACCACTTTATAGACTGCTTAGGTGCACGGACAACTTTGAATGGACGGATGCGGCCACAGCCGGACTAGAAGAAATAAATACCCTATTAGCCGGCAATCCAATCCTAGCCGCTCCAACTGTTGACGAGCCAATGTTGCTTTATATCTCAGCACCTCACCAGGTTGTGAGTGATGTGCTCGTCGTCGAACGAGAGGAAGAGGGACATAAATTCCTTGTCCAAAAACCAGTCTACTACGTATCAGAGGTTCTTACACTGTGCAAGTCATGATACCCCCATTATCAAAAAATTGTCTATGCGGTGTTCATGGCATCTCGGAAGCTCCGACACTACTTTCAACAGTGTTCGATTACGGTGGCATCTGAAGTACCACTTAATGATATTATAAACAACAAGGACGCCACAGGCCGCATAGACAAATGGGCCATCGAGCTCTTACCGTTTGAAATAACATACAAACCACGTCGGGCTATTAAATCTCGGGTGTTGGCTGACTTCGTCGCAGAATGGACGGAAGCCGAACTCCCTAGGGAGTACGGGTCATACTCCCACTGGACCATGTATTTCAACGGCTTAGCCGGACTGGGGGCCGACGTCATCTTGACATCTCACACAAGGGACACAGTCCGCTACGTACTACAAATCATATATACGAACTCAAACAATGTTGCCGAATATGAGGCGCTACTGCATGGCCTCCGCATTGCCGTATCCATGGGCATATAATGCCTAGAGGTGCACGGATACTCGAACCTCGCAATATCTCAGGTAAATGGAGAATTTGATGCGAAGGATCCAAAAATGGTGGCTTATTGAAACGTCGTATTGAAAATATCGGATCAGTTTGAAGGGCTCGAATTTCACCATGTTGCTCGGGATAGTAATCTGGCAGCGGACATACTCGCTCGCATGGGCACCAAGCGCGACCCAGTCCCGCCTAACACCTTCGTAGAAAGGCTGTTTAGGTCATTCGTAGTATGGCAGCACGAGAGCAGAGACGCTACTTCAGACCAGATTACAACCCCCACCTGCCGAACTCAATCCAGATGTCATCGGGGATTTGGATATGGAAATAACACCTTCGGCTCATGATATCATGGCTGTCATCACTCCTTGGACCGAACCCTTCCTGTCCTACCTTAATAGGAAAGAGCTCCCCGATGATCAAAATGAGGCCCATCGCATAGTTCGGCGTTCTAAAGCCTACAAAGTTCACAAAGATGAACTATACAAGAAAAGCACTACTGGTGTTCTCCAAAGGTGCATCTCTGAAGAGGAGGGACGGTAACTTATAGCCGAAATACATGCTAGCATGGGCGGCCATCACGCTGCAGCTCGGGCTCTCGTAATCAAGGCATTCCGAACAGGTTTCAGCTGGCCAACTGCCCGAGCAGATGCACAAGCCCTAGTCCAACATTTTGTTGGATGCCAGCTTTTCGCCAATCAAAGTCATATGCCTCAGACCGCCTTGAGAACCATCCCCATTACTTGGCCTTTTGGGGTCTGGGAGCTGGATATGGTCGGACTCCTTAAAGGGGGAAGCCACAAAAGGAAACATTTACTGGTTATGGTGGATAAATTCACTAAATGGATAGAAGCCAAACCAGTAAGAACGACTGAAGCAGGGTCAGCGATAGATTTTATATCCGGCGTGGTATACCACTATGGTGTCCCACATAGTATTATCATAGATAATAGCTCCAACTTTACAGCCGACGAGGTGAAGAACTTGTGCGCCAAGTTAGGCATTAAACTTGATTATGCCACCGGGTACCACCCTCAAAAAAATGTCAAGTCAAATGGGCCAATGGCTTAATAATGAGCGGCATTAAACCCCGACTGGTGCGCTCCCTACGGGAGTCTGATAAACACCGGGTTGAGGAGCTTGACTCCATACTCTGGGGGCTGCGGACGACACCTAACCAGACAACCGGATATACACATTTTTTTCATGGTGTACGGCGCAGAGGCTGTGTTGCCCTGCGACATTATCCACGACTCACATCGAGTGTGTATGTATGAAGAGCGTGAAGGAAATATGCCCTAGAGGCAATAGTAAAGTTGTTATTTATATTTCCTTATATCATGATAAATGTTTATTATTCATGCTAGAATTGTATTAACCGGAAACTTAGTACATGTGTGAATACATAGACAAAACAGAGTGTCCCTAGTATGCCTCTACTAGACTAGCTCATTGATCAAAGATGGTTATGTTTCCTAACCATAGACATGAGTTGTCATTTGATCAACGGGATTACATCATTAGGAGAATGATGTGATGGACAAGACCCATCTGTTAGCTTAGCACTATGATCGTTTAGTTTTACTGCTATTGCTTTCTTCATGACTTATACATGTTCCTATGACTATGAGATTATGCAACTTCCGAATACCGTAGGAACACCTTGTGTGCTATGAAACGTCACAACGTAACTGGGTGATCATAAAGATGCTCTACAGGTGTCTCCGAAAGTGTACATGGTGTTGGCATAGATCAAGACTAGGATTTGTCACTCCGAGTGTCGGAGAGGTATCTCTGGGCCCTCTCGGTAATGCACGTCTTAATAAGCCTTGCAAGCAAAAGACTAATGAGTTAGTCACGAGATGATGTATTACGGAACGAGTAAAGAGACTTACCGGTAACGAGATTGAACTAGGTATAGAGATACCGACGATCGAATCTCGGGCAAGTAACATACCAATGACAAAAGGAACAACGTATATTGTTATGCGGTTTGACCGATAAAAATCTTCGTAGAATATGTAGGAGCCAATATGAACATCCAGGTTCCGCTATTGGTTATTGACCGGAGATGAGTCTCGGTCATGTCTACATAGTTCTCGAACCCGTAGGGTCCGCACGCTTAACGTTTGATGACGATCGGTATTATGAGTTTATGAGTTTTGATGTACCGAAGGTAGTTTGGAGTCCCGGATGAGATCACGGACATGACGAGGAGTCTCGGAATGTCCGAGACATAAAGATTGATATATTGGACGACTATATTCGGACACCGGAAGTGTTCCGGAAAAGTTTCGGATTTAACTGGATTGCCGGAGGGGGTTACCGGAACCCCCTACGAGGGGGGATGGTCCATAGTGGGCCTTGAGGAAAGGAGAGAGGCAGCCCATAGAGGCTGGCCGGCGCCCCACCTAGGGATCCTAGTTGGACTAGGATTGGGGGGGCGCCACCTCTCCCTCTTTTCCTTTCCCTCTCTTCCTTCTTGGTGGACTCCTACTAGGAATATGATTGCAATCCTATTCCTAGTAGGATTGCCCTAGCCGCACCATAGGAGGCCGGCCGGCCCTCCCCTCTTGCTCCTTTATATACGGGGGCAGGGGGGCACCCAAAGACACACAAGTTGAATTGTTCTAGCCGTGTGCGGTGCCCCCCTCCACAGAAACACACCTCGGTCATACCGTCGCAGTGCTTAGGCGAAGCCCTGCGCCGGTAAATACATCATATCCGTCACCACGCCGTCGTGCTGACAAAACTCTCCCGTGAAGCTCAGCTGGATCAAGAGCTCATGGGACGTCATCAAGCTGAACGTGTGCTGAACGCGGAGGTGCCGTACGTTCGGTGCTTGATCGGTTGGATCGCAAAGAAGTTCCACTACATCAACCACGTCACTTGACGCTTCCGCTTCCGGTCTACGAGGGTACGTAGACACACTCTTCCCTCTCGTTGCTATGCATCTGGTAGATAGATCTTGCGTGATCGTAGGAAAATTTTAAAATACTACGTACCCCAACAGTGGCATCTGAGCCAGGTCTATGCGTAGATGATATGCACGAGTAGAACACAATGAGTTGTGGGCGATACTAGTCATACTGCTTACCAGCATGTCATACTTTGCTTCGGCGGTATTGTGAGATGAAGCGGCCCGGACCGACATTACGCGTACGCTTACGCGAGACTGGTTTCACCGTTACGAGCACTCGTTGCTTAAAGGTGACTGGCGGGTGTCTGTCTCTCTCACTTTAGCTGAATCAAGTGTGGCTACGCCCGGTCCTTGTGAAGGTTAAAACAGCACATACTTGACGAAACATCGTTGTGGTTTTGTATGCGTAGGTAAGAACGGTTCTTGCTAAGCCCGTAGCAGCCACGTAAAACTTGCAACAACAAAGTAGAGGACGTCTAACTTGTTTTTGCAGGGCATGTTGTGATGTGATATGGTCAAGACATGATGAGTTATACGGTTTTGTATGAGATGATCATTTTTTGTAATGTTATCGGCAACTGGCAGGAGCCATATGGTTGTCGCTTTATTGTATGAAATGCAATCGCCATGTAATTGCTTTACTTTATCACTAAGCGGTAGCGATAGTCGTAGAAGCAATAGTTGGCGAGACGACAACGATGCTACGATGGAGATCAAGGTGTCGCGCCGGTGAAGAAGGTGATCATGACGGTGCTTTGGAGATGGAGATCAAAAGCACAAGATGATGATGGCCATACCATGTCACATATTTTGATTGCATGTGATGTTTATCTTATTATGCTTCTTATTTTGCTTAGAACGACGGTAGCATTATAAGATGATCCCTTACTAAATTTCAAGGTATAAGTGTTCTCCCTAAGTATGCACCGTTGCGAAAGTTCGTTGTGCCGAGACACCACGTGATGATCGGGTGTGATAAGCTCTACGTTCAAATACAACGGGTGTAAGCCAGTTTTGCACACGTAGAATACTCGGGTTAAACTTGACGAGCCTAGCATATGCAGATATGGCCTTGGAACACTGGAGACCGAAAGGTCGAGCGTGAATCATATAGTAGATATGATCAACATAAGATGTTCACCATTGAAACTACTCCATCTCACGTGATGATCGGACATGGTTTAATTGATTTGGATCACGTGAACATTTAGATGATCGGAGGGATGTCTATCTAAGTGGGAGTTCTTTAAGTAATATGACTAAATTGAACTTTAATTTATCATGAACTTAGTCCTCGTAGTATTAGCATATCTATGTTGTAGATCAATAGCTCACGATGTTGCTCCCCGTTTATTTTTTATATGTTCCTAGAGAAAACTAAGTTGAAAGATGTTAGTAGCAATGATGCGGAATTGTTCCGTGATCTGAGGATTATCCTCATTGCTGCACAGAGAAATATGTCCTTGATGCACCGCTAGGTGACAGACCTATTGCAGGAGCAGATGTAGACGTTATGAACGTTTTGACAAAAGCTCGGTATGATGGCTACTTGATAGTTTAGTGCACCATGCTTTACGGCTTATAACCGGGACTTCAAAAACGTTTTGAACGCCACAGAGCATATGAGATGTTCCAAGAGTTGAAATTAGTATTTCATACTCATGCCCGTGTCGAGAGGTATAAGACTTCTGACAGTACTTTGCCTACAAGATGGAGGAGAATAGCTCAACCAGTGAGCATGTGCTCAGATTGTCTGGGTACTACAATTACTTGAATCAAGTGGGAGTTAATCTTCCAGATAAGATAGTAATTGACAAAGTTCTCTAGTCACTATCACCAAGTTAGTAGAACTTCGTGATGAACTATAATATGCAAGGGATGACGAAGGTAATTCCCGAGCTCTTCGCAATGCTGAAATCGGCGAAGGTAGAAATCAAGAAAGAACATCAAGTGTTGATGGTTAATAAGACCACTTGTTTCAAGTAAAGGGCAAAGGGATAGAAGGGGAACTTCAAGAAGAATGACAAGCAAGTTGTCACTCCCATGAAGAAACCCAAAGCTAAACTCAAGCCTGAAACTAAGTGCTTCTACTGCAAAGGAAATGGTCACCGGAAGTGGAATGCCCTAGATACTTGGCGGATAAGAAGGATGGCAAACTGAACAAAGGTATATTTGATATACAGATTATTGATGTGTATTTTACTAGTGTTCATAGCAACCCCTCGGTATTTGATACTGGTTCAGTTGCTAAAGAGTAGTAACTCGAAATGGGAGTTGCATAATGAACAGAAACTAGTTAAAGGATGAAGTGACGATGTGTATTGGAAGCAGTTCCAAGATTGATATGATCATCATCGCACACTCCCTATACTTTCGGGATTAGTGTTGAACCTAAATAAGTGTTATTTGGTGTTTGTGTTGAGCATGAATATGATTTGATCATGTTTATTGCAATACGGTTATTCATGTAAGTTAGAGAATAATTGTTGTTCTGTTTACATGAATAAAACCTTCTATGGTCATACACCCAATGAAAATAGTTTGTTGGATCTCGATCGTGTGATACACATATTCATAATATTGAAGCCAAAAGATGCAAGGTTAATAATGATAGTGCAACTTATTTGTGGCACTGCCGTTTAGGTCATATTGGTGTAAAGCGCATGAAGAAACTCCATAGTGATGGACTTTTGGAATCACTTGATTATGAATCACTTGGTGCTTGCGAACCATGCCTCATGGGCAAGATGACTAAAACTCCGTTCATCGGAACAATGGAGCGAGCAACAGATTTGTTGGAGATCATACATACAGATGTATGTGGACCAATGAGTGTTGAAGCTCGCGGCGGGTATCGTTATTTTCTGACCTTCACTGATGATTTGAGCAGATATGGGTATATCTACTTAATGAAGAACAAGTCTGAAACATTTGAAAAGTTCAAAGAATTTCAGAGTGAAGTGGAGAATCATCGCAACAAGAAAATAAGAGTTTCTACGATATGATCGTAGAGGTAAAATATTTGAGTTAGCGAATTTGGCCTTCAGTAAAAACAATGTGAAATAGTTTCACTACTCACGCCACCTGGAACACCACAGTGTAATGGTGTGTCCGAACGTCATAACCGTACTTTATTAGATATGGTGCGATCGATGATGTCTCTTACCGATCTACCACTATCGCTTTTGGGGTTATGCATTAGAGACAGTTAAATTCACGTTAAATAGGGCACCATCTAAATCCGTGGAGATGACACCGTATGAACTGTAGTTTGACGAGAAACCTAAGCTGTCATTTCTTTAAGTTTGGGACTGCGATGCTTATGTGAAAAAGTTTCAACATGATAAGCTCGAACCCAAATCGGAGAAGTAAACCTTCATAGGATACCCAAAAGAAACTGTTGGGTACACCTTCTATCACAGATCCGAAGGCAAGGTCTTTTTTGCTAAAAGTGGATCCTTTCTAGAGAAGGAGTCTCTCTCGAAAGAAGTGAGTGGGAGGAAAGTAGAACTTGATGAGGTAATTGTACCTTCTCCCGAATTGGAAATTGGAACATCACAGAAACTAGTTCCAGTGATTCCTACACCAATTAGTGAGGAAGCTAATGATGATGATCATGAAACTTCAGATCAAGTTTCTGCTGAACTTCGTAGATCAACCAAAGTTCGTTCTGCATCAGAGTGGTATGGCAACCCAGTTCTGGAAGTCATGTTACTGGACCATGATGAACCTACGAACTATGAGGAAGCGATGATGAGCCCAGATTCCGCAAAATGACTTGAGGCCATGAAATCTGAGATGGGATCCATGTATGAGAACAAAGTGTGGACTTTGGTTGACTTGTCCGATGATCGGCAAGCCATCGAAAATAAATGGATCTTCAAGAGGAAGACTGACGCTGACAGTAATGTTACTGTTTACAAAGCTCGACTTGTTGCGAAAGGTTTTCGACAAGTTCAAGGAGTTGACTACGATGAGACTTTCTCACCCGTAGCGATGCTTAAGTCTGTCCGAATCATGTTAGCAATTGCCGCATTTTATGAAATCTGGCTAATGGATAACAAAATTGCATTCTTTAATGGATTTATTAAAGAAGACATGTATATGATGCAACCAGAAGGTTTTGTCAATCCTAAAGGTGCTAACAAAATGTGCAAGCTCCAGCGATCCATCTATGGACTGGTGCAAGCATCTCGGAGTTGGAATATACGCTTTGATAAGTTGATCAAAGCATATAGATTTATACAGACTTGCGGTGAAGCCTATATTTACAAGAAGTGAGTGGGAGCACTACAACCTTTCTGATAAGTACATGTGAATGACATATTGTCGATCGGAAATGATGTAGAATTTTCTGGAAAGCATAAAGGAGTGTTTGAAAGGAGTTTTTCAAAGAAAGACCTTGGTGAAGCTGCTTACATATTGGGCATCAAGATCTATAGAGATAGATCAAGACGCTTGATAAGACTTTCGATGAGTACATACCTTGATAAGATATTGAAGTAGTTCAAAATGGATCAGTCAAAGAAGGAGTTCTTGCCTGACTTGTAAGGTGTGAAGTTGAGTAAGACTCAAAACCAGACCACGGCAGAAAAATATAGAGAGAATGAAAGTCATTCCCTATGCCTCAGCCATAGGTTCTATAAAGTATGCCATGCTGTGTACCAAACATGTAGTGTACCTTGGCATGAGTTTGTCAAGGGGGTACAATAGTGATCCAGGAGTAGATCACTGTACAACGGTCAAAATTATCCTTAGTAACTGGATGACTATGGAAATGTTTCTCGATTATGGAGGTGATAAAGAGTTCGTCGTAAAGGGTTACGCCGATGCAAGCTTTGACACTAAATCCAGATGACTCTAAGTATCAATCTGGATGCGTGTTGAAAGTGGGAGCAATTAGCTAGAGTAGCTCTATGCAGAGCATTGTAGACATAGAAATTTGCGAAATACATACGGATCTGAATGTGACAGACCTGTTGACTAAACTTCTCTCACAAGCAAAACATGATCACACCTTATTACTCTTGGGTATTAATCACATAGCGATGTGAACTAGATTATTGACTCTAGTAAACCCTTTGGGTGTTGGTCACATGGCGATGTGAACTATGGGTGTTATTCACATAACGATGTGAACTATCGGTATTAAATCACATGGCGATGTGAGCTAGATTATTGACTCTAGTGCAAGTGGGAGACTGAAGGAAATATGCCCTAGAGGCAATAATAAAGTTGTTATTTATATTTCCTTATATCATGATAAATGTTTATTATTCATGCTAGAATTGTATTAACCGGAAACTTAGTACATGTGTGAATACATAGACAAAACAGAGTGTCCCTAGTATGCCTCTACTAGACTAGCTCATTGATCAAAGATGGTTATGTTTCCTAACCATAGACATGAGTTGTCATTTGATCAACGGGATCACATCATTAGGAGAATGATGTGATGGACAAGACCCATCTGTTAGCTTAGCACTATGATCGTTTAGTTTTACTGCTATTGCTTTCTTCATGACTTATACATGTTCCTATGACTATGAGATTATGCAACTTCCGAATACCGTAGGAACACCTTGTGTGCTATCAAACGTCACAACGTAACTGGGTGATCATAAAGATGCTATACAGGTGTCTCCGAAAGTGTTCATGGTGTTGGCATAGATCAAGACTAGGATTTGTCACTCCGAGTGTCGGAGAGGTATCTCTGGGCCCTCTCGGTAATGCACGTCTTAATAAGCCTTGCAAGCAAAAGACTAATGAGTTAGTCACGAGATGATGTATTATGGAACGAGTAAAGAGACTTGCCGGTAACGAGATTGAACTAGGTATAGAGATACCGACGATCGAATCTCGGGCAAGTAACATACCAATGACAAAAGGAACAACGTATGTTGTCTTGCTCCTTTATATACGGGGGCAGGGGGCACCCAAAGACACACAAGTTGAATTGTTCTAGCCGTGTGCGGTGCCCCCCTCCATAGAAACACACCTCGGTCATACCGTCGCAGTGCTTAGGCGAAGCCCTGCGCTGGTAGATACATCATATCCGTCAGCACGCCGTCGTGCTGACGAAACTCTCCCGTGAAGCTCAGCTGGATCAAGAGCTCGTGGGACGTCATCAAGCTGAACGTGTGCTGAACGCGGAGGTGCCGTACGTTCGGTGCTTGATCGGTTGGATCGCGAAGAAGTTCGACTACATCAACCGCGTCACTTGACGCTTCCGCTTCCGGTCTACGAGGGTACATAGACACACTCTTCCCTCTCGTTGCTATGCATCTGGTAGATAGATCTTGCGTGATCGTAGGAAAATTTTAAAATACTACGTTCCCCAACAGAGCGAGAGGCCGAGCTTGATCGGCAGGATAACCTAGACGGCCTTGAAGAGGAGCGCGATATCACGCAAGCTCGTTCCACATTCTATCAGCAACAGGCTAGGCGATACCAGAGCAGAGAAGTGCGGGCCAAAACATACAACATTGGTGAACTTGTTTTGCGCGTCCCGGAGAAGAAAAAGGATAAGCTCAAACCAAGATGGGAGGCCCCCTTCATCATTGACGAAGTTCTCACCGGAGGAGCCTATCACCTTCGAAATGCATCAGACAATCACCTTGAGCCGAATCCATGGAACGCTGCTAGGCTCTGACGATTCTACAGATAGTTCGGTAGCACCTTTTATTTCTCTTTTTGTCTAGGTTTCTTCCTTTGTTTTTCTTTGTAACATCCCAAATTTTTCAAATTTGGAATGTTAATAGGATCATTCTTTTACATCATGTTTTCTATTCTTATTTTGAATTTCTCTCAATATTGGTAGTATTTTGGAGTTCTTGTAGCTCTAGGTTATTTTAGAGTTGTTATTAATGCTCTTTATGTGCTTACATTGCATAAAAATATAATTTTCCAAAAGTGAATAGGTGTTTTAAAAATGTTCACAGTATTTGATAGTAGTAGATATATTTTACTGTGCGTTTTGGTATTTTTAGTTATGCATACACTATTTTGTTTTAGCCAATAATTGTTCTGTTCGGTATTATTTTTTCCCCACACTTTACTATTCATCTGGGGTCCTAGCGCGGCGCATTTCCCCGCTCGACCGCAGCCCATCCCGCAGCTCTCTCCCTTCCCTATTTTTCTTTCTTCTTCCTTTTCTCTGTCTCGCTGACGAGGCTGGCCCACATGTCGTCTTCCCCACAGAGTCGTGTTCTTCCCGAACACTGTAGCTACTGAAACCCAAACGCAACTGAATCGATCGATTTGATCGATGCTCTCGCAGCCCTCGCACGCCCACCTCAGTATAAATACTCCCCGAGTCCTCCTCTGCTGATTTTCGCAAAAATCGCCTTCTCCCGTGCCCTACAGAGCCGCCCCGATCTCGCCGGAGTCCGCCGCCTGAAGCTTTTGTCTCCGTTCGTTCCCGTCGCAACCGCGGGTACCCAGCACCTCTCTTTACCTCTGTCCTCTTCGCCTTGACCCCCTCTCACTCCCTCACCTAGTACTTCTAGCAGGGAAGCAACCATCCGAGTGCATCGAGCTCAGCCACCATTCGCTGGGGCACAACCACATTCACGTCGCCACCGCCGGCTGCAGAGGACGCCTCGTCGCCTTTCCACATCACCACCGCCTCCGCCGCTCGACACCGCACTCGCCCGTCACCTCTTCTTCGTCGGAGACCCACCGGAAGACTGCCGCCGATGACGCCCGAGCCGCGTCGCCGCCGTCTCGTTCAACTCCGACGACGTCCAACTCTGTTTTCCGGTGAGCCACTCCGTGCCGTCCGATCTCTCTCCGAGAGCCAGGATTAGGTCATCTGTTTTTTTTGAACCGTTTTCCTTTAATTTGTGGGCATTCGTCATTTAACCTACACAGCGAAGGGTTTCCAGCTAGTCCTGTCACGCCATGTGGCACGTCCGTAGCCGCCGCAGTTCTTCGAGGAACCTAGTTTGACACAATATTCTTCTGACAAATTCTATATCAAAATTTCATTTAAGTATATCTTTTAGTCTATAACACAAAATCCACTGATTCTTTTTCCTGTGTACTCGTAGAGACCAGGAGAATATTGTAGAACCAAAATTTCCCATGTTTGAACAGTTCAAATTTGAATTTGTTGAAATCTGAATTCAAACTTTCGGAGGCCATATCTTTAAACCGTAGATCCAAATCAGTTGATTCTTTTTGCATTGTCATCCTAGTATCATGTAGATATTCTTTACCTACTGATATGTTATGTTAATTAAGTTTTTACTTGAATTCCTTGTTGTTGACATTATTTTGGTGTTATGTTGAATACGGTTTATTTACCGATGGCTTCATTATCGTACAGATTGTCCAGAGTGTCAAGCGGATCGGAATTAAGCGTTAGAGTACTTCGACAACGTTCAAGGCAAGTTTGCACTTTTTATTTAGCTCATCCTATATTCTGCTATGCAAGTGTGGTTTTGTGTTATGATAAATGTTTGGCTTGATATGTGTATCTCGTGTTGCCATGTTTTGATGTTGATTGTGTTATGCGATGGTGTGATCAACTTGCTAGGGTAGACGCGGGCATGTGTCGAGTGATCCCTGAAAGTGGTGAGTGTTTATAGTCGTAGGCTCGGGATTATTAACCAGGTGAATGCATCACCGACAGAGCGCTCTATTGTCCCTAGAGAATACGCCATTGACAGAGCGCACTTGAGGCGAGGTATAGTTTTCGGAACATAAATCAGGTGGATGCGTCCTTGGCAGAGCGCTCTATTGTTCCTAGAGAATGCGCCACTGACAGAGCGCACTTGAGAGATATTTCTGAAGTTCTTGTCATGTTTATTAAAATCTTTGGGTTATCTTGGGCGAGTATATTAGAGCCGGTTACGAGTTCATTTAGTGGAGGTAGGTGAAGACTTTCTTCTCCAAATTGACTTGAGTGTTTTGTTGTCATACTTTACTTGTGGATGTAGGTTTGCTATATCATATTGTGTGATTTGCCAATACATTCAATGTATTGACCCTTTGCGGCTGCAACTTATCATGTTACAAGTTTTTCAGATGATCATTGAGATACAGTAAGGTCGCGAGTCTTCACTCAACATTTTCTCCAGTGGGAATTGATGGACTCATAGTTTACTTATGCTACATTTCGGCTGTTATTGAATAAAGTTAGCTATGTGCTACTCAGTTTGCAATACTTTGTATATTCTGGATCATACGTTATAGTAAATGATGCACTTGTTATTTGATATTCATACGTACTGTGTGTGCTAGCGAGTCGATCCAGGGACTAGCATGGTAAGCACAGAGACATTGAATCTTATCAGATTTGGGTCGTTACAGATGGTATCAGAGCAGTGTGTTGACTGTAGGTCGTGACCCTAGAAAATGGATTAGAAAAGGAATAGGAGTGAAAAACTTACTTTACAACTTGTTGTCTACTTGCTAGTTCATACTCTTGTACTCATATCTTTTCCTTTCAAATATAGATGACCCTGGAATTATATTAGTGTTATTTAAGGAGTTTAGTTGGCAGACCACCATTCCTAAGTTGTGTTCGATAAACGATATGCGGTAGTATGATGAGATCATATCTCTTGTGGATATGACCTTACCTGTAGGTTTTGCTTGTGTCGTGTGATATGTTATATATATGTTTGGTTGGTCATTGCTTTCCGTGTTGTCGTATTTCCTGGATTGTTTGTATTTTTACAATTGGGTGCTTTGATTGATCGTATGTGTTCTTTCGATGTGATTAGCTTAGGATAGTTTTGGTGACTTGTGTGACTTGCGTGAATTTAGTGTTTGTTTTTGTTCTTGTTGTAGTTTTAGTTGCTAGCATGAGCATATGGGTAGTATTTCCCTTAGACCTAATTCTGTCTATATCTCGCCCCTGCTTACCCATCAAATGCCGCCGAGGCGTAACTCTAGAGGCAGTGGTTCAGGAGCCAACAACAACAATGACGTACCGCCGTATATGCATCAGTTACTTCAGGGACAGACTCAGTTGATCCAGTTACTTGTTCAGAACCAGAACAACAACAACAACAACAACAACAACAACAATAATCCACCACCACCCCCAGTTGATGCCCTTACTCATTTCTTGAGGTTGAATCCTCAAAGATTTTCTAGTACCCCTGAACCTATTGTGGCTGATGATTGGCTTCGTTCAGTTAATAGGAATTTGGAGACAGTTGGTTGCACTGATGCAGAGAGAGTGCGGTTTGCCTCGCATTTGTTAGAAGGACCAGCCGCAGCATGGTGGGACGATTACTTGGTCACTTATCCTATTGCTAGTATCACTTAGGCACAATTTCAGGCAGGTTTTCGCGCCGCACATGTGTCTGCTGGTGCCATGAGTCTAAAGAAGAAGGAGTTCCGCAACTTGCGTCAGGGAGGTCGCACTGTGAATGCATATGTGGAGGAATTCAATAATCTTGCACGCTATGCGCCTAATGATGTTAATACAGATGTAGCTAGACAGGAGAAGTTTCTTGAAGGACTGGATGATGAGTTGAGTATTCGGTTGACAGTGGCGACATTCAACAACTATCAGGAGCTTATTGATAAGGCTATTGTACTTGAAGGAAAGTTTCAACAGGTGGAGAACCGCAAGAGGAAGGCAAGGGACAGAGATTTCAACTCTCGAGGACCACAGAAGTACCATAATTTATCAATATCTTACGAGTACCATGGTTCTGAAGTGGACACTTATAATGGTCATAACCATGATGGGCATAATCATCACAACAACAATGGACGCAACCACAATGGTCAGAGGAATGGCAACAACGACCACAACCATTTGACACCCACAAAGAAGGACCTTAGCCAGTTACTTTGCTACAGATGCAGAAACCCAGGACACTATTCAACAAACTGTCCTGGGCTAAACAGCATGAATCATGACAATGGAAATTCTAGAGAGAAGGAGAATGATCACTTCGAGAGTGGACATGTGAATCACACGAGGTTAGGAAGACCAGATAATGCATCAGTCTTTGGTAAGATTCTTAATCAAGAACAAGTATTGTGACCGTTCTTTCGGTATTGATGCATCCTATTTAGTCATGTCAAGGGAGATTTGAAAATATGCAATGAGTCAGCCTCAATATTTTGGAATATGGATTATGTCAAGTTCCCATCTTTAACCCTGTTAGCCAACTCGAATCTCGAGGACGATATTCATTCTAAGGGGAGTAGATTTCTAACATCCCAAATTTTTCGAATTTGGAATGTTAATAGGATCATTCTTTTACATCATGTTTTCTGTTCTTATTTTGAATTTCTCTCAATATTGGTAGTATTTTGGAGTTGTTGTAGCTCTAGGTTATTTTAGAGTTGTTATTAATGCTCTTTATGTGCTTACATTGCATAAAAATATAATTTTCCAAAAGTGAATAGGTGTTTTAAAAATGTTCACAGTATTTGATAGCAGTAGATATATTTTACTGTGTGTTCTGGTATTTTAGTTATGCATACACTATTTTGCTTTAGCCAATAATTGTTCTGTTCGGTATTTTTTTTCCCAGAGTTTACTATTCATCTGGGGTCCTAGCGCGGCCCATTTCGCCGCTCGACCACAGCCCATCCCGCAGCTCTCTCCCTTCCCTATTTTTCTTTGTTCTTCCTTTTCTCTGTCTCGCTGACGAGTCTGGCCCACATGTCGTCTTCCCCACATAGCCGTGTTCTTCCCGAACACTGTAGCTGCCGAAACCCAAACTCAACCGAATCGATTGATTTGATAGATCCTCTCACAGCCCTCGCACGCCCACCTCAGTATAAATACTCCCCAAGTCCTCCTCTACTGATTTTCGCAAAAATCGCCTTCTCCCGTGCCCTACAGAGCTGCCCCGATCTCATCGGAGTCCGCCGCCTGAAGCTTCTGTCTCCGGTCGTTCCCGTCGCAACCGCGGGTACCCAGCACCTCTTTTTACCTGTGTCCTCTTCACCTTGACCCCCTCTCTCCCCCTCACCTATTACTTCTAGCAGGGAAGCAACCATCCGAGTGCATCGAGCTTGACCACCATTTGCCGGGGCACAGCCGCGTTCACGTCGCCACCGCCGGTCGCAGAGGACGCCTCGTCGCTGTTGCACATCACCACCGCCTCTGCCGCTCGACACCGCACCCGCCCGTCACGTCTTCTTCATCAGAGACCCACCGAAAGACCGTCGTTGATGATGCTCGAGCCGCGCCACCGCCGTCTCTTTCAACTCCGACGACGTCCAGGTCTGTTTTTCGGTGAGCCACTCCGTGCCGTCCGATCTCTCTCCGAGGGCCAGGATTAGGTCATCTGTTTTTTTCAAACCGTTTTACTCTAAGTTGTGGGCATTCGTCATTTAACCTACATAGCGAACGGTTTCCAGCCAGTCCTGTCGTGCCATGTGGCCCGTCCACAGCCGCCGCAGTTCTTCCAGGAACCTAGTTTGACACAATATTCTTCTGACAGATTCTATATCAAAATTTCATTTAAGTATATCTTTTAGTCTTTAACTCGAAATCCACTGATTCTATTTCCTGTGTACTCGTAGAGACCAGGAGAATATTGTAGAACCAAAATTTCCCATGTTTGAACATTTCAAATTGGAATTTGTTGAAATCTGAATCCAAACTTCCGGAGGCCATATCTTTTAAACCGTAGATCCAAATCTGTTGATTCTTTTTGCATTGTGATCCTAGTATGATGTAGATACTCTTTACTACTGATATGCTATGTTAATTAAGTTTTTACTTGAATTCATTGCTGTTGAACTTATTGTGGTGTTATGTTGAATACGGTTTATTTACCAGTGCCTTCGTTATCGTATAGATTATCCGGAGTGTCAAGCGGATCGGAATTAAGCGTTAGAGTACTTCGACAATGTTCAAGGCAACTTTGCAGTTTTGATTTAGCTCATCCTATATTCTACTATGCAAGTGTGGTTTTGTGCTATGATAAATGTTTGGCTTGATATGTGTATCTCGTGTTGCCATGTTTTGATGTTGATTGTGTTATGTGATGGTGTGATCAACTTGCTAGGGTAGACGCGGGAATGTGTCGAGTGATCCCTGAAAGTCGTGAGTGTTTATAGCCGTAGGCTCGGGATTATTAATGAGGTGAATGCGTCGCTGGCAGAGCGCTCTATTGTCCCTAGAGAATGCGCCATTGACAGAGCGCACTTGAGGCGAGGTATAGTTTTTGGAACATAAATCAGGTGGATGCGTCCTTGGCAGAGCGCTCTATTGTTCCTAGAGAATGCGCCACTGACAGAGCGCACTTGAGAGATATTTCTGAAGTTCTTGTCATGTTTATTAGAATCTTTGGGTTATCTTGGGCGAGTATATTAGAGCCGGTTACGAGTTCATTTAGTGGAGGTAGGTGAAGACTTTCTTCTCCAAATTGACTTGAGTGTTTTGTTGTCATACTTTACTTGTGGATGTAGGTTTGCTATATCATATTGTGTGATTTGCCAATACATTCAATGTATTGACCCTTTGTGGCTGCAACTTATCATGTTGCAGGTTTTTCAGATGATCATTGAGATACAGTAGGGTCGCGAGTCTTCACTCAACATTTTCTCCAGTGGGAATTGATGGACTCATAGTTTACTTATGCTACATTTCCGCTGTTATTGATTTAAGTTAGCTATGTGCTACTCAGTTTGTAATACTTTGTATATTCTGGATCATACGTTATAGTAAATGATGCACTTGTTATTTGATATTCATATGTACTGTGTGTGATAGTGAGTTGATCCAGGGACTAGCATGGTAAGCACAGAGACATCGAATCTTATCAGATTCGGGTCGTTACATTGTTCCTCTTCATTTTTTGTTTTTCCTTCCCAGAAAGTGTTTGGCTATACCAAACTGTTAGGGGTGAACATCTTTAAATGTATATACCTCAAGATACCTGGGGGCTTCTATAACGAAGCTTAATATTAAAGCTTATTGCTTACAATACTTATTTCGTCTGTTTCATACAGTCTCTTCGCCATTATATGCACCTCTATGACTTAAGTTTTTTGCCAAGCTAGGTTGCCTGGCTCCTGTGTTTATACCCTACGTTCCCGATTGTTCGGCTAGGGTGTAAAGGTAGCACCTCTACCATTGTTACAATCGGGTAATCCGGACATGTACCTCAGACGGGTGAAGCCGAAATCTAGCGTTCTTAAGGGAATCATTGGCCGGCGGACAAATGACAAATTTCTTTTTTGCACATAATTTTTCAATATCAAAGGATAGGCTTCCTGTAATCCTATCTTTAGGATCAAAGCCTTGGCATGCATAAATACACACACTGATCTAGGGAAAGGAATCCTTAACGGAACTATTCTCCCTGGAAGATGTTTATTACATTAAATAGTAATATAACATAACTCCCTGAAAAAAACTTGTTTGTTCAAGCAAAATGACTGGATTTCCTGGTTTCCGAACGTACCGAGTGTTTACTACAAGTATAGTATCCGGAAACACTCCAACCCTTGGGTTCATGAGGTTGAAGCCGAAGGCCTGCCATGACAATTTTTTACAAGTTCGGTCGGAGATAAGTTTGATGATAAAGTACATTGCTACATGGAATCAAACGCCTATTCTTTATCTATGCCATCTATAAGACTGTCTAAACTACAGTCTTCTTGCGAAAACATTGCGGCTATCATTACTTGGTCATACACTAAGCTCACGGGAATTTCTTTTTCGTCCGGTCCCCGAGGTCCAACTCGGGCCATATGATTTGGGTCAAGCCCGGTATAGCACGTATTCACCATGGCCCAGGCCTCTCATGCACCTTCTCGGCATGCTGACGCCTTCCATAGCTCAAAGCGACGCCGAGCTCCTTTGAATAAGTTCGCCAGATCCTCCATAATTTCTAGAGGAGAATCGGATGGCCATAAGGCTTTAGCCATGTTCTTCATGGCTTTCCGAACTCGCTCATGCACTTTGGAGAGCACTTGTAACATGTCGCCTTGAAATTTGGATACTTCTCCTTCGGGCCGCCCAAGTTAAGAAACCTGCAGTAATAGCATTGTGAAGCTCTGAATCATTGGATAATATGAAAGCTAGTTCAAAGGACATACTGAATATGCGGCCTTTTACCTTTTTTATTTTCCTTCAAGGCATTCGATAGTTGGGCCCTTAGGTCCTTTAGCTCTTCGGCTTGCTTGATATTTTCATCCAGCTGTTTGTTCTTTTTCTCAATGGTCCGTGTTAATACACGCTGACCAACTGCTTGTTGCCCTTCAGCATGTTTTTTGTCCTCCTGAGCAGCCCTTAGCTTCTCCTCCATTTGATCAGTTGATTCCGCTATTGAAACTAAAACAATGCATTCTTAAACATCATTGACGGCGAAATCCTATTTTTCGGACACTATTCGTCCTTACCATTAGATCCCTTTATGGATTTCTTCAGGTCTTCTAGCTAGGTGGTGACGATATTCAGCTTGATCCAGTTTGCTTCAAGCTCCTTGGACAACACGTCATTCTTTTCGTTGAGAACCTGCAATCATAGCGATCCATAAATTAGTTGGGCCAACTGCTTCAAGTCTCGGGGGATACTGGCATATGCTTATTACATTTACACAAATTCTTACCCGCATATCCTTTGAAAGCAGGTGAGTGGCTCCGACAAGCCCGTCCCGAGCAGCTCGGATGTACGCATACACAGAGCTGAGGGCGTTGGACGACTCCTCGGTAAATACTGGGTCACACATGGCCTCTTTTCGCCACCGATGATTCATCGCGCTCTCCACTTCGGAATTTGTGACTGATACATTATCCGAATCCTCCCGCGGAGGACAATTTGGCGCTATGTCCGTATCGGCTCTTGTCCTTGTTGATGGGCCCGGGGCCGGATTGGTTGGTGTTCGACCAGCAGGGTCCTCGAACACAGTTTGGCGTATGCTCCTTCTGGAATAAGACGGACGGAAAAATGTTACAATCCGGCCTTACTGCCGGGCACATATTAAAAACTATACCTCTTCGATGAGGGAGGGGGCTCGACAGTGCTCCCCGCTTCCTTTCGCTTCAGAGACTCACCTTGCATAGGCGTCGTCCTCTTAGAAGATGCCCTTGATGCAGTACGGCATGCCGAGCACCGCCCCTTTTGAGCACGAGATAGTGTGGTGCGTGGGGCACGAAGGGAAGGCTCTCTTTGAGAGGATATCTCCTGGGTACTTACATTGGAGGAGGGAAGAAGGCCAGGATAATCGGCTACAATGGACACTTCTGTACCATCGTGGCTCGCCTAATAGAAAACTCCGTTAGTGAGTTCTATGAATATATTCGGGTCCAACTCCGGGATCTTTGTCGCGAACATGGTCCTTTATGACTGCTATGACTACTTCGTTTTTCCCCAAAGAGGAAGGGATGATGCAGTAAATCAGCGGTAGGTATTTCCCTCAGTGATGAAACCAAGGTTATGGAACCAGTAGGAGAACCAAGCAACACAACATAAACAACACCTGCACACAAATAACAAATACTCGCAACCCGACGTGTAAAAGGGGTTGTCAATCCCTTTCGGGTAACATACGAGATAGAGTTGTATATATTGATAGATCGAGCGCCAAATAAGATAAATTGCAGCAAGGTATTTTTGGTTTTTTGGTTTAATAGATCTGAAAATAAAAGCAAAGGAAAATATATCGCAAAGGCAAATAATATGAGAAAGAGACTCGGGGGCCGTAGATTTCACTAGTGGCTTCTCTCGAGAAAATAACAAACAGTGGGAAAACAATTATTGTTGGGCAGTTGATAGAACTTCAAATAATTATGACGATATCCAGGCAATGAATATTATATAGGCATCACGTCCAAGATTAGTATACCGACTCCTGCCTGCATCTACTACGATTACTCCACACATCGACCGCTATCCAACATGCATCTAGTGTATTAAGTTCATGGAGGAACGGAGTAAGGCAGTAAGAAGGATGACATGATGTAGACAAGACCTATTTATGTAGAAATAGACCCCATCGTTTTATCCTTAGTAGCAACGATGCATACGTGTCGGTTCCCTTTCTATCACTGGGATCAAGCACCGTAAGAATCAATAGAAGAAACACCAATCATTTTAATGTCTTCATCATTTTTATGAAAGCAATCACTAGAAAACACCTTTTCTAAAAATTCTCGTTTAGCTCTAAGCATGGCGGTTCTTTTCTTACTTTCATCCATAGAAACATAAAGAGCTTTAATTGATTCCTCAACTTTAGGCACAAAAAAATTCAACTTGAGATTTTCCACATCATGAGAAATTCTATCAATACTCCTAGACATATCATCAATCTTATTCAAGTTTTCTTCTATGGAAGCATTGAAAACTTTTTGAGTATTGATAAATTCTTTAATGTTATTTTCTAGATCAGAGGTGTTCCTATTATTATTGTTAGATTGATTTCCATAGGAATTACCATAATTGTTAGCGGAATTACTAGGAAAAGGCCTAGGATTAAAATTACCTCTATAAGCATTGTTGTTAAAATTATTTCTGGAGATAAAGTTCACATCTATAGCATCACTTGTTTTCTCAATCAAAGTAAACAAAGGCATATCATTAAGATCAATAGGAGCACTTATACTAGCAACCATTTTCATAAGAGCATCAACTTTTTCATTCAAAGAATCAATCTCAACCGAACTAACCTTTTTGCTAGTCGGCGCTCTTTCAGTATGGCATTGCGAATAATTCACCATAGTATTATCAAGCAATTTGGTGGCTTCACCCAAAGTAATTTCCATAAAAGTACCACCCGCGGCAGAATCCAAAAGGTTTCGAGAAACAAAATTCAACCCCGCATAAAAAATTTGTATGATGGTCCAAAGATTTAACCCATGAGTTGGGAAATTCCTTAGCATCATTTTCATCCTTTCCCAAGATTGTGCAACATGCTCATGTTCAAGTTTCTTGAAATTGATGATCTGGGTTCTAAGGGGTATAATTTTTGCGGGCGGAAAAAATTTAGTGATAAAAGCGTCTTTGCATTTGTTCCAAGAATCAATGCTATTGCGAAGCAAATAATAAAACCAATTTTTTGCATGATCTCGCAAAGAAAATGGGAATAATTTCAGTTTCACAACATCATTGTCCACATCCTTTTTCTTTTGCATATCACATAATTCCACGAATGTATTAAGATGGGACGCGGCATCCTGATTAGGAGTTACGGAAAATTGATCTTTCGTGACAAGATTCAACAAAGTAGTATTAATATCACAAGTCTCCGCACTAGAGGCGGGAGGAGCAATCGAAGTGCCAATAAAATCATTGTTGTTGGTATTGGAAAAATCACACAACTTAGTGTTCTCTTGCATCATTTTTGAGCAATTGTAAACAAGAACACAAGTGGGCGATGGATCTGACCGAAAAAGGCGAACAAAAAAGAGGACAAATAAAACGGCAAATATTTGTGAAGTGGGGGAGATGAAAACGAAAGGCAAATAGCAAATAATGTAAATTGCGAGGAGATGAGATTTGTGATTAGGAACCTGGTATATGTTGAAGGTGCTCCCTGGCAACGGTGCCAAAAATTTCCTTTTGAGGACTGCTAGGACTACGTCGGTTTTCCCCCAAAGAGGAAGGGATGATGCAGTATAGCAGCGGTAGGTATTTCCCTCAATGATGAAACCAAGGTTATCGAACCAGTATGAGAACCAAACAACACAACGTAAACGGCACGTGCACACAAATAACAAATACTCACAACCTGACGTGTAAAAGGGGTTGTCAATCCCTTTCGGGTAACGAACGAGGTAGAGTTGTAAATATTGATAGATCGAACGCCAAATAATATAAATTGCAGCAAGGTATTTTTTGGTTTTTGGTTTAATAGATCGGAAAATAAAAGCAAAGTAAAATAGATCGCAAAGCAAATAATATGAGAAAGAGACCCGGGGGCCGTAGATTTCACTAGTGGCTTCTCTCGAGAAAATAACAAACGGTGGGAAAACAATTACTGTTGGGAAATTGATAGAACTCAAATAATTATGACGATATCCAGGAAATGATCATTATATAGGCATCACGTCCAAGATTAGTAGACCGACTCCTGCCTACATCTACTACTATTACTCCACACATCGACCGCTATCCAACATGCATCTAGTGTATTAAGTTCATGGAGAAACGGAGTAATGCAGTAAGAACCATGACATGATGTAGACAAGATCTATTTATGTAGAAATACACCCCATCGTTTTATCCTTAGTAGCAACGATACATATGTGTCGGTTCCCTTTCTGTCACTGGGATCAAGCACCGTAAGATCGAACCCACTACAAAGCACCTCTTCCCATTGCAAGATAAATAGATCAAGTTGGCCAAACAAAACCCAAATATCGGAGAAGAAATACGAGGCTATAAGAAATCATGCATATAAGAGATCAAAGAAGACTCAAATAACTTTCATGGATACAAAAAGATAGATCTGATCATAAACTCAAAGTTCATCGGATCCCAACAAACACACTGCAAAAAGAGTTACATCATATGGATCTCCAAGCGACCATTGTATTGATAACCAAAAGAGACAGAGGAAGCCATCTAGCTACTAACTACGGACCCGTAGGTCTACAAGGAACTACTCACACATCATCGGAGAGGCACCAATAGAGATGGTGAACCCCTCCATGATGGTGTCTAGATTGAATCTGGTGGTTCTGGATTTTGCGACGGCTGGAATAGAATATCGTCGACTCCTCTAGGGTTTCCGGAATATCTGAGTATTTATAGAGCAAAGAGGCGGTGCGGGAGGCCACCGAGGTTGGCACAACCCACCTGGGCGCGCCTGGGGGGCCTGGCGCGCCCTGGTGGGTTGTGCCCCCCTCGGGGCACCCCCCAGGTGCAGCTCTGGCCCATTGGGTGTCTTCTGGCCCATAAAAAAATCTCAAAAACGTTTCGTAGTGTTTGGACTCCATTTGATATTGATTTCCTGCGATGTAGGCACTTGGCACTATGTCAATAGGTTAGTACCTAAAAATAATATAAAATGACTATAAAATGATTGTAAAACATCCAAGAATGATAATATAACAGCATGGAACAATAAAAAATTATAGATAGGTTGGAAACATATCAGTCCTCTACCTGCGGGGCAGGGCAATAAACCCCCTCGATCACCTTCCTCCATAGCTATTGTAAATAGCCAAATATAGTTTGATTAGCATATCTCAGTAAAAAGGTTGGATAAAGCTAGCAATTGAAAAAACTTTCCCGATCGATGGGGTTATACATGGGAAAACCTTCCCGACATTTCAAACGGACCAAGTCTTCTCCCCCCCTTATAAAGATCAGCTAAAATGGCGGCCAAGGCGGCTTGGGTATCCGGACCCTCGCGTAGGCAACGAGATGCATCGTCGTGTCCATTATAATGCCACATGGGAAACCCTCTGGACTGGAGTGGCTGAACGCATCGCTTTATCGCGATGGCCATTACTTCAATTATCGAAAGTTCGGAGTGGGCAAGCACTTTAATCTTGCTGACTAGCCTCTTAATCTCCTCGCTGCTTTCTTCCTTGGGGCTTCAGGGCGCTAGTTGAAGCGTTTCTCCAAAGGGGCGCTAGAGAATTTGGGAAGACCATGCCGAACTGGGTGCGGAAGGGAAACATCTTCGATATAAAACCACTTCGAGGGCCACTCTTCGGGTCCCTTCTTGGGAGTGCCAGACAAGTAACATGTTCCTGCTATGCACCACACTTCGGTGCCGCCCACCTCCAATATGGATACCTTTTGGGAGCGAGGGACGGGGCAAAATAATTTCATCCATAACTCAAAATGAGCTTCATAGCCTAAAAATAGCTCGCAAAGAGCAACAAAACCCGCAATATGCAGGATAGAGCCTGGCGCGAGGTTGTGCCGTTGGAGCCTATAAAACTCCAAGAAACCTCTGAGGAAAGGATGGATTGGAAATCCTACACCTCTCAGGAGGAAGGAAACAAAGCACACCCACTCCTCTCTAGTGGGGTTGGGGAATTTTTCTGCCAAGGCTTCGACGTTGATCGAATGTAATGCCCAGGATGGGACTATACCTCCTACGTGTCGAGGCACGACTTAAAGGTATAAGCCCATCCTAGAATGATCTCAAGTTTGGTATCTTTGCACGACTCATGTAAAAGAGGGATTAAATTGCAAAAGGAGATAGTTGGCTTACACTCGCCACTTCACACATTACAATACATAAGCAATACATCATTCAAAACATCACAACCCGACTACGGGCGAAGAACCAAAAGAAAGATACCAAAACATAAAGCCACAGGTCAGGATCGAATCCTAGTAGAAACCACTACTGATCGTCGAAACGTCACAAGCATAAGGCCAAACTCTTCATCAAACTCCCTGAAGAACTTGAACCAGCTCCTGCATCATACTCGGCTAAACCTGCATCTGGTGTTGTAGTATCTGTGAGCCACGAGGACTCAACAATCCCATAACCATGGGTAACAAGACTAGCAAAGCTTTATGGGTAGGAAGAGGTAAAGTGGTGAAGGTTGCAGCAGCGGCTAAGCATAATATGGTGGCTAACTTACGAGTACCAGAATAAGATGAGCATCTACGCAAACGGTCGCAAAAGTAGTGATCGCTAAAGATCCTAACTACATATGAGTCAAACATAACCCCACCGTGTTCTCTTCTCAAAGTGAAAAGAGACAGTCACGGTTACTCACACAGTTGTGAGTTTTACTTCGGATCCTCTGTCAAGTTTTCTACAACCGGACATTAACAAATTCCAATCTGCCACATAACCGCGGGCACGGCTTTCGAAAGATCGTAACCCTGCAGGGGTGTTCCAACTTAGCCCATCACAAGCTCTCACGATTAGCTGAAGTGATAAATATAATATCATCACTCCTTATCTTAGGGAAAATCCGATCAGGCTCGGCATCCCGGTAGCACAAGTCATTTCGACAATGGTAAAACAAGTCCAGCAAGACCTCCTGGCGTGCCGACACCCTGATAGTAGCCGCGCGTATCTCGTCTCAGGCCACGACCGGATGAGCACAGCGTACAGCAACCGAAGACCCCAGATAACTGGGTGGCACCGCACACGACTCTATTTGGGACCAACACCATCAGCACTGGCCCCCCTGCTATGTAGAATTAAGAATCCTCGGGGACGCGACCCCCTATGCAATTTTAATTATTTAATTAAGTTGTTATTATGAGCAAATTAAAACCAATGTTGGGCCTTGCTGGAGGAGTTTTATTCAAAGTCGAACTGTCAAGGGGTCCCCATCCACCCATCGTGTAAGGAACGCAAAATCAAGGAACATAATGCCGGTTTATCGGCGCCTAAGGTGGCATGAGTGGAATAAAACACCGAGCAAAAGGCCAAGCCTTCCACCCATGCCCAGTATATAGGTGTGTTAATAATAATAATATATATTGTGATATTCCAACAACAAGTTCCCTCCTGGAACGATCTTCATCTTCACCTGCAGCTAACAACGCTATAAGAGGGGCTGAGCAAGCAGGTAACATAGCCAAACAGTGGTTTTGCTAGGAATGTGTCAAGGTTAGAGGTTTCATGGCAACAAGGAGAGGCTGACATAAAAGATGGGTAGCGCGACATGTAACGATAGCATCGAGACAACTAAGCATGGCAATGGTAGTAAAGGTATCCAAGGGTATGATCATCTTGCCTGGGATTCCGCAAGGGAGAAGCACGGATCCATGAAGTAGACGGAGAAACAGTCGAGCGAATCCTCACAACTCCGGAACGAAACCGAAGCTAACAAGAGAAGCAACCGGAAAGAAACAAGCAACACGGTAAACACACAAGCCTAAGCATGGCATACGATGCACATCCAAGCATGATGCATGTCCGGTTTAATTATGCATGGCATGGCAAAGTGCACAAACAAAACTACAAGTTAAGTGGAGCTCAATATGCAACGAGTTGCATATTAACGAAACACCACATTAATTATTTAATTGACTCTCGTTTATTTACAAGATAAGATTAATTGTTTGTTAAGATGGCAAGCGGTGAAGCAAAAATAAACTACCTATTTAGACATTTTAAATGAGGCCGGAAAATAACAACAACATATCCGTAAACTCCTCATGTGCATATTTATGAATTTGGTACTGATCTGCCTATTACCACATTTTAAAGTTGTTAAACAGCAAAACAAAGTGCATCATGTTATTCTACACATTTTTCTACCCCATTTACATATAAAGTTTATTAAAAACCGAGCTACGGTTATTTAGTTATGAAATAAATCATTTTAGCAAGTTAATTACACAAATTAATGAAAACAGCAAGTTAAACATTTCAAACAGGGATGAAAGTTGGACATTCTTAATCTATGCAAAATTCTGAGCAAAAAACATATCAAGTTTGTTTAAAACTGACGCATGATTTGAGAGTTATCAGCATTTGAAATGATGGCATTTTCTGTAAATATGCAAGTCATGGAAAAGAGCTAAATTCGTCTAGGAAAAAAAAACATGGCACGGGCTGAATCTGAGAAACAGGCCCAGACCGGATGACAAAGGGATAAGACGGCCAGTCTCACACTAAAAATAAAAGGCCAAGCAAAATATGTGGAGCTGGGACTCGAACCCAAGATCTCCTAGATGGAGGCATGCACATGTGACCAGTGGGCTACGATGCAAGTTTGATACATAATGCCTTTATACGCTACATGAACCGGACCCTGTCACTTACCTGACGAAACTAAAACTGAAACGGAGATAGCTTGCTTTGTGGCCATGGCTGGGAACATAGGATGCTGGTGCGGCGATGCTGCTTCTGGCCACGGTCAGCAGGGCACGGGGCGGCGCCGTGAGGTGGAAAACGGCGAGGATGGACAGATCCGAAGCTCAGGCAGTGAGATCTGGTGACACGGTGGCTGCTCCTGGGCATATATATAGAGAGAGAGAAATTAGAGGAGGGAGATAGCCAAGAAGGAACGAGAGCAGGAGAAGGATGGGCAGAGGCACGGCGACCTGCGGTGCTCCGGCGTCGCGCTCGCCGGCATGGCATGAGGCAACAGAACGTCGGGAGGCGAAGCTTTGCTCGGGCCAGAGGGAGGCGGCCAGAGGAAAGGGACGCACGATGCGGCTTGATCCAACGCACATACACGCTCGTGGAGGAGAGCGCTCGTCTCCTTGCGCGGGCGCACGATGCAGGGCCTCTGGCGATGCTACAGCTTCGCGTGGGGCTCGGTTGCCGGCGGTGCAGGGAGCACCAGCGGACAAGGACAGCTCCAGGAACTCGACGGGGCGACGGAGTTGCAGGTGAGGTCCAGGACGCTGCAGGCACCAGATCCGGGGCGGAGGGACTCGTCTGGAGCCGGACCGGTGAGACTCCATGGGGCGGCGGCCATGGCGTACATCAAGGGGTGAGGTGGTCCTCCGGTGACGCTTGGATGCTCCGGCGAGTTGCGGCTCGTCGCTGGCAGCGACAGGAACGAAGGAGAGGTGATGCCCGGGGCAGAGGAGGCCTGGCCTCAGGCTCGAGGAGGGTGGAGGGGGCAGGTGCTCTGGTTGGCTAGATTTGGAAAACGAGGAAAGGGGCTCTGTAGATCGGGATGGATCCCGAGGTGCGAGGGCAGTGGGTGGCGGCGGCAACGAGGAGGATGGGACATTGATCCTAAAATTTAGGGTTAGGTGTCTATATATAGTAGGTGGGTTTAACTTAGGGGCTATTCGGTCCCTCCGATCGAAATCGGACGGACGAGATAAAATAGGGCAGGAGAGTCCATAAAGAACCGACGATATTTTAGGGATTTTTGGGGATGATCCGGACCCAACGGTAACGAGAACCCCGGGTCGGTTCGGGGTAGTTTCGGACAAGTAGTGAGGAGATGAAAAGTGGCCTGTGATGAATGTGTAGGCTGAGAAGAGAGAGAGAGATGGCAACCCGGCAACAGGTTCCAGAGCACTGAAACGTCTGACGTTTAAACCGGCTATAATGCCGCTATATGTTTAACGGTTGGGCTAACAAACGGACTCCGAACGCGATGAAATTTGGCAGGCGGGCTGTCTACACTATAATAAGACCACACGCCAAGTTTCAACCCGTTCCGAGAACATTCTTCGGCCACCTATAAAATAAATATTCGGAGGTGCCACGGGCGCGTGCGAGTGTGACTGGACTCAGAACGGACAACGGAGAGAACTGGGGAGCCCGAACGAATGCAAGTTTTGAAAACATGTTGATGAAATGCACATGATGACATGATGCAAAGCAAAATAAATAACACAAGCATAAATGCAACACACGGAAGAACCCGGAACATCTGGAATCTTCTGGGACGTCGGTCTTCGGGCGTCACATCGAAGCTAATCCAGCCCCGACGGAGACTAGATTCGCGGGAGGGAGATATCCCTTCGTCTGAAGTCTATTCAAATGAGCATGGGATATCGACTTGCTTCCCCAATCGCCTCCTTGAGGGCCGTGGGGCGCGAGGAGAAGCCGGGGGCGCTTGCCATGTTTGGAGGATTTTTCATGGCTGCCTCTAAGGGTTTCTGCGTGGTGTGGAATGGCATATGAGATCCAATCTCTTTAAATAGACGCCAACCTTGCGCGGTCAGGGGTTTATTTTTAAAAAGCACACGGACTGTTCGCATTCATCTGGCACATGGAAGTCGAGGCGACGATGGGAAGGAATCATCAAGGCGGGGTATAGAAATAAAAAATTAACTGTCATTGTTCCGAAGTATAACGAAGAACCTGCCTTGCAATGCCGAAGACATGAAGCCGAATACAACCTCGTCATTGAAGGCAAGTTCGGGGGCTACTGAGGGAGTCCTAGATTTGGGGGTCCTCAGGTGCCCGGACTACTGAAGGTGGGCCGAACTGATGGGTCATGAAGATAATAGCGGAAGGTCATCCCCCGTGTCTGGGTAGGACTCCTATGTATGTAGAAAGGCAAGATAGATGTCCGAATGTAATGATTCCTTCCTCCTCAAGTCATCTCTGTACAACCCTAGGCCCCTCCGGCGTGTATATAAGTCGGAGCGTTTAGTCTGTAGAGGCTAACAGAACAATCGTAGGCTAGACATCTAGGGTTTAGCCATTACGATCTCAAGGTAGATCAACTCTTGTAATCTCCATATACATCAAGATCAATCTAGTAGGACGTAGGGTATTACCTCCATCGAGAGGGCATGAACCTGGGTAAACATCGTGTCTTTGTCTCCCCCTGCTACCATCGATCTCCACATACGCAGCTTGGGCCCCCCTACCTGAGATCTGCAGGTTTTGACACCAGCACTACCCTCGAAAACTATTGTGATCCCCTATACTTGTGGGAAATCAAGACCTTTTTTCTGGCGCCGTTGCCAGGGAGCATAGCTCTATTCTCTAAGTCACTTGGGATTTATCTCTGTTGATCATTATGAAGAATCTAAAAGCTGATAGAACCAGGATCGTTCCCTCTAGAACTATGGGAGGTAAGCAACTGCCATCTAGCTCTGCACTTGATTCTCCTTCTGTTTTGAGTAAACTTGCGACACCTACACATGCTATTGATTCTGATATGTCGCATGTTATTGATGATGGCACTTCTATTATGAATGATGCTTATGATGCTACAACTATGCTTGATGAAACTGTGCCATTGGGTGAATTACTTGATAAACATCTTGCTAGATCTAGTACTATCGATTATGCTGAAGATGATGATATTTCTGAAACTGGTGAAATTATTGATACTGAAAACTTTGAAACGCCTGTTAGACCTACTTCCCCTAGATATGAATTTCCTATTATGCCTGAGGGATATGTTATGGAAGGAGAAGTCTTGCTCGTGAGGATAGGAATGATCTTAAGAAATTAGTACGCAAGTGGAAAGAAAAATCTTTGAATGCTAGAATTCAATATGATCCTAAATTTGCTACTTCACCTATCCGACTTACTGATAAGGATTATAAATTCTCTATTGATCCTGAGTTAATTACTTTAGTTGAATCTGATCATTTTCATGGTTATGAATCTGAAACTGTTGTGGCACATCTTACTAAATTAAATGATATATCCACCTTATTTGCTCATGAGGAAAAAAAATCGCTATTACTATACTCTTAAGTTGTTTCCTTTCTCATTAAAGGGTGATGCTAAGTTATGGTTTAATTCTCTTGCTCCTGGTTGTGTGCGTAGTCCCCAGGATATGATTTACTACTTCTCTGCAAATTATTTTCCTGCTCATAAGAAACAAGTTGCCTGATACGTCGCCAACGTATCTACTTTTCCTCACACTTTCCTCTTGTTTTGGACTCTAATTTGCATGATTTGAATGAAACTAAACCCAGACTGACGCTGTTTTTAGTAGAAGTACCATGGTGTTGTTTTTGTGCAGAAATAAAAGTTCTCGGAATGAAATGAAACTTTGCGAGGATTCTGTATGGAATAAAAGAGAATTACTGGAGCCAAGACCCACCAGAGAGGGGGCCCTAGGTGGCACAACCCACTAGGGCGCTCCCCCTCTCCTGGCGCGCCCAGGTGGGTTGTACCCACCTGGTGGCCCCGCAGATGACAACCCTGACCCTATAAATTCCTATTTTTGGAGAGAAAAATCAGGGAGAAAGAATTATCGCGATCCACGAGACGGAGCCACCGTCACCTCCTGTTCTTCCTTGGGAGGCCAGATCTGGAGTCCGTTTGGGGCTCCAGAGAGGGGGATCTTCGTTCTTTGTCATCACTGATATGTCTCCAACGTATCTAATTTTACAAACCCTTTTGCCCTTGTTTTGGACTCTAACTTGCATGATTTGAATGGAACTAACCCGGACTGACGCTGTTTTCAGCAGAATTGCCATGTTGTTTTTGTGCAGAAATAAAAAGTTATCAGAATGACCTGAAAATCCACGGAGAATTATTTCGGAAAATATAAAAAATATCTGCAAGAAGATCCAGACCAGGGGGCCCACACCCTGTCCACGAGGGTGGGGGCGCGCCCCCGCCTTGTGGGCCCCCTGGTGCTCCACCGATATATCCCCAGATCCTATATATTCACTTTCGGGGAGAAAAAAATCAAGGAGAAAGAATTATCGCGTTTCACGAGACGGAGCCGCCGCCAAGCCCTAATCTCTCTCGGGAGGGCTGATCTGGAGTCCGTTCGGGGCTCCGGAGAGTGGAGATCGTCGTCATCGTCATCATCCACCTTCCTCCATCACCAATTCCATGATGCTCACCGCCGTGCGTGAGTAATTCCATCGTAGGCTTGCTGGACAGTGATGGGTTGGATGGGATCTACCATGTAACCGAGTTAGTTTTGTTAGGGTTTGATCCCTAGTATCCACTATGTTCTGAGATTGATGTTGCTATGACTTTGTTATGCTTAATGCTTGTCACAAGGGACCGAGTGCCATGATTTTAGATCTGAACCTATTATGTTTTCATGAATATATGTGTGTTCTAGATCCTATGTTGCAAGTCTATAGTCACCTACTATGTGTTATGATCCGGCAACCCCGAAGTGACAATAATCAGGACCACTCCCGGTGATGACCATAGTTTGAGGAGTTCATGTATTCACTATGTGTTAATTCTTTGGTCCGGTACTCTATTAAAAGGAGGCCTTAATATCCTTTAGTTTCCAATAGGACCCTGCTGCCACGGGAGGGTAGGACGAAAGATGTCATGCAAGTTCTTTTCCATAAGCACGTATAAATATATTCGGAATACATGCCTACATTGCATTGATGAACTGGAGCTAGTTCTGTGTCACCCTAGGTTATAACTTCTACATGATGAATTGCATCCGACATAATTTCCCATCACCGATCCAATTCCTACGAGCTTTTCACATATTGTTTGTTGCTTATTTACTTTTCCGTTGCTACTATTACAAAAACTACAAAAACATTATCGTTACTTTTATTGCTGCTACTGCCACTATCAAATTACTTTGCTACTAAACTATCTTGCTACAGATACTAAGTTTCCAGGTGTGGTTGAATTGACAACTCAGCTGCTAATACTTGAGAGTATTCTTTGGCTCCCCTTGTGTCGAATCAATAAATTTGGGTTGAATACCTTACCCTCGAAAACTGTTGCGATCCCCTACACTTGTGGGTTATCAAGACTATTTTCTGGCACCGTTGCCGGGGAGCATAGCTATATTCTTTAAGTCACTTGGGATTTATATCTGTTGATCACTGTGAAGAATCTGAAGGACTCAAAACCAAGATCTTTCCCTCAACTACGAGGGGAGGTAAGGAACTGCCATCTAGCTCTGCACTTGATTCTCCTTCTGTTATGGGTAAATTTGCGACACCTACTCATGCTATTGAATCTGATATGTCGTATGTTCTTGATGATGCCACTTCTGCTATGTATGATGAAACTACTTCTATGCTTGATAATACTGTGCCACTAGGTGAATTTCTAGATGAACAAATTGCTAGAGTTAGGGAGAATGCAAATATTGAAACTGATGATATTTATGAAAGTGATGATGAAGCTTCTCCCAATAGATATGAATTGCCTGTTGTGCCTGAGGGTTATGTTATGGATGAAGAAACTACTAGAGACTTTCTTGCTTGCAACGATAGATATGATCTTAAGAAATTATTAGCTAAGCTGAAAGAAAAGTCCTTGAATGCTAGAATGAAACATGACCCTGCTTTTGCTACTTCACATATCTGTGTTACTGATAAGGATTATGAATTCTCTGTTGATCCTGAGTTAATTACTTTGGTTGAATCTGATCCTTTCCATGGCTATGAGTCTGAAACTGTTGTGGCACATCTTACTAAGTTGAATGATATAGCCACCCTGTTTACCAACAATGAAAAGATTCGCTACTACTATATCCTTAAGCTATTTCCTTTCTCGTTAAAGGGTGATGCTAATACTTGGTTTAATTCTCTTGATCCTGGTTGTGTGCGTAGTCCCCAGGATATGATGTATTACTTCTCTGCTAAATATTTTCCCGCTCATAAGAAACAAGCTGCCTTACGGGAAATATATAACTTTGTGCAAATTGAGGAAGAGAGTCTCCCACAAGCTTGGGGGAGGCTTCTCCAATTACTTAATGCTTTGCCTGATCATCCTCTTGAGATGCATGATATACTTGATGTCTTTTACAATGGACTAACTGATGCTTCCAGAGACCACCTGGATAGTTGTGCTGGTTGTGTTTTTAGGGAAAGAATAGCTGAATAAGCTGAACTACTATTGAATAATATGCTGGCCAATGAAAATAATTGGAAACTTCCTAAACCAGCCCCTAAGCCAACTCCGAAGAAAAGAGGTGTTCTATTTCTCAGTCCTGAAGATATGCAAGAGGCAAAGAAATATATGAAAGAAAAAGGTATTAAAGCTAAAGATGTTAAGAATTTACCACCTATTGAAGAAATACATGGTCTTATTAACCCGACACGGGTAGTAAAGGTAAATTCTCTTTATAGATTTGATGAAGGTGATATTCCTCGTTATAAGTCTGCTAGCCAATGTTTAGATGAGTTTGACAATTTCATTGTGAAACAAGAAAACTTCTATGCTTATGTTGGTAGACAATTGCAACACAATGCTTATATGATTGAACACTTGAGTGATTATATGTCTAGAGCTAAAGATGAACTGAAACTTATTAGCATACATGCTTCCATGGTCACCACTCAAGTAGAACAAGTACTTAAGGCTCAGAATGATTTGCTCAATGAATTGAATGGTAAGAATAATGATAATGCCATTAGAGTTGTGACTAGAGGTGGTAGAATGACTCAGGAACCTCTGTATCGTGAAGGCCACCCCAAGAGAATTGAGCAAGATTCTCAGAGAGCTAATTTAGATGCACCTAGTTCTTCTAAGAAGAAGAAAAAGAAAAATGATAGAACTTTGCATGCTTCTAGTGAACCTGTAGCTGACATGCCTGCGAATCCTAATGATATATCTGTTTCTGAAGTTGAGACACAATCTGATAATGAACATGAACCTAGTGATAATATAAATGATGATGTTCATGATGATGCTCAACCTAGCAATGACAATGATGTTGAGATAGAACCTGCTGTTGATCTTGATAACCCACAATCAAAGAATCAACGTTATGATAAGAGAGACTTTGTTGCTAGGAAGCACAATAGGGAAAGAGAACCATGTGTTCAGAAACCAATGCCTTTTCCTCCGAAACCATCCAAGAAAAAGGATGATGAGGATTTTGAGCACTTTGCTGAAATGATTAGACCTATCTTTTTGCGTATGCGTTTGACTGATGTGCTTAAAACAAATCCTTATGCTAAGTATATGAAGGATATTATTACCAATAAAAGAAAGATACCTGAAGTAGAAATTTCCACCATGCTTGCCAATTACAATTTTAAGAGGGGAATACCTAAGAAACTAGGAGATCCAGGAGTACCTACTATACCTTGCTCCATTAAGAAAAACTATGTTAAAACTGCTTTATGTGATCTTGGAGCCGGTGTTAGTGTTATGCCTTTCTCTTTATATCGTAGACTTTACTTGAGTAAGTTGACACCTACTGAAATATCTTTGCAAATGGCTGATAAATCAACTGCTATACCTGTCGGTATTTGTGAGGATGTGCCTGTTGTAGTTGCAAATGTTACTATTCTAACGAACTTTGTTATACTTGATATTCCCGAGGACGATAGTATGTCTATTATCCTTGGAAGAACCTTTTTGAATACTGTCAGGGCTGTTATTGATTGCAATAAAGGCAATGTCACTTTTCATGTCAATGGTAATGAGCATACGGTACACTTTCCGAGGAAACAACCTCAGGTCCACAGTATCAATTATATTGGAAAATTTTCAACTATCACTATTGGAGGTTTTGAATTTCCTCTTCCTACTATCAAGAAGACATATGACATTCTTATTGTTGGGGACATACATATCCCCATTAAGGTAACCTAGTGTTATTTGAAAATTCTCCGGTTTCATGTTATTCGGAAAGAGTTTATTAACAAGACCTCATCAACCTTGTTAATGGATTCCTTTTGATGAGCATGGGATAGGTGAATCTAGATAGCACAACCTTCTGTACCCTCTTTTTACTTTCTGTTAATTAGGATAAATAAAACAAAAATAGCATTCTCTGTCTGTTTTTAGACTTATCCGTGCAATAAAAAGAATACCCCGAAAATAAAAGTTCCTCAAATGCCATGAAAATGAAATATGATTTTTTTCTAGAATATTTGAGAATATATGGAACAGAACACACAGCGAGGGGAGCCAGCACCTGGCCACGAGGGTCCAGGGCGCGCCCCCTGCCTCGTGGGCCCCACGTGGCCCCCCTCCACTTATTCCTACACCCACACTATTCTTCTTCCTCCCAAAAAATCACAAACCAGCTCAAACCCGAGTTCTAGCTCATCTTGCTGCCATTTTCGATCTCCTTGCTCAAAGCACCATTCATCAAACTGTTTGGGGAGATTGTTCCTTGGTATGTGACTCCTCCATTGGTCCAATTAGTTTTTGTTCTAGTGCTCTATTTATTGCAAATTTTTGCTGCTATGGTGACCTTGTTCTTGAGCTTGCATGTCAAATTTTCTTGGTCCCAAGTAGTCCTAATGCATGATATAGTCTCTAGGCACTTATAGGAGTTGTTGCTATCAATCTTGTTGCGTTTGGTTAACTTTTATTTTGAGTTACTAAAAATTTCAGAAAATTTCAGAAAAATGCATAGGAGAAACTTCCAAGGTGGTTCTTCAAGGAAGCAAGAACCGAGGCTCGCGTTCCGTGAGCCGGATGATGAACTACCAAGGGATGCTAACGTGCGGCCTTGTGAATGGCCGTCAGATGACTTTATGGATCAGGTTGGCATCAAGGATGAATTTTACGCATATGTGCGTAACGCTGACCTCGAGGGCTTCATACAAGATAAGTGCCCTCAATACCGTGGCTTAACTGATAGCTTTGTGAGAAGGTTTAAATTTTCATCTTCACGTAATTCTCACACTGTCCCGTTTGACTTATATGATAAATCTTATACCATGGACTTAGAGGATTTTAATGATGCTTGTAAGCTCCCACAGTGGGGTTGTATGGGTGATCCTCGTAAATCTGAATTTAGAGAGTTCCTTGCTAGTATCACAGTGGGGGAATCTAGGGAAATCACACAGGCTACCATAGGGAGCATCCATTTTCCTGCTATTAATTACTTTGCTCTCTTTATTGGTAGATGCATAAATGGTAAAGATGAGGCTTGTCACATGTGTGTCCCAGATCTTAGTGTTCTTAGGAGTGATGTACTCGGTGATAGACAATATAACTTGGGAGCCATTGCTGCACGTAGGCTACACCATAATGGTATGAATGGAGATTTATTTGGTGGGATTTATGCCACTCGCATAGCCCGCTTTCTTGGTGTGCCTGTGTAATGCCCAGTATGCGGCTATGTCCCCCACGTGTCGAGGCACGACTTAAGGACATAAACACATACTAGAATGATCTCAAGTATGGTATCTTTGCACAACTCATGTAAAATTCAGGGATGAAATTGTAAAATGATAGTTGGCTTACACTCGCCACGTCACATAATGAGTACAATAGCATACATCATCCAAAGAACATCAGGGTCCGACTACAGACAAAAACCAAACGACAAAGATACCATAAATAACACAAGCCCGGATCCTCCTAGTAAGAACCACTACTGATCATCGAGATAAGACACATAGTAACGTCCACGCTCTTCATCGAACTCCCAATAAAGCTCCGAACCATCTCCTGCATAGTTCTCAACGGTACCTGCATCTGGTGTGTGTTGAAATCTGTGAGTCACAGAGGACTCGGCAATCCCATTCTCGGGTATCAAAACTACCAAAGCCTTAGGTGTGGAAAGGCTGTAAACAAGGGTTGCAGCAAGCACTAAGCACTAGCTTATGAGTTTAGAGCGAGAAGAGAACAAGTGCCAACGATCGCCAAGTTGATCAAGAAGTGATCCTAACTACTCACGATCAAACATAACCCCACCATGTTCACCTCCCGAAGCCCTTCGGAAAGAGACCATCACGGTTACTCACGCAGGTAGTGTATTCATGAATAAAGGTGCCAAGTTATCTACAACCAGATATTAACAAATTTCCATTTGCCACATAACCGCGGGCACGGCTTTCGAAAGATCAAACCCTGCAGGGGTGTCCCAACTTAGCCCATCACAAGCTCACGATCCGCGGAGTCGCAACTCCAAAGTGGGAAGACCCGAGTATCCTCGGAATCCCATGCTCAAGGTATTTCGACAAAGGTAAAACTAATCCAGCAAGACCTCCCGGCGTGCCGACACCCTGATAGTAGCCGCGCGTATCTAGTCTCAGGCCATGATCGGATGAGCATAGCGTATGGTGACCAAAACCCAAGTTGCCAAGGGGGGTGCCGCACACGAATCTGGGTTGGACCAACACTCATGAGGAGCACTGGCCCGGGGGTGGATTAAGGACTCGGGTTTGCAACGCCCTATGCAAGTTTTAGTTGTTTAGGAAAATGTAAAACCAATGTTGGGCCTTGCTGGAAAAGCTTTAACACAGAGCGAATTATCAAGGGGGGCCCATAAACCCCAACCGTGTTAGGAACGCAAAATCAAGGAACATAACACCGGTTTATCGGTTCCTAGGGTGGCATGAGTGGAACAAAACATCAAGCAGAAAGGCTTAGCCTTCCACCCATTACCAATATGTAGGTGAATTAGTTTAACATATTATATATTGTTTTATCCCAATAACAACTTCAACATGGAGCCAGAATCTTCAAGAAACTTCACTTGCAACTAACAACGCTATAAGAGGGGCTGAGCGATGCGTACTTAGCCAAACAACGGTTCACCAGGAAGGTGGTTAGAGAGTTTCATGGCAACAATAGGAGGGCTGACAAACAGGAATAGGCATCGAGGCAATATCTAAAGAGCGAGACATCTAGCATAGGCAAAGATAGAAGTGATATCTGGGAATGGTCATCTTGCCTGTTGATTCCACGGAGGGATCGTAACCTTGCTCCTCAAACTCAGCCTCGGTAGGAACCTCAAACTCTGAATCGTCACCGGGCTCTAACCAACACAACAATGCAACACCGGAACACAATCAATCATCATGCAATGCTCAAACACATGATGCATGAATATGATGCATATGGACATGGTAGGACATGATGTATCTGCTAGGGACACAAAGAGTGCACAAGCATCATGGCAATAAGAAGTACACACACATGTAGATCACAAGCAAAGGAACAAAACTAACATGTCCACAAGGGCTATGCAGATTATTTAAACAAGCACCCAACAAGTTTAAAAGAGTTGATTAACATGGCATGGGTGCATCTAGGACTACAACAACATGCTAGCATTTTTAAATGGGCCGGAAAGAACAAACAACAATTTCAGGAAACTCCCATATTCGTATAAATACATTTGGGACAGAACTAAGATAGTCATATTTTAAAGTTAAACATGCAAAACAACAGCACCACATTATTCTACACATTTTTCCACCCCAAATGCATATAAAGTTTGTTAAATTGGGAGTTGTAGATATTTAGTTATGATTTTTACAAGTTTAAGCACATTTTAAACACAAAATAATTCAAACAACATTTTAAGTGTTTTAAACATGGCAACAAACAACATATAAATATTCTACATGAAAAAACTAAGCAATTTTCATATATAACTCATTTTCATCATATGCATATTTTAAAAGATATTAAATATGCAAAGTAAATGCAGAAAAACAAAAACAAAAACAAAAACAGAAAAGAAAAACAACCGAAAAGGTCAAGCTGACCCAGACTAACCTAGCCGCAGCCACTGACATGTGGGGTCAGAGGCGCTGATGTGGCAGCGGTGTGTGCGCGAGTGGGTGGAACTGTGCAGAGAGGCCGATAGGTGGGGCCTGCCTGTCAGCATCTCTGAAATTGCAAACGGGGGAATTCCACTGCCCCCGGTGGGTTTCGAACCCGCGACCTCACAACAAACTGTCGAAGAGCCAAGCCACTGGGCTAGGCAAGTGTTCCTGACAGAGAACAGGCGCATAGCCTTAAGAGGTATCTGAAGACGCAGGCAACAGGGGAAAACAGGGGCACATCGGAGCTGCTCGTCGGAGCTGCTCCGGCGACCTAAACTGACGGCAGAGGGGTGCCGGCTGTTCCTAGGGGAACTCTGCATCCACGACACGCACTAGCAGCTCCTAGCAACAACTACAACACCGGCGGTGAGCACAAAACAGAACGGTGGCGGCGGACCTCAACGAGGCGAAGCAGAGGCCTAAACGGAGCGGCGACTGCTCTGACAGCATCTACGCGACAAGGCGAAGCAGACGGGTAACAGAGGAAGGCCTACGGTGGTCGAATACTCGCCGGAGACGAGTCCCGGTGGCGACACGCTCGGGTGCACGGCGAACTATGGGCTAGATGGCGCGAAGGAAGGGGAAAGTGCATGAGGAGGTGTGAATGCTCACCATGAACACGGTGAGGTGTTCGGCTGGCCCGGAGGTGTTCGGAGTCGACGACGGCGACGATCAAACAGTTGCGGCTGCTGGAGCTGAAGAAGAGGAAGAAGATGTCGTAGGCGAGGCGATCGGCTCCGTGTAGTGGACGTAGGCGACGTAGTTGACGACGAGGAAGCAGTCTGACAAGGTTGGCGAGGCCGAGGTCGACGGGAGGCACGCCGGCGACGAGCTCGCGCTCCCAGATGCGTATGGGACAGCTACGGTGCGGCGGATCTGGTGGCCCTCAGCTCACCAGCCGGCGGGAGGAGGAAGGAGGAACCCTAGAGAGTGGGTTGGACACGGGGAGAGCTTAAAAGGGGGGCCAGAGGCGCGACGGTGCGACGACGGCGTCAGGCTCGCGGTCCCCATGGCGTCGCGGGAGGAGCAAGAAAAGGTGGGTGGACTAGCGGATGCAGTCGTTGACGAGTGGGGCCTGGGAGTCCACGTGGAAGTGAACCAGCGGGGGTATGTGGGCGCGCGGATGAGAAGAGGTGCGAGGGACGCGCTGGGCTGCTAGCGCGCGCCGGCTGGAGCTGGGTCGAGGGGAAGAGCTGGGCCTGCTGGCTGGGCTGCACTGCTGCGGCTGCTGCTGTTAAATCCTTTTCTTTTTCTATTTTCCTCAGACAGAAAATAAAAGGAAAGGTGCAGGCTCAAGGAAAGGGAATTAGGAGATGAATAAAATATCCCCATGCTCCTGGATTTTTGCCCTATTTTATAAAATTGGTTTGGGCATTTTTAGAGGTAGAAAAATAAAATAAGTTTGAATATGGTTCAAACTTCTGTCATTTTTTAACCTAACCAAATCACTTTAAAATGGGGTAAGGCTTTGCATGGTGGCTCATGTCAAAGGAACAAAGAAATGGGGAGGAGTTGAACATTATTGGAAAAGGCTAAGACACTTGCAAAATTACTTAAAGAAAGGAAGAAAAGGAGGAAAGAGAAGAGGTGAAGAAGAAGGGGGGGTTTAGGGTTTAAGCAAGGGCATGGCTTTACACGACCAACACACAACAAACATCAAGGTGACCTCACATCACAAACAAAGACAAGTACTGAAGCTAAGATGAATATGATGCCATGTTGATGATGAAGCAATGCATGGATGCATAAGAAAAATAAAATGACAATGCAAAACAAAATAAAGCTTAAATGACAAGAACCCCCAAGGAAAAGGACAAGGATCAAAATGATAAATGCTTTATTGCCATAAATGGAAAGTATCACATATGGGTGTTACAGCCTGTGCACGAGAATGATGAACCTTTACCTCCTGCTCATTTAGATTGCCATGCTATGACTAGTCACCGGTTTATAGAGAGGGATGGTCAAACCCTCAAATATCGATTACTCTTTAACAGGCAACAGGCCATCCCTATTGTTCTTCCTGCCCCTACCTTGTTGGACTTTCAGGCAAAAGGAATATACACTATAACTATGGGGGAGGCAAATGCGTATTATAATATGCCAGAAGCAGCCTGTCTTCGAGCTGCAGCTCAACATGCAGTAGCTGCTGCATCTCAGTACAACCCCAACTATGACTTTGGATATCCGTCAGGCCAATACTGGCCATAGACCAACTTAGGCCAAAAGCTTAAGCTTGGGGGAGTACGTGTTTCTCACCGACTTTACATTCATGTTCACACTTATTCTAGTTGTCGGGGCTCACACTCTTTCACTGTACCATCCATGTTTAGTTTCAATTTCTTTTTCTTAGCCTTTTTCTCGTGTGCTAGAAAAACCTTAAGAAAAACAAAAATATATATTAATTGTAGCTTCTAGCTAGTTTACTTTTCTTGTAGTAGCAATTAAAAGAAAACCCAAAAAGATTTACCGTTCTTCTTTTGCTTGTTGGGAGCTTTCCCGTGTAAATAGTTTCTTTTCTTTCTTTGGGGGTCAAGAGTAGAAGACCATGAATGAAAATGCTTAATGGCTCTCATATGCTTTATTGTTGATTTAACCTTGATCCATATTACCTTGTCTTCTCTCTTGTATTAAATGCCTGCAGATTCCAGCTTAGTCCAATGCACGTGCACTATTATTATTATCCACACCGTTCGGTCGTGCGAGTGAAAGGCAATAAGGATCATATATGATGAACTAATTGAGATGAGAAAAGCTGGTATGAACTCGACCTCTCTTTTTTTTTATAAATATTATAGTTCATCTTTCCTGATTCAGCTTGTCATGAATGAAACAGGCTTGCAATGACAATTAGAGATCATAGCTGCTTATGCCATGCTTAATTATCTGAGAGTTTATAGTGCTTTATCTTGCGTGCCAACATGATATTAAAATAGTTGTGATGTGATATGATGGGGTGGTATCCTCCTTTGAACGATTTAAGTGATCTGACTTGGCACATGTTCACGCATGTAGTTGAAACAAATCAACATAGCCTCCACGATATTTATGTTCATGGTGATTTATATCCTACTCATGCTTGCATTCATTGTTGATTAATTTTAATGCATGTTCATGACCGTTGTTGCTCTCTAGCTAGTCGCTTCCCAGTCTCTTTCTAGCCTTCACCTGTACTAAGCGGGAATACTGCTTGTGCATCCACTTCCATAAACCCCAAAGTTATTCCACATGAGTCCACTATACCTTCCTGTATGCGGTATTTACCTGCCGTTCCAAGTAAATTTGTATGTGCCAAACTCTAAACCTTCAAATGAAATTCTGTTTTGTATGCTCAAACAGCTCATGTATCAACTAAGGTTGTCTATATCATCCATGCTAGGTGGGTTATTCTCATGATGAGTCGACTCCGCTCATCATTCATCAGAAAATGGCTGGTAATCGGGATGCCCAGTCCCATGCCCAAAATCATAATAATTAAACAAAACTCCCCCGGGGATGTTGCTTGTTTGGACGGTACCCCATGGATTCGGATGGCCGTGGAGTGTGCTTGTTAGTGGTTGGGGGAGTCTAAACTTTACCATTCTATTTGGGAACCGCTTATAATGTGCATAGCATGGGAGATATCGAGATTCTTGGTTGTTATGTTAACAATGAAAGTATACCGCTCAAAATGTTATTCATCTCTATTTAAAAATCGAGCTCTGGCACCTCTACAAATCCTTGCTTCCCTCTGCAAAGGGCCTATCTATTTACTTTTATGCAGAGTCATCACCCTCTTATCAAAGAGCACCAGTAGGAGAGCACCTCTGTCATTTGCATGTATTACCATTAATTTGCATTGAGTATGATCATGACTGGATCTCTTTTACCATGCATTACAATGCCTAGTCAGTCCTTGATCCTTAAAGGTGCTCTGCATTTATGTTTTGCGGTCTCAGAAAGGGCTAGCGAGATACCATCTTGTTATACCATATCATGATTGTTTTGAGAAAGTGTTGTCATCCGAGGTTTATTATTATTGCTTGCTAGTTGATTATGACATTGATGTGAGTAGTCTTGAGACCTGAAATTTAATGCGAATGTGGTTAGTTCATGGTCTTGTTGAAAACCTGAATGTTGGCTTACATATTTACAACAACAAGACCAAACAAAGTTTGTCAAAGTTTTTCTTTATCACTTTCAGTTTATCAACTGAATTGCTTGAGGACAAGCAAAGGTTTAAGCTTGGGGGAGTTGATACGTCTCCAACGTATCTACTTTTCCAAACCCTTTTGCCCTTGTTTTGGACTCTAACTTGCATGATTGGAATGGAACTAACCCGGACTAACGTTGTTTTCGGCAGAATTGCCATGGTGTTGTTCTTGTGCAGAAATAAAAAGTTCTTGGAATGACCTGAAAATCCACGGAGAATTATTTCGGAAAATATAAAAAATATCTGCAAGAAGATCCAGACCAGGGGGCCCACACCCAGTCCACGAGGGTGGGGGCGCGCCCCCTGCCTCGTGGGCCCCCTGGTGCTCCACCGACGCATCCCTAGATCCTATATATTCACTTTCGGGGAGAAAAAAATCAAGGAGAAAGAATTATCGTGTTTCACGAGATGGAGCCGCCGCCAAGCCCTAATCTCTCTCGGGAGGTCTGATCTGGAGTCCGTTCGGGGCTCCGGAGAGTGGAGATCGTCGCCATCATCATCATCAACCTTCCTCCATCACCAATTCCATGATGCTCACCGCCGCGTGTGAGTAATTCCATCATAGGCTTGCTGGACGGTGATGGGTTGGATGGGATCTATCATGTAATCAAGTTAGTTTTGTTAGGGTTTGATCCCTAGTATCCACTATGTTGTGAGATTGATGTTGCTATGACTTTGCTATGCTTAATGCTTGTCACTAGGGCCCGAGTGCCATGATTTCAGATCTGAACCAATTATGTTTTCATGAATATATGTGTGTTCTAGATCCTATCTTGCAAGTCTATAGTCACCTACTATGTGTTATGATCCGGCAACCCGAAGTGACAATAATCGGGACCACTCCCGGCGATGACCATAGTTTGAGGAGTTCATGTATTCACTATGTGTTAATGCTTTGGTCCGGTACTCTATTAAAAGGAGGCCTTAATATCCCTTAGTTTCCAATAGGACGCCGCTGCCACGGGAGGGTAGGACAAAAGATGTCATGCAAGTTCTTTTCCATAAGCACGTATGACTATATTCAGAATATATGCCTACATTGCATTGATGAACTGGAGCTAGTTCTGTGTCACCCTAAGTTATAAATTCTACATGATGAATTGCATCCGACATAATTTCCCATCACCAATCCAATGCCTACGAGCTTTTCACATATTGCTTGTTGCTTATTTACTTTTCCGTTGCTACTATTACAAAAACTACAAAAACATTATCGTTACTTTTATTGCTGCTACCGCCACTATCATATTACTTTGCTACTAAACTATCTTGTTGTAGATACTAAGTTTCCAGGTGTGGTTGAATTTACAACTCAGCTGCTAATACTTAAGAGTATTCTTTGGCTCCCCTTGTGTCGAATCAATAAATTTGGGTTGAATACTTTACCCTCGAAAACTGTTGCGATCCCCTACACTTGTGGGTTATCAATCACCAACCCTTCTCCATCGCTAATTCCATGATGCTCCCCACCGGGAGTGAGTAATTCCTTCAAAGGCTCGCTGGTTGGTGAGGAGAGATTCATCATGTAATCGAGTTAGTTTTGTTAGGGCTCGATGCCTAGTATCCACTATGTTCTTAGATTGATGTTGCTATGACTTTGATATGCTTAATGCTTGTCACTTTGGGCCTGGGTGCCATGAACTCAGATCTGAACTGATTATGAATTCATCATTATATCCTTGTTTTAGATCCGATCTTGCAAGTTATAGTCATCTACCACGTGTTATGATTCGGCAACCCCAGAGTGACAATAACCGGAACCACTCCCGGTGATGACAGTAGTTTGAGGAGTTCATGTATTCACTATGTGTTAATGCTTTGTTCTAGTTCTCTATTAAAAGGAGGCCTTAATATCCCTTAGTTTCCAATATGGACCTTGCTGCCACGGGAGGGTAGGTTAAAACATGTCATGCAAGTTCTTTTAATAAAGCACGTATGACTATTTACGGAATACATGCCTACACTACATCGATGAATTGGAGCTAGTGACGTATCGCCCTAGGTTATAACTGTCACATGATGAAGATCATCCAACAAATCACTGATCCAATGCCTACGAATTTGTCCTATATTGATCTTGCTAAGTTACTATTGCTATCGTTACTGCTACACTTGCTACAAAACTACTGCTACCACTGTTACCGTTACTGTTGCTGCTATCACTACTATCAAAGCTATCATATTACTGTGCTACTAATCACTTTGCTGCAGATAAGTAATCTCCAGGTGTGGTTGAATTGACAACTCAGCTGCTAATACTTGGAAATATTCTTTGGCTCCCCTTGTGTCGAATCTATAAATTTGGGTTGAATACTCTACCCTCAAAAACCGTTGCGATCCCCTATACTTGTGGGTTATCAAGACCTTTTTCAGGTGCCGTTGCCGGGGAGCATAGCTATATTTGTTGAGTCACTTGGGATTATTATCATATTATCACTATGAAGAATCTTAAGGATCCAAAGACTAAGATATTTCCCTCTAAGACGAGGGGAGGTAAGGAACTGCCATCCAGTTCTGCTGTAGATTCACCTTCTGCTTTGAGTAAACTTGCAACACCACCACATGCTATCAATTCTAATATGTCGCAAGTTATTGATGATGCTACTTCTACCCTGAATGATACTTATGATGATGCTAGTACCTTTCTTGATAATGATGATGTGCCACTTGGTGAATTTCTTGATGAAAAAATTGCTAGAGTAATACAGCATGATGTTGTTGAATCTGATTATGAGCTTGAAACTGAAACTCCTGAAACACATGCTAGAACTAGCCTTCCTAGATATGAATTGCCTAAGGTACCAGAAGGTTATTTTCTAAGTGAAGAAGCAACTAGAGATATTCTTGCTTGTAATGATAGAGATGATCTAGAGAAATTACTACACAAGTATAAAGAAAAATCTTTGAATGCTAGAATGAAATGTGATCCTTAGTTTGCTACTTCAGCTATCTCCATTGATGATAAGGATTATGAATTCTCTGTCGACCCAGAGTTAATCACTTTGGTTGAATCTGATCATTTCCATGGTTATGAAACTGAAACTGTTGTGGCACATCTTACTAAGTTAAATGACATAGCCACCCTTTTTACTCATGATGAGAAAACTCGCTACTACTTTATTATCAAATTATTTCCGTTCTCATTAAAGGGTGATGCTAAAGCTCGGTACCATACTATTACTCCTGGTTGTGTGCGTAGTCCCCGGGATATGATGTATTACTTCTCTGAAAAATATTTTCCTGCTCACATGAAACAAGCTGCCTTACAGGAAATATTTTACTTTGTGCAAACTAAAGAAGAGAGTCTCCCACAAGCTTGGGGGAGGCTTTGCCAGTTACTCAATGCTTTGCATATCCTCCTAAGAAAAATGAAATACTTGATATCTTCTTTAATGGACTAACCGATGCTTCTAGGGACTTCCTAGATAGTTGTGATGGTTGTGTTTTCAGGGAACGAACTATTGCTCAAGCTGAATTATTATTGAAAAACATATTGAAAAATCATGATGATTGGACTATTCCTGAACCACCGGCTAAACCCTCTCCGAAGAAGAGGGGTATATTATATCTCAGCCCTGAAGATATGCAAGAGGCAAAGAAATCTATGAAGGAAAAATGTCTTAAAGCTGAGGATGTTAAAAATTTACCTCCTATTGAAGAAATACATGGGCTTAATGCACCACCACTGCCTGAGGTGGTAGAGCTAAATTCTCTTATGAAGTTCAATGACAATGATAATCCTCACAATATGCATCCAAGCCAATGCCTTCATGAGTTTGAAAACTATAATAGAAAGCAAGATCACTTCAATGCGAATGTTATGAAACAATTGAAATACAATTCTGATATGATTGCTCGCTTGAGTGACTTGCTATTTAGAATTTCAAATGATGTTAGAGGTGTTGGAAAACATGCTTCTATGGTTCAAACCCAGTTAGAACAAGTTACTAAATCTCAAAGAGAATTGCTTGATGAAATGGGTCATAATATGCTTGACTTTGATGTTAGAGTTGCAACTAGAGAAGGTAAAATGACTCAGGAACCACTTTATCTTGAGGGACATCCTAAAAGAACTGAACAAGACTCACAAAGAAATAACACTAGTACACCTAGTCCTTCTAGAAAGAAAAAGAAGAATGATAGGACTATGCATGCCACTAGTGAACCTGAAGTAGAAAAACCTCCTGACAATGATAACAATATTTCTATCTCTGATGCTGAAACTCAATCTGGTAATGAACACTCACCTAGTGATAATGAAAAAAATAATGCTGATGTTCATGAAGATGCTCAACCAAATGAAAAAGAACCAGATAATGATGTTGAGATAGAACCACCTGTTGATCTTGATAACCCACAACCTAAGAATAAAAGATATGGTAAAAGAGACTTCATTGCTAGAAAACATGGTAAAGAAAGAGAATGGTGGGTTCAAAAACCTATGCCATTTCCACCCCACTCAACTAAAAAGAATGATGATGAAGAATTTGAACGCTTTGCTGAAATGCTGAGGCCAGTCTTTTTTGCATACTCGCTTGACTGACATCTTAAAAATGCCTCCTTATGCAAAGTTTATGAAAGACATCATCACAAATAAGAGAAAAATACCGGAACCTAAAATCTCCACTATGCTTGCTAATTATACTTTCAAAGATGGAGTACTTAAAAAACTTGGAGATCCGGGTATACCAACTATACCTTGCTCTATAAAAAAGAATTATGTGAAAACTGCTTGATTTAGGAGATGGTGTTAGTGTTATGCCTTTCTCTTTATATAAAAGACTTGACTTAAGTAAACTCACACCTACTGAAATATCTTTGCAAATAGCTGATAAGTCAACTGCCATACCTATGGGTATCTGTGAGGATGTGCCCGTTGCTGTCGCTAATGTTACTATCTTGATTGACTTTGTTATACTTGAGATGCCCGAGAACGATAATATGTCGATTATCCTTGGTAGACCCTTCTTGAACACCGCAGGGGTTGTTATTGATTGTAATAAAAGCAAGGTCACTTTTCATATTAATGGTAATGAGCATAGGATGCACTTTCCGAAGAAACAATTCCAAGTGAATGGTATTAATGTTATTGAAAAATCTTCGACAATCACTAGTGGAAGTTTTCAAATACCTCTACCTACTATCAAAAGGAAATATGAAATGCTTATTGTTGGGGACATCCATATCCCCATTGAGGTAACTTAGTGATTTACAAAAGTTCTTCGGTTTCATGCTAATTGAAAGTGGTTGTTAATAAGACCTGATCAACCTTATTAATGAATCATTTTTGAGTTGTATGAAGTCGATGAATTTAGTAAGCACTACCTTCTGTCCCTACTTTTTTTCACTAGTTAAATAAATAAAAATGCCATGTTTAGTCTGTTTTGTGATTATCCCGTGCAATAAAAAAATGACCCAAATATAAAAGTTCTTAGAATGCCCTGAAAATTTTATACGATTTTTTCTGAATATTTGTGAATTTCTGGTGCAAATAATACCAGAGGGAGGTGCACCAGGTGGGCACAACCCACCTGGGCGCGCCAGGACCCCCAGGCGCGCCCTGGTGGGTTGTGGTCCCCACGTGGGCCCTCTCACTTACCTCTTTAGCCCACATCATCACTTACTTCCATAAAAAAAATCCATTGCTCTCTCTCCCGTGTTCTTGAGCTCAAACCCGCGGATTTCGATCTCCTTGCTCGAAGCTCCATTTCTGAAACTGTTTCGGAGGATTGTTGCTTGGTATGTGACTCTACCATTTGTCCAATTAGTTTTTGTTTTAGTTGTTTATACTTTGAATAATTAGCTACTCTTGGTGATGCTGAAGATGTGCTTGCATGTTGAATTCTTAGTATTCTAAGTACTTTGAATGCTTGCTATGGCTTCTATGTATCCCTATGAGTAGTTGCAATCAATTTTGTGAAGTTTTGTTGAGAAAATTTTGTGAACTAAAAATTCATATTTTTGTTCATAGGAAAAATTGTACGCGAACATGAATATCTTCGGGAAGTTTGGCTCAAAGAAGAACTCCAAGGGTGTTATTGGGGAATCTTCTGACAATGATCTCCACCCTCGAAGGTTGATGGAAGTACGGTCGTGTGAATCGCCGCACATCCCGTTCCTGCAAGAGGCTGGAATTCTTGAGGAGTTCATGCAATATATTGCTAATGCCGGCCTCAATGACTTCATCACAGATGAGCGTGACCAACACCAAATCCTCACAAACGTCTTTGTTCAAAGTTTTACTTTCCTACCTAGAAATAATCCTCCTGAAGTGAGCTTTGATTTATATTCTGAAAACCATCAGATACCACTTACTGAGTTTTGTAACATATGCATGATCTCATCTGATGGGAGCTTGGCTAAGCCTAGTCCGGACGAGTTTGAGTCCTTTTGCCGCACCTTAACAGTGGGTGATGAGAGAGGAGTGTGAGCCATCACTACCGCTGGCTTACACTTTCTTGATGTTCATTATTTTGCCCTTTTTATTACCAAATGCTTTCTTGCTAGGGAGAAGGTGGGTGCACTTAGTTAACCAGACCTTGCTGTTTTGCGTCGTGCACTAGAGGGTGACAACACGCATAGCTTGGGAGCTATCATGCCTCGTCGCCTGCATCTTAATAAATTTCAGGGTAAAATACATGGTGGAATTTTTGCCACTCATTTGGCAGACCATTTCGGGGACGTGAGACGCCCTCATGATTACCCTCTGACTAAGGTTTGCCTAGATCATGCAGCCATGGATCGCCATCACTTTCTTGCACATGATCGTCCTGATATTGCCATTCCTTACAACCTATTCTATAGCATTAACACTCGTGATTTTTATCCCATTACATGTGTCTGCTTTGTTTGATTCAGTTGCCAGAGGCAGATACCAGATTATGCCTGCAGACATCATCGCCTACTAGAATGCCCACGCTATTGCAGAAGCTGCGGAGGAGCCTCAACAATGGGATGAGTGGATGCCTGCTCCTCAGGATCCCTACTACCCTCCAGGCTACTGATCGACTACCAAGCTAGGACAAAAGCCTAAGCTTGGGGAGTACGTGTTTCTCACCTACATTACATTTATGTTTATGTATCATTCTATTTGTCGGTGCTCACACTTTTTCATTGTATCATCCATGCTTAGATTTATTTTCTTACTTTCTTCTTGTGTGTTTGAAAAACTTTAGAAAAACCAAAAAAAATAGTTGTGGTAATTTACTTTCCATGAATGCTTAGTAGTAGCACTAAAAAGAAAATCCAAAAAGATTTCCTTGTTCTTCTTTTGCTTGTTGGGAGCTTTCCCGTGTAAATAGTTTTTTTTTAATTTTTGCTTTTTCCTTGTATTTGCTTGTTCAAGAAAACCAAAAACTCCAAAAATATTTCAGTATGTTTCTCTGAATTTCTTTTCCTTCTATTCGAGTTGTACCAAGGAGAAGACCACGATGAAAATGTTAGGTGGCTCTCATATGAATAATTGTTGAACTAATGAAGAGCACATTTTACCTTGTCTTCTCTTGTTGAATAAAATGTTTTGCAGATCCCAGCTTAGTCCACGACACTCTTGCAATATTATTATTTTCATATCATTCGGTCGTGCAAGTGAAAGGCAATAATGACGATATACGATGAATTTGTTGTGGCAGAGAGAAACTGATATGAACTTGACTTGTTCTGTTTGTGTAAATGTGTTTAACCTAGTATCCATGATTCAACCCATTATGATTAAACCTGTTTGCAATGACAATTAGAGATTATAGTTTCTCATGCCATGCATAAGTAGCTAGGAGTTGATAATGACTTATCTTGTATATCAACATAGTGTTAAAATGATTGTGATGTAGTATGATGATATGGTATCCTCCTCTGAATGTTCAAGTGACTTGACTTGGCACATGTTTATGCATGTAGTTGAATCAAAACCAACATAGTCTCTATGATATTTATGTTCATGGTGTCCATATCCTACTCATGCGGGTGTCCAATGTTTATTATGCATCATGCATGTTCATGACCATTGTTGCTCTCTAGCTGGCCGCTTCCCAACCTATTTGCTAGCCTTCACCTGTACTAAGCGGGAATACTGCTTGTGCTTCAAATTCTAAAACTCAAAGTTATTCCAAATAAGTCCACCATACCTACCTATATGCGGTATTACCCTGCCTTCCTAAGTAAATTTGCATGTGCCATCTCTAAAAACTTTAAATAAATATCATTTTTGTGTGTCTGGATCATTCATGGAACGACGGGAGGTGGTCGGTATTTTCCATGCTAAGCGGTTTATTCTCAGGTTGAGTGTTTATTCACTCGCCATTGCACGAGAAAGGGGCGGTAATCGGGATTCCGAGTCCCAAATTGCAAAAACAAAAGGCTTACAAACAAACAAACAAAAACTCCCAATGGAGTTCCAACATTTACTTTTCTGCTTGGGAACCGCCACTAGCTTGTTTAGCATGTGAGATGACGATAGCTGATAGTCATGAAGTGAATGAGAAGGGTGCACCTCTCAAAATATCATTTACCTCTGTTTTTAAAACTTGAGCTCTGGCACCTCTGCAAATCACTGCTTCCCTCTACGAAAGGACTATCTATTTACTTTTATGTTGTGTCATCACCTTCTCTAATAACTGCCAGATCTGAGAGCACTGTTGTCATGCCTATGCATTGTGTGTAGTGAATGTTGGGTGTTAGGATGACTGGATCTTTTCTACCATGAACTACAATGTTTAGTCACTTCTTGAACTTTGGAGGTGCTTTGCATTTATGTTTTGCGGTCTCAGAAAGGGCTAGCAAGATACCACTATTGTCATATTATATCATGGTTGTTTTGATAACGTGTTGCTGGTTGAGATCAATTATTATCGCTTGCTAGCTGATTATGTCATTGATATGACTTAATGTAATCTTTAAATGTTATTGTTGACATGGTTAGCTATAATGTTGGCTGAAAACCTGGGTGTTGTTTAAGCTTATTTATACAAACAAGAGCAAAAGAGTTCGTAAAAGTTTTTCTTTCTCACTTTCAGTTTATCAACTGAATTGCTTGAGGACAAGCAAAGGTTTAAGCTTGGGGGAGTTGATACGTCTCCAACGTATCTACTTTTCCTCACACTTTTCCTCTCGTTTTGGACTCTAATTTGCATGATTTGAATGAAACTAACCCCGAACTGACGTTGTTTTCAGCAGAACTACCATGTGTTGTTTTTGTGCTGAAATAAAAGTTCTCGGAATGAAACGAAACTTTGCGAGGATTTTTATGGAATAAAAGAGAATTACTAGAGCCAAGACCCACCAGAGAGGGGGCCCTGGGTGGGCACAACCCACCAGGGTGCGCCCCCCTCTCCTGGCACGCCCAGGTGGGTTGTACCCACCTGGTGGCCCCACAGACGACAACGCTGACCCTATAAATTCCTATTTTTGGAGAAAAAAATCAGGGAGAAAGAATTATCGTGATCCACATGACGGAGCTGCCATCACCACATGTTCTTCCTCGGGAGGCCAGATCTGGAGTCCGTTTGGAGCTCCGGAGAGAGGGGTCTTCGTTCTTCGTCATCACCAAACCTTCTCCATCGCCAAATCCATGATGCTCCCCACTGGGAGTGAGTAATTCCTTCATAGGCTCGCTGGTCGGTGAGGAGTTGGATGAGATTCATCATGTAATCGAGTTAGTTTTGTTAGGGCATGATCCCTAGTATCCACTATGTTCTTAGATTGATGTTGCTATGACTTTGCTATGCTTAATGCTTGTCACTTTGGGAGTGCCATGAACTCAGATTTGAACCGTTTATGAATTCATCATTATATCCATGTTTTATATCCGATCTTGCAAGTTATAGTCACCTACTACGTGTTATGATCCGGCAACCCCGGAGTGACAATAACCGGAACCACTCCCGGTGATGACCGCAGTTTGAGGAGTTCATTTATTCACTATGTGTTAATGCTTTATTCTGCTTCTCTATTAAAAGGAGGCCTTAATATCCCTTAGTTTCCAATATGGACCCCGCTGCCATGGGAGGGTTGGACAAAATATGTCATGCAAGTTATTTTAATAAAGCACGTATGACTATTTACGGAATACATGCCTACATTATATCGATGAACTAGAGCTAGTGCCGTATCACCCTAGGTTATAACTATCACATGATGAATATCATCCAACAAATCACCGATCCAATGCCTACGAATTTGTCCTATATTGATCTTGCTAAGTTACTATTGCTATCGTTACTGCTACACTTGCTACAAAACTACTGCTACCACTGTTACCGTTACTGTTGCTGTTGTCACTATTATCAAAGCTATCATATTACTTTGCTACTGATCACTTTGCTGTACATAATTAATCTCTAGGTGTGATTGAATTGATAACTCGGCTGGTAATACTTGCAAATATTCTTTTGGCTCCCCTTGTGTCGAATCTATAAATTTGGGTTGAATAATCTACCCTCGAAAACTGTTGCCATCCCCTATACTTGTGGGTTATCATTGCCTTACAGGAAATATTTAACTTTGTGCAATTTGAAGAAGAGAGTCTCCCACAAGCTTGGGGAGGCTTCTCCAATTACTTAATGCTTTGTCTGATCATCCTCTCAAGAAGAATGAAATACTTGCTATCTTTTATAATGGACTAACCGATGCTTCTAGGGACCACCTAGATAGTTGTGCTGGTTGTGTTTTTAGGGAATGAGCTGTTGAGCAAGCTGAAAAATTATTGAATAATATATTGAGTAATGATAATGATTGGACTCTTCCTGAACCAACTCCGAAGCCAACTCCGAAGAAAAGGGGTATTCTATTTCTCAGTCCCAAAGTTATGCAAGAGGCAAAGAAATCTATGAAAGAAAAATGTATTAAAGCTAAAGATGTTAAGAATTTACCGCCTATTGAAGAAATACATGGTCTTGATAACCCGACACAGGTAGTAGAGGTAAATTCTCTCTATAGATTTGATGAAAGGTGATATTCCTCATACTAAGTCTGCTAGCCAATGGTTGGATGAGTTTGATAATTTCATTGTTAAACAATAAAACTTCAATGCTTATGTTAGTAGACAACTGAAATGTAATGCTTATATGCTTGAACGCTTGGGTGATCATGTGACTAGAACTGCTAATGATCTTAAACTTATTAGTATATATGCTTCCATGGTTACAACTCAAGTAGAACAAGTACTTAAGGCACAAAATGATTTGCTTAATGAGTTGAATAGTAAGAATAATGATAATGCTATTATGGTTGCAGCTAGAGGTGGTAAAGTGACTCAGGAACCTTTGTATCCTAAGGGACATCCTAAGAGAATTGAGCAAGATTCTTAGAGAATTAATACGGATAAACCTAGTACTAATAATAAAAGGAAAAAAGAAAACTGATAGGACTTTGCATGCTTCTAGTGAACCTGTTATAGACACACCTGAGAATCCCAATAATATTTATATTTCTTATGCTGAGAGTAAATCTGGTAATGAACATGAACCTAGTGATAATGTTAATGATGATGGTCATACTGATGATCAACCAAGTAATGGTAATGATGTAGAGATTGAACCTGTTATTGATCTTGATAACCCACAATCAAAGAATCAATTTTATGATAAGAGAGATTTCATTGCTTGAAAACATGGTGAAGAAAGGGAATCATGGGTTCAGAAACCCGTGCCCTTTCCGCCTAAACCAACCAAGAAAAAAGATGATGAGGATTTTGAACACTTTTGTGGGATGATTAGACCTATCTTTTTGTGTATGCGTTCGACTGATATGCTTAAAATGTCTCCCTATGCTAAGTATATGAAAGAAATAGTTACTGATAAAAGAAAGATACCGGAAGCTGAAATTTCCACCATGCTTGCTAATTACACTTTTAAGGGTGGAATACCAAAGAAACTTGGAGATCCAGGAATACCCACTATACCATGCTCCATTAAAGGAAACTATGCTAAAACTGCTTTATGTGATCTTGTGGCCGGTGTTAGTGTTATGCCTTTTTATTTATATCGTAGACTTGAATTGAATAAGTTGACACCTACTGAAATTTCTTTGCAAATGGCTCATAAATCAACTGCTATACCTATGGCATTTGTGAGGATGTGCGTGTTGTGGTTGCAAACGTTACTATCTTAACGTACTTTGTTATTCTTGATATTCCCGAGGACAACAGTATGTTGATTATCCTTGGTAGACCTTTTTTGAATACTACAGGGGATGTTATTGATTGCAACAAAGGCAATGTCACTTTTCATGTAAATGGTAATGAGCATATGGTACGCTTTTCGAAGAAACAACCTCAAGTTAATAGAAAAAATTCAACTAACGCTATTGGAGTTTTGAATTCGCTCTCCCTACTGTCAAGAAGAAATGTGATATTCTTATTGTTTGGGACATGCATATCCCCATTGAGGTAACCTAGTGTTATTCGAAAATTCTCCGGTTTTATGTTATTCGAAAGAAGTTTGTTAATGAGACTTGATCAACCTCGTTGACGAATTCCTTTTGATGAGCATGAGATGGATGAATTCAGATAGCACTACTTTCTGTACCCAACTTTTACTCTCTGTTATTTAGATTAAATAAAGCAAAAATAGTATTATCCCTCAGTTTTCTGAATTATCCGTACAATAAAAAATATCCCGAAAATAAAAGTTCTCCAAATGCCCTGAAAATTTAATATGTTTTTTCTAGAATATTTAAATATTTTTGGCACTGAGAATGCACCAGGGGGCTGCACCAGTGGGCCACAAGGGTGGAGGGCGCGCCCTACCCCCTGGGCATGCCCCTGTCCTTGTGGGCCCCACGTGGCCCCCTCCACTTATTTCAGCAACCACCAGCTCCTTCTTCCTCCAAAAAAATCATCCACCAGCTCAAACCCGTGTTCTAGCTCATCTTGCTGCCATTCTTGATCTCCTTGCTCAAATCATTATTTCCAAAACTGTTTTGGGGGATTGTTCTTTGGTATGTGACTCCTCCAATGGTCCAATTAGTTTTTGTTCTAGTGCTTTATTTATTGCAATTTTTTTGCTACTGTGGTGACCTTGTTCTTGAGCTTGCATGTCAAATTTATATGGTCCAAAGTAGTTTTGATACATGATATAGCCTCTAGACACTTGTAGGAGTAGTTGCTATCAATTTTGTTGAGTTTGGTTCACTTTTATTTTTTGAGTCACTAAAAATTTCAGAATTTTTACAAATAGATAAAATTTCTAGGAGAATATACCAAGGTGGCCCTTCAAGAAAGCGAGCCCCGAGGCTCGCGATACGCGAACCGGACCTTGAACCACCAAAATATGCTCCAGTACGGACTTGTGAATGGCCGTTGGATGAATTTATGATTCGCGCGGGTTTCAAGGATGAGTTCGATGCGTATGTACAAAATGTCGGCCTTGAGGACTTCGTATCAGATAAGTGTCGACAACACTATTACCTCACCGGTTCCTTTGTGTGGAGGCTTGAGTTTTCATCTAAGCGCAATACTGATACTATCATGTTTGATCTTTATGATGAATCTTATACTATGGACTTAGAAGATTTTTGCGAAGCATGTAAGATTCCACAGTGGGGTAGGCTCAATGATCCTCACAAATCTGAGTACCGTGATTTCCTTGATAGCATCACCGTGGGGAAACTAGAAACATTACACAAGCCACCATAGGGAGCATTCATTTTCCTGCTATACATTTGTTTGCCCTCTTTATAGGAAGATGCATTAATGGTAAACATGATCATAGCCACCTTTGTGTTCCAGATCTAAGTATCCTTAAATGTGCGGTGTCGGGTGATAAGCAATATAATTTAGGGACAATTATTGCGAGGAGGTTACATCATAATGCTAAAGATGGAGATTTATTTGGAGGGATTTATGCAACTCGTTTAGCTAATTATTTAGGTGTACCCATAAGAGGATATGATGTTGAGTTGCCACCTGCTTTTCTAGATTATGAAGCCAGGATACGTTATCAGTTTCTTGATAGGAATGAGCAGCATCTTCAGTATTGACTAATCTTTGACAGACGACGTGCCATCCATATTACTCTTCCTGCTCCTGCCTTCTTTGACTTTCAGGTAAAAGGGGGATATTTTATAACTAGAGAGGAGGCTAACGCATATGAGAGAGAGGCGGAGACTACTCGCCTTCAAGAAGAAGCTCGCCAAGCAGTAGCTCATGCAGCACGGTACAACCCCAACTATGATTTCGGATATCATCAGGGCCAGTGGTGGCCCTAGACCAACTTAGTCCAAAAGCCTAAGCTTAGGGGAGTACGTATTTCTCACTGACATTACATTCATGTTCACATATTCATTCCAGTTGTCGGTGTTCATACTTTTTCATTGTATCATCCATGTTAGTTTATTTTTCTCGCTTTCTTCTTGTGTGTTTGAAAAACTTTGAAAACCCAAAAATATTTCCCACTTCTTTTTGCCTTTTCTTTCTAGTTAGTTTCTTAGTAGTTTGTAGTATTAAAAGAAAATCCAAAAAGATTTCCCATTCTTCTTTTGTGTGTTGGGAGCTTTCCCGTGTAAATAGTTTTTCTCGTTCTTGTTTTGCTCTCTTCAGAAAAACAAAAACTCCAAAAAGAAATCAGTGTGTTTCTTTGAAATTCTTTTCTTTTCCTTTGGGGTCGAGAGGAGAAGACCACGATGAAAATGATGAGTGGCACTCATATGCATTATTGTTGATCTAACAAAGAGCTCATATTACCTTGTCTTCTCCTTTGAATAAATGTTGCAGATTCCAGCTTAGTCCAATGCACGTGCACTATTATTATTATTCATACCATTTGGTCGTGCAAGTGAAAGGCAATAATGATGATATATGATGAAATGATTGAGATGGAGAAAAGGTGGTATGAACTCGACCTATTATGTTTTTTATAAATATGATCAGCTTGTCATTCCCGATTCAGCCCATTATGAATGAAACATATTTGCAATGACAATTAGAGATTATAGTTACTCATGCCATGCTTAATTAGCTAGGAGTTTATAATGGTTTACCTTACGTGCCAACATGCTATTAAAATGGTTGTGATGTAGTATAATAGGACTAGACCATGAAGACGCGCGTTGCCGCGCCCGTTCATCTTAAACAAAAAGCTATGATATATTTGAAAAAGTTGAATAATATAAATATTTGATGAAAGTCGAATGCCTTTAAGCTAGAATGACATGGCAGCAGTAACGGGCCATATTTATTTGAAGTTTGAACCAACTCGTTAGCATATTTTTTTGATCTTGTATTCCACATATTTGAAATAGTTAGCATATTTGAACTAAAAACTGATCCATTGGCATATCAGGATTGGCAGTACTATTGGCTTAGGACCTAGTAGTAGTCACAACAGGTGAGTCTCCTCCTAAATTAATCATCAATGGAGCTGGTGCTCTTCTACTTATGCTAAACAGGAGCACCAAATACTAAAGAGAACGACCGCATCTTCGCACATCGTGGGTACTGGGGAAAAAATTGATGGCCAGGTACTGGGAACGATGGGCAAAGAGAAAAATCTAGTGGTTGGAGAAAGATCGGGATGGGTGGAAATCACGTTGTTGGGCCTATATGGGCTTCTGGCCAGCGATCAGCCCGACGAACGAGGGGGTTCCTAGCTCGGCCTACGGAGCAGCAGCCCGACTACGTGCGCTAGTTGAAGTTTCGGGGGTGAGATGAGCGAACGATCTGGGTGGTTCCAGTGCCTGATCCGATGGTTGATGACGTCAAAACGATGTGGTGGCTCGTAGGTAGCTAAGTCTTACTGTTTAGTAATGGTATCCTCCTTTGAATGATTTAAGTAGCTCGACTTGGCACATGTTCACACATGTAGTTGAAACAAAATCAACATAGCATTCACGATATTTATGTTCATGGTAATTTATATCCTACTCATGCTTGCACTCAATGTTGGTTAATCTCAAGGCATGTTTATGACCGTTGTCGCTCTCTAATTGGTTGCTTACCAGTCTCTTTCTAGCCTTCACATGTACTAAGCAGGAATAATACTTGTGCATCCACTTCCATAAACCCAAAGTTGTTCCATATGAGTCCACCATACCTACCTATATGCGGTATTTACCTACCGTTCCAAGTAAATTTGCATGTTCGAAACTCTAAACCTTCAAATAAAATTCTATTTTGTATGCCCAAATTGCTCATGTGGCGACTCGGGGCTGTCTTTATCTTCCTTGCCAGGGGGTCATTCACGAGAAAATGGCTGGTAATTAGGATGCCTAGTCCTGTGATCAAAAGATCAAAAACAAAATTGCAAATAATTAAACAAAGCTCACCCATGACTGTTGTTGGTTTGGACGGTACCCGTTGTTTCAGATAAGCCGTGCAGTGTGTTTGATGGTGGAGGGGCAGTAAAACTTTACCATTCTGTTTGGGAACCGCCTATAATGTATGTAGCATGGAAGATATTGAGAACTCTTGGTCGTAGCATTGACAAATAAAGCATACCGCTCAAAATTATATTCATCTCTTTTTTATAAGCTTGAGCTCTGGCACCTCTGCAAATCCCTGCTTCCATCTGCGAAGGGCCTATCTATTTACTTTTATTGCTGAGTCATCATCCTCTTATAAAAAGCACCAGTTGGAGAGCACCTCTGTCATTTATATGCTTTGTTGTTAATTGATATTGAGTATGAGTGTGACTGTATCTCTTTAACCATGAATTACAATGTCTAGTCAGTCCTTGCTCTTCTTAGGCGCTGTGCATTTATGTTTTGCGGTCTCAAAAAGGGCTAGCGAGATACCACTTTGTCATATTATATCATGATTGTTTTGAAAAAGTGTTGTCATCCGAGATTTATTATTATTGCTCGCTAGTTAATTATGTCATTGATATGAGTAAACATGAGACCTAAATGTTATTGTGAATATGGTTAGTTCATAATCTTTGTTGAAAACTTGAATGCTGGCTTTATGTATTTGCAACAACAAGATCAAACGGATTTTGTAAAAGTTTTTCTTTGTCACTTTCATTTTATCAACTGAATTGCTTGAGGACAAGCAATGGGTTAAGCTTGGGGGAGTTGATAAGTCTTCGTTGTATCTACTTTTCCAAACTCTTTTGCCCTTGTTTTGGACTCTAATTTGCATGATTTAACTGGAACTAACCCGAACAGACGATGTTTTCAGCAGAATTTCCTTGGTGTTATTTTTGTGCAGACATAAAAGTTCTCGGAATTACCAGAAATTCAACGGAGAATATTTTTAGAATGTATAAAAAATACTGGCGAAAAGAACTATCGGAGGGGGCCCACACCCTGGCCACAAGGGTGGGGGTCGCCCCCGTAGGGTCACCTACTATGTGTTATGATCTGGCAACCCCGAAGTGACAATAATCGGGACCACTCCCGGTGATGACCATAGTTTGAGGAGTTCATGTATTCACTAAGTGCTAATGCTTTGGTCCGGTACTCTATTAAAAGGAGGCCTTAATATCCCTTAGTTTCATTAGGACCCCGCTGCCATGGGAGGGTAGGACAAAAGATTTCATGCAAGTTCTTTTCCATAAGCACATATGACTATATTCAGAATACATGCCTACATTACATTGATGAATTGGAACTAGTTCTGTGTCACCCTAGGTTATAACTGCTTCATGGTGAATATTATCCGACACCTATCATTACCGATCCATTGCCTACGAGTTTATTCCATATTGATACTTGCTTTGTTACTTTCGTTGCTGCTGCTGTCTCCATCACTACAAAACTGCTACTATTACTTTTGCCACTGTTACCGTTACTTCCATACTACTAAATACTTTGCTGCAGATATTAAGTTTTCCAGGTGTAGTTGAATTGAAAACTCAGCTGCTAATACTTGAGAATATTCTTTGGCTCCCCTTGTGTCGAATCAATAAATTTGGGTTGAATACTCTACCCTCAAAAACTATTGCGATCCCCTATACTTGTGGGTTATCCAGACTCCAAGAAATATACTACTCCCTCCGTCTAGGTGTATAAGTCACCTTATGAAAACCAAATAGTTCCAAAATACTTAGGCGCGATGCATTAACTCTCACCTCGTTTATTGTTTTTAGACATGAATAAAGCAATCAACCAATAAGAGATGTGGGGCGTGTGTGCTTTCAATGAGTTGAGACTAGCAAACAGGACATGTATGGATGAAGGGAGTAGTACTCAACGCATGCATGCGTGAGGAGTACTACAGTAAACAGGAATGTTTTACATGTGTGTTCAAAAGAAGAAGAACATTTTACATGCATTGGTTAATTATATCTTAATCATGGCACTTAACAATTTAATGCACGGAACAAGAACGGTTGACCAGATTAGCAGAAAGCAATGCGCCTTTTTAGCGGGGATTTGCATCATTCTATGAAGGTGCAAAACCAAGTGTCACTACTACACTACACCAAACAAGTTCAAAACGAGAAACATGACCCACTCACAGCACGACACGCCTGTCTCGTTTGGTCCGTCGGTCAAAGCGCTTCCTCTTCTTGGCATAACAATAGAAGTACAATATTTTTTTATAATGCTCTTGGCATGTCGCTAACATGTGGGAGTGAGTGTGAGTGAGTTAACCGACCTCAATAGATAGCAAAACCGCCAGCCCGCCCCACTAGACCTAGGTGTCGTACTAAGGCCAAGAAGTATGGTGATAGCGTGAGGTGGGCCATGTATGATGTACTCCCTCCGTTTTTATATGATGTGGAAGTACATTCAACAACGAATCTAATGGTATTGATTTGTTATTGTATATTTTAATATATTTGTCTATAAACTTTGTCAAAGTTTGTAAAGCTTGACTTTGACCTAAACTAATATGCGGAGTAAACAAAAATGGAGGGAGTAGCTACACTGGGCTGCCGTGTTTCGGACTCTTCCGGTCTAGTACTCCTACTAGGATGTCAAGAAGATTGGGTCGATTTTATATCCCTGAATATAAAATATTAAGAGTTCGGATGCAACACCGCGAGGTTCCTTGCTCCTTCTCGATCGTCGGAAAGCGTTCTTCTTTGTTTTGCCGACACATGGGACATCCAGCATCCAGGCATGTGTCATGCAAGAAAATGGAGGTAAGTAGTAAAAAAGTATGAGAGACTCATCCGGGTACACTATGAGCTCATTTCTATATGAAGAGGCTGCTCACGTGATAATTTGGCGAGTGTGGTAGTTGTTCAGGAGCCACACGTGAACGAATCAAAGTTCGACCATGATGCGGTGGCGCGTTATTTATAAATTAAGTTATCCTATTCGATGGCACGCACGCAACATTATTTTATCAACAGAATGTGAATCGTGCACACACTGAATGATGGAGCATAGGTTGGTAGCCTTGGACATGGTAGGCCCTTTTTAGAGACTACACTACTTTGACGTGTCTCGTCAACTCATAAACGAGGAGAAACTTTGCTTACCATGACCTCTCTCTCGCTCACGCGCGCGCAGTGGCTCGCAGGAAAAGGAGAAGCTTTTGCTTTATTATAATGCGCTTATACAAGCAGTGGACGTGCAACACTTAATTCGGTGTCAGATTGCCACAAGTATATATATTCTAGTACCCGCAAAATAATAATTTATACTGTAGTAGTACCATCATCATTGTTCAACTTCCGGAAGAGGCGAAGAGCCAAGCGCAAGGTCACCTACTCACAACATAACCGGTCGTGTTTGCACGATTTTGTTTACGTACAATCTGAGTGGTCAACTAGTCATCACACGTGAGCCAATCGATTCGCACCCTTCCGCTCTCCATTTTGTCTTGCATTACTTCCTCCGTCCAGCACAACATTCTCGTGAGAGTTCCGGGGGTCACCGGTAGTGTACCGGGACCACCGGAAGGGTCCCGGGGGTCCACCGGGTGGGGCAAGCCATCCCGGAGGGCCCCATGGGCCATAGGGGGAGGGGGACAGCCCATAGTGGGCTGGCGCACCCCCTTGGGCCTCCCCCCTGCGCCTAGGGTTGGGAACCCTAGGGGTGGGGTGCCCCCTTGGCTTGGGGGGCAAGCCTTCCCCCTGGCCCCCCCCCCTAGGAGATCCCATCTCCTAGGGCCGGCGCCCCCTGGCCCCTATATATAGTGGGGGAGAGAGGGCAGCCGCACCCCTTGCCCTTGGCGCCTCCCCCCCCCCCCGTTACACATCTCCCTCTTCCCGCAGGTCCTTGGCGAAGCCCTGCAGTTTTTCCGTTGCATCCACCACCACGCCGTCGTGCTGCTGGATCTCCATCAACCTCTCCCCCCCCTTGCTGGATCAAGAAGAAGGAGACGTTGCTGCACCGTACGTGTGTTGAACACGGAGGTGCCGTCCGTTCGGCACTGGGATCATCGGTGATAGGGATCACGACGAGTACGACTCCATCATCCACGTTCTCTTGAACGCTTCCACTCGCGATCTACAAAGGGTATGTAGATGCACTCCTTTATGCTCGTTGCTAGATGACTCCTTAGATTGATCTTGGTGAAGCGTAGGAAATTTTTTGAATTCTGCTACGTTCCCCAACAGTGGCATCTGAGCTAGGTCTTTGCGTACCATCTTGCACGAGTAGAACACAAACAAGTTGTGGGCGTAGATTTGTTCAATTCTCTTGCAGCTACTAGTCCAATCTTGATTCGGCGGCATCGTGGGATGAAGCGGCCCGGACCGACCTTACATGTACGCTTACGTGAGACTAGTTCCACCGACTGACATGCACTAGTTGCATAAGGTGGCTGGCGGGTGTCTGTCTCTCCCACTTTAGTCGGATCCGATTCGATGAAAAGGGTCCTTATGAAGGGTAAATAGAAATTGACATATCACGTTGTGGTTTTGGCGTAGGTAAGAAATGTTCTTACTAGAAACCTATAGCAACCACGTAAAAACTTGCAACAACAATTAGAGGACGTCTAACTTGTTCTTGCAGCATGTGCTATGTGATGTGATATGGCCAAAAGATGTGATGAATGATATATGTGATGTATGAGATTGATCATGTTCTTGTAATAGGAATCATGACTTGCATGTCGATGAGAATGACAACCGGCAGGGGCCATAGGAGTTGTCTTATTTTTTGTATGACCTGCGTGTCACTGAATAACGCCATGTAATTACTTTACTTTATTGCTAAATGTTAGCCATAGTAGTAGAAGTATTTTTTGGCGAGACGACTTCATGAAGACACGATGATGGAGATCATGATGATGGAGATCATGGTGTCATGCCGGTGACAAAGATGATCATGGTGCCCCGAAGATGAAGATCAAAGGAGCAAAATGATATTGGCCATATCATGTCACTTTATTTGATTGCATGTGATGTTTATCATGTTTATGCATCTTATTTGCTTAGAAAGACGGTAGTAAATAAGATGATCTCTCACTAAAATTTCAAGAATTGTGTTTCCCCTAAGTGTGCACTGTTGCTAAGGATCGTTGTTCCGAAGCACCACGTGATGATCGGGTGTGATAGGCTCTAACGTTCGCATACAGTGGGTGTAAGCCAGATTTACACATGCAATACACTTAGGGTTCACTTGACGAGCCTAGCATGTACAGACATGGCCTCGGAAGACCGAAAGGTCGAACATGAGTCGTATAGTAGATACGATCAACATGAAGATGTTCACCGTTGATGACTAGTCCGTCTCACGTGATGATCGGACATGGCTTAGTCGATTCGGATCATGTTTCACTTAGATGACTAGAGAGATGTCTATCTGAGTGGGAGTTCATTAAATTTGATTAGATGAACTTAATTGTCATGAACTTAGTCTAAATTCTTTACAATATGTCGTGTAGATCAAATGGCCCACGCTCATGTCACCCTCAACTTCAACGCGTTCCTAGAGAAATCCAAGCTGAAAGACGATGGTAGCAACTATACGGATTGGGTCCGTAACCTGAGGATCATCCTCATAGCTGCCAAGAAAACTTATGTCCTAGAAGCACCGCTAGGTGACACTCCCGCCCCGGCAAACCAAGATGTTATGAATGCTTGGCAGTCGTGTTGTGATGATTACTCCCTGGTTCAGTGCGGCATGCTCTACAGCTTAGAATCGGGGCTCCAAAAGCGTTTTGAGCACCATGGAGCATATGAGATGTTCCAAGAGCTGAAAATAGTTTTCCAAGCTCATGCCCGAGTTGAGAGATATGACGTCTCCAACGCATTCTACAGTTGTAAGATGGAGGAGAATAGTTCTGTCAGCTAACACATACTCAAATTGTTTGGGTTGCACAATCACTTATCTCAGTTCGGAATGAATCTCCCAGACGAAGCGGTCGTTGACAGAATCCTTCAGTTGCTCCCACCTAGCTACAAGAGCTTTGTTGATCTTCAATATGCAAGGAATGGAGAACTCCATTCCCGAAGTGTATTCAATGTTGAAATCAGCGGAGGTGGAGATCAAGAAAGAGCATCAAGTGTTGATGACTTGATGGTGAATAAAACCACTAAGTTCAAGAAGGGCAAGGGTAAGAAGAACTTCAAGAAGGACGGCAAAGGAGTTGCCGCGCCCAGTAAGCCAGTTGCCGGGAAGAAACCAAAGAATGGACCCAAGCCTGAGACTGAGTGCTTTTATTGCAAGGGAACGGGTCACTGGAAGCGGAACTGCCCCAAATACTTAGCAGATAAGAAGGCTGGCAACGTCAAAGGTATATATGATATACATGTTATTGATGTGTACCTTACCAGCACTCGTAGTAGCTCCTGGGTATTTGATACCGGTGCGGTTGCTCACATTTGTAACTCAAAGCAGGAGTTGCGGAATAAGTGGAGACTGGCAAAGGACGAGGTGACGATGCGCGTCGGGAATGGTTCCAAGGTCGATGTGATCGCCGTCGGCACGCTGCCTCTACATCTACCCTCGAGATTAGTTTTAAACCTTAATAATTGTTATTTAGTACCAGCTTTGAGCATGAACATTGTATCTGGATCTCGTTTGATGCGAGATGACTACTCATTTAAATCCGAGAATAATTGTTGTTCTATTTATATGAGAGATATATTTTATGGTCATGCCCCGCTGGTCAATGGTTTATTTTTGATGAATCTCGAACGTGATGTCACACATATTCATAGTGTGAATGCCAAAAGACGTAAAGTTCATAATGATAGTCCCACATACTTGTGGCATTGCCGCCTTGGTCATATTGGTGTCAAACGTATGAAGAAGCTCCATGAAGATGGATTTCTGGAGACTCTTGATTATGAATCATTTGACACGTGCGAACCATGCCTCTTGGGCAAGATGACCAAGACTCCGTTCTCCGGAACAATGGAGCGAGCGACCAACTTATTGGAAATCATACATACCAATGTGTGCGGTCCAATGAGTGTTGAAGCTCGTGGAGGCTATCGTTATGTTCTCACCCTCACAGATGACTTGAGTAGATATGGATATGTCTACTTAATGAAACACAAGTCTGAGACCTTTGAAAAGTTCAAGGAATTTCATAATGAGGTTGAGAATCAACGTGACAGAAAAATAAAGTTCTTACGATCGGATCATGGGGGTGAATATTTAAGTCATGAATTTGGCACACACACCTAAGGAACTGTGGAATTGTTTCACAATTGACACCGCTCGGAACACCTCAGCGTAATGGTGTGTCCGAACGTCGAAATCGTACTCTGTTGGACATGGTGCGATCTATGATGTCTCTCACTGACTTACCGCTATCTTTTTGGGGTTATGCTTTAGAGACTGCCGCATTCACTTTAAATAGGGCTCTGTCAAAATCCGTTGAGACGACACCGTATGAACTTTGGTTTGGCAAGAAACCTAACCTGTCGTTTCTGAAAGTTTGGGGTTGCGATGCCTTCGAAGGTCCACAAGGACACGTTCCGCACCAGAGTGGTACGGCAACCCTGTCATGGAAATCATGTTGTTAGACAACGGAGAACCTTCGAACTATGAAGAAGCGATGGCGGGCCCAGATTCCAACAAATGGCTTGAAGCCATGAAATCCGAAATATGATCCATGTATGAAAACAAAGTATGGACTTTGGTGGACTTGCCCGATGATCGGCACGCCATAGAAAATAAATGGATATTTAAGAAGAAGACTTACGCGGATGGTAATGTGACCATCTATAAGGCTCGGCTTGTCGCTAAAGGTTATCGACAAGTTCAAGGGATTGACTACGGCGAGACTTTCTTTCCCGTAGCGATGCTGAAGTCCGTCCGAATCATGTTAGCAATTGCCGCATTCTATGATTATGAGATATGGCAAATGGACGTCAAAACGGCATTCCTAAATGGCTTCCTCAAAGAAGAGTTGTATATGATGCAGCCGGAAGATTTTGTCGATCCTGAGAATGCTACAAGGTATGCAAGCTCCAGCGCTCGATCTATGGGCTGGTGCAAGCATCTCGGAGTTGGAATATTCCCTTTAATGATGTGATCAAAGCGTTTGGGTTTATACAAACTTGGGGAGAAGCCTGTATTTACAAGAAAGTGAGTGGGAGCTCTGTAGCATTTCTCATATTATATATGGATGACATACTGCTGATGGGAAATGATATAGAATTCTTGGAGAGCATAAAGGCCTACTTGAATAAGAGTTTTTCCATGAAGGACCTTGGAGAAGCTGCTTACATACTAGGCATCAAGATCTATAGAGATAGATCAAGACGCCTCATTGGTCTTTCACAAAGCACATACCTTGATAAGATATTAAAGAATTTCAATATGGATCAGTCCAAGAAAGGGTTCTTGCCTGTATTGCAAGGTATGATATTGAGCACGGCTCAATCCCCGACCACGGCAGAAGATAGAGAAAAGATGAGTGCCATCCCGTATGCCTCAGCCATAGGTTCTATTATGTATGCCATGCTGTGTACCAGACCTGATGTGAACCTTGCCATAAGTTTGGTAGGGAGGTACCAAAGTGATCCCGATATGGAACACTGGACAGCGGTCAAGAACATCCTGAAGTACCTGAAAAGGACTAAGGATATGTTTCTCGTTTATGGAGGTGACGAAGAGCTCGTCGTAAACGGTTACATCGATGCTAGCTTTGACACAGATCTGGATGACTCCAAGTCACAAACCGGATACGTGTATATTTTGAATGATGGAGCAGTCAGCTGGTGCAGTTGCAAGCAGAGCGTCGTGGCACATTCTACATGTGAAGCGGAGTACATAGCTTCTTGCGAAGCAGCACAGGAAGGAGTTTGGATGAAGGAGTTCATCACCGACCTAGGAGCCATTCCAAGCGCGTCAAGCCCGATGACTCTCTTCTGTGTCAACACTGGAGCCATTGACATTGCCAAGGAGCCCAGGTTTCACAAGAAGACCAAGCACATCAAGCGCCATTTCAAATCCATCTGGAATTATGTTCAAGATGGAGACATATATATTTGTGAAGTGCATGCGGATCTAAATGTCGTAGATCCGTTGACTAAACCTATTCCACGAGCAAAACATGATCAACACCAGAACTCTATGGGTGTTCGATTCATCACAATGTAAATAGATTATTGACTCTAGTGCAAGTGGGAGACTGTTGGAAATATGCCCTAGAGGCAATAATAAAATGGTTATTATTATATTTCCTTGTTCATGATAATTGTCTGTTATTCATGCTTGAATTGTATTGTACGGAAACAGTGATACATGTGTGAATACATAGACCACAACGTATCCCTGGTAAGCCTCTAGTTACTAGCTCGTTGATCAACAGATGGTCACGGTTTCTTGGCCATGGACATTGGATGTCATTAATAACGGGATCACATCATTAGGAGAATGATGTGATGGACAAGACCCAATCCTAAGCCTAGCACAAGATCGTGTAGTTCGTAATGCTGAAGCTTTTCCAATGTCAAGTATCTTTTCCTTAGACCATGAGGTTGTGCAACTCCCGTATACCGTAGGAATACTTTGGGTGTGCCAAACGTCACAACGTAACTGGGTGGCCATAAAGGTACGCAACGGGTATCTCCGAAAGTGTCTGTTGAGTTGGCACGAACCGAGACTGGGATTTGTCACTCCGTATGACGGAGAGGTATCTCTGGGCCCACTCGATAAGACATCAACATAATGAGATCAATGTGGCTAAGGAGTTAGTCACGGGATGATGTATTACGGAACGAGTAAAGAGACTTGCCATGACGAGATTGAACAAGGTATCGGTATACCGACGATCGAATCTAGGGCAAGTACTATACCGATAGACAAAGGGAATATCATACGGGATTGAGTGAATCCTTGACATCATGGTTCATCCGATGAGATCATCGAGGAACACGTAGGAACCAACATGGGTATCTAGATCCCGCTGTTGGTTATTGACCGGAGAGTCATCTCGGTCATGTCTACGTGTCTCCCGAACCCGTAGGGTCTACACACTTAAGGTTCGGTGACGCTAGGGTTGTAGAGATATATGCACACGGTAACCCGAATGTTGTTCGGAGTTCCGGATGAGATCCCGGACGTCACGAGGAGTTCCGGAATGGTCCGGAGGTAAAGAATTATATATAGGAAGTCAAGTTTCGGCCATCGGGAGAGTTCCGGGGGTCACCGGTAGTGTACCGAGACCACCGGAAGGGTCTCGGGGGTCCACCGGGTGGGGCCACCCATCCCGGAGGGCCCCATGGGCCATAGGGGGAGGGGGACCAGCCCATAGTGGGCTGGCGCACCCCCTTGGGCCTCCCCCCTGCGCCTAGGGTTGGGAACCCTAGGGGTGGGGGGCACCCCCCTTGGCTTGGGGGGCAAGCCTTCTCCTTGGCCGCCGCCCCTCCTAGGAGATCCCATCTCCTAGGGCCGGCGCCCCCCTGGCCCCTATATATAGTGGGGGGAGAGAGGGCAGCCGCACCCCTTGCCCCTGGCGCCTCCCCCCCCCCCGTTACACATCTCCCTCCTCCCGTAGGTCCTTGGCGAAGCCCTGTAGTTTTTCCGTTGCATCCACCACCACGTCGTCGTGCTGCTGGATCTCCATCAACCTCTCCTCCCCCTTGCTGGATCAAGAAGGAGGAGACGTCGCTGCATCGTACGTGTGTTGAACACGAAGGTGTCGTCCGTTCGGCGCTGGGATCATCGGTGATAGGGATCACGACGAGTATGACTCCATCATCCACGTTCTCTTGAACGCTTATGCTCGCGGTCTGCAAAGGGTATGTAGATGCACTCCTTTATGCTCATTGCTAGATGACTCTTTATATTGATCTTGGTGAAGCGTAGGAAATTTTTTGAATTCTGCTACGTTCCCCAAGAGTTCTATAGGTGGGCAGGCGGCAAAAACCAGGGGAAACGCGGGAAGCAACTAGACGAGGGAGGGAAGCTTCTACATTTGTGGGGGACGTGGCATTCGCCCTGTTTGTATCCCTAAGTTAGAGTTAGTTTGGGTTAGTTTGGACTCAACTAACTCAAAAAATATCCAAACATGAGGGTTAGTTTGGGTTAGATGCATCTAACGAGGGAGGGAAGCTTCTACATTCCGGAGGATGTGGCATTGGCTATTGGGTGACAACATGTGATCATCGAAGGTCTGTCGTGTCACATTTTAATATATATTTTTGAGCCATGTTAATTGGCTTGAAAGAAGGTCTGTCGCGTTACTTTACGGCATGTTTCCAAAAAAAGTGATATCACTTCTATCAACTTATAAGTCATGTCTATCAAATTAACCTGGAGGTACTTGTTCTCAAATTAACATCTGGGCCTTGCAGGAGTGCTGCAATGTGTCAGCGTCAATTGCAAGATGAGCAAGCAAGCTAGCAGTGGAGTTGCCAACACGCTCCACCGTGAGGTTCCTTGCTCCTTCTCGGTCGTCAGGAATCTATGTCATTCCACTCTATTTTTTAGACATGAGCTTTGTTCATCCTTTTCCCAACACGCGGGACATCTAGCATCAAGGTGAACGTGTCATGCAAGAAAATGGAGATAAGCAGTGCGTAAGTGAGTCGTGCACTTCGATGGAACCTACTATGTAAAAAAAATCTCCTCGATGGCACATGAATCGTGCACGTGACGGAGCACGGGATTGTAGCCATGGACATGGTCAACCACTTTTGGAGAGAGTACTAAATAACTTTCATTTGTCCCGTCAACTTGTAGAACGAGGATAAGCTTGCTTACTACGCCCTCTCCCTCACCCACGCTCGAGTGGTGGCGCGCAACACGAGGAGAAGCTTTTTCTTACAATAGTGCGCTATACAAGAAGTGAACATCCAGCAGTTCATTCGGTGTCAGATTGTCAAAAGTATATACGTACTGTAGTACCATCATCATTGTTCAACTTCCGGAAGAGGCGAAGAGCCAAGCGCAAGGTCACCTACTAACCTTTAGTACAGTACTATGCCCAAAGTTGTGCAACCTTTTGAGAGCATGGTTAATAATATAGGCGGATCTTGCAGCGACACATCATTTAGAGCAAGTATAATAAGCCTAGTCAACTGGCTATAACACATGCCAGGTCATTGAATTCCTAGCTAGAAGAGTGAGTTCTCCGGCATAAAAGCCGTCTTGGTGGCCCGTCGAGCCCGACAGTTACGAGCGAGGCAGCTCGCTGATCCACCTACCTCGCCTAGCCCGAAGGAGCCAGTTGCCGCCCTAAGCCAGCGCGTGGTTCTGCATCTGGCCGCTCCAATCCAGCTCGAGGAAGAGTGCCAAGTTGATCCACGCCGGCTTGTCGGGGAGCACGGCGGCAAGGGCATCGTCGCTGCCCTCGACGCCGCCGTGGCATACAGCGCCTCCAGTGCCTGCGACTGCGCCATACGCCGTCGATGTCGGGGTAGCCACGCCATGCAGGCAGAGAAAGAAGCCGCCACGGATGTCGACGAGGTGACGCGGCTACACAGATGCTGATGAGGTGACGGCCAGGACGTCCCCGCCTGCCGCCATCATCAAGGAGAAGTAGAACACGGGAGGCCGCCACCGATTGTATCCCATGAAGGCCACTGCCGAGGTGACGCCGGCGAATACAGCCGGTGTCTTGCATGATTCTTCTTCAACCGGATGCTGGAGGAGGACAAAGAGATCAGCCGTCAAGTTGGCAGATCCCGCCGCCTGCCTCGCCACATCCCGTCGGCCGGAGGTATAACTTATTTTAGAACCGGCCTTGCTCTAATGGCCCAGCTCCCCATGTTGCTACAGCCCTTTTTCATCAAGTTAGGATTGCTCCCCACGTCGCTGCATATTGCATGTGGATATTCTTCTAGTATTACAAAGCTCCCCATGTAGCTAGCTCCGTCGGCTTGTCAAACACTAGAACACCACCTAAATGTTTACTATTAGAGGAAAAAGGTATTGCAGATACTAGCTAACGAACCGATCTCTTGGTTGGAAAGGGAAATAAAGATTCTGGCCTGACCGGTCTATTGGTCGAAAAAGGATAGAAAGTGGGGGTGTTGGTTCGACAAAGCAACCGAGAATGAGCACGTCTATATTTCTTGTGGTCACATAGGAAAGGTCACTAACGAGAACAAAAATGCAAAAATCCACACATGCTTTGCATGTTTGCCGCACTCTGCAACGACACCTCTATCTCACCACTTTATGCCTCAGTGGATGTAAAATGTGCTCATGCCTTGTCGGGGGAAACTGTCCGCCACGAACACCTATGGGACCGGAGCCCCTTGCTTGTGCGGTAAGAAGGCGGAGGGAGCACGAAGAGCAGATCGTGGAGATCACGCAGGCAGTTTACCCAGGTTCGGGCCGCGATGGACGCGTAAAACCCTACTCCTGCTTAGTTGATATTGAGTTGGGGAGCTCGGGAGCTTGAAGAACTAGCTACACCGAGCGTATGAGCAATCTAGGTTCCGAACCCCTTCTACGTTGTGCATGGGCCTCCTTTTATAGTGCAAGGGGTCACCGACAGGTGTCAACGTAGGAGAAAGGGTAAAAATGTAAAAGAGGTGGTAGTTGTAACAGTGCGGGAATAGTGGAGCTACAGTGGATGAACAGTGGTCACCACCTACTTTGACAGTGGGGGACAAGAGCATTTAATGCCCGTCGCCGTCGACCCCAAAAGCGCCCGCCCTTGCGTCTCCGTTTGCCACGGCGATGGCTTCACCACCGTGGAGTGCCACCGTGTCCCCCAGGCTGCACAGCCATCCGCCACGCGTCCCTGGAGTGGCCCCAGGGCGACGCGTGGTTCGATGAGCTGGAGCGCGGACACACAACGCAACCCTCCCCGGCAAGTACCTTGCCGGGGTCTTGACCTTGTCGGGCCCGGGAGCTTGCCGGGCTCTGAAGCTTGTCGCTTCCCGGGCCCTGCCGGGGCGCATATAGCGCCGAGGCATGTCTTCTGTAATGTAATCTTCTGGTCTTCCTGGCAAGCTCCTCTTGCCAGGGTCTTGTGTTAGGGAGGTGATCTTGAGCCTGGGACGGCCTTCCCGGCAAGCTCCACTTGCCGGGGTCTCGATCTTCTGTCTTATATACTTTGTTTTCGAATGGTTTTATATGGAGCAGGAAGGTCTCCGGCAAGCACGTGGTAGGCCCTGCCGCGGGAAGCTGCTACTGCCCGTGCACAAGTTGGGGTACTGAGGTACCCCTACCTTAGTACACCGACAGGAGCCCCCGGGCCTGGGCCACACACGGTGCCGAGCGCTGTTGGGCCAGGCCCAAAACAGTGCACGGGCACACGCGGCCCACGGCACGCCGAATCCACTTCCGCATCCGCCGCGTCCCTCCGTAACGGCACGCGTCGATTGCGGCGTCGTGGGATGGGACGTGGCCACGTTCTTTTAATGGAAAGAGCGAAACGTCTCCCACTTCCCCATAAAAGCAGAGGAAGCAGGAGCGGTTCCCCTCCTACGCCTTCATTGCTTCTTCTTCCATCTCCAGAGATCCCCTTTGCGCTCCGCCTCCACACCTCCTCCGCCGCCTTCCGCATCTGCGGCGCACGCCGGACTCTCCGCCCCCCTTCCCTCGCCGCCTCCGCCATGGCCCCGAAGACCGAGAAGGCGAAGGCGGAGAAGACCAAGAAGGAGAAATCGGAGCAGGCGGCGAGGCTTACTCTGCTGCGGAAGCGGAACGTCGTTTTCGCGCCAAGGCTCGGCGCGCGGGAGCTCTGGAACAAGTATTACTTGTTCTGGGCCAAGAAGACCAAGGCGCATCCCCGCACCCGAGCCTATCCGGCCGCCGCCAAGGACAACTATCTCGGCGGGTACTTCTTCTTCGCAGCTTTCTTCCACTGCGGCCTCTGTCCCCCTTTTTCCGACTTTTTCTGTGATATAATGCACACCTACGGCCTCCATCTTCTAGACTTCACCCCCAACGCCATCCTCACGATGGCGGTTTTCGCACATATGTGCGAAAACTATATTGGGATATACCCAAACGTAGCGCTGTTTAGGCACTTCTTCACCCCTAGAGTAGAAGCCGGCGCTCCCCTCTCCGGGGGGATTTCTTGGGTCTTCCGCTTGAATAAGAAGGAGTCCTACTTGCCGGGGGAGCTCCGCGGCAAGTGGGAGGAGTGGCGTGCAGACTGGTGTTGGATAGTCGAGGACGAGCCGCAACCTTTCACCGCGCCGCGCACGACAGCCATCGTGCGTGGCAGGGACTGGAGTGAGTTGGATTCGGACGACGGCAAGCTCAACGTCGCCCTCATCAGAATTCTTCGTCTCCGGGTAGCAAAGTTGTCTGTCGGAGAAGTAGGCATAGATTTCCTCCGCCGCCGCATCGCCCCTCTTCAAGATAGGAAGAGGCCAGCCTGGGAGTACGGCAACGCGGCGGACATAATGAGGCTGCGCCCCGGGCTAAACTTTAACTTCACATCACTGGAGCTGAAGGGGATGGTCCGGGAACTATTTAAGCACGACCCGGCCCACCCAGAATGGTTCAGAGCTCCCCGGGGAGTGGTGCCACTCTGCAACAGCACGGCCCGGGATTCCCTTCGCGCCATGATTCCCGCGTGTGACTCGCATGGCATCGACCGCACGTGGATTCCGCCCAAGCCAGACGTCATCTTGAGCTTCTTCGACAACCTGGTGGAGGTGGCGAAGAACAAGGACGAGATCAAGGGGCTCACACGGGACACCACCGACCAGGAGATAGCGTATATAGCTTCTCGGGTTGAAGAGGCCGCTGCAGCCGCAGCGGCAGGAGAGTTTGGCTTCACGCCCGAGGAGGCAGAGGCTGCGGAAGCGTCCTGCCAAGCAGAGGAGGCGGAGATCCGCAGGCTGCTGAAGCTTCCTCCCGACGAGCTCGCCGGGGTCCCTTCCTTGAGGCACTCCGGGATCCCCGGAATCCTGACCGAGGCCGCGGCGAGAGGCAGCGCCGCCGGAGGAAACAGAGGCGCCGCAGGGAGCGGAGGCGCCGGAGGGAGCGGAGGCGACGGAGGGAGAGCGGCCACAGTGCAAGGCGCTGGGCCCAGCAAGCCTGCCGAGGAGGAGGAGGAGGAGGAGGACGTCGGGGCCGACGAGGACTCCGACGGGTCCCTTGGGCTCTACGCCGACGACCTCTCCTCGTCATCGGAGACCTCCCCGCCTCGGGCAAGCCCTAGGCGATCTCCGCTGAAGCGTCTCCGCAAGACGGCGACAGGGACGGGGGTGCAGGCGCCCCGGCAACAACCAGCTCGCCGGGCGGCACGAGCTACCCGGGGGAGCCAAGCTGCGACGGGGGCGCCCGTTGCATCAACCACGGCGGGGGCGACCCGCACATAGGCCATGGCGGGGGCGGCCCGCACACAGGCCACGGCGGAGGCGCCCCGCACGGCAGCGCCAAGCGGAGGAGGGTCTTCGCAGAGCGGAGCGGCAGCTCCGCCCGCTCCCCGGGCCTCGGCTACCACAGGGGCCGGGTCTTCGCAACCCCCAGCCCCGGGGACCGCCAAGCGCCCGAGGGAATCTTCGCCTCCTGCTCCCCGCGCGGACGCGTCTCAGGTGGCGTTTGACTTCTCCGCCTTGAGTGACGACGACGACGACGAGGAACAGGAGTAAGAACTTGAGGCTTCGCATCCTCTTTAACTTTGTCTTGATTTTTGGTTGATTCTGATCTTGCTTCTTGCTTTGATTTCAGGACCTTGGCCCAGCGAGTGGCGAAGAAGGCCAAGGTTCCCGTTGTCGAGGTCGCGGACGACTCGCCCGTCGCGGCGACTGGAGACGCGCCGGAGACGAGCCTACCGGACCCGAGCGCTGCTCCGAGGAGCAGCCCCCAGCGCAGCCCCAGCGTAAGTCTGGGTTTCATACTTCCGCTTGCCGGGTGCGCTTGAGGATTCTATCTTGTGCTAATATCTTGATGTTTTTGTCTTGTCTTGATTGTTTTGTGGAGAGGTGGAGCCGCAGCCACAGGAGCATCCGGAGACTGCTCCCGAAGAGCCTCAGGCCCAGCCGTCCCCGCCAAGGACGAGCTCTCCGGCGAGGGAGAGTGCTCCGCCAAGGGCGGGTACTCCGCCAAGGGCGAGTACCCCGCCAAGGGCGAGCAGCCCGGCGAGGGCGGCCACCCCGCCAAGGCAGAGCTCCCCGGCGAGGGAGCCCGCCGTCGACGAAGTCCGCCAAGGTATGCTTTGTAATTTTGTCTTCTTGGATTCATCTCTTTTTGGATATTTGCTTGAACTTCTTCTTCTTTCTCTTCTTCTTCTAGATCCTCCTCCCCCCGAGCAGATGGAGACGGAAGTCATCGTCGTCGAGGAGGAGGGCGCGCAGGGCGGCGGCGGCGACGCCCCTGTCGCTGAGGACACGGCGGGAGCCGCCGAGCCGGCTGCGGAGGAGACCGCTCCGGCCGCTGACGCGGCGGACGGGGAGGGGGACGGCGGCCACACTGCCGGCCCGGAGGCGGCAGGAGCGTCAAGCGCTGCGCCGGCCGCCGACCCCTCCACCGAGAAGGAGCCGTCGGCCTATTATCTTGAGGCCCCTAACGGGGTTTACATCCAGGTGCCGTGGGGTTCTTCATCGCGAGCCCCCGCGGAGGGCGAGGCCTTTGATGGAGAGGTCCTCGCCTCTGCGGGTCTGAAGATCGTCGAGGCGCCCGGCGGAAGCGACGGGCCCGAGGAGGAGAAGCTGCTTCATCAGCTCCTGGCCCTTTACCGGGCCAGGCAGGCGAAGCTGGCGTCTCGGGAGGCCCGTGCTGCCAAGGCCGTCGTCGAGATGGAGAAGCGCGCGGCGGAGCTCCGCGCCGCCAACCAGGCTGCCCTCCGTGACGTGGCGGAGGAGCACGAGAGGCTCGCCGGGGAGTACCAGGAGTGGCTCCTGGAGAAGGCCGAAGCCGAAGAGCAGCAGCGACTCGCCGGGGAGGAGCTGTCCCGGCGAGAAGGAGAGCTCGCCCAACGGAAGGTCAACCTCGACTCCCATGAGGAAGACCTTGCCGCTCGGGAGCAGGCCCTTGGCGGAGAGCTGAAGGAGGCGAAAGCCGCCGCGGCCGCCGCGGAGACCGCCAAGGAGGAGCTCGCGGCCAAGGTTGCGCAACTGGAGGAGTCATTAAAGGCGAGCGTGGAGCGGGTCACCGCGCTCAATACAGAGCGCGAGAAGGACGCCCACACCAACTCCGAACTCCAGGTGCGCCTCCCCAAGCAGGGCGACGAGCTGAAGGCCGCCAAGGACTCCATTGAGGATCTGGAGCTGAAGGTTTCCACGTTGAAGGACTCGCTCGACGCCGTCCGGGACCAGGAAACCAAGCTGAAGGAAGAGCTCCGCAGGGAGCGAGGCTTGGTGGAGAGCGCTGACACTGCGGCCGAGAACTTCCGCCGGACCGTCGAGGTGTGGACCGACGACTTGGTGTCTTCTGCATCCAACATTGACCAGGAGCTGTTGGCGCTGAAGGTTGAGCATCTCATCTACTCTCCGGATCCAAACCTCCCTCACAGCGCCAAGCTCAGCCTCTTCTTCAGAGGAATCGCGCCGGCTCTTGCAGATCTTCGGAAGAAGCTCCCCGCGCAACTGGCCGAGGAGTCGCGCCAGCTCTGCGCGGGAACCTTGGAGCGCGTCCTGACGAAGATTGTATACCGCAATCCCGGTATAAACCTCACCAACGTTCTCCGCAGCTTGCCGGCCGACGTGAACACGGAGGCGCTGAAGGCGCAGGTCGCCCACATCATCGCCAAAGTGAACAAGATCTCCAGGATCGAGGGCGACCGCGTAGATTAGGCCTCTTTTTTCTTTATCTCTTTTCGTTGCTGCATAGGGTGTTATGAACTCATTAATCATTGCGACAAGTTATCCTTTGTAAGATATTTATCTTATTTGGATCAATCAGTGCTATGTTATCTTCCTTGTCTTGGTCATCTACTTTGTATGTTTTTCACCCTACGCCTCCAGGGAGCTTGCCGGCAAGGGTCCTTTGCCGCGAGCGCTGAGTGCTGGACTCTGAGCAGCCTGCTGGCCAAGGTCTTACCGGCAAGCAACCTTGCCGCAGCTAGTCGCAACGCACTCGGCTTGTTGAGTGAAACTCGAAAACGAACCAAGGGCGCGACACTCGTCGCAGCTCACTTAAGTCGTTGAGCGTACTCGAAAACAAGACAAGGGTGCGGCTAGCCATGGGTAGGTTCCTCCGCGCACAGGTTTTCCATACAAAGTGTGATTGTTCAAGGAAGACAACTTTAAAAATTAAAAATTTGAACTGCTCAAATTCTAATAACTTAGCTTTCATATCTTGCTTCTCGGTAAGACTTCTCTTTCTTGAACAGCACTTGGTTCCTCTTCCATCTCC
>LR738715.1:635101195-635117073 GCA_902687465.1 Secale cereale
CGCGAGGAACATTCCTTCTGCTTAAGAGGCAAGGAAAAAGAAGAGGGAAACAAGTATATGGCCTTTCGGCGTGCTAATGCTTACCGGATATGTATGTTGCACAATATGCCGAATAACACATGCAAATAGCAAAGAAAAGCATGTAAAAGGCAAATAGCACAAAACACAAAAACTTTACTGATGCACGGGGTCTGCGCCCGGCTTTGTACAAAGGGTTACATGCAACAGCGGCAAAGCTTGTACAAAAGGTGGTTGCCGGAGCGGATCACGGCAACCGCGCCTTATGGGTGAAACTTGCGAAGATGCTCTATGTTCCAGGAGTTGCTCACCGGTAAGCCTTCTTCGGTCTCAAGGTGGACAGCGCCGGGCCTTGTGACTTGTCTCACCCGATAAGGGCCTTCCCACTTCGGCGTCAACTTGTTGGAATTCTTGGCGGACTGAACACGCCGAAGAACAAGGTCGCCTTCCTCGAGACTCCTGGCCTTGACCTTGCGGCTATGATAGCGGTGCAAGGCTTGCTGGTATCGAGTAGGTCGTACAGCAGCCTGGAGACGTTCCTCCTCGAGGAGCAATGCATCATCTTGCCGCAGTTGCTCTTGCTCGAGCTCATCATAAGCGAGCACTCGAGGAGATCCGTATACGAGTTCCGTGGGGAGAACTGCCTCTGCTCCATAGACTAGAGCAAAGGGTGTCTGTCCGGTGGCTCGACTTGGTGTCGTTCTGATTGACCAAAGAGCCGCCGGTAGCTCCTCTATCCAGTTTCTTCCGCACTTGCGCAGCCTGTCAAAGGTCCTTGTCTTGAGTCCGCGCAGCACTTCAGCATTGGCCCTCTCCGCTTGACCGTTGCTCCTCGGGTGAGTAACAGAAGCGAAACAGACCTTGGCGCCAAGGTCTTGGACGTACTGCATGAAGGTGCGACTAGTAAATTGTGTACCGTTGTCGGTGATGATCCTGTTAGGGATTCCGAAACGGCAAACAATCGACCTGAAGAACCTGACCGCTGACTGTGTTGTCACCTTTCTCACTGGTTCCACTTCTGGCCACTTTGTGAACTTGTCGATTGCAACGTACAAGTACTCAAAGCCCCCGACAGCTCGGGGGAAGGGGCCGAGGATATCGAGCCCCCAGACCGAGAAGGGCCAGGACAAAGGAATTGTTTGGAGAGCTTGAGCTGGCTGATGAATTTGTTTCGCATGGAACTGGCACGCTTCACACTTGGTTACTAGTGCAGTTGCATCTTGGAGGGCTTCTTGCCAGAAAAACCCTTGCCGGAAAGCTTTCCCGGCAAGTGCCCTTGCGCCAATGTGGTGGCCGCATATGCCTCCGTGTATTTCTGCCAACAGCTTCTGTCCATCTTCCCTGGAGATGCACTTCAGCCTGACACCGTTGAGTCTTCTTCTGTACAGCTCGTTATCCACAAACTGGTACATACTTGACTACCTGGTTATCTTCTCTACTTCTTCTGGGTCGTCGGGAAGTTCTCCAGTTTGGAGAAAACGGACGATCTGCTGCGCCCATGCCGGAGCTCGCGGCTCAACGGCAAGGACTAAAGGCACGAGGGCCGCTGCGGGGACCTCAGCTTCTACGGCAAGAACCTCTGGTTCCGCCGGAGCTGATGGTCCCCCGGCAAGCTCGCCGGGGCGAGGCTTGTCGGGAACACTTGCTTCAACTGCACAGATCCTCGGATCTGCAGGAGCAGACTGTTCCTCAGCGTTCTGATCGTTGATCTTGGGGACCTTGGCGGCGGTTTCAGGAAGATCCGCCGGCAAGTAGTCGCCGGAGACCAACTTCCTCTTCTTGGACTGCCCAATTGATGGTGTAACGGATGGTTGAGTTAGCTTGAGCAAGAAGGTCCCTGGTTCCACAGGTAACTTCATCGAAGCGCACTTTGAAAGGCCATCTGCAATGTCATTCTGAGCTCTCGGGACGTGCTCCATTTGCAGACCTTCAAAGTGCTCTTCAAGCTTTCTCACTTCATCTACATAAGCTTCCATCAAAGGGCTCTGGTAACTCTTGTTAACTTGTCGGACCACCAATTGAGAATCTCCCCGCACAATCAGCTTTCTGATCCCAAGTTCGGCCGCAATCCTGAGGCCGGCGAGCAAACCTTCATATTCAGCAGTGTTGTTTGTCGCTTGCTCCCTGGGAAAGTGCATCTGGATAACATACTTGAGGTGCTCTCCGGTGGGCGCGATGAGTACCACGCCGGCACCGGCGCCTTGCAGTGAGAAGGCACCATCAAAATGCATTACCCATTCACTTGTCGCTTCTTGTACGGGTGCACTTGTTTCTTGGACTTCTTCATCGGGCGTCGGGGTCCACTCAGCTATGAATTCTGCCAAAGCTCGACTCTGTATGGTTGAGGTACTTTCAAACTTGAGCCCAAAGCTCGACAGCTCCAGTGCCCACTCAACGATCCTGCCTGTTGCTTCTGGATTGTGCAATATCCTCTTCAGCGGAAAGCGAGTGACCACCGTTATCTCATGTGCCTGGAAGTAATGGCGCAGCTTTCTCGAGGCCATGAGGAGGCCAAAAAGCAACTTTTGCACCCCGGAATATCTTGATCTAGCCCCCTGCAAGAGGGAGCTCACAAAATACACCGGGCGCTGCACCATCTTCTTCCGCGCTTCTTCCTGTTCCTGCGCAGAGTTGTCCTTGTCGGGGCCAGAGCTTGTCGTAGCAGCCCCCTGCTTGTCGCTGGATACGCTTGCCGGTGGTGCAGACTCCTCGTCGGCCTCCCTCTCCGCTACTAACGCAGCACTAACTACCTGGTTGGTTGCCGCTGGGTATAGCAGCAACTTTTCCTGTGGTCTAGGTACGACAAGTATTGGAGTGGAGGATAGGTACCGTTTCAAGTCCTGCAGCGCTGCCTCCGCTTCCGGAGTCCACTTCATGGGACCTGCCTTCTTCAGGATTTTGAAGAAAGGCAGGGCGCGTTCTGCAGACTTCGAAATGAACCTACTGAGGGCAGCCACACAACCTGCAAGTCTCCTGACGTCCTGGACGCGCTTCGGGGCCTCGATCTGCTCAATGGCTTTAATCTTGTCGGGGTTAGCTTCAATCCCCCTCTGTGACACGAAGAACCCGAGAAGCTTGCCGGAGGGGACTCCAAAGACGCACTTCTCGGGGTTCAACTTGAGCTGTATCTTGCGCAGGTTCTGAAATGTCTCTTCCAAATCTTGGACCAGGGTATCCTTGCTCTTGCTCTTCACCACGATGTCATCCATGTAAGCCTCTACATTTCTGTGGATCTGTGGCTGGAAGGCAGTGTGCACTACTCTTGCAAATGTTGATCCTGCATTCTTCAGTCCAAATGGCATGCGTATGAAGCAATAAGTGCCACATGGAGTGATAAATGCGGTCTTCTCTTCATCTTCTTTGGCCATAAAGATCTGGTGGTAGCCTGAATATGCATCAAGAAAAGAGAGTAGCTCACATCCGGCAGTGGAGTCAACGATCTGGTCAATGCGCGGCAAAGGGAATGGATCCTTGGGACATGCTTTATTCACATCGGTGAAGTCTATACACAGTCTCCACTTCCCATTGGCCTTGCACACGACGACTGGGTTTAGTAACCACGTCGGATGGATCACACCTCTAACTAGGCCTGCTGCTTCTAGCTTCTTGATTTCCTCAGCAATGAATTCTTGGCGCTCCACGGCTTGCTTCCTCACCTTCTGCTTGACGGGCCGCGCATGAGGACAAACAGCAAGCTTGTGCTCAATTCCTGGGAACACCGGGGATGTCAGATGGTTGCCAGGCAAACACATCGACATTCGCCCGCAGGAAGGCAACGAGCGCGTTTTCCTATTTGCTGTCAAGCGTGGCACTGATGGTGAAGGTACCACCAGTGCCGTCCTCCTTGGCGGGCACCTTCTTGGTTGCCGGAGGAGCGGCCATCCCCTTCTTACACTTGCCGGTGGAGCTCGATGGAACGTCCTCGACGGCAGCGCAGCACTCCGAAGAGGTGCGGTTGTCGGAGTGGGCCCCAGAGCACTTGCCGACTTGGTCTTGGTCTTCTTCCCCCCGGGAGCTTCAGCGGCAAGTGTGTCCTTCTCTGCCGCAGCTGCTGCATCCCGGTAGATCTTGTCGGCGCAGACAAGCGCATCCTTCTTGTCGCCATGGATGGTGATGACGCTTATCGGCCCCGGCATCTTGAGTACGTTGTAGGCGTGGTGGGAAGCTGCCATGAACTTGGCGAGGGCGGGACGGTCGAGTATCCCATTGTATGGCAATGGGATATCGGCAACGTCGAATGTGATGTGCTCAGTCCTGAAGTTGAGCTCCCCGCCAAAGGTCACCGGCAGAGTTATCTTCCCCTTGGGCTTGCTCCTTCCCGGATTGATTCCTTGGAAAGAACCGGTCTCTTCGAGCTCGCCATCTGGGATTTGGAGTTTCTTGATCACAGCAGAGGAGATCAAGTTCAGCCCGGCCCCGCCGTCAACCAACATTTTGGTGACCTTGAGGTTGCGGATGGTGGGTGAGACCAGCATCGGCAAGCACCCGACCGCAGTGGTGCGGTCAGGGTGATCCTCAAGGTCAAAAATGATGGGCGTGCTGGACCATTTGAGGAGTCTGCGTGACTCCACGGGCGGCTCTGCTGCATTCACCTCGCGCACCCACTGCTTGAGCTGGCGGTGGGAGGTGTGCAGAGAGGCGCCACCGTCGACGCACAGGACCTCCGTGGCCTTCTGGAACTCCTGCTCGCTGTTATCCTCATCCTCCATGTCTTCGTCGTCGTCTTCTTCATCCTTGTCGCGGCCCCGGGGAGGTCGGTCACCTTGCCGCTGCTTTGCCTTGCCGCGGCGTCCTCCCCGGCCGTTGAATGGCCGCTTCTTGCTTGGTTCTCCTCCGCCACCTTGGGCCTTCTCCTTGTCGCGCCTCTCGTACTCAGCTTTCTGCTGCTCGACGAGGTACTCGACGCGTTTGCAGTTGGAGAGGTCGTGGCCCTTGGTGCGGTGGATCTTGCAGTATTGCTTGTCGGGGCCGTCCTGCTTGTCGGCTGCCGCTACAGGGGCAGGCTCCTTGCCGGAGCCGCCAGCCTGTGTTTGCTTGGCGGGAGCCTCCTTGCCGGACTTCTCGACGGCAAGCACTTCCTTCTTGTTCTTCCTTCTGTTATTCCGCCGCCGGCTCTTCTTTGCCGGGGCGGCGTCGTCGCTGTCGCTTCCCCCCGCGCCGGTGTCCTCCCCGGGGAGTCTCCTCCCCTCTTCCGCGCGCGCGCACTTATCAGCTAGAGCATAAAGCTCGCTGACATCCCGTATCTTGGTCATGGCCATTTCTTCACGCATGCGGTGGTTACACACGTTCTGGTGGAACGCGCTGATAACCGCGGCAGGGTGGACGTCGGGGATGTTGTGCTGCACACGACTGAAGCGTTGGATGTACTTGCGCAGGGGTTCTCCTTCCTTCTGGGCCAGAATGTGGAGATCGCTCTCCTGGCCGTGGGGTTTGTGGCCGCCTGTGAAGGCGCCAACAAACTGATGGCAAAGATCCGCCCAGGAAGAAATGGAGCCTTCCGGCAAGTGCATAAGCCACGAACGAACGTTCGGCTTAAGCACGAGCGGGAAGTAGTTCGCCAAAATCTTCTCGTCGCGCTGTAACACCCCAAAATTTTAACCATATTTTATTTATTAAAATTTTGCCAGGAAATTAAATTTTCCTTTTCTGGACTTTCTTTTGATTTCAGAACCATTCTTTTCTTCTGAATTGTGGAGTTTTCCCTCCAAGGGGAACTTTTCAAAAATAAATATTGTTGGACTTGTATACCTTCTCAAGATCATTTCTTTTATCAGTGGAATTATTTCTATAAATATTTCCCTGAAACTTTATTGCTTTTAATTGGTTTCTCATAAGTTTTGGAGTCCCTTTTGCACTGCAACCCTTTGATAAATTCTTCTAAAAATTCCACCAAATTTGGAGATGTTAATAGAAGTATATAATTCATTTCTATGCAAAAACCCATTGGTGTTCTTTGGAAAATTTGAGCAAACAATCCTCATTTGTATTCTAGTCCAGTTTGGCATTTTCTACTGCAGCACTATTTTATCTTGCCCTATTGCCCATGGGATGTTTCCTGCTTGTAGTCCACCCTATCAAACTCTTAAGTCCAGGAGATTGAGACCATTGGAATATTTTTGACACATGCAATAATAGTCTTTATTTTCTGTCCAGATTTGGTTTTCTCAAAAACTTGCACTAGGAAGTTTTTACTTTTGAAAAACTAACCTTGCCACCCTCTTTATCATCTAAAGAGACTCTGATCTGGAGCTTTTGGCCACCAGAAGAGATGCCTAGAAGCCCGTGGCATTCTGTCGAGCACCTTGTGTTCATGGACAGTTTTGGCATAGTTTTGTATTTGCACTGTGATCTTACCCCTCTGGACAAATCAGCATGTCCATTAAACTCCTAGCTAACTCTAGCTTAGACCTGTTAAACCCCAGCCTCACCCTAGACCTCTAGCACGCTTTGGTATTTCACCGAGCACCTGCCGTGCATGCCCGGAGCGCGAGCAGAGTGCGCGTTTTGCACGTGCTCGCGTCCGAGCCGACACGCCCCTGGATAAGCCTCCCCGAGCTCGTCCTAATCCTCTCCCCTGTCCCCTAGTGCGGCCCCTACTCGCCCTGCTCCTCTCAGAGCGGCAGCGATGGCGCTTTGGCGGCACACCGGCGCCCGTGACCGGCTCTGCCATGGACGGCGCCGCCCAAGCCACTCTCGCTCGCCAGCTCGTCCCTGGAACAGGCCGGCCTCATCCGCGAGGTCACTGCAGCCACCGCTAGCCTTCGCCACGTCGCCCTGCCGCAACTGAGCAGGCGGTTCGTCGATCTTATCCTCGGCCGCCGCCGTTCTTATCCTCAGAGCCGCGGAACCGACCTTCTGGCGCTATAAAAGGAGCCCCGAGCTCGTCCAGATCCTCAGGCAAGCCGTAGAGTTCTCCCCCTCGCTCAAAAATCATCTGGAGGAGGCTTGTTCCCCAACTCCGGCGAGGTACAGCCGCCACCACCGTCCGGATCAATACGCCGCAGACCGAGCCTTTCCCTCCCAGCCAGCCTCACCGTTCGATTCCAGATGACCTTGCGGAACTGCCCAACTACTCAAAGAAGCTCTAGGACAACCGTAGGACGGAACCCCTTTTCCAACCGAGACCGCCGTCCGCCGCGAAGCTCGTCGCCGACGCGTTCCTCCACCTCCGTCTCCCCCTCGACCACCGGAAGGACCGCCCCAGTCCGGCGGATCCATCCCCGCACTAGAACGTCCTCGAGGCGCCACCGTTCGCCGGCGTTGATCGCCGGAGCAGCGCCCCTGTTCGGCCAGAGGAGGAAGAAGACTGGTTGGACCAGTCAAATCTGACGGGTGGACCCGCGGGCCCACCGTCAGTGGCTCTGGTCGTCCCGCCGAGGCGCTTAAGTGAAGGCGTAAAGCGTCGGGTACGCTTTCTCTCTGCCGAAAACGCTTTCCCCATCGAAACGTTTTCCTTTTTTCTGTTTATTTTAAAACAGAGTTTGACCCAAACTTTGACTGGCTATAACTTTTTAAATATAAGTCCAATTGATTTGATTCTTTTTCTGTTGTTTCTCAAATTTTGTCTAGTTTATTTTCATATTTATTTGAAAAAATTCTGAGCAACTTTTTTGTACTGTTTTTGAATTATGTATTGATTTGAATTTTCTTAAAAATAGGATTTTGGAGAGGGAAGCAACTTTCAAAAATGCAACCCACCCTCACACTCTCAGAAGGCAAACATCTTGAACACAGATATGATATTTTGTTGAATGCTTGCTAGGAGTAGTAAGCTATGTTTATGTCACATGAAATAATGAGTTTTGCATATAATGGCAAGACATGCATAGATGCATTTGATGAGAAGTTGATTTGCTGTGATCATGTTATATACATGAGAAGTGGTTACTGCCTCATGCCACGTATGCCTGAGCTGGTCCGGACAGACTTCGGGGAGAAGTTTTGTCATGGATAAAGTATGACCATGAAGGTGGTACCTCATGGTGATGAGAGAGATCAGCGAGGGCATGTCGAGGCATGATGAGTGGTGACTTCTGTCTGTTGGGTGAAATATGTTTGCTATGCTAATCACGTAGGTGATGCTTTAACCTCCTGAGTCGACCATAGATCGGGTCTTGTTCCGGTAACCCCCATACTTGTTTCGTACTACCACGTGTCCCTGCCGCAAGTAGGGTACAGTCCAGTAAGTTGTCAACCCCTTTCCTGGCACACACCGTACAGAGAGGCCATGGTGGAAGATACCGGCTGCATCCGGTAGGCATGCCACCTGGTCCGGGGGCATGGGTGTTTCCGGTTGGGGCCGAGGGGGTAGCTCCCCTAGTTTGCGCGCATTATAAATTCTGTGATCCCATGCTACTCGAGGTTGTAGCCTCCCCACTTAGAGTTTTGCTTCACAGGTGCTCGTGGGTGATCCCAGTCACCGGTAAGTTAAGCTGGTGTGTGCGAGTCAGGTGTGTTTTCAACTAAAAGACCGTAAATGGAATTAGTCCCGATGGACTAAAGGAATCCGTTACTCGTGGGTAAAGAGTACACCCTCTACAGAGGTTATATCTATTCGAATAGCCGTGTCCGCGGTTAAGGATTACAGTCTGGGATGGGTCAAGTGTCGGTCTTAGTGTCGGTCTTCGGAGGAAAACTTCTAAACCAGAATATTGATCATGACATGTGACATATGATGATTATGATTATTATTATGGACTAACCATTTGTATTATTTGAATTATTGAGTATCCCTGGGATGGTTCTACCTCCTGGATATTCCCTGTGATTATTTTCCTTATAAGCCCTTTATGTGGTGTCGCTCAGACGCCCGACTGTGGCATGCTTATTATTTATTTTCCCTATAAGCCCTTTATGTGGTGTCGCTCAGACGCCCGACTGTGGCATGCTTATTATTTATTTTCCCTATAAGCCCTTTATGTGGTGTCGCTCAGACGCTCGACCGTGGCAAGTTTGTTATTATTTTCCTTTATAAGCCCTTTATGAGACGTCGCTCAGACGTCCGACTGAGGCATGCTTTATTTTATTATCCTTTCGAGGCGTCGCTTCAGACACCCGATCGGTGCATTTTATTCTTATTCTCTGATTGCTTAATCATGCTTTATAAGAATAACCTGCTTGCGTGCGTCATGAATTTTATTGCGTGACTAACGAAGTGATCATGGAATGTTGCAGTGCATCATTTGTTATATTTTACATGTGTTCATAATGTTTGCGAGTACATTCAAAGTACTCACTGGCTTGTCCCTGGCTATTGTCTTGGCCAGATTTCTTGCTTGGAGAGGAGCGCTGCGATGTCAGCCCCGGAACCTAGGCAACGGTGATAGCAGCCTCGCGAAGATAGGAGTTATCCAGGTCAGCTGTTCCTGTGAGAAATGGAGTCCCATAGACGCTGATGTATCGCAACCCGCTTCCGCCATCAACCACTAGAAACCTTATGTTGTACTCATTGACCAGAATGGTCTTGTACTACATATTTGGTATTTTGCTTGGAATTTCTGTATCAAGTTTGTGTCTCATCAGCTAACAGTAATCCTGGGGCTGGTGAGCACAAGGACCATTGACTGGGAAATTTATATCCTGGAAAACCGGTCCTGACAACCTTGGTATCAGAGCCAGGCTGGCCATTGGCTAATCCTATCTTAGCCAGGTCGATAAACCTAGGTAAATCAACCCACCAAACCTTAACCTAAACCCAGCCAAACTTCTTGTGCAAGATAGCCACACAGTGACCCCGACACCTTTCGGCAGTCGGTGCCTAACCTATCAGTCTAGCATGTCGATCACGCGCCAGTGACCGACACCTAAATTGTCTCATTCGCAAGCGTGCGAAGGAAGACTCCGTTTCCTTTTTCTATAAAAAGGGCACGCTAGCCCAACCTAGCACAGCACAACCTCTACCCCAAAGCCAAGCCAAGATGCCTGGCCCCATTGTTCACAATGAGACCACAGCAACCAACCTTGGAGGTTTTGTGACCGTGCTAGCAAACCTCACCCGCCGTGCCTTTGCGTTAGAAGAACCCCCAGAGTATATTGTGTACCAAGGGCCAATGGGCGGCGAGAGCCGTCAATTCTGGGCCACGGTGCACGTCTATGGTAGGGGTATTTTGCCCGAACGCCCCTACAGGTTCACCGGAAGGACAACTTTCTTTGAGCCACAAGCCATCCAGCTGGCCGCTCGAGAGGCTGTAGTGCAACTCCGGCACCTGTCGCCCAGGGTTAACTGCCGTTCGTTCTACTACTACCCCAGCCGTGAAGGGTATGGTAGGCCACCCCAGGTTGCCAACGGAGACCACGAGACGGACCCTGCGTTGTTGCACCTGGTGCGCTATGTAAGTGCACTAGAGGCACTATTCGATCAGATCACCCTTGATCTGATCGCCGCTCGTGGGGAACTTGCTCGCCGAGCCCCGGCAAGAGAGGAAGAGGAGCCCGTCGCCGACAACCCAGTTGTACTGTTCGGGCAACCGATCGAATCCTTAAGATCTGCCCCGGCCACCGACCAAAATGCTTTGGTGTCCCCAGAAGTGTTTCGACGCCTTTTGGGAACACGCTCCAGCGGGATTATAGCCAACAATCCCCGCGATGGTCATCACCGCTACCCCGACCCTGCAGATCCTCAACCCCAACCAGCTAACCCCGACGGAGAAGCCCATGGAGAGGCCTCGACGTCCACAAGGCACGCCCGTTTAGATATTAACGCAGTAGACTAAATCACTCGAGTAGTACCGAGTCTTAGTATTTCTACGTCTTGTAGTAATGTGACCTTGTATCGCCATATTTTAATACAGTCCGCTTGTGTGCCTCTATTTTATATAGTAGCCGCACATAAGTATGTTGGCGTGCGGTTGCATTTTTAATTCCAGGCGTAGCTACCAAAACCACCCCCGTCGGTGCCACAGTAAAACGTCACTTTTATGAGATATGTGTATCTGTGGCATTGACCCCGGTCCCATAGGGCAGAATCGACAAACTAGTTGCCCTACACCATCCTCGATAACCCAGCCCTGATGCTTTATAAAAGGCCACCTCGTGACCTTACCAAGCATCCCTCGCTTTGTGCACAGCCCGCTCAACCATTTTCACAATGCCGAGCCCCAGTATTCATCTGAGAACTCCAGATGCAACCCCAGGTAGTTTTGTTAAAATATTGTGGGACTTCACCCGCAGTACCATGAGTGCTACCCATCCACCCCAGTACGAGCTGCTCAAAACGAGGATCACCCCATCCACCTCGAAATATTGGGCAGTAGTGCACATCCCTCCCGCAAACCCAAACCAAGACCCAACGGAGGTATCCTTCATGGGGAAATCTATGCCGACTCCGCAAATGGCCATAGAGGCTGCTGCGTACGAAGCGCTTGCTCGCCTTCGATTCGCAGTACCTTATGCCAGCGAACGGGGGTATTATTACTTCCCGAGTCGAGCAGCACCCGGAGGAGTAGCATCTTTTCCTGGTGGACGATTTGAGAAGGACCCAGTACTGGCCAACCTTGCCCAGTATGTCATCGCTCAAGAGCGTTTGACACAGCGAGTAATGGGTTATCTCCAGAGCCTCGCTGATTTAAATCCTCGGATCGCCATTGGGGAGCCACTGAGGCCAGTACGGGGGAGACGCATTTTTCGACTAGTCAATCCGCTTCCCCCGATAGAAGAGGAATGTGCCCCAGTGCCGGAGACATTTCCTCAGGACCTTGTCCATTTTCCGTTTATATCGTAGACATCACTACTATGTTTGTTATCCTAGCACTTATTTATGTATTTCAGCTTATGCGTTGTATCCTAAGTCTGTGCGATGAATTAAATGTTTGTTTTTGATTAATGTGAGTGGTTTTTACTGCTGTTCATTGTGATTGACTGTTTTTGCTCTCGGTAAATTCAGAGGTGGGATTTTCTTTGATGTTGTTGCAGCACATAGATTCTTCAGGACATGCATCTTAGTTCCCGCAGCACCACGACAGCAGGCTCACAACCATTCGACTGCATGCACTAATTGCATGACCACATGCATATTTTTGCACCTAACTGATCACCTCGCTAACACACCACAGTCTCTAAAGGAGAACTTTGTGGATGATTATTCGAACGCAAGTTGCCTCCAGCACGCTGACAGCAGTCAGAACCTAACAACCACACTCAATCCTCATGATCACCGCCGCCGCGAAGAGCTAACACTCGAGCAGCAGCATCACAACGATCACTGAGGATCATCGCGCACAAGAGCACGGAGAACCCCAGCAATGCCGCCAACCCTCCGCACATCAGGATCACGTACCAACCCGGCATCACCTCCGCCATTAGAGCCTCGTCGCAAGCTCCTGCAAACACAAATGGAGGAGAAGGAAGGAGAAGAAGAGGCGAGGCCAGGTGTGAGGAAGAAGAGAGGAGCACCGCGACCATTTTATAGCTCGAGATCGGTGTACGGTGGGCTAAGTCCACCAGCACCGCTCGTCGCTCGATCGCCGGTGTTCGGAGGCGAATCCACGAGCAGTGCCGACAACGCACTGGCCCGCGAGGTGAGTGCACGCTGCGCCGGCAGCTAGCACGCCGCGCACTACCGCAGTACGGCCTAGATGCCCTACGCGCTAGGCGTCGCCGATGGAGAAAGCGCGGGAGAGCACGCGAGAGAGAGGGAGAAAGGGAGCCAGAGGTAGGAGAAGAGACTGACAGTGGACCCCGGGTCCACCTGTCAGCCAGAGAGAGCTCTATGCACTCGGGTACGACCAGCGTAATTCGTGAAATTAGATTATTGTTCTAATTTTACCATAGCCGAAAGTAGTAATTTCTCGGTTTCCCCAACCAAAGTTTCTTTTTCCCACATTGCACCAGTACCACTGTGGTTGTGCCAATTATTTGCCCTCTCACAGTAACCTCAGTGTATTACATGTTAAGAATGCTCGTTCCTTTTACATACTTTATGATAATAGGATGGATATTTTGAGATCGTCCTTAGCAAATCTCGAGGACGGGATTTTTCTTAAGGGGGGTAGTGTTGTAACACCCCAAAATTTTAACCATATTTTATTTATTAAAATTTTGCCAGGAAATTAAATTTTCCTTTTCTGGACTTTCTTTTGATTTCAGAACCATTCTTTTCTTCTGAATTGTGGAGTTTTCCCTCCAAGGGGAAATTTTCAAAAATAAATATTGTTGGACTTGTATACCTTCTCAAGATCATTTCTTTTATCAGTGGAATTATTTCTATAAATATTTCCCTGAAACTTTATTGCTTTTAATTGGTTTCTCATAAGTTTTGGAGTCCCTTTTGCACTGCAACCCTTTGATAAATTCTTCTAAAAATTCCACCAAAATTTGGAGATGTTAATAGAAGTATATAATTCATTTCTATGCAAAAACCCATTGGTGTTCTTTGGAAAATTTGAGCAAACAATCCTCATTTGTATTCTAGTCCAGTTTGGCATTTTCTACTGCAGCACTATTTTATCTTGCCCTATTGCCCATGGGATGTTTCCTGCTTGTAGTCCACCCTATCAAACTCTTAAGTCCAGGAGATTGAGACCATTGGAATATTTTTGACACATGCAATAATAGTCTTTATTTTCTGTCCAGATTTGGTTTTCTCAAAAACTTGCACTAGGAAGTTTTTACTTTTGACAAACTAACCTTGCCACCCTCTTTATCATCTAAAGAGACTCTGATCTGGAGCTTTTGGCCACCAGAAGAGATGCCTAGAAGCCCGTGGCATTCTGTCGAGCACCTTGTGTTCATGGACAGTTTTGGCATAGTTTTGTATTTGCACTGTGATCTTACCCCTCTGGACAAATCAGCATGTCCATTAAACTCCTAGATAACTCTAGCTTAGACCTGTTAAACCCCAGCCTCACCCTAGACCTCTAGCACGCTTTGGTATTTCACCGAGCACCTGCCGTGCATGCCCGGAGCGCGAGCAGAGCGCGCGTTTTGCACGTGCTCGCGTCCGAGCCGACACGCCCCTGGATAAGCCTCCCCGAGCTCGTCCTAATCCTCTCCCCTGTCCCCTAGTGCGGCCCCTACTCGCCCTGCTCCTCTCAGAGCGGCAGCGATGGCGCTTTGGCGGCACACCGGCGCCCGTGACCGGCTCTGCCATGGACGGCGCCGCCCAAGACACTCTCGCTCGCCAGCTCGTCCCTGGAACAGGCCGGCCTCATCCGCGAGGTCACTGCAGCCACCGCTAGCCTTCGCCACGTCGCCCTGCCGCAACTGAGCAGGCGGTTCGTCGATCTTATCCTCGGCCGCCGCCGTTCTTATCCTCAGAGCCGCGGAACCGACCTTCTGGCGCTATAAAAGGAGCCCCGAGCTCGTCCAGATCCTCAGGCAAGCCGTAGAGTTCTCCCCCTCGCTCAAAAATCATATGGAGGAGGCTTGTTCCCCAACTCCGGCGAGGTACAGCCGCCACCACCGTCCGGATCAATACGCCGCAGACCGAGCCTTTCCCTCCCAGCCAGCCTCACCGTTCGATTCCAGATGACCTTGCGGAACTGCCCAACTACTCAAAGAAGCTCTAGGACAACCGTAGGACGAAACCCCTTTTCCAACCGAGACCGCCGTCCGCCACGAAGCTCGTCGCCGACGCGTTCCTCCACCTCCGTCTCCCCCTCGACCACCGGAAGGACCGCCCCAGTCCGGCGGATCCATCCCCGCACTAGAACGTCCTCGAGGCGCCACCGTTCGCCGGCGTTGATCGCCGGAGCAGCGCCCCTGTTCGGCCAGAGGAGGAAGAAGACTGGTTGGACCAGTCAAATCTGACGGGTGGACCCGCGGGCCCACCGTCAGTGGCTCTGGTCGTCCCGCCGAGGCGCTTAAGTGAAGGCGTAAAGCGTCGGGTACGCTTTCTCTCTGTCGAAAACGCTTTCCCCATCGAAACGTTTTCCTTTTTTCTGTTTATTTTAAAACAGAGTTTGACCCAAACTTTGACTGGCTATAACTTTTTAAATATAAGTCCAATTGATTTGATTCTTTTTCTGTTGTTTCTCAAATTTTGACTAGTTTATTTTCATATTTATTTGAAAAATTTCTGAGCAACTTTTTTGTACTGTTTTTGAATTATGTATTGATTTGAATTTTCTTAAAAATAGGATTTTGGAGAGGGAAGCAACTTTCAAAAATGCAACCCACCCTCACACTCTCAGAAGGCAAGCATCTTGAACACAGATATGATATTTTGTTGAATGCTTGCTAGGAGTAGTAAGCTATGTTTATGTCACATGAAATAATGAGTTTTGCATATAATGGCAAGACATGCATAGATGCATTTGATGAGAAGTTGATTTGCTGTGATCATGTTATATACATGAGAAGTGGTTACTGCCTCATGCCACGTATGCCTGAGCTGGTCCGGACAGACTTCGGGGAGAAGTTTTGTCATGGATAAAGTATGACCATGAAGGTGGTACCTCATGGTGATGAGAGAGATCAGCGAGGGCATGTCGAGGCATGATGAGTGGTGACTTCTGTCTGTTGGGTGAAATATGTTTGCTATGCTAATCACGTAGGTGATGCTTTAACCTCCTGAGTCGACCATAGATCGGGTCTTGTTCCGGTAACCCCCATACTTGTTTCGTACTACCACGTGTCCCTGCCGCAAGTAGGGTACAGTCCAGTAAGTTGTCAACCCCTTTCCTGGCACACACCGTACAGAGAGGCCATGGTGGAAGATACCGGCTGCATCCGGTAGGCATGCCACCTGGTCCGGGGGCATGGGTGTTTCCGGTTGGGGCCGAGGGGGTAGCTCCCCTAGTTTGCGCGCATTATAAATTCTGTGATCCCATGCTACTCGAGGTTGTAGCCTCCCCACTTAGAGTTTTGCTTCACAGGTGCTCGTGGGTGATCCCAGTCACCGGTAAGTTAAGCTGGTGTGTGCG
>LR738715.1:635122092-635136764 GCA_902687465.1 Secale cereale
GTAGAATCTCTGGTGGACCGCATCAGCGATCTCCCGGACAACATCCTTGGGGAGATCATCTCCCTTCTCCCCACCAAGGATGGTTGTTGCACACAAGTCCTTGAATCTCGGTGGCGCACTCTCTGGCGCACCGCGCCTCTTAATCTCGACTGCTGTCAGATATCTGTCCTTCCTGAATTCTTTCCTGGGTTTTATCTCCTCAGAGCCATCGTCTCCTCCCACCATGTCCCTGTTCAATGCCTCTGCATCCCGACACGCTACCTGTTGTCCATACCCTACACGATGGACACTTGGCTGACATCCACTGATTTGAAAAACTCCAGCAACTTGAGTTCTACCATTACTACAAAAATATATGCCGCGATCCGAACTCCATGTATTTGTGCCCAGACCACCGCTGTCCATCTCATGGTTTTCCTCCTCTCTCTCCACACCCTCACTATACCCCAGTGCCATCTACCAGACAATCTAGTAGTAATAATTCGACTCCCACTGCTAAAAATACTTTTGCTTGTGGTAGTTGATCTGTCAGAGGCCTCACTACACAACATCATCCAATCCTATTGCCCTACCCTGGAGCTCTTGCTGCTTGTTTTCGGATTAGAAATCCATATCCATTGTCTCCAAATAAAGTCGCCTCACCTTAAAAGCATTAGAATTTATTTTGAAGGACAACGGCTCATCATCGAAGATGCCCCTTCACTTGAAAGGTTGCTCCTTGATTATTGTTATAAACCTTCGCAAATAATTGTTGTCTCTGCGCCTAAACTTGAGGCCTTGGGTGTAATTTGTGATCCGTTTGTACATCACAACATGGTGTTTGGCTGCACACTTATTTAGGTACTGTATATTATCATCTACACTTTTGTAATCACCTACTGCATTTTTCGTTTGTGCGCATAAGTTTCATATCATCTTGGAGTACCCTTTGGGTACTAATATTATGTTATATGGTCAATGAAGAGTTCGTCCATCAATAGCCTATAAATGGTGTTGGATTCTTTCAAGATCTTATATATCAGAATGTTTAGTATTGATACACAATTATTGGCTTGTTGCGATGCTTTCCATGTCTGGAGAATTTGTATATAGGGGTGATTATTTCATGCTGCTACTTCTTGAGCTTGTGTTGTATTCCCTCGAAGAGGAAAGGGTGATGCAGCACAGTAGCGTAAGTATTTCCCACAGTTTTTGAGAACCAAGGTATCAATCCAATAGGAGACCACACGCGAGTCCCTCGCACATGCACAAACAAATAAGAACTTCGCAGCCAACGCGATAAGGGGTTGTCAATCCCTTTACGGTCACTTACGAAAGTGGGATCTGATAGATAGGATAGTGTAATATTTTTGGTATTTTTCATATAAGAACAGAAAGTAAATAATGCAAAGTAAAGTAGATGGAAGATTAATATGTTGAGAATAGACCCGGGGGCCATAGGTTTCACTAGTGGCTTCTCTCATGATAGCAGAATTCTACGGTGGGTGAACAAATTACTGTCGAGCAATTGATAGAAAATCGCATAGTTATGAGAGTATCTAGGCATGATCACTATATATAGGCATCACGTCCGTGACAAGTAGACTGAAACAATTCTGCATCTACTACTATTACTCCACACATCGACCGCTATCCAGCATGCATCTGGATTATTAAGTTCATAAGAACAGAGTAATGCTTTAAGCAAGATGACATGATGTAGAGGGATAAACTCAAGCAATATGATATAAACCCCATCTTTTTATCCTCGATGGCAACAATACAATACGTGCCTTGCTGCCCCTGCTGTCATTGGGAAATGACACCGCAAGATTGAACCAAAAGCCAAGCACTTCTCCCATTGCAAGAACTATAGATCTAGTAGGCCAAACCAAACCAATAATTCGAAGAGACTTGCAAGGATACTATAATCATACATAAAAGATTTCAGAAAAGAATCAAATATTGTTCATAGATAATCTTGATCATAAACCCACAATTCATCGTATCTCAACAAACCCACCGCAAAAAGATTACATCAAATAGATCTCCTCAAAGATCGAGGAGAACTTTGTATTGAGATCCAAAAAGAGAGAAGAAGCCATCTAGCTAATAACTATGGACCCGAAGGTCTGTGGTAAACTACTCACAACTCATTGGTGAGGCTATGGCGTTGATGTAGAAGCACTCCATGGTAGATCCCCTCCGGTGGAGCTCCGGAACAGGCCCCAAGATGGGATCTCACGGGAACAAGAAGGTTGCGGTGGTGGAATTAGGGTTTTCTCTGTTGCCTCGATGTTTTCAAGGTACATGGATATATATAGGAGGAAGGAGGGCATCGGGGGAGCCAGAGGGGGCCACGAGGGTGGGGGCATGCCCAGGGGAGGTGGCACGCCCTGGACCCTCGTGGCCACCTCCTTCGTTCCCTCGCGTGTACTCCAAATCTTCAATGAAGATACGGTTCCAAAAATAACTCTCCCGAAGGTTTCATTCCGTTTGGACTCCGTTTGATATCCCTTTTATGCGAAACTCTGAAATAGGCAAAAAACAAAAAATTGCACTGGGCCTTGGGTTAGTAGGTTAGTCCCAAAACTAATATAAAAGTGTATAATAAAGCCCATTAAACATCCAAAACAGAATATATAATAGCATGGAACAATCAAAAATTATAGATACATTGGAGACGTATCAAGCATCCCCAAGCTTAATTCCTGCTCGTCCTCGAGTAGGTAAATGATAAAACATAATTTTTGATGTGGAATGCTACCCAACATAATTCTCAATGTAATTTCTTTATTGTGGCATGAATGTTCAGATCCGAAAGATTCAAGACAAAAGTCTATATTGACATAAGAATAATAATACTTCAAGCATACTAACAAAGCAATCATGTTTTCTCAAAATATCATGGCCCAAGAAAGTTATCTCTACAAAATCATATAGTCTGGCTATGCTCCCTCTTCATCACACAAAATATTCATATCATGCACAACCCTGGTTTCTGCCAAGCAATTGTTCCATACTCAAATGTTTTCAAACCTTTCAACTTCCACGCAATACATGAGTGTGAGCCATGGATATAGCACTATAGGTGGAATAGAGTGGTGGTTGTGGAGAAGACAAAAAGGAGGAAGATAGTCTCACATCAACTAGGCATATCAATGGGCTATGGAGATGCCCATCAATAGATATCAATGTGAGTGAGTAGGGATTGCCATGCAACGGATGCACTAGAGCTATAGGTGTATGAAAGCTCATCAAAAGAAACTAAGTGGGTGTGCATCCAACTTGCTTGTTCATGAAGACCTAGGGCATTTGAGGAAGCCCATTGTTGGAATATACAAGCCAAGTTCTATAATGAAAAATTCCCACTAGTATATGAAAGTGACAAAACAAGAGACTCTATATCATGAAGATCATGGTGCTACTTTGAAGCACAAGTGTGGAAAAGGATAGTACCATTGTCCCTTCTCTCTTTTCTCTCATTTTTTTGGAGGGGCTTTCTCTTTTTTTTTAGCCCCTATCTATATATTTTTTTGGGCCATCTCTTTTTTTGGCCTTTCCTCACATGGAACAATGCTCTAATAATGAAGATCATCACACTTTTATTGACTTACAACTCAAAGATTACAACTCGAGGCTAGAACAAAATATGACTCTATGTGAATGATGATGAAGCATGTCATATGAACGGAACGGTGGAATGTTGCATGGCAATATATCTCGGAATGGCTCTGGAAATGCCATGATAGGTAGGTATGGTGGCTGTTTTGAGGAAGGTATATGGTGGGTGTATGGTACCGGCGAAAGTTGCGCGGTACAAGAGAGGCTAGCAATGGTGGAAGGGTGAGAGTGCGTATAATCCATAGACTCAACATTAGTCATAAAGAACTCATATACTTATTGCAAAAATCTACGAGTCATCAAAACAAAGTATTCAGCGCAGGCTCCTAGGGGAAGGGTTGGTAGGAGTTAACGATCACGCGATCCCGACCTCCACACAAAGGATGACACTCAATAAATACCTCATGCTCTAACTTCGTCACATAGCGGTTCACCATACGTGCATGCTACGGGAATCACAAGCTTTAACACAAGTATTTCTCAAATTCAAAATTACTCCAGTAGCATGACTCTAATATCACCATCCTCATATCTCAAAATAATCATCAAGTATCAAACTTCTCATCATATTCAATGCACTTTATATGAAAGTTTTTTACCATACTCATCTTGGATGCCTATCATATTAGGACTAGTTTTATAACCAAAGAACATTACCATGATGTTATAAAATACTCTCAAAAGGATATAAGTGAAGCATGAGAGATCAACAATTTCTACAAAATAAAACCACCACCGTGCTCTAAAAGATATAAGTGAAGCACTAGAGCAAACTATCTAGCTCAAAAGATATAAGTGAAGCACATAGAGTATTCTAATAAATTCTAAATCATATTTATCTCTCTCAAAAGGTGTGTCCAGCAAGGATGATTGTGGCAAACTAAAAAGCAAAGATACAAATCATACATGACACTCGAAGAAAAACACATATCATGTGGTGAATAAAAATATAGTCCCGAGTATAGTTACCGATAGATGAAGACGAAAGAGGGGATGCCTTCCCGGGGTATCCCCAAGCTTAGGCTTTTGTTTGTCCTTGAATTTTACCTTGGGGTGCCTTGGGAATCCCCAAGCTTAGGCTCTTGCCATTATTTGTTCCATAGTCCATCAAAGCCATACTCAAAACTTGAAAACTTCACAACACAAAACTTAGCCAAAAATCTCGTGAGCTCCATTAGTATAAGAAAACAAACCACCACTCAAAGGTATTGTAATGAACTCAGTCTTTGTTTATATTGGTGTTAAACCTACAGTATTCCAACTTCTCTATGATTCGTATTCCCCAATACTACTCATAGATTCATCAAAATAAGCAAACAACACACGAAAAACAGAATCTGTCAAAAACAGAACAGTCTGTAGTAATCTGTTACTTTCGAATACTTCTGTAACTCCAAAAAAATTGAAATAAATTGGTAAACGTGAGGAATTTCTCTATCAATCATGTTCACAAAGAATCAACTAAATAGCACTCCCCAATAAAAGATTACAGCCAAACTCGTGAGCGCTAAAGTTTATGTTTTTTACAGCATTATCATATAAACTTCACACAAGTCTTCCCAAAGGTTCTACTTGGCACTTCTCGAGCTTGCGTTGTATTCCCAAATGCCCAAACAATCCTGCCATGGCATTATAAGAATCAAATGTATGGCTACCCAAGAAATTCCCTCCAGTAATGGTGTCAAGAATATATCTATTCCATGGAGTTATGCCAATATAAAAATTGCGAAGAAGCACGGAAGTGGAAAGCTTCCTAATAGATTTATTTTGAGCATTGCAAATTCTATACCAGGCATCTTTTAGATTTTCCTCCTCCCTTTGTTTAAAATTAAGAACCTCACTCTCGGGAGTATTGATAATGATAGGCATGCTAGCCATGACGGCAAGGTAAAAGCGATAAAACACACGGAAAAAAAGGGCAAATAAAACGACAAGGGTGAAGTGGGGGAGAGGAAAACGAGAGGCAAATAATGTAGTGTGAAGCATAAGGGTTTGTGATAGGTACTTGGTATATGACTTCTACGTCAGCCTCCCCGGCAACGGTGCCAGAAATTCTTCTTGCTACTTCTCGAGCTTGCGTTGTATTCACTTGAAGAGGAAAGGGTGATGCAGCACAGTAGCGTAAGTATTTCCCTCAGTTTTTGAGAACCAAGGTATCAATCCAGTAGGAGACCACGCGCGAGTCCCTCGTACTTGCACAAACAAATAAGAACTTTGCAGCCAACGCGATAAGGGGTTGTCAATCCCTTTACGGTCACTTACGAAAGTGAGATCTGATAGATAGGATAGTGTAATATTTTTAGTATTTTTGATATAAGAACAGAAAGTAAATAACGCAAAGTAAAGTAGATGGAAGATTAATATGTTGAGAATAGACCCGGGGGCCATAGGTTTCACTAGTGGCTTCTCTCATGATAGCAGATTTCTACGGTGGGTGAACAAATTACTGTTGAGCAATTGATAGAAAAGCGCATAGTTATGAGAATATCTAGGCATGATCATTATATATAGGCATCACGTCAGTGACAAGTAGACCGAAATGATTCTGCATCTACTACTATTACTCCACACATCGACCGCTATCCAGCATGCATCTAGAGTATTAAGTTCATAAGAACAGAGTAATGCTTTAAGCAAGATGACATGATGTAGAGGGATAAACTCAAGCAATATGATATAAACCCCATCTTTTTATCCTCGATGGCAACAATACAATATGTGCCTTGCTGCCCCTGCTGTCACTGGGAAAGGACACCGCAAGATTGAACCCAAAGCAAAGCACTTCTCCCATTGCAATAACTATAGATCTAGTAGGCCAAACCAAACCAATAATTCGAAGAGACTTGCAAGGATACTATAATAATACATAAAAGATTTCATAAAAGAATCAAATATTGTTCATAGATAATATTGATCATAAACCCGCAATTCATCGGATCTCGACAAACACACCGCAAAAAGATTACATCGAATAGATCTCCTCGAAGATCGAGGAGAACTTTGTATTGAGATCCAAAAAGAGAGAAGAAGCCATCTAGCTAATAACTATGGACCCGAAGGTCTGTGGTAAACTACTCACAGCTCATTGGTGAGGCTATGGCATTGATGTAGAAGCACTCCCTGGTAGATCCCCCCTCCAGCGGAGCTCCGGAACAGGCCCCAAGATGGGATCTCACGGGAACAGAAGGTTGCGGTGGTGGAATTGGGGTTTTCTCTGTTGCCTCGATGTTTTCAGGGTACATGGATATATATAGGAGGAAGGAGGGCATCGGGGGAGCCAAAGGGGGCCCACGAGGGTGGGGGCATGCCCAGGGGGAGGGGGCGCGGCCTGGACCCTCGTGGCCACCTCCTTCGTTCCCTCGCATGTACTCCAAGTCTTCTGTGAAGATACGGTTCCGAAAATAACTCTCCCGAAGGTTTCATTCCGTTTGGACTCCGTTTGATATCCCTTTTTTGTGAAACTCTGAAATAGGCAAAAAAACAGCAATTTGTACTGGGCATTGGGTTAGTAGGTTAGTCCCAAAAATAATATAAAAGTGTATAATGAAGCTCATTAATCATCCAAAACAGAATATATAATAGCATGGAACAATCAAAAATTATAGATACGTTGGAGACGTATCACATGCACATTGAAAGCCCATATATATTGTACTAGAATTACCGTTTGGTTGTCGCTCTATCGACATACTCATTTTTAGACCTTAAATGTTTCAATCTTCATGTCTACGTAGGCAGCAACACAAGGAGAAAAACATATAACCAATCAGTGGCGTAGTAAGCATCGGGATTTTCTCAGTTCTCATGACATTCGTTTGAGGACAATAACGATGGAAGGTTATGCATCCAATCAGGCAAATAGAAACTTCGTCACATTCTTCCTGTTGAATGCGAGGTTACTATTGTCCATGAGGCTTAAGTTTTTCAACAAGAAATTTCTCATGGATGGATATGTTGAACAGCAAAAAAGAAGTTTCAGGTCGACAAATGGGCTTATGAATGTTCTCGGCTTCTATTTACAACAACTTGTCGTCATATGCCAGTAAACTTTTTGGCACAAGATGTTGATTTTATGGATCAGACTGACCCATTTGTTTGTGACTGCCAAAAATAGTGGTTGGGTTAGATGTTATTGCCATGCATGTCTAGTCTAGGTTTTGTCTAAACCTGATGAACAATTAACCCTCGTGCTTTTGTATAGTTTGTAATCTGGGTTTCAACTCGGCTATGACTGCCATATTTTGTTTGAAACAAGGCAAATGGCTTGCCATTTTTTAAATAAGAGAGAAATATTGTAACAAATCCCAACCAACGGAAATAACATCACTCTCGCCGGCTGCTTGAGCTCACTGTGCATTACAGAACCCAAGTGATTAGCCCCCACCAGCACCCACAAACTTACTTTGAACTAGCACACCAAATGGCTGTAAATTTTCATAAGAAAGGCCGCATGACCATGAAAGTTTACCTTTTCTGTTGTACTTGTGTGTGAAATTGTTAGAATGTATACTGTGGGATTGTTAGAATGTACACTGTCGGATTTTGATGTGCCCAAACTAGCAGCGCGGCCGGACTGCCAGCTGCCACTCATGGGCTAGTGGCGCTGCCTCGCGTCGTGCCCCACGCCCCCTGTTAAATCCAGTTCTCTCCATTCCCTAACCGCCAGCACGGGATGGAAGTTTCATCTTCTTCCCCCTAGCGCTACCGAGGGATTGAAGAAGGGCGACATCCAATCCACCACTAGCGATGGTTGCTTATCCAATTGATTTTCGGAGAAGAAACTGTAAATTTTAGTTTTCAGATAAGAAAGTGCATGTTTCACACGGAGGGCATTTAAACCAGCACGCATTTTTCAAACATGGATAACAGAATGTTGGAAACTTTAGTCATGGTCAAAAATAGAACTAACAACAAGTTAACATCATGCTGATCGACATTCATGTATAGCACATCTTCATATGATGCATAGTCAAAAATATATACTATTTTCAAAATGCCAAGACAATGTTGAGTGTGCGAAAAAACTGGGTAAACTAGGGACGAAATTTTGGCAAGTGGTGGAGGTGGTGTGTGCAGATGACATGGCGGGACCCACATGTCAATAATAGCTGAGGCAAAAAATTATATAATTTTCAACTGCACCATTTGGAATCGAATCCGGACAGTACTTCTTTTGGGTGATACGGCTGTAGCGCCCGGGCTACTGTAGGTATGATTGAAGTAATGAAGGCGCTCTTTTTCACTTCTCTAAGGCGCCTTACCCGGCTCCGATTCGTTCCCGCCCGTGTCCACGGCATCCTCCTCCGGCTTTGTGCGCTCGCCGCGGCGACGTCGTCTTCCGTTATCAACATGCTCAACAAACGAGAGGAATCTGGACAGGATTGTACATTTAGAGGATGACAGTCAGGACCCACCTGGTCCATGGCCGTACGCAAGCAAGTGACTCATTTGAAAAAAATGCTTCTTCTTAATTGTATATCGCGCTTTGGGCCCATGGGTTTGTCGACCTAGTAGTCAATAAACAAAATAAATTTACAACGAAGACCATCATCGGCGAGCTTTTTTAGGGGTACCGGGGATCTAGCGGGTATATTTTTCAGAGTGCTCAGCCATGACATGCGCAGTCCATGACATACCGACATAGTGGTTTTGACTTGTTTTATGAGGCCCATCGTGTATGTACCGGCGTATGGGCCTCCCGGCCTAGGATTTAGTTTTACTTAAACATCGGCAACCCAATTTATCTTTTTTTATAAAACTCTGGTCGTTGTTCTTTCTTTCTATATATAAGAATAAGAATCACTACTACAGGATGATGCTAACACGACACTACGATCAGAGACCCTTCGAGAAACTGTGTGCGATGCAATAATCGCAAATGGTGGTGTATAAAAACCGTCAAAAAGGTGCAAAACATTTGCGATGGAGGATGCATCTAACACGGTTTAGATTTTAGTTGCGTGTGCGATTTAGGCCACACGGTTAACCTGTTCGAACTGTTTGCGATGAGGCAGAACAACAGAAATGGGCGGACATATCAATGTGTGTGTGATATACGGCATACAGTTCGCTCCAATGAACCGTTTGCGATGAGAAATTACAGCACAGATGGTTAATACAGTTAGTTCGTGTGCGCTTCTGTGTGTACAAAAAACTTTTTAAAATGCAAACTAGTTGCTTGCAGTGGCTAGGAATATCGCGCATGATGCGTCTATGAGTACTCATGTGCGATGATTAGTAAGTTACACATACGTTTCCTTATGTTAACACTTGTGTGATAAATTACATGTGGCACGGGATACGGTATTTGGGTTGTGTGTGTGCTCCACTTAGTCTTCCCGCGCTCCAGCGAATAATTCCCGAGCAACCATGTGGTCAACCTTCTGCCATCAATAAATTTTGACCTTGTTTCTCGTCACATTGTTGATTACAACGCAATAAGTAATTGCAAATATGTTCACACCTATCAAACTAATATGTGTTCACACCTAGCACCGGGCTATAAAAACTACCCACTCGAAAATTACTTCACAATTCCTCTCCTCATCACCCACAAAACTTGTTTTCTCTGTCAAGTCATTCTTCCATGACCGGTAGGAGGAGTTTAGGGTGGACATATAACTAGGCAGCAAATACCAAGGCCGCGGAAGCACTAGAGAGGTCCCGCCACGAAGCCGCAGCCGCAGCAGAGATGTCCCGACGCTCCGCGGAGTCCTCGAACGAGCTCTCGCGGGCACGCGAGGTCGCTCACAAGCGCATTTGCGGTGTCGGCCATCGCGACGAGCCAACGTTCCTGAAGTCCTTCGCCGGCGACGACGACATTCTCGCTGACATCACTACACAGCAGGAGCTGGTCGATGGCTTGATGAAGCTGCTCAAGATCAGCGATGCCTCGGTTGACAAGGCAACCGGCCTCGCCAAGAAACTCATGGATGACAATGCGAAGCTCCTCAAGTTGGTCGCCGAGAAGGAGGAGGAGGCCGCCGGCTGGAAGATGCTGCATGAGCAGAGCAGTGCCTCGGAGATGACGCAGAAAGCGGTCATCGAGGAACTGATGGGTGGCTTGAGGAAGCTCCTGATCGAGCGCGAGCAGGAGGTGGAGGAATTTGTGGCTGCTTTCAAGCAAAGTCGTGAGGAATTGAAGAAGGAGCTGGTGGATTTCGCCGCCCGGCGATCCATCGACGAGTAGAGATAGTAGCGACCCAGATCGTTGTGTGCAATTTCCTTCTTCTCTTGCCCCCGTGTCTTCCGGGCTTTGCCGCATGTGGCATTTTAAATTATCCGAATATGTAAGACAATTATTATGTGCGCCATTGTAAATTTATCGTCGTATTATCCGTTGCCATTTTATTTGTGGTCATATTATCCGTTGCCCTACGTGGTAATTTAAATTAGGGCGGAATACTAGTTGAAAACACGAACGAAGCAAATGCTGCCATGGGATCACAAGCAAACACCCTCCGTCCAGGTGCTTTAATTAACCCATTAATGGAGAAGTTGTGAGTGAGGCGGGCGATGGCTTGTGCATGGAGGTCAAAGAGCTCGCTTCTCGGTGAGCATGGGCGGCCTTGCTGCTCGCACGTGTCCCATCGAACCTGCGAGGTGAACAGGATGCACGCGTCCCGTCGAGCCTGCGCGGTGGACTGCTCACACGCGTCCCGTCAAACCTGAACGGCGGACTTCTCGCGCTCGTCCCGTCTAATCAAACAGCTACATGCACGACACCGAGTATGGTTAAATTTCGACACGATAAATATAATACAACCGTTTGCGATATTAATGTGTCAGCTTTTTGTTTCAAAAAGGACTCCGTTTGCTACTAATGTGTGCGCCTCTTCTCAAACTGGACGATTGTTTTTACCACGACATATATGTGCCATGTCATGAAACCATGCCCAGTTTCATGTTTTTTGGATGACTTTTTTATTTGTTGGGATTTAAAAATCGAGATTCTCATTGTTTCAGGACGATGACAAGTTTGTAATTCATTCTCATTCCTTAAACGAGACCTAAACATGCACCCAATGACACATGTACGATTTCCCACCCATTTTGCTTCATTGGAGCATGTGGTTGTAGTTCAAATTTGAATTATGGACTACATTAAATGCATAGAAACTTAGTAATTAGTAATATATATACAATGGCCAAACGAACCCTTAACAGTTTCAAATTTCAGCCTGACACTCCTGTTATTCTATGTTGCCTGTAGAAAACAAAGTTCAAGGCGAGAAGAGGCATCGATTATCATTTCGCCCACAAGAGGGGCATGTTTCCCTACCGGAACCACAAGGGTTGCGACAGGCTACGGTTCGTAAAAGGCTTGTAATATAGCTTCGCCCAAATTGGACAATTATATATACCATGTAGTGACACCATGCCAAGTTTCATGATTGCCTGGCGAGTTTTCGATTTACAGACATTAAAAAATCAAGATTCGCAATGTTTGTGGCTAGTCCAGGACGGCGAGACGGTTGAATTTGTTCCCAATCATTCCATGGGACCTAAAGATGCACCCCAAGGAAACATGTATGTTTTTTCTAGCCATTTTGGTGCACTGGAGCATGTATTTGTAGTTCGGATTTGAATGATGGACATTAAATGCCTAGAAAACTCAATTAATGAATAAAAAAGGTCAAACGAACCCTGAATAATTTCAAATTTCAGCACGAATCTCCAGTTGTTCTGTGTCGCGTGTAGAAGAAAATACGATGCTAGAAGAGGGAGTGGTTATCGTTTGGCCCACAAGGGGACACGTTTCCCTATCGAGACCACGAGGGTTCTTGCGACAGGCTCCAGTTTGTAAGAGGTTTGTAATAAAGCTTGGCCCAAATTGGCAATGTTTTTACCACGACATATATGTGCCATGACATAACACCTTGCCACCTTTGATGACTTTCTGGTGAGTTTAGGATTTATGGGGACTTAAAAACTGAGATTCGAAATGTTTGAGGAAGAGCCAGGACACCGGTACGGTTGTAATTCATTCTCATTCCTGGCATGAGACCTAAACATGCACCCAAGGACACATGTATAATTTTTCTAGCCATTTCGGTGAACTGGAGCATGTATATATTTGTAGTTCAGATTTGAATTATGGACATTAAATGCCTAGGAAACTCAATTAGTGTATAAAAAGGCCAAACAAACCCTGAATAAGTTTAAATTTCAGCACGGATATCATGTGGTTCCAAGTTGCCCGTGGAAGAAAATACAAGGCGAAAAGAGGCAGTGATTACGTTTCGCCCACGAGGGGGACACGTTTCCCTGTCAGAACCATGAGGCTTCTTTGAGAGAAGCTCCAGCTTTTGTAAGAGGTTTGTAATAAAGCTTGGCCCAAATTGGACAATGTTTTTACCACGACATATATGTGCCATGACGTGACACCATGCCACCTTTGATGACTTTCTGGTGAGTTTAGGCTTAATGGGGACTTAAAAACCGAGATTCAAAATGTTTGAGTATGAGCCATGACACCAGTACGGTTGTAATTCGTTCCCATTCCTGGCATGGGACCTAAACATGCACCCAAGGACACATGTATAATTTTTCTAGCCATTTTGGTGAACTGGAGCATGTATTTGTAGTTCAGATTTGAATTATGGACATTAAATGCCTAGGAAACTCAATTAGTGTATAAAAAGGCCAAACGAACCCTGGATAAGTTTAAATTTCAGCACGGATATCATGTCGTTCCATGTTTCCCGTAGAAGAAAATACAAGGTGAAAAGAGGCAGTGATTATGTTTCGCCCACAAGGGGGACACGTTTCCCTATTGGAACCATGAGGCTTCTTTGAGAGAAGCTCCGATTTGTAAGAGGCTTGTAATAAAACTTGCGCCACAATGGACGAAAAAAATTCCTCGACATATAAGTGCGATGTCGTGACACCATGGCAAGTTTCACGTTTTCCAGATTAGTTTTGGATTTAGGGGGATTTAAAAACCGAGATTCTTCTCACGAAATGTTTTCAAATAGCACACGGTTCACTGACGAAAGCCGATATTCAATGAAAACTTCGTGGAAACCATATTTTAAAGTTTCATAAAAATCTAAAGAAAAAAAGTGGGATGTTAAGAAGGTGATGTTTTATTGCGACACAAAATTTCAAGTTGAAAAACATTACGAGACGTGAGCTATGAAAAAGATAAATTCCGCCCTAAATAGTGACATTACTATTCGGCACTATTCAACACTGATTTTGTCTTTTTAATAGCTCACGTCTCTTAATGTGTTTCAACTTGAAATTTTTTTGTTCCAATAAAACATCATCCTCTTGACATCCCGCATTTTTTTGAATTTTTTTTAAACTTCAAAACATCTTTTTCTCGTGGTTTTCACCGGTTTCCACCGAATGTTGGTTTCAGTATGATATTCCCCACCCCGCCCACCCCCGCTGCATGCGCGATCTGAGTCTTGCGTTTTGACTGGCCAGAACCCAAACCTCACGGATCATACGTGTGCACCATTGGATGCTCCCATATCGAACGGCAACCCTGAGCCCTTTCAATAGCACATGCAGTACATGGGTAAGCATTGTGCGCATGCGTCGTGTAGCTCACACTTGCTTCTCTACTAGGTTTTCATTCAAAACAGGCTACCGTTTCTCGCCACTCCTCTCGTCGGTTTCCCGCCTCTTCTCCAAGATATGCATGATGTAGATGTTCGTTAATTCTTATAGTTCATCTCATCCAAAATCAATTAATTTTGTAAAAAAACTATTTTAAGATTCATGGAATTGTGCATTGTAAAGTTAAAAACAAAAAGTGACAATTCATTTAGAAAAAAAGGTTTGGACAATTTAGATATGGAAGATTCTAGAAAACAAAAAAGAAGTGCTTGTGTTTTGAGGTTTGTGCATTATGCTTAAGTTCAACCATGGAGTCTTCTAGATTGTACATGTGGCAGAATCTGGTGGCATGTCGATGATATCCAACGGCCAGTGGTGCTCGGATTTGTCATCTCTGTACCGTCGGATTGGTTTCATCCCACGAGCAACTTTCATAGTTATTCACACACTATATATGTGTATATATATATATATATATATATATATATATATATATATAT
>LR738715.1:635136873-635148310 GCA_902687465.1 Secale cereale
ATGCCGCCTCGAAGTTGGGAAACTGACATCATAGGTATTGAACCAGGCTTGGAGTCGGGTATGGTGTTCGGTTTGTAATGTACTTGGAGTGGCCCATCGAAGTTGTGCATTTGGGATTTAAACACATCATACACCATCGTACTCATACATATTTTCGGGCCGCATGCAGTGTATACGGGGTCTTCTGATCGACCACGTCTCCCTTGTGCGGTTTTTTGTGACGACACGGATATCTGTGGGCTCCCCGACTGTATATATATCATCCCTTTGACCGATAATGAGGGGCATGTGTTGGCCATGAATGGATTCCTCCTAGTTCATGTTAGGGCCGGTAACCGTCAAATGTCGGTCAACCAAAGCTCGAGCTCATGTGTTGTCAGGAGGAGGGCACAATATGGGCATTCCGCTTCACCTTCTCCAGCAACCAGAATGTCTTTCGCCTCTCTCTTTACAGTCTTTAGTACAACTGTGGTTCATCATTCTTTACTTGGTGCTTCTGTAGTTCTTCAGTATATGTATGTGCATTGAAATATGGATTCGTGGTTGAATCTATATTTGTAATAAACATGGTTGGATATGAAATAAGTGATTGCCTACTTTCAAATTCATAACATGTGATTTTTAAACTAGGGACTGATTGGATTAATTATGGATTAAACAGGGATTACACTGTACTTGGTTTGCGAAAGAGAAACGTCTGCAATATACGTGGAGATCAGAAACGTTTCTAGGATCCACTACGTGTGCGACCAATCTCCACTGCACACACGACTTTCTCTTGAAAACTTTTTGCGTTAGGCCACCTTGCGCAAACGTTTACCACATAAAAAGTGTATGTGATGGACAGCCTTTGCCACACAGTTTCTTTCTATGCACCGTGTGTGATGCATTCAATAACACAAACGATAAAATTCTTAATATCATGTGCAATGGCAACGCTATCACACACGATTTAACGGGAAAAATTGTGTGTGATGTACCTGTGAACGGAAACGTTTTCCTTGGAGTGACTACGTGGGATGTACATACGAACGGAAACGTTTAGCGGGGACTGACTGTGTGGGATGTACTTGCGACTGGAAACAATTTTTTTGAATAATTGTATTTTTAGCTATATTGTACGTATTTCCGTATTTGAGCGCTCGTCGATCGCACACGACCTCATTTTGCCGAACGTGTGTGCCAGGAGGGCATATCCCCGACAGTTTCTGGGTCGTGTGGGAAGGACCCCCTCCCTATTGCCCACACTCACTTGATGACGGTTCCAGATGCCGTCACGGAAAGGGGTTAAAATCGTTTGTTTAGGACCGACGCGCACCAGTTAATGCGGGGCCCAATTTATGTTTTCCATTCTAACCACATTATATATTATTATTATTATTGTATATCTAATACAAATGTATATATACATTATAATAATATCCCACGTCTTATTAACTTATGAAAGTAAATGTTTAACAGAAGTTGGCAAGGGAAATCCTGGTTGTTTTTTACTCTAAGGCAATGAAAATCCTGGTGATTGCGCACAAAACCTTGCGAAGATTAAAGGACTAATGTAATAATGACACGCTCATTTTTATTCTGAGCAATAACTCGCTAATTTGCTATTTTTCTATATAATATAATGTCCAACTCTGGTTTAATTTTTGATACTAATTGCTCCGTCTAACCTAATATTATCTTTACTACAAAGCCCAGCAAATTCGTATATTTTAAGAAAGTGCAAATGGGCTGTGATTACTTAGAACAAGTGAAAATGGGCCAAATTGACGCTATGCTATTTGTTCACCCAGCCCAGCAAATCGACTGTAAATTCTCGAAAACATGGGTTAAATATGGGCCACATATTTGCAGGGTGACATGTAGGCCAATAGGTCGAAGCATACGGCAGGCGTTGTCAACTTAGTCAACAAATCATTCTGACATCCACAACCATTGGATATATATATCCAACGGCCCACATGCATCTTCAATCTCGTCTTCTTCCTCCAGCGCCGCCAGCACTGCATGCTCCGGCCTTCGGCAGCTAGGAAGCTAGCAGCTCTGCTTAGCATGCATTGCTATGAAGCGCTACCGCACCGCCGGCCAGGCTATCCCTCCACCACTCCACACCTGTTATTCTCCACCCACTGTAGCCCGACGTAGCACCAGAACCAGTTAACACTCGTACTCCTCTCCGTCTATGACTCCACTGCCATGTCTTCCCATCTCCGGCTCGTTCCAGCCAGGGGCCTCGCCATCGTCCACCGCCTTGGTGCGCTCGGTGCTGCTTGGTCAACATGGTCAACAAACGAGAGTCATCGGACGAGGACAATACGTGCAGAGGCTAACAGTGGGGACGCACCAGTTCATGGATGCACGCATGCAACTGGCTCCTTATTATGCGGAGAAAATGTTTTATCTACATCTTCGCACGAAAGGAAGTGCCTCCTTATTATGGGGAAAAACAATTATTCCTCAAACTGATAGCTAGGACCCACCAGCAAGGGGGCCGACATGTGGGCCATTAGGTCACCTATGGAATGCTTTGTCAAATTAGTCAAGAAAATGATTCTGACATTTGTAGTCGTTGGATGTACATCTAATGGCTGGCATGCATCTTCAATCTCTTGTATTCTTCCTCTAGCGCCAGCGAGACTTCCTGCTCCCGCCTCCTGAAAGTGCAACTAATCCCCGGGTGGTTTTGGTAATTAATAACAACATATATATCATTGAACTAATATTATCTTGAGAATCATTTCAGAGAAGTTCGATGATATGGGTATGGAAATGTCTGAAGAAGTGGACCCCTCAAAATGCTAAGACAAGCATTGGCAAAAGCTCAAGACTCCATTTTTGGTTTAGTGATCAAAGATCACATTGAGTCCATAGGAAAAGCCAATACTATTAAAAGGGGATGAGGTTGTGTTAATGTTCTTGTTGCTCAAGTGCTTGGTGATCTAACTCCCTCAACTATCAGCACTATTCACTACTTAACACACACCCATAAGTAATCTCGGTCAAACCAACTCTGTCTCACCGAGATGAAGTTATCTCTACAAACCCTAACATCTCGGTCACACCGATTTATCCAACTCAGTCCCACCGAGATGAACCACTTCAGTTGTTTCTCCAAACCCTAGCTTCTCGGTCAAACCGATTCTGAGTTTCGGTCTCACCGAAAAAGGGCTGCCAACCTTCTGTGATCAGTTGACATCAATTCGGAATATCCGAGTTTATATTTTCGGTCTCACCGAGATGGCAAACCCTAACCTTTGACTCGCTTTGGTCTCACCGAGATGGTATTTTCGGTCCCACCGAAAATCCCAACGTTCACTATATTTGAACTTTCGGTCTGACCGAGTTTTCACTTCGGTCTGACCGAGATTGGTCAAATGTGTGTGTAACGGTTGGATTTTGTGTGGAGGCTATATATACCCCTCCACCCCCTCCTCATTCGTGAGGAGAGCCATCAGAAAGTACTACCATTCCTACCATACACTTTCTGAGAAGTGAACCACCTACCCTTGTGTTGAGATCAAGCCATTCCATTCCTACCATATGAAACTTGATCTCTAGCCTTCCCAAGTTGCTTTCCACTCAAATCTTTCTTCCACCACAGCCATATCAGTGAGGAGAGTTGAGTGTTGGGGAGTTTATCATCTGAAGCACAAGAGCAAGGAGTTCATCACCATCAACACCGTCTATTACCTTTTGGGGGGTGGTGCCTCCTAGATTGGTTAGGTGTCGCTTGGGAGCCTCCGTCTTGATGATGTGGAGTTGAACCAAGAAGTTTGTAAGGGCAAGGAGATCACCTACTTCGTGAAGATCTACCCCGAGTAAGGCTAGTCCTCCGTGGGCGTAGGCCGTGATGGAATAGACAAGGTTGCTTCTTCGTGGACCCTTCGTGGGTGGAGCCCTCCGTGGACTCGCGCAGCCGTTACCCTCCGTCGGTTGAAGTCTCCATCAACGTGGATGTACGATAGCACCACCTATCGGAACCACGACAAAAATCTCCGTGTCACCAAACTGCGTTTGATCTTCTCCACCTCCTTTTTACATGTGCAATTTACTTTCCGCTGCATATACTCTAGAATTGCATGTGTAGGGTGTTACTTGATTTGATCTTGTTTGTGAAACTGCCAAAAACTTTGCATGATCTAAAGGCAGATTTTTTATATTGTCAAGTAGTCTAATCACCCCCCCTCTAGACTTACTTTCGATCCTACAAGTGGTATCAGAGCTTTGGTCTCCATTGCCTTGGTTTCCATTGCATTGGACTCCATAAGCTTGGTTTCACAACCTAGGAGAGTATGGCGTCTAGTGAGGGTAATTATCGTAGAGGTCCTTACTTTGATGGTACAAATTTTGCTAGTTGGAAGCATAAAATGAAAATGCATATTCTTGGTCATAACCCAGCCGCATGGGGCATTATTTGTGTTGGCATGCAAGGTGATTTCTTTGAAGAAGGAAAAGTTCCGGATCGCGAAGCTACACCCGAAGAGTTGCGGATGTTGCAAAACAATGCTCAAGCTTGTGACATTCTCTTCAATGCTTTGTGTCCCGAAGAGTTCAACAAAATCAGCCGTCTTGAGAATGCTAAAGAGATTTGGGATACTTTGGTTGAAATGCACGAAGGTACTGAATCTGTGAAGGAATCAAAGCTAGATATTTTTCAAGGTCAACTTGACAAGTTCAAGATGAAGGATGGTGAAGGAGTCGCTGAAATGTACTCTGGGCTTGCTCTCATCACAAATGAGATTGCTGGCTTAGGAAGCGAAGAAATGACCGACCGATTCATCATTAAGAAGATTCTCAGAGCTTTGGATGGAAAGTATGACACCGTGTGCACTTTGATCCAAATGATGCCAAACTACAAGACTCTCAAGCCAACTGAAGTCATTGGAAGAATTGTTGCTCATGAGATGACACTTAAGGATAAGGAAGAGCTTCACAACAAGTCAAGTGGTGCTTACAAAGCTACAAGTGATGCTCCTACTACCTCAAGTGACAAGCTAGTTTCCAATGAAGAGATAAGCCTAATGGTCAAGAACTTCAACAAGTTCTACAAGAACAGAGGCAAAGAAAGAAGCTCAAAGTCTAGATCATATGATGAAAAGAGATCTTCTAGTCGTGATCGAAACTGCTACAATTGTGGAAGACCCGGACACTTCTCAAACGAGTGTACGGCTCCCCACAAGAGAAGAGAAGAATCTCCAAGAAGAAGAGCAAGAGATGAGTCACCTCGGAGAGAGAGAAGGAGTAGAGATGATCGTTATGAACGAAGACCTTCTCAGAGAAGCAAGGATTCGGAGAGGAAAGACAAGTCATCAAGGAGCTACACAAGAAGAAGACATCAAGCTCATGTTGGTGAATGGGTCTCCGGCTCCGACTCTGACAATCAATCCGATGGAAGCTATCACTCCGACTCCGACTATAGTCAAGATGAAGGTGTTGCTGGACTTGCACTCGTATCCTCCAACTCCAACTCCTACGACTTATTTGATTCACCAAATGAGGGAATTGGAAGATGCTTCATGGCTAAAGGTCCCAAGGTAACACACCCTGAATTCATTGACTTTGATAGTGATGAGGATGACTTGCTTGGTGAAGATGATCTCTTGCATGATAAATCTAGTGAGCTTAGTAATGATGAAAATGCTAGTAGTCTTTATAGTCGAGAAGAGTCGAATGACAATGCTATGAAGGAGATTGAGCGTCTAACTAAAGAACTAAACACTCTTAAGTTAGCTCATGAAACAACTCAAGAAGATCATAGAGAGCTCCTAAGATCTCATGAGAAGCTACGCTTCGAGAAGCTCACTCTAGAGCAAGAACATGAGTTTCTAAAAGCGATCAATGACGATCTTCGAAAGAAGAGTTCTTCATATCTTGCCAAACGACTTCTCTTGTCTAATTTCTTGCCACCTATTAAGACTAAGCATGACAAGCATAAGAAAAATTCTTCCTCTAGTAGTAACAATAACAATTTTAAATCCAATATTGTTGCTTCTAGTAGTTCTCTTGATTCCACTAACAATGTTTCAAGCCAAGTTACACTTGAGCAAGAAAATAGCTTATTGAAGGAAATCATAGATGAAAGGATCGATATGGTTGACTAGAGGGGGGGTGAATAGGCAACTAACAATTTTTAGCTATTCTTAACCAATTAAAAATAGGCGACAAAATAAGTTGTCTAGATACACTACTAAGAAGACAACTAATGACAATAAGCCCAACAACTACACAAGCATGCTATAGGAATTAAGCAAGTAAAGCATGCAAGAGTAAAGGTAAGAAATAACCACAAGTAGAACCGAAGGAGACGAGGATGTGTTTCCGAAGTTCCTTCCCTTTGAGGGGAAGTACGTCTCCGTTGGAGCGGTGTGGAGGCACAATGCTCCCCAAGAAGCCACTAGGGCCACCGTAATCTCCTCACGCCCTCACACGATGCAAGGTGCCGTGATTCCACTAGTGGTGCCCTTGAAGGCGGCGACCGAACCTTTACAAACAAGGTTGGGGCAATCTCCACAACTCGGAGGCTCCCAACAAACCACGAAGCTTCACCACAATGGAATATGGCTTCGAGGTGACCTCAACCGTCTAGGGTGCTCAATCACCCAAGAGTAACAAGATCCGCAAGGGATTAGTGGGGAGAATCAAATATCTCTTGGTGGAAGTGTAGATCGATGCCTCCTCAAGCAATCCCGAGCAAATTAACAAGTTTGATTGGCTAGGGAGAGAGATCGGGCGGAAATGGAGCTTTTGGAGCAACAATGGAGTAGTGGGGGAAGAGGTAAGTCTCCTTGGAGAAGAAGACCCCCTATATATAGTGGGGGGACAAATCCAACCGTTATGTGGGGTTTCAGCCCGCAGAGAGCGGTAGTACCGCAACTTACGAGCGGTACTACCGCAGGCTGCGCGGTACTACCGCTTGGGAAGCGGTACTACCGCCACGGCAAAATAACACGACCTGATATAGCCACGGATGAAATAAATTACATCCGTGGCTACATCCGCAGGGGAAAACGGAAGTAGCAAAATGCGACACGGTACTACTGCTTACGCTGAGCGGTACTACCGCTTAAGCTAAACGGTACTACCGTGCGGTATGCGGAAGTAAAAATTTACTTCCGCTCCACTTCTTATACTTAGACTCCAGTGCCAGGCCCAGATACACGGTACTACCGCATGGGGACGCGGTACTACCGCGGGAGCGGTACTACCGTGTCGGCAAGCGGTACTACCGTGTACCTGTGCGGTACTACCGCTTGGCAAGGCGGTACTACCGCATGCTTGGCAGAAGATCAGTACAGAAGCCACAGAATTGCCACAACGAAAGAAAGGCCGGTTGGACCTCCAGAGAAGAAAGGAAAGGAAGTGGAGGAGAATGATGTGTACGTGATGATTCTACCCAAACCTTTCCGACGCGGACCCCCTCTTAATAGTACGGCTTTCCTATCACTCAATGCCACCTACAGGGAGCAAAAAGAAAACACCGTCCTTCATGGGATCCGAGGGGCATAACAATCGTCTTGTGCCATAAGAGAGATATACCTGTATGAGCTTACAGCACACGATTAGTCCGCAAGAGTATTGTCATCAATCACCAAAACCATTAGGGAGAAGAGTGCCCTTACAATCTCCCCCTTTTTGGTGTATTGATGACAACACGAGATTTGCACAGAGAAGAAATGATAGAGACAACAAAATAAGCCCTAGAGTATAGGTGAGCTCCCCCTGTATGTATGCCTACAAATGATTGTGCTTTGGACTGCACTGCACACATACAGGGCATGGCGTTCCCCTATAGTCTACACAAGCGATACTCTATAATACATTTAACTGCATAGGATAAGCATAAGAACATGATAATAAGTTTAACGATACGAGGGCATATGTCTTACACCATATGGATTGTCTCACAGAAACACGCACAATAAAACCAAGTTCAACGAAAAGAAGCACACACACAAGACGACACAAGACGGCAAATGCAAATCACTCTCCCCCTTTGTCAGCGAGACACCACAAAGGGAAAGAGAGGAAACGAAGATGGGTGGCAGCCCGGGAGAAGCTCAGTCGTCATACTCGTCATCAAAGCCCTGCTGCTCCTCGTCCTGATAGTCCTCATCAGATCCCTGCTGCTCTGGCTGATACTCATCATCAGAATCTGTCCACTGGTATCCCTGACGAGCCATCCAGGTAGCCTCTGGAGTGATGTTGTCCTCCGATCCATCTGAGACCGCTTCACCATACACGGACAGAATCTTCTTGTCCCTCTGACGAGTCTTCTTGTCAGTCACATGGGCACGGTATTGCCCCTGAGCCTGCATGCAGAAGAGAGCCTTCATCTTCTGCTGGAGCTTCTTGGCCCATGACGGCTTCTCTCCGGTAGAGGAAGACGAGGGGGCAAATCTGCCGGAACGGACATCGGCAGGCTCCTCCATAGGCTCATCCTCAGTGCCCATCTGAGCAGCAGCAGCCTGAGCGCGAGTAGTGGTGTTGGCCCAGCGAGTCTTGACGCGAAGCTTGATAGGATCGTGGCGGTAGCAGTCGGCCTCCAACTCCTCCTCTGGATACAATTTCTCCCAAGTCTTGGAGATGAGCAGATATAAGAAAGGACCATAGATAGGTACCTTGCGAGTGTAGATAGCAAACCGAAGCTCATTCCACATGATGTGAGAGATGTCCAGAGGAGCAGCCTGAGCGGAGCGAGCCTCTTGACACATCAGAAGCATATCCACCAGATAGGCGTGAACCTTGTCCTTGTCGCCAACACGAGGAAACAGCGTGTTGCGAAAAATCCGATACATAATGTCCAGGAAAGTATTCAGCACATAGGTTGTTTTGCCACTAGCAAGGGTCTTTGCTTCATAGAAAGGAAGAAGTTTGTCCTTGTTGGCTGCTTCAGGGTTGGCGTGAGGCCGAAAACCAATAGGGGTGTGGAGACCCTCATCAGGAACCTGAAGAAGATCCATGAACTCCTTCCAAGTGGCTGTCATCTTGTGACCCTGAGTCATCCAAGTCATGGGACGATCTTCCTTGGCCTGAAAGTTGACAGATGCATAGAACTGTGCAATGAGCTCAGGATCAAAATCGTTCTGAAACGTCATGATATGTTCCAAACCCAGCTGCTCGATCAAGTCAAGGGCTTCAGCAAAATATGCCCTGTTGGTATCTTTCCTCATGTGCTCCACATCGATCCAGTGAGCATCCACATACAGATTTGCCTTGGTCTTGAGCACCTCATGATAGATGCGATACTGCTGCTTGGTCCAGAAGACATCATCACCAGGGAAGATCTCACGAGGATCCCCATATGGGTTGATCTTCCGTCTAGCCATGAACTCACCAGCAGGCAGTTCCTCCATAGACATAGATGATTCCTTGCGCTTGTTGGCAGAGACCTTGTACCGACGCTGAGGATTGGGGTTGGAGCCCTCTGGCACATCGCTCGGGGTACGCATGCGCTTGGACCCGGTGTCACGAACTGGGTTGGTACGACGACCCGCAAAGCCGGAGCCACCACCTAAAAACACAAACACACAACCATAGCAAAACAAACGCGAGAAGAATCAATGCCAGAGCCTCGAGAGACACAAGAAACCAGTGGAAATAGAAAAGAGAACATGCCACGAAGCTAGTGTGAGCCAAACGGTAGTACTGCAGACCCAATGGAAGTAAAAAAATAGTACCGGGGGGCAAGCGGTAGTACCGCGTGGCACATGCGGTAGTACCGCATGCCCTGCGGTAGTAGGATTTTACTTCCGCCCAAAGGGGCGGACCTAAAAAATTAGTGCTGCAAGCGGAGCGGTAGTACCGCGTAAGGACGCGGTAGTACCGCTCGGCATGCAGTACTAAAATTTTACTTCCGCCCGAGGGGGCGGAACTAAAATATTAGTGCTGCATGCGGAGCGGTAGTACCGCGTAAGGATGCGGTAGTACCGCTCGACATGCAGTACTAAAATTTTACTTCCGCCCGAGGGGGCGGAACTAAAATATTAGTGCTGCATGCGGAGCGGTAGTACCGCGTAAGGACGCGGTAGTACCGCTCTACATGCAGTACTAAAATTTTAATTCCGCTAGAGCGGTAGTACCGCTAAGCACAGCGGTAGTACCGCTAAGGTCAGATCGGATCTGGTTTACACCGTGCGGTAGTACCGCGGTTCTCCAGCGGTAGTACCGCACGGAACAGATCTGGGAAGATAAACAATTCGAAACTACCAACACGATCTACACACGGTACTACGGCTGATCAGTAACTACGTGGCAACAACTCTAAGCACAAATCCAGATCATAAACACTCTCCCACACCCTAAGCATTCATGGATGATATCACGAAGAACACAAGAAAGCACTAAGCATCTCCCCTAACCCTAAAAATTTAGGCAAGGCAAAAGAAGAAGGGAAACGGGGAAAAACCTGCATCCATGGCAAGAGGACGTGGTGGGGAACGATCCCACCGGTTGGAAAGAGAAACGAGTGGACGAGGAAGGAGATCCGGCAAGGTCCTCCGGCGGCGTTCTTGAGAGAGAGAGAGACAGGGACGACGTGGGGGTTAGGAGTGAATGGGTATGGGGGAGATGGAACTCCCCCTGCCTGCTTATAACCCCCACGCGTTTTGATACGTGCGGTAGTACCGCGGTCATCGCGGTAGTACCGCTTGCGCGGTAGTACCGCTCGCCAAGCGGTAGTACCGCTTTACCAGTGGCAGCAAAAAATTACTGCCGTGCTGGTCGAGCGGTAGTACCGTAACCCCATCTGCGGTAGTACCGTAAGTTTGCACGGTAGTACCGCTCCTCCAAGAACAAACACGGCTGATAAGAGGCTTTAGACAAAGAAAAAAGGAGAAACACAAATGCACGCACACGCAAAGTGAACCAACACACTCTTCAGAGGAGGGCGGTGGCCGAGGCCACCTATGTTTGAGTATATGGATATGGCACCGCGAAGAATTATCCTTGGGCCCATGATCCAAAACTCGACTTGAAACATTTACACCACAAATGTATGGCAAATGATAAAGACTTGGTTAGTTTATGCATAATGGGGGGAGGAATAGTTCATTGAGAGAACAATACTCCCCCTATGTCCATGCCTACATCTAGACAAGATAGCTATATTGAGTGTGAGGGGTGTGTGTGCACAGACTCAAACCACATTGCTCAAATCGATGATATTTAGCTCATGCCTTAACTCGCGAAATCTAGCTTCATCCAATGGCTTCGTGAAGATATCTGCAAGGTTATCATGAGTGTTGACGTAGTGAAGCTCGATCTCTCCTTGCCTTATGTGATCCCGGATGAAATGATACCGAATCTCAATATGCTTCGTCTTGAAGTGAAGCACCGGGTTGAGAGAAATCTTGATGGCACTCTCATTGTCACACCAAAGAGGCACTTTGTCACAAATGACACCGTAATCCTTCAAAGTTTGCCTCATCCATAAGAGTTG
>LR738715.1:635149807-635251569 GCA_902687465.1 Secale cereale
TGGTTCTTGTCTGAATTCTTATATGCATGATTAAGATATCTTTGCAAGTCTCTTCGAATTACCAGTTTGGTTTGGCCTGCTAGATTGATCTTTCTTGCAATGGGAGAAGTGCTTAGCTTTGGGTTCAATCTGGCGGTGTCCTTTCCCAGTGACAACAGGGGCAACAAGGCATGTATTGTATTGTTGCCATCGAGGATAAAAAGATGGGTTTATATCATATTGCATGAGTTTATCCCTCTACATCATGTCATCTTGCTTAAGGCATTACTCTATTCTTATGAACTTAATACTCTAGATGCATGCTGGATAGCGGTCGATGTGTGGAGTAATAGTAGTAGATGCAGAATCGTTTCGGTCTACTTGTCACGGACGTGATGCCTATATACATGATCATGCCTAGATATTCTCATAACTATGCGCTTTTCTATCAAATGCTCGACAGTAATTTGTTCACCCACCGTAAGAATCTGCTATCTTGAGAGAAGCCACTAGTGAAACCTACGGCCCCCGGGTCTATCTTCCATCATATTAATCTTTCATCCACTAGTTATCTTTTATTTTGCAATCTTTACTTTTCAATCTATACAACAAAAATACCAAAAAAAAATTATCTTATTATCTCTATCAAATCTCACTTTTGCAAGTTGCCGAGAAGGGATTGACAACCCCTTTATCGCGTTGGTTGCAAGGTTCTTATTTGTTTGTGCAGGTACGAGGAACTTGCGTGTAGTCTCCTACTGGATTGATACCTTGGTTCTCAAAAACTGAGGTAAATACTTACGCTACTTTGCTGCATCACCCTTTTCTCTTCAAGGGAAAACCAACGCATGCTCAAGAGGTAGCAAAGAGTCTTGAGCTTTCGCCAATATGTGTACTTAGCATTGGGGTCCACATCTCTAGTCCATGACATGCCAATCATTGAACTTTCTGAAACATTAAGCTTGAATGGATATTTGTTCAATGAGCTATATCTTGTTATGAATTACCAAAACCACCCAGGGATTAGTTGCACTTTCAGATAATCAAAGCTTCGAACGATACACCCCTCTTAATAGTACGATGGTCATGTGACTCAACAAAGAGAAGAGAAACAATGAAACAAATGCTACATCTTCAATCTCCTAAGTCGTTGTCACTTCCTTCAGACGTACACCAAATTAATTACTTCACGTCATCAATTTTTGACGGGTCACTCTTGTTATCATAATCTTCGGTGATAATCTTCCCTGCCACGCATGAGATTACCTTCATAGTTTGCATCAAACTCCTCGTGATTTCAGGAACATGTTACTCTCTGAGCACTAGCAAACACATAAGTCCCACACTGTTTATTTCAACAAACTCCAAAACATAAGGGGCCAAACATTGCACCAAAGATCTCCCCCTTTTGGACGGTTGTTGACAAAATAGATAATCATCATAGTGAAGATGGATAAGTGAAATGTAATTCGAACAAGAGTGAATAAGTGTTACTTTGCTCGATGATGAAATAGAATCCCCCTAGATGTATGCAAGGTAACAAATATGAGATAAATTCTCCTACAAGTATTGAAGTATAGAGAGGCAATTTCAATTATTCGAGATAATGATTCACACTGATGACATATAATCCATCGAGATTGTAGTGCAATCATTTGCAAATCTATAATACTTAAATAGTTCATCCCCACTATGTTATTTCTCTTGACATGCAGCCTATCCACATCAGCAGCACTGCCACGTCAACGATTAGCTAGAGACTTACATATGGGACCCACCACAGTGCAAAACAGACACGTTTGCTTCAGTTTCTACCGCTTGGACCCACGAGAGAGCCTCCGCACACACTGTCATTCAGCCCAGCCCATCTCCCCCGCTTTCAGAGTCTTAAACGGACGTGGGTACAAATAGTTAAAAAAATCCCCTCCCACAGTACCACCGCTCATCCAGCACAGGGCAACCAAATCTGCCCATCATTCTCCCGCACGGCCGCCGGTCCTCCCGTGCAGGCGATCCCAACCCAACCTGACACCACAGGGGCGTCGTCGATTCGCTGCCCTTCCTCCTCTCTTTCATCCAGTTTCCTTCTCCTCCCGCCGCCCGCTGCGCGCCCACGGCGACCACACCTCCACCGCTCCTGACATGTGCACCACCGCCGCTGTAGGCTTCTTCCGCCGCCCGGCCAAATCTGACAGCCACCTCGAGGTTAGCACCACTCCTCAACGCGCCATGGCCGCCGCCCTCGCTCACGCGTTGCCCGCCTCACAACACACTGTCCTGCTCGCGCTACCCGTTCACCACCGCGTGATGCCGCCATCAACTGTCTGCTTCGACCGACCGACGGCCGCCGGTACGACGTCTCCTGGGCGCTGGAACGGGGCCGGGCGCGATTCCGTTGCTGCTACCCCAAGTCGTCGAGGAGCAACATGTATCAGCAATGTGGCCGGGCTCGGTTGGACGTGGGCCGTCCGCCGTTTGGAGACACTGGCGCCGTTGCTCTGCTCTGTTGTCGTTATCGTTGGCGAGGAGCCCGGTTCCATCAGTAACGTCGTCTTCTTAGGGACACCACATTCTGGTTTGCCACATGGCTTACTTCACTGCTACTGAGTACGGACTAAGCTTCTTGATGTGGAGATCATGTAATCATGTTGTTCTTCAGTAAATTTTCGTTTGCTGATACTAACCACACAGCCCACTGCCTGAACGTGTGTGCACCCCCTCCAAATGGCCCACACTTTTATCTTATCAGTTGCCATTTACGGCCATCCAATAAACTCTTCTCCTAAAAATCAAAGAAACCCTTCTGCTGAACGTCATTGATGATTAACGCTTCACTTCCTCTCCCCACTATGCACACAAGAAACTGATGGATTCCCATTTAAATTGGGTGCTCCACAACTCCTTTCACTATTGTCGTCCTCCATACGGAACGGATCTGCTCCATTCCCGTAGTCTTCCGACATAACCAACGCCCCTGCTCTAGGTAATCAGGTTTTGCCCTCAGAAAATCAGTTTGCTGGAGGGATGGATCTGAACCCCTGTTGACACCAGTCGTACCACCCCCATGTCATTACAATTTGGACAGGGCGATGAATCACATAATCGTGAGGAGGCGTCGACTCGAAGCTTCTCCAAGCACCGGTGAAACACATCATGATGCTATGCCTACAGGTCGTTGTCTACGCGCTCTTTGGCCAACGTTCCAGTACCATCTCTGGCGATGCCCAATAGATCAATAACAAGTCTCCCCTGCTTTATTTCCTTCGACATGGACAAGTATCAGGTAACTATGTAAATCCCTGATTATATCTTGCAATTTAACCTTGCCGTGTTGTTGATTTTGCTTACTGCATGTCTGTTTCTGCTAAGTTATAATACTGCATGTCTGTTCCTTTTGTGATCTGATGATACATGTAAGCATGCATGCAATTTCGTTATCATTTTCTTTTAATAGATCCTGTTAATGTCATTCAGATAATTGTTGTACTAAGTAGATGTGTCCTGATTTTCTTTTCATTCTTTCAGTTTTGGTGGAGCAGACACTGCAAGTTGGAAGGTTAGAAAACTTGCCATTTTAATTGCTTATTTCTCCCTTTGGAGATTTAGTCTAATACAAGCTTCTGCGTCAGTTTTCTCTTTTAGAAACCAGCTTTCGGGATTTACAAAAAACATTCAGTGGTTCATTTGCAAGTCTCGTAGTCGGTGCTCTGATTCTGTCATCTTTTTTGGAGTTAATGTTTGCATATGTATTGTGTTATTATCAGGAACATTTTACTAAACATGTTTCGAATCATCACTTAATCTTTGTATACATCTTGCTAGATTACGTAACCCATTGAGTTTATATTATACTCCCTCCGTTCCAAAATAGATGACCCAACTTTGTACTAACTTAGTACAAAGTTGGGTCATCTATTTTGGAACGGAGGGAGTATCTTTTTTACAGATTTTCTTTATATAACAACATGGTTGTTGCAAATGGTTCCGCAGCAACGCGCGGGGAATCTTCTAGTTCAAATAATAATTCCACCTGCAAAACAAATGCTTCGAGATAAATAGTGCAACAGGAGGGGTTATTAACATTATAGCACGAAAGTCATTACAACTTAGGGTAGATAGTCTTAAGACAAAAGTTCCAGAGTAGCACGAAACCAAACCAAATGAACACAGAAATCAAATCTATCAAAACTAGATGTAATTATCCCCCTTTTGTCAACTAGTGTAAAAAAGGTGACGAATAACATGAGTGCAAAAGTGGAGAACTTGATTCACTCGGTGGCATCTCCAGAAAAACTGTCCTGGGTGATTTCATCTTCGGAAGCAACCGGAACAACTTCATCTTCAATGACAGCAGATTTGTCTTCGCAGATAGCAGCCTGGGGTTGAGAGGATGAAGGAACATTTGGATCAGCCATGGCATGAGCACGGGATAAAACATTTCCTTCGGCGGGTTTCTCTATCGGTAAGGTGGCTTCAGATTCTTTGAGCAATTTTTCAAGCTTAAGTTGCAGAAGATCAGTGGTTGGCTCACGAGTAGGCAGCAAAGGTGTACTTCGCTCTTGGAAACCATCAATAGTGAAGCCTTTGTCAATATAATCATAGAGCTCTTTAAGATTGACATGAAAGAGTCGTTTCTTGGTAAAGAACTTGCGAAGTAATTTCTAGAGCCTCTTCTTGTTTTCATCAGCAATCAGATGCGTGATTCTGGTTTGATTGTTGATGGCATTAAGCTCGGAGGCAAGATGTTCTTTCTCGCGTCGATCCTAAGCGATGTGCTGCAGCAGCAGTTGTTGTGTGCACAAACTGACTTCGAGTTGCGATGAGGTTGGAGAAAGATCGTTCAGTCATGCTGAGGCGGACATGGCCCATCATATTTCTTCTGATAATCTTGAGGACTTGACGTGGGTGATTTACCCGAAGAAATATCTTCCATAACTTGCAAGGTATCGCGAACTGGAGGAATGAAGCTTTTATGACTAGCCTTCGCCAAGTACTCTATGCGCATGGCATGATCAACCACTTTCTGGATCCATGGCGCATAAGCTTCGAGGCATTTCGGATGTTGAGCAGAATCCTTCAGGATTGGAGAAACATGTCCTCAACATCGAAAACATACCGCTCAGATATTGCATACATAGCATTCTGAAGAACATCTAAGATGGACATGTCGGTATTCATATTAGCCAGAGAACAAATGGAGTAAGTGAGCAGATGAAAGAGTGTCTGATTCTCGAAGGTTAAATTCTCAGGAAGTGGAGGACCATTATAGTCACGAATCTTTTCTGGATCCATAGTGCTCAAAAACATTTCATCTGAAATGGCATCAATGTTGTGTAGTCGAATTTCATTGTTACCATGCTCAAAGCGAGGGAAGTGAAAATGCGAGACAAAATCTGTTGAAGTGCATTTCATGCGTTTGTATTCCATCATCCACTCCATAATCCATTTTGAACTATCAGACTCACCACCAGAGATGTATAAAGTTGCATAGAACTGAAGAATAATTTCTCTGTTCCAAGGATGTTGGAAAGCAAAAGCATTGGTGAGGCAGAAGTATTCCAGATCTTGCAACAACTGATTAAAGAAGACAATATTCTTCATAGCTGGGATGTCCGGCTATTCATGCGGAATAATCTTCTTGTTGTCATAGAGGACCCGAGAATAATATATAGCATGTTCCTTAGTCCAGAAATGAGGTGATTCAGAACTGCGTGGCCCATTGTATGGACTGTCTTGAAAGAATTGTGGATGCGTATTCCGATTGAAAAGCGAACCTCTGGCGCTAGCACCTGCCGAAAACAAAGGCAGTTCATCACGAGGATATGGATATTTAAGTTCATCTTCGACTGAGATCACTTCATCTCCATATACAATGGAGTCCGTGTGATGAGCAGAGACAAATTTATGTTCCGACGGACCAACATCTGAAATCCTTGGCACTGTGTCGATGGACAACTTCATTAGAGAGGGAGCAGATGGCACACTGGTGGGAGCTGCAGAGGCAGTAGGCAATAGAGCATATTCTTTTACGGAGGGCACTGATACCGAATCACGCACATGAGGTGGTTGAGGTTGTTCTTCGAGAATCTATTGTTGCTGATCAGTTGGAGGAGCCGAAATTTTTTGCGTTGCACGAGCGGGGGTGACTTGGGGTTCGGGGTGAGGGATTTCACCTTCTTCAGAAACAATTTGCTGAGATGGAATGCCAGCTCAAACAGGGGAGGCCACAGACACTAGTTTAGTTGGCCTTGGCGAGGGAGGAGCATCCGAGACTTGAACAGTGGGTTGATACGTCTCCAACGTATCTACTTTTCCTAACACTTTTCCTCTTGTTTTGGACTCTAATTTGCATGATTTGAATGAAACTAACCCCGGACTGGCGTTGTTTTCAATAGAACTACCATGGTGTTGTTTTTGTGCAGAAATAAAAGTTCTCAGAATGGAACGAAACTTTGCAAGGATTTTTTATATAATAAAGGAAAAATACTGGAGCCAAGAACCACCAGAGGGGGGCACCTGGGTGGGCACAATCCACCAGGGCGCGCCTCCCCCTCTTGGCGCGCTTAGGTGGGTTGTACCCACCTGCTGGCCCCGCAGACGCCAACCCTAATACTATAAATTCACATTTGCGGAGAAAAAAGCAGGGAGAAAGAATTATCGCGATATACGAGACGGAGCAGCCGTCACCTCCTGTTCTTCCTCGAGAGACCAGATCTGGAGTCTGTTTGGGGCTCCGGAGAGGGGGATCTTCGTCCTTCGTCATCACCAACCCTTTTCCATTGCCAATTCCATGACGCTCCCCATCAGGAGTGAGTAATCCCTTCGTAGGCTCGCTGGTCGGTGAGGAGTTGGATGAGATTCATCATGTAATCTAGTTAGTTTTTGTTTGGGTCGATCCCTAGTATCCATTGTGTTCTGAGATTGATGTTGCTATGACTTTGCCATGCTTAATGCTTGTCACTTTGGGCTCGGGTGCCATGATTTCAGATTTGAACCGTTTATGATATTATCATTATATTCATGTTTTAGATCCGGTCTTGCAAGTTATAGTCACCTACTACGTGTTATGAGTCGGCAACCCCGGAGTGACAATAATCGGAACCACTCCCGGTGATGACCGTAGTTTGAGGAGTTCATGTATTCACCGTGTGTTAATGCTTTGTTCCGGTTCTATATTAAAAGGAGGCCTTAATATCCCTTAGTTTCCAATAAGGACCCCGCTCCCATGGGAGGGTAGGACAAAAGATGACATGCAAGTTATTTACATAAGCATGTATGACTATTTATGGAATACATGTCTGCATTATATTTATGAACTGGAGATTGTGTCGTATCTCCCTAGGTTATGACTGTCACATGATGAATATCATCCAACAAATTACCGATCCTATGCCTATGAATTTATCCTATATTTTTCTTGCTAAGTTACTACTGCTATTGTTACTGTTGCACTTGTTACAAAATTACTGTTATCACTGTGTTACTATTGTCGTTGCCACTACTATCAAAGCTATCATAGTACTGCACTACTGATCACTTTGCTGCAGATAATAAATCTCTAGGTGTGGTTGAATTGACAACTCGGCTGCTAATACTTGCAAATATTCTTTGGCTCCCCTTGTGTCGAATCTATAAATTTGGGTTGAATACTCTACCCTCGAAAACTGTTGCGATCCCCTATACTTGTGGGTTATTAAGACCTTTTTCTCGTGCCGTTGCCGAGGACCATAGCTATATTTGTTGAGTCACTTGGGATTATTATCAATCTATCAGTATGAAGAATCTGAAGGATGCTAAGACTAAAAAAATCCTCTAAGACGAGGGGAGGTAAGGAACTGACATGCAGTTCTGCTTTAGATTCACCTTCTGTTATAAGTAAACTTGCAACACCACCACATGGTATTACTCCTGATATGTCGCAAGTTATTAATGATGCTACTTTTGCTATGAATGATACTCATGATTATGCTAGTACTGTGCATGATAATGATGTGCCACTTGGTGACTTTCTTGATGAACAAATTACTAGAGTAAGACAACATGATGTTGTTGAATCTGATGATGAGCTTGAAACTGAAAATTTTTAAATGCCTGCTAGAACTAGCCTTCTTAGATATGAATTGCCTAAAGTACCCGAAGGTTATGTTATGAGTGAGGAAACAACTAGAGATATTCTTACTTGTAATGATAGAGATGATCTAGAGAAATTATTATGTAAGTACAAAGAAAAGTCTTTGAATGCTAGTATGAAATATGACCCTAAGTTTGCTACCTCACATATCTTTCTCGATGATAAGGATTATGAATTCTCTGTCGACCTAGAGTTAATCACTTTGGTTGAATCTGATCCTTTCCATGGTTACGAAACTGAAACTGTTGTGGCACATCTCACTAAGTTAAATGACATAGCCACCCTTTTTACTCATTATGAGAAAACTCGTTACTACTCTATTCTCAAATTATTTCCGTTCTCATTAACGGGTGATGCTAAAGCTTGGTACAATACTATTACTCCTGGTTGTGTGCGTAGTCCCCATGATATGATTTATTACTTCTCTGAAAAACATTTTCCTGCTCATAAGAAACAAGTTGCCTTACAGGAAATATTTAAATTTGTGCAAATTAAAGAAGAGAGTATCCCACAAGCTAGGGGGGCTTTGCCAAATCATCCTCTAAAGAAAAATGAAATACTTGATATATTCTATAATGGACTAACCGATGCTTCTAGGGACTTCCTAGATAGTTGTGCTGGTTGTGTTTTCAGGGAACGAACTATTGGACAAGCTGAGGAATTATTGAATAACATATTGAAAAATTATGATGATTGGACTCTTCCTGAACCACCGCCTAAGCCAACTCTCAAGAAGAGGGGTATATTATATGTCGGTCCTGAATGCAAGAGGCAAAGAAATCCATGAAGGAAAAATGTATTAAAGCTGAAGATGTTAAAAATTTACCCCCTATTGAAGAAATACATGGGCTTGATACACCACCTTTGCTTAAGGTGGTAGAGGTAAATTCTTTTATGAAATTCAATGACAATGATAATCCTCACAATATGCACCCTAGACAATGCCTTCATGAGTTTGAAAAATAGATTAGGAAACAAGATCACTTCAATGCAAATGTTATGAAACAATTGAAATACAATTCCGATATGATTGCTTGCTTGAGTGACTTTTTATTTCGAATTTCGAATGGTGTTAGAGGTGTAGGGAAACACGCTTCTATGGTACAAACTCAGCTAGAACAAGTTGCTAAATCTCAAAGAGAATTACTTGATGAAATGAATAGCAACATACATGACTTTGCTGTTAGAGTCACAACTAGAGGAGGAAAAATGACCCAGGAACCACTTCATCCTGAGGGACACCCAAAAAGAATTGAACAGGATTCACAAAGAAACAACACCATTGCACCTAGTCCCTCCAAAAATAAAAAGGAAAAGGAAAAGAAAAATGATAGGACTTTGCATGCTACTAGTGAACCTGAAGTAGAAAAACCTCCTGATAATGATAATGATGTTTCTATCTCTGATGCTGAAACTCAATCTGGTAATGAACATTCACCTAGTGCTAATGAAAAAGATAATGTTGAGGTTCATGAAGATACTCAACTAAATAATGAAAGGGAACCAGATAATGATGTTGAGATAGAACCACCAGTTGATCTTGATAACCCACAACCTAAGAATAAAAGATATGATAAACAAGACTTTGTTGCTAGGAAACACAGTAAAGAAAGAAAATTGTGGGTTCAAAAACCTATGCCTTTTCCACCCAAGTCAACTATAAAGAAAGATGATGAAGAATTTGAACGCTTTGATGAAATGCTGAGGCCAGTCTTTTTGCGTACTCCCTTGACTGATATCTTGAAAATGCCTCATTATGCAAAGTACATGAAAGACATCATCACCAATAAGAGAAAAATACCAGAAGCTGAAATTCCCACCATGATTGATAATTATACTTTTAAGGATGGAGTACCTAAAAAACTTGGAGACATAGGAATACCAACTATACCATGCTCCATCAAAAAGAATTATGTGAAAATTGCTTTATGTGATTTAGGAGCTGGTGTCAGTGTTATGCCTTTCTCCTTATATAAAAGACTTGATTTGAATAAACTCACACCTACTGAAATATATTTGCAAAGGGCTGATACGGCAACTGCCATCCCTATCGATATATGTGAGGATGTGCCCGTTGTTGTTGCTAATGTTACTATTTTGACTGACTTTGTTATACTTGAGATGCCCGAGGATGAAAACATGTCGATTATCCTTGGCAGACCCTTCTTGAATACTGTAGGGGCTGTTATTGATTGCAATAAAAGCAAGGTCACTTTTCATATCAATGGTAATGAGCATACAGTGCACTTTCTGAAGAAAAAATTCCAAGTGAATGGTGTTCATGTTATTGAAAAATCTCCGACAATCACTATTGGAAGTTTTCAAATACCTCTACCTACTGTTAAAAAGAAATATGAAATGCTTATTGTTGGGGACTTTCATATCCCCGTTGAGGTAATTAGTGATTTACGAAAGTTCTTCGGTTTCATGCTAATCGAAAGTGGTTGTTAATAAGACTTGATCAACCTTATTAATGGATCATTTTTTTAGCAGTATGAAGTTGATGAATTTAGTAAGCACTACCTTCTGTCACTACCTTTTGTTTTATGTTTTTATTAGTTAAGTAAAATAAAATGCCATGTTTTGTCTATTTTTTGAATTTCCTGTGCAATAAAAAATGGACCAAAAATAAAATTTCTCATAATGCCCTGAAAATTTAACACGATTGTTCCCCGAATATTTAAGAATTTCTGGTGCAAATAATATCAGAGGGAGGTGCACGAGGTTGGCACAACCCACCTGGGTGCACCAGGACCCCCAGGCGCGCCCTGGTGGGTTGTGGTCCCCATGTGGCCCTCTCACTTATCTCTTTATACCACTTCATCACCTACCCCGAGAAAAAATTCTGCATTGCTCTCTCTCTCTCTCTCTCTATCTCTCTCTCTCTCTCTCTCTCTCTCTCTCTCTCTCTCTCTCTCTCTCTCTCTCTCTCTCTCTCTCTCTCTCTCTCTCTCTCTCTCGTGTTCTTGCTCTCAAACCCGTGGATTTCGATCTCTTTGCTCGAAGCTCCATTTCCGAAACTGTTTCGGGGGATTGTTGCTTGGTATGTGACTCCTCCGTTTGTCCAATTAGTTTTTGTTTTTGTGGTTTATATTTTGAATAATTAGCTACTCTTGGTGCTGCTGTAGATGAGCTTGCATGTTGAATTCTTAGAGTTCTAAGTAGTTGAATGCTTGCTATGGCTTCTATGTATCCCTATGAGTAGTTGCTATCAGTTTTGTAGAGTTTTGTTGATAAAATTTTGTCGCAATTTTTTTTTCAAAAAATTGTACGCGGACATGATAAGCCTCTTTGGAAGGAGTTCTTCGAGGAGGAGATCCTCGAGAGCATCTTCCAGTGACAACTCCACTCGTCGTTCCTATGTTGAACCAAGTGAAAGTTCCATACGATATGCCGCCACTAAAACGTGATATTGGCCTTGTGATGATTATATGGTTCATGTGGGTATTAAGGAGGAATTTGTGCAATTGGTTCACAATGTGAGTGTCGGTCCCTACATTTCAGTTAAGCGTGATCAACACCTCATTCTCACTGAATCATTTGTTAAAGGATTTAAATTTCATCCCCGTGAGTCTAGGGTGTCTTTCAAACTTTATGAAAAACCTTTTACCATATCACTAGAGAGTTTTGCCCATCACTGAAAAATTCCATTCTGGGGTTTGCTTGACGAACCACCAAGGGCTGAGTACCAATCATTGAAAGTGCAACTAATCCCCGGGTGGTTTTGGTAATTAATAACAACATATATATCATTGAACTAATATTCTCTTGAGAATCATTTCAGAAAAGTTCGATGATATGGGTATGGAAATGTCTGAAGAAGTGGACCCCTCAAAATGCTAAGACAAGCATTGGCAAAAGCTCAAGACTCCATTTTTGGTTTAGTGATCAAAGATCACATTGAGTCCATAGGAAAAGCCAATACTATTAAAAGGGGATGAGGTTGTGTTAATGTTCGTGTTGCTCAAGTGCTTGGTGATCTAGCTCCCTCAACTATCAGCACTCTTCACTTTACAACACACTCATAAGTAATCTCGGACAAACCGATTCTGCAAACTCAGTCCCACCGAGATGAACCACTTCAGTTCTTTCCCTAAACCCTAACTTTTCGGTCCATCCGATTCTGAGTCTCGGTCTCACCGAAAATGTTCTGCCAACCTTCTGTAACCAAATGACAGCATTTCGGAATATCCGAGTTGTTGTTTTCGGTCACACCGAGATGGCAAACCCTAACCTTTGACTCACTTCGGACAAACCGAGATGGTATTTTCGGTCCCACCGAAAATCCCAACGTTCACTATATTTGAACTTTCGGTCTGACCGAGTTTTCACTTCGGTCTCACCGAGATTGGTCAAATGTGTGTGTAACGGTTGGATTTTGTGTGGAGGCTATATATACCCCTCCACCCCCTCCTCATTCGTGAGGAGAGCCATCAGAAAGTACCACCACTTCTACCATACACTTTCTGAGAAGTGAACCACCTACTCTTGTGTTGAGATCAAGCCATTCCATTCCTACCATATGAAACTTGATCTCTAGCCTTCCCAAGTTGCTTTCCACTCAAACCCTTCTTCCACCACAGCCATATCAGTGAGGAGAGTTGAGTGTTGGGGAGATTATCATTTGAAGCACAAGAGCAAGGAGTTCATCATCATCAACACCGTCTATTACCTTTTGGGGGGTGGTGCCTCCTAGATTGGTTAGGTGTCGCTTGGGAGCCTCCGTCGTTGAGATGTGGAGTTGAACCAAGAAGTTTGTAAGGGCAAGGAGATCGCCTACTTCGTGAAGATCTACCCCGAGTAAGGCTAGTCCTCCGTGGGCGTAGGCCGTGATGGAATAGACAAGGTTGCTTCTTCGTGGACCCTTCGTGGGTGGAGCCCTTCGTGGACTCGCGCAGCCGTTACCCTCCGTGGGTTGAAGTCTCCATCAACGTGGATGTACGATAGCACCACCTATCGGAACCACGACAAAAATCTCCGTGTCACCAAACTGCGTTTGATCTTCTCCACCTCTCTTTTACATGTGCAATTTACTTTCCGCTGCATAAACTCTAGAATTGCATGTGTAGGGTGTTACTTGAACTGATCTTGTTTGTGAAACTGCCAAAAACATTGCATGATCTAAAGGCAGAAATTTTATATTGTCAAGTAGTCTAATCACCCCCCCTCTAGACCTACTTTCGATCCTACAAGTGGTATCAGAGCTTTGGTCTCCATTGCCTTGGTTTCCATTGCATTGGACTCCATAAGCTTGGTTTCACAACCTAGGAGAGTATGGCGTCTAGTGAGGGTAATTATCGTAGAGGTCCCTACTTTGATGGTACAAATTTTGCTAGTTGGAAGCATAAAATGAAAATGCATATTCTTGGTCATAACCCAGCCGCATGGGGCATTATTTGTGTTGGCATGCAAGGTGACTTCTTTGAAGAAGGAAAAGTTCCGGATCGCGAAGCTACACCCGAAGAACTGAAGATGTTGCAAAATAATGCTCAAGCTTGTGACATTCTCTTCAATGCTTTGTGTCCCGAAGAGTTCAACAAAATCAGCCGTCTTGAGAATGCTAAGGAGATTTGGGATACTTTGGTTGAAATGCACGAAGGTACTGAATCTGTGAAGGAATCAAAGCTGGATATTCTTCAAGGTCAGCTTGACAAGTTCAAGATGAAGGATGGTGAAGGAGTCGCTGAAATGTACTCTAGGCTTGCTCTCATCACAAATGAGATTGCTGGCTTAGGAAGCGAAGAAATGACCGACCGATTCATCATTAAGAAGATTCTCAGAGCTTTGGATGGAAAGAGATCTTCTAGTCGTGATCGAAACTGCTACAATTGTGGAAGACCCGGACACTTCTCAAATGAGTGTACGGCTCCCCACAAGAGAAGAGAAGAATCTCCAAGAAGAAGAGCAAGAGATGAGTCACCTCGGAAAGAGAGAAGGAGTAGAGATGATCGTTATGAACGAAGACCTCCTCGGAGAAGCAAGGATTCGGAGAGGAAAGACAAGTCATCAAGGAGCTATACAAGAAGAAGACATCAAGCTCATGTTGGTGAATGGGTCTCCGGCTCCGACTCTGACAGTCAATCCGATGGAAGCTATCACTCCGACTCCGACTATAGTCAAGATGAAGGTGTTGCCGGACTTGCACTCGTATCCTCCAACTCCAACTCCTACGACTTATTTGATTCACCGAATGAGGGAATTGGAAGATGCTTCATGGCTAAAGGCCCCAAGGTAACACACCCTGAGTTCATTGACTTTGATAGTGATGAGGATGACTTACTTGGTGAAGATGAGCTCTTGCATGATAAATCTAGTGAGCTTAGTAATGATGAAAATGCTAGTAGTCTTTATAGTCGAGAAGAGTCGAATGACAATGCTATGAAGGAGATTGAGCGTCTAACTAAAGAATTAAACACTCTTAAGTTAGCTCATGAAACAACTCAAGAAGATCATAGAGAGCTCCTAAGATCTCATGAGAAGCTACGCTTCGAGAAGCTCACTCTAGAGCAAGAACATGAGTTTCTAAAAGCGATCAATGACGATCTTCGAAAGAAGAGTTCTTCATATCTTGCCAAACGACTTCTCTTGTCTAATTTCTTGCCACCTATTAAGACTAAGCATGACAAGCATAAGAAAAATTCTTCCTCTAGTAGTAACAATAACAATGATAAATCTAATGTTGTTACTTCTAGTAGTTCTCTTGATTCCACTAACAATGTTTCAAGCCAAGTTACACTTGAGCAAGAAAATAGCTTATTGAAGGAAATCATAGAGAAAGGTGTCTACAAGAGTCTTGCCGGAAGCAAGAACTTTGAGGAGATTGTTCGCAAACAAGGAAGACACCGGAAGAATCAAGGGATTGGTTTTGAGCGAAAGTTCAACGCCGAAGGTGTTGAGTCGGAAGAAGGTCAATACCCTACTCCACAGTTTGTTTCACAAAAGGAGAAGTATGATCCTACTTCTTCCAATGTGGAACAAGCTCAAGATGACCTTCCACCACAAGACCACAAGCTAAAGGCCAAGGACAAGCTTCAAGAGGAGATTGATGCATTCATTGAAGCACCTCAAGCCATGGTCAAGTGGGTTCCCAAGGACACATCAAGTTCTACTTCGTCAAGCTCAACTACAACACCAAGGATTCCCATCAAGATGATGTGGATCCCAAAGAAGAAGAACTAGTAGGTTCTTGAGGGTGACTCCGCCAACAAACTTCACTCACATTCATTTTGGCAAGAACTTGTGCAATCAACTTCCACATCATGCACTTGTTCATGGAGTCACAAACCCTCTTGTTGGTAAGTCAAGGGACAAGGTAATCATTGCTTTCATGGACATCATCTTTTGTGTACTTCACTCTATGTCTATGGATATTCTTGTTTGTTCCTTGTGGGACTAACCCATGTAGGTATTGAAAGTGCCCTAATCCAAAGGATTGCTCCTAACTCATGATGATCTACATCAACATTGAGCATCCACATCCTCAACATCTACATGAAGTCTTCTACGACAACCCAAGGTTAGTTTGACCCTTTAAAAGGGGTTCTCACATCTAGGGGGAGCTTTGCTCTAAAAATTGGGCTAAAGCATCTCCAAGTGATGTGAACACATAAATGCTTTATGTAAAAGTGGTAATCCCACTTGTGCTTAAACGATGAGTATGACCTATGATCAAATGTTCTCATTTGGCTCCTAAGTCAATATACTCATATATAGATGACCTAGTCATCGACAAATTGTGTGCTAGTAGCTAGAGTGATTGGTTGTGCATGTTTGACACATATTTCAGTTGCTATCTTATTGTGTGAGCATGTTGAATGCATGATTCTATTCATTCAAGGACATCCATTTGTGGTTTTGATTGTTTTGGTTTCTTTTTCTGGCCAAATGGATGGACAAGAATGCCTAAGCACCTTTCCCTAGCTATCTATGCTTTCTTGTCTCAAAACTCTATTCATGCTCATATCACAACTTTGAACAAGTCTTTTTCGGACAGTCCGGGTGAGGAGCACTCGGAACCACCGATTCGTCTAAGGCTGACTTCCAAAACCTTCTAAGTCCATTTCGGTCTGACCGGTTTCTCAATATCGGTCCAACCGAAACGCTTAGACTGATCTAGGTTTCATCTCGGTGAAACCGAGTTCAAACTCTCGGTCTGACCGATATGTGTAACTGCACAGCAGATATACATCTCGGTGACACCGAGTTTTTCAACTCGGTCCCACCGACAGCACGGGGTTATATATACCTGAGGGGCTGCGCGCGATTTCTTTCTTCAAACCGTTCGCCCCCAAGACCCCTGCTGCCGCCGCCCTGGTCTACGGATCGTCGCCTTCGTCGCCTGTGTGCCCTCGCCGCAGGTCTCCGCCGCCGTCAACGGTAATCATCTCCACCGTTGCCGCCGTAGAGGGACACCACCAAGTTAGGGTGTGTCCCGATCCCTTTTCGTGCTCCACTGCTGATTCTTGCACGATAGGCTGCCATGATTCAATCCATGTTTGATATGTTCCCCAGACAATAGTTCAGATCGTCTAGTTTCGAGGAAAATTCTTAGGTTTAGGTTTCCACGGAATGCATCTCGGTGAAGCCGATTTTTGAAAATCGGAATGACCGATTTGGCCTCTGGCCATTGCACTGCATAGTTCGGTTTAACCGAGTTGTGCCAATCGGAACGACCGAAAAGAAGTTTCAGTGAAACCCTAAGTTTTCGGTAGGACCAAAACCCACTTCGGTCTGACCGAAAGTGGTGTGTAGGTTTCTGTTGAGCACTTCGGTTGCACCGAAACCTAAAATCGGTTTGACCGAAATACATTCTGTGAAAACTCAAAACTAAGTTTTTAACTCATTTTTTTTGCAAAAACTTCTGCAGTTTTGATAACTCTTCCATTCTGCCTATACCTTATCTTTTCACAGGTCTTTGAGCCATGTCAGATGTCAGTGACAGCCAGAACAGGTCTGAATCACCATTTGGTGAAATTCCAGAGGCAGATACAAGTCCTGCAAGCAGCTCTAGTGATGATGGTGAGAGGAGCACCCCTAGTGGTCTGCCTCCCGCAGCTACGAGAACCAGGAAGAAGAGAACTTCGGATGATGAGGACTCCGACTTTGTTGCTGAGGAAGTTACCTCCAAGCCCAAGAGGAATGTGGTTGCCAAAGAGCACCAAGGGCAGCAGCCAAGGAAAGGTACAAGCAAGGTAAAACAGTCAGCAGTTGCTAAGAAGCTCAACTTGGAAGAGCCTGCTCCAAGCAAGGTGAAGAAGACTTCCAAAAGGAAGAGGGTTGTTTATGCTGAACCTCAAGTTGATGCTGAAGAAGAAGAAGAAGAAGAAGAAGAAGCACCCCAGCCTCCTCCTCAGAAAGCTAAGTTTATGGGTGATGCTATTCGGGCTCAAGCCTCCTCTAAGCCCAAGAAGCCTGCTCCTTCCAAAGCAGCTCCAGCCAAGCCCAAGAGAACAACCAGAAGCATTCCAGCTTCTGAGAAGAACAAAGGAGAGATGCCACCGTCTGAATCAGATGAAGAGCATGTGTTGCTCAAGCTCCGTCCCAAGTTGCCACTCCACAATGATGCTCATCCTCAAGCTGAGGACATGAAGGCAAGGAAGGACAAAGGTCTCAGGCTATGGAGACAGTCTGATCCATATGCCGTAAGGAGAAGGACTGCTGTGGACCCCAGATTCCACACCAGAGAGCAGCAGGATTTCTATGAGACCGTGCTAATGGATAAGAAGCCCATTGTTGCTGACACCAGGTATGTTGACTGGGAGTACATTGACAGTGAAGAGCACCGGGACTTCTTTCCCCATGTGCATGAGAGCTTTACTGCATGTGGAGTTGCTGACTTCGTGGGTCAAGAGCTGACAGCCTGGAATGACGAGATGATCATGCAGTTCTATGCCACTGCCCACTTCTACCCCGATGGCAAGATCACCTGGATGACTGAAGGTCAAAGGTTTTCTTCAACTGTTGAAGAATGGGCAGAACTTCTGAACGCTCCAGTGCAGAGAGAGGACGACATTGATGTCTATGGGATTCCTAAGAAGAGTCATGATTCCATGAAGAATATGTACAAGGAGATCCCAGCTGCTGATTTAGAGGGATGGAAGCTCGGCTCAGTGTATTATCTCCAGGCAGGTCTGACCACCACTAACACTATTCTGAGGCATACTTTGATGCCTAAGTCAGGTGACCACCGGATGATACGAGGCTATTCTATCAACATGTTGCACATTCTCGATGAGAAGGCACCTTTTAAGGTGATGGACTTGATGGTAGAAACCATTAAGAGGACTGCAGCTGACCAGAAGAGGTCATGTGGGTTTGCACCGCAGATACAGATGCTCATCAACGCCAAGTTTGGCACGGGCAAATTCATGTTGGATAGGAAGCACTTGCCACTGCAGCCAGAGCATGAGGACAACGTAGTTGTGATGGATGAAGAGGATCCCACCTCAGTTGAAGGGCAAGCCAAAATTGAAGCTGCGAAGAAAGCTAAAGCTGACAAAGAGGCAGCAGCTGCAGCAGCTAAGCCAAAGAGCTTTGGAGAACAAATTCTTGAAGCTACCCAAAGGATTGAACAACGCCTGGCCAGCATTGAGCAATCTCAGGAGAGCCTTGAGAGGATTGTCGAGGACAAGATCCACGCTCTGGACGTGAAACTGACTGAGATTCAGGTGTCTGTCAACAAGCTTGAGGCAGACATGGAGGAGACTAGGCAGGAGAGAGCAGAGCTTATGCAGGATGATCTAGTCCAGGACTCTCATCGCCAGACTGCTCAGGTTCCCAGAGGATCCAGATCTGCAGCTATCCCAGTGACAGACTCCAGGGCTACCACTTCAGCACCAGCTACAGCTCCAGCAGTTCCTTCAGCTCCAGCATCCACTCCTCCACCGCAGACATCAGCAGAGGTCTTCGCAGATGCAGCTATCTCTACACCGACATCTACCCAGACGGGAGCCGCCAGCAGAGCCCGCAGTGACGTCTAGCTCTATACCTTTTCGAACTTTTTGGTAACTTGTTGCCAAAGGGGGAGAAATTGTTATAGATCATAGGGCTTCGAGAGAGAGAGTGCTCTTTCGTCTTTTCGTTCTTTTGCCGGTTTTCCTTGAGATACATTGGTTTCTTTTGGTTCCAGATACTTTATGTGTGCTTGCTACTACATTTGATGCTACCTTAATGAGTGCTCAGTCATACTATGCCTTAATGTGTGCTTATTGCTTATCATATGCTATTTCTTATTGTATGGCTATTTACTCTTGTCTTGGTGATTGAGTGTATGTTACTCATTCTTATCATTTTGTGCGCTCCACCAAGATGTATGTGACATGGAAGAGTGACCCATAATCCTAATCGATTGTGCATTTGCATTCAAACGCAAATTTCAAATAATGCACAAATTTAGGGGGAGCTCTTGTTTATCACATACTTCTCAAAGCGACGATATTACTCTTTGATTATATCCTTTGTCGAAGCTTTGATCTATATGTTGTCATCAATTACCAAAAAGGGGGAGATTGAAAGTGCAACTAATCCCCGGGTGGTTTTGGTAATTAATAACAACATATATATCATTGAACTAATATTCTCTTGAGAATCATTTCAGAAAAGTTCGATGATATGGGTATGGAAATGTCTGAAGAAGTGGACCCCTCAAAATGCTAAGACAAGCATTGGCAAAAGCTCAAGACTCCATTTTTGGTTTAGTGATCAAAGATCACATTGAGTCCATAGGAAAAGCCAATACTATTAAAAGGGGATGAGGTTGTGTTAATGTTCGTGTTGCTCAAGTGCTTGGTGATCTAGCTCCCTCAACTATCAGCACTCTTCACTTTACAACACACTCATAAGTAATCTTGGACAAACCGATTCTGCAAACTCAGTCCCACCGAGATGAACCACTTCAGTTCTTTCCCTAAACCCTAACTTTTCGGTCCATCCGATTCTGAGTCTCGGTCTCACCGAAAATGTTCTGCCAACCTTCTGTAACCAAATGACAGCATTTCGGAATATCCGAGTTGTTGTTTTCGATCACACCGAGATGGCAAACCCTAACCTTTGACTCACTTCGGACAAACCGAGATGGTATTTTCGGTCCCACCGAAAATCCCAACGTTCACTATATTTGAACTTTCGGTCTGACCGAGTTTTCACTTCGGTCTCACCGAGATTGGTCAAATGTGTGTGTAACGGTTGGATTTTGTGTGGAGGCTATATATACCCCTCCACCCCCTCCTCATTCGTGAGGAGAGCCATCAGAAAGTACCACCACTTCTACCATACACTTTCTGAGAAGTGAACCACCTACTCTTGTGTTGAGATCAAGCCATTCCATTCCTACCATATGAAACTTGATCTCTAGCCTTCCCAAGTTGCTTTCCACTCAAACCCTTCTTCCACCACAGCCATATCAGTGAGGAGAGTTGAGTGTTGGGGAGATTATCATTTGAAGCACAAGAGCAAGGAGTTCATCATCATCAACACCGTCTATTACCTTTTGGGGGGTGGTGCCTCCTAGATTGGTTAGGTGTCGCTTGGGAGCCTCCGTCGTTGAGATGTGGAGTTGAACCAAGAAGTTTGTAAGGGCAAGGAGATCGCCTACTTCGTGAAGATCTACCCCGAGTAAGGCTAGTCCTCCGTGGGCGTAGGCCGTGATGGAATAGACAAGGTTGCTTCTTCGTGGACCCTTCGTGGGTGGAGCCCTCCGTGGACTCGCGCAGCCGTTACCCTCCGTGGGTTGAAGTCTCCATCAACGTGGATGTACGATAGCACCACCTATCGGAACCACGACAAAAATCTCCGTGTCACCAAACTGCGTTTGATCTTCTCCACCTCCTTTTTACATGTGCAATTTACTTTCCGCTGCATATACTCTAGAATTGCATGTGTAGGGTGTTACTTGAATTGGTTTTAATTGTGAAACTGCCAAAAACATTGCATGATCTAAAGGCAGATTTTTTATATTGTCAAGTAGTCTAATCACCCCCCCTCTAGACCTACTTTAGATCCTACAATCATTTTTAACTAGTCTCTGCTACAGTGAAACGATGAGGGTGACGCAAGGTAGAATAAAAAGCATTCATTTTCCTGTAATTCAGTACTTTGCTTTATTTAATGCGAAATGTATTGTAGGCAAACAAGATTGTAGTACACTTTGAAAGGATCGAGAAGAGTTGTCTAGAGGGGGGGTGAATAGACTCTTAGCAAGAAAAGTGGCAATTTTTAATTTCTTCAAGTTGAGGTGGAGTTTTAGCATATGTTTAAACATTCACAATACATATCAAGCAAGCATGACAAGAGTATGTGGGCGGCGGAAAGTAAAGCATGCAATTTTGCAAGAATGTAAAGGGATGGGATTGGAGTGTGCAAACGCAGTTGGAGACACGAAGATTTTTGGCATGGTTTCGATAGGTGGTGCTATCATACATCCACGTTGATGGAGACTTCAACCCACGAAGGGTAACGGTTGCGCGAGTCCACGGAGGGCTCCACCCACGAAGGGTCCACGAAGAAGCAACCTTGTCTATCCCACCATGGCCATCGCCCAGGAAGGACTTGCCTCACTAGGGTAGATCTTCATGAAGTAGGCGATCTCCTTGCCCGTACAAACTCCTTGGTTCAACTCCACAATCTTGACGGAGGCTCCCAAGTGACACCTAACCAATCTAGGAGACACCACTCTTCAAAAGGTAATAGACGGTGTGTTGATGATGAACTCATTGCTCTTGTGCTTCAAATGATAGTCTCCCCAACACTCAACTCTCTTTCATAGGATTGGATTTGGTGGAAAGATGATTTGAGTGGAAAGCAACTTGGAGAAGGCTAGAGATCAATATTTATGTGGTTGGAATGGAATATCTTGACCTCAACACAAGTGTAGGTGGTTCTCTCTCAGAAAACGTATGTTGGAAGTGTAGGCATGTTCTAATGGCTTTCTCCATGAATGAAGAGTGGGTGGAGGGGTATATATAGCCTCCACACAAAATCTAACCGTTACACACAATTTACCAAACTCGATGGGACCGCATCAGAAAACTCGGTCAGGCCGATTTAGTTCATAATGTGACTGTTAGGCATTTCGGTGGGACCGATATGATCAACTCGGTAGGACCGATGTGCTAGGGTTAGGGTAAAGCATCATCTCGGTTTGACCGATTACACAAACTCGGTGGGACCAATTTGGGTAATAAGCGAAACAGAGAGTTGGCCTAGCAAACTCGGTGAGACCGATTTCATATCTCGGTGGGATAGAAAATATTGCAACAAGCAACAGAGAGTTTGCAAGTCCATCTCGGTGAGACCGAGATCCCATCAGTGAGACCGAACTGGTTAGGGTTTGTGACAGTGGCTATGTCAACTGAACTCGGTGGCGCCGGATAGAAAGTTTCGGTGGGGCTGAGTTTGACTTTTGGTTTGGGACATATGTGGATGTGAGAAAGTGGTTGAGGGTTTTGGAGCATATCACTAAGCACTTTGAGCAAGCAAGCCATTAAGCAACACCTCATCCCCTTTTAATAGTATTGGCTTTCCTATGGACTCAATGTGATCTTGGATCACTAAAATAGGAAATGTAGAGTCCTGAGCTTTGAGCTTGAGCCAATCCTTTGTCATTATCATCTTGAAGGGGTTACACATCCTCTAGTCCATGACACTCCATTTGTTGAGCCTGTCTGAAATATACTAGATGCAAACATTAGTCCAACAAGAGATATGTTGACATTAATTACCAAAATCACCCAGGGAGCACTTGTGCTTTCAATCTCCCCCTTTTTGGTAATTGATGACAACATACATGAAACTTTAGATAAAGGTATGAAGAATAACAAGTAAAGCTTTGGAAGGACATGTAACATGCATAGGCTCCCCCTACATGTATGCAATCATGTAAATATGGAATATAAGAGCATGTGAAAGCATAGACATGACAGAGCAAGAAATGAGTTACATGCTTCTTGGCTATATGCATCAGAGCAAATGATATGAATATATGAAGTGTATCCTCATGTTCATGATTCCTTCTTGCAAACAATATGTACATTAGCAAGAAATCTTCATGCACATGAGTGTGATGCATATACTTACTTTGTGATCTTGAGCTGGCTTATGAAGGGATGAACCTGAGTAAATAAGGTTAGATAACACAGTTACATCTACTAGACAGAGCAACAAAAGAGCCACACGAGTACCAAGATTGGGATAACATGTAGAGAGTGGGTACTGGGTACTCTTGAATACATACATGTTCCCAAAGGTAAAAAGATATGCAATGAATTCATAGACTTCCTTCCCTAGCAGTCTTTCTCCCCCTGAATCTTATATTGGATAATGGAAGAGAGTAGGGAAATAGAATCACAGCAGAACAAAAATAGATCAGATCGCAGAGACATAACATAGACATGTATTTTCCCTCTTAAGGACATGTGACTTCTCTCCTCTTGAACACCAAGCATCTGGGGCATGTGGTTCCTCTCTCCCCCTGTTTGAAGCATTCTCTCATTAAGCTTTGATGTGAACTCTCTCTCCCCCTTTGACATCAATTTCCGAGGTGGTATCTTCTGGAGGGTGAGTCAAAATAGGTTTGGTCCTTGAGTCACATAGCAGAGCAGCATATAAAATGTGATGCTGGTAGAGGACAAGAATCATTGAGTGGAGCTGGAACAAAACTGCAGGAACAAGTGGCAAATTGTCTTTTCTGCAGTGAAATCAGTGACACTGAGTTGTGTTCTTCGGTTGCACCGAACGGGTTCGGTTGGACCGAAAGTGACAAACCGATGGGACCGAGTTCAACACAGAAAAATAGCAATAGTCACCTCAGCTCGGTAGGCAAATAAGATCTCACAAAGATTTGCAAGGAATTAACTAAAGGATTTGTAATAAATTGGATGCAGAAAATGCAGAACAAAATAGAGAAAAAAATCTAGATGAAGTTTTTTAAAGAAGAGGAACAAAATGCAAGGAACAAATGCATGAACTTAGAGAAACACTAGAGAACTTCATCTAGAATTGGGCGGTGACAAAGTCGCCTATGTTAGAGTATATTGACTAAGGAGTCAAGTGAGAACACTTGATCATAAGTCATACTCATCGTTTAAGCTCAAATGGGGTTACCATTTTTGGTTTAAGCATTTGATGTATTCTCATCTTGTTGAGTTGCTACCCATGTCTTGGGGTAAAGCTTCTCTAAGATGGAATAAAATACCTTGGGTGGTGGTGTTGATCTTGATCATGTAGTTGAACTTGTGTGAGTTGCTCAAGGTTGATGTAGATCATCAAGAATTGGGAGCGCCACTTGGATTTGAGTTCATCTACCTACATGGGTTAGTCTTGCAAGGAAGAGAACTTGTGCATCCAGAGTGACAATCATGATATTTGATACCAAATGATATATAGAATTTGTCAAAGGATATGTTGAAGGGTTTCATGCTTCCTTGTCTTCAACCACCACGGTGTAGGGACTTGGTGATATAGAGATTGCTCAAGATGTGAGTGAGTTGAAATCCCATGGATTTAGATTCATACAAGTGCCTACAATGGTTAGATAGCATGCAAGGGTAAAAATGTATCCAAGACATATGATCAACATCATAAGAGAAAAGGTCAAGGATTAGTCATAGGCACATGCCTTGCAAGTATCCAAATGGACTTCCTACTCCAAGTTTGAAGCATCAATGATGTTCAATTCACCTCTCAATCGGCAAAAGACTTTCTCATCAACCGGTTTGCTGAATATATCCGCCAATTGCTTATCGGTTCGAACATGCCTAAGATTAATGTCCCCTTTAGCAACATCATCTCAAATGAAATGATGACAAACTTCAATATGATTAGTTCGAGAATGTTGGACGGGATTGTGAGCAATCTTAATAGCACTTTCATTGTCACAAAGAAATGGAACATGTTTCACATATATCCCATAATCTTTAAGAGTTTGGGTCATCCAAAGTAATTGAGCACAACATGATCCACCGGTAATGTATTCCACTTCGATGGTGGATAAGGATACCGAGTTTTGTTTCTTGGAGGACCAAGACACAAGAGATCTACCAAGAAATTGACAAGTACCCTAAATGGACTTTCTATCAACCTTGTATCCGGCATAGTCCGAATCGGAGTAGCCAACAAGATCAAAAGAGGACCTCTTAGGATACCAAATGCCAAAATTTGGTGTATGTATTAAGTATCTCACCATCCTTTTCACATCCTTAATATGACATTCTTTAGGGGCCGCTTGATATCGTGCACACATGCACACACTTAGCATGATATCGGGACGGGATGCACATAGATACAGTAAGGAACCAATCATAGAGCGGTAAACTTTTTGATCAATCGGTTCATCGTCCTTAGACAAATCAAGATGTCCACTAGTAGGCATGGGTGTATTCATACCTTTGCATTCTTGCATATTGAACTTCTTGAATAAGTCATTGGTGTACTTTATTTTAGAGACAAAGGTACCTTCCTTAGTTTGCTTGATTTGCAAACCAAGAAGAATTTGAGTTCACTCATCATAGACATCTCAAACTTCTTCGACATAAGCTTTCCAAACTTCTCACTAAAATGAGGATTAGTCGAACCAAATATTATATCATCAACATAAATTTGGCACACAAATAATTCACCATTAACCCTTTTAGTAAAAAGAGTAGAATCTATTTTTCCAATCTCAAAGCCTTTTTCAATAAGGAACTTGGTCAAGCATTTATACCACGCTCTAGGAGCTTGTTTAATACCATAAAGAGCTTTGTGAAGTTTGTAAACATGATCGGGTTTCTTAGGATTGACAAAGCCGGGAGGTTGTTTAACATAAACTTCCTCCTCAATTTCACCATTTAGAAAAGCACTTTTAATGTCCATTTGGTACAAGGTGATATCATGGTGATTAGCATAAGCAAGTAAGATGCAAATGGACTCAAGTCTAGCAACGGGGGCATATGTCTCACCGTAGTACATACCTTCGACTTGAGTGTAGCCTTGGGCGATGAGACGTGCTTTGTTCCAGACGACTTGACCATCTTTGTCTTGCTTGTTGTGAAACACCCATTTGGTACCAATGATGTTGTGGTTGTTGTCAGGCTTCTCGACCAATGTCCACACTTGATTTCTCTCAAAGTTGTGTAGCTCTTTGTGCATGGCATTTATCCAATCCGAATCTTCCAATGCTTCTTCAACCTTCATAGGTTCAATGCTAGAGATGAATGAATAATGTTCACAAAAGTTAGCCAAATGAGTTTTAGAGCGAGTGATTCTCCCGGTTTGGATATCATTGTAGATTTGTTCGACGGGATGGCCTCTGTCAACTCTTGCTCGAACTTGTGAGAGCTTTTGTTTCGATCGGGGTGGAACATCTTCTTCATCCTCTTGTTCTTCTTCTTGGCCTTCTTCATTGTTGATGTTGTCGTTCCCTTGTCGTGGTGGAGAAGGAGGTTGATGAGGTTCATCTTGGTGTAATTCCTCGTTTTCTTCAACTTGGTGTGTCCCACTTGTGGATGCTCCCGTATCAAGTCTTGGTTCACCTTGTCGTGAGTAGAAGCTTCCACATGGACGGACGAAGTACTCTCTTTCACCTCCGTTAGACGAATCTTGCCAATCAACAAGTCTTGAATTGCTTCCGAAGGATCTTTATCTCCGACATAAATTGGCAATTGCTCTACTTGCGAGCCGTTACATTCATCAAACTTCACATCTACCGTCTCATCAACCTTTCGGGTGAAATTGTTGTAGACATGGTAAGTGTGAGAGTTTGAGCCATAACCAAGTAGGAAACCTTCATGAGATTTAGGAGCAAATTTAGAACGATGATGCTTATCAAGAATGTAGCACTTTGAGCCGAATACTCCAAAGTATCCAACTTGGGGTTTGTTACCCGTGAGAAGCTCATATGCCGTCTTGCTGGGAAGCTTGTGAAGATACAAGCGATTGGTTGCATGACAAGCTATCTCTACCGCTTCCACCCAAAGGTGTTTTGGAGTCTTGTACTCGTCAAGCATCGTTCTTGCCATCTCGATAAGAGTCCGGTTCTTCCTATCAACAACTCCATTTTGTTGAGGCATGTACGTGGTCGAGAACTCGTGTGAAATCCCTTCTTCGTCAAGAAAGGTATCCACATTTGCTTTCTTGAACTCCGTTCCGTTGTCACTGCGAACCTTTCTGATATTCACTTCAAATTGATTTTGGGCCTTCCTAGCAAAGTTCTTGAAGATCTTTTGGACCTGTGATTTATCATCAAGAAAGAACACCCACGTAAATCTTGAAAAATCATCATCTATGACCAGGCCAAATGAGTTACCACTGAGACTCTTGTAGGCATTGGGACCAAGGAGATCCATGTGAAGTAGCTCGAGCGGTCTTCTCGTGGTCATAATGTTCTTCACGGGGTGGCTTCCTCCAACTTGTTTTCCCTTTGAGTTATCACCAAAAGTGACGTACTTTCGAGGGTCGTCGTTTTCTGCAAGCTCAAGAAACATATCCTTGTCTTCGGTCATATGATCGGTACATCCACTATCAAGGACCCATTCCTTTCCTCCAGCCATGTAGCCGCGAAGATTAGCCATAAGACCAAAGTGTCTCATCGCATCATCAAGATCATAGTCACTATCATCGTCCTCATCATAGTATCCATGTTCCACATCATCATGTGATGGATCAATTCCTAGAGAGAGTGATTCATTAGAAGTATGACCGTAACATTGTTCATCTCTATGAATTCTAATGACTTCGGAAATGATATTGCTAATAATTCCAACATCTCCTTTGGCATGCATGAGATCACGAAGCTCAAATAGGCAATCATCAAACTTAGGATCACTAGTACTCATCCTATTCAAGGCAATAGACTTATGGAGAATCTCATCCATATTTTTGAAGGAATAATTTGGGAATCGTTCCTCTAGGAATCTCCATATGGTGTAAGCACAACTAGAGCAGGTAAGCTAGCAATCAAATTTTTGGGCAATCCACTAACAATAAGATTGATAGTTCTAAGATTGTGAATCATGTCAAGATCCTCATCGGGTGTGGAATGCAAAGGATCAACAAGGCGAGCACAAAGAATAGTAATGTACTTGTTCAAATGACATTCATTGAAAATCTCAAGCATCTCGTTTTTTCACTCATGGAAGTACTCTCCATCAAGTATAGGCACTCTATGTCTAAGACTCCCCAACGTAGACGCATCCATCTTCCTCCAATGGTGATTAAACCAAAGCAATGGAGACCAACGCTCTGATACCAATTGAATGGATAGAGAAGAGGTGTCTAGAGGGGGTGAATAGACTCTTAGCAAGACAAGTGGCAGTTTTAATTTCTTCAAGTGGAGGTGGAGTTTTACACATGTTTAAACATTCACAATACATATCAAGCAAGCATGACAAGAGTATATGGGTAGCGGAAAGTAAAGCATGCAATTTTGCAAGAATGTAAAGGGATGGGATTGGAGTGTGCAAACGCAATTGGAGACACGAAGATTTTTGGCGTGGTTCCGATAGGTGGTGCTATCGTACATCCACGTTGATGTAGACTTAAACCCACGAAGGGTAACGGTTGCGCAAGTCCACGGAGGGCTCCATCCACGAAGGGTCCACGAAGAAGCAACCTTGTCTATCCCACCATGGCCATCGCCCACGAAGGACTTGCCTCACTAGGGTAGATCTTCACGAAGTAGGCGATCTCCTTGCCCGTACAAACTCCTTGGTTCAACTCCACAATCGTGACGGAGGCTCCCAAGTGACACCTAACCAATCTAGGAGACACCACTCTCCAAAATGTAATAGACGGTGTGTTGATGATGAACTCCTTGCTCTTGTGCTTCAAATGATAGTCTCCCCAACATTCAACTCTTTTTCATAGGATTGGATTTGGTGGAAAGATGATTTGAGTGGAAAGCAACTTGTAGAAGGCTAGAGATCAAGATTTATGTGGTTGGAATGGAATATCTTGACCTCAACACAAGTGTAGGTGGTTCTCTCTCAGAAAATGTATGTTAGAAGTGTAGGCATGTTCTAATGGCTTTCTCCACGTATGAAGAGTGGGTGGAGGGGTATATATAGTCTCCACACATAATATAATCGTTACACACAATTTACCAAACTTGGTGGGACCGAATCAGAAAACTCGATCAGGCCGATTTAGTTCATAATGTGACCGTTAGGCATTTCGGTGGGACCGATATGATCAACTCGGTAGGACCGATGTGCTAGGGTTAGGGTAAAGCCTCATCTCGGTTTGACCGATTACACAAACTCGGTGGGACCAATTTGGGTAATAAGAGAAACAGAGAGTTGGCCAAGCAAACTCGGTGAGACCGATTTCATATCTCGGTGGGATAGAAAATATTGCAATAGGCAACAAAGAGTTTGCAAGCCCTCTCGGCGAGACCGAGATCCCATCGGTGAGACCAAATTGATTATGGTTTGTGACAGTGGCTATGTCAACTGAACTCGGTGGTGCCAGATAGAAAGTTTCGGTGGGGCCGAGTTTGACTTTTGGTTTGGGACATATGTGGATGTGAGAAACTGGTTGAGGGTTTTGGAGCATATCACTAAGCACTTTGAGCAAGCAAGCCATTAAGCAACACCTCTGTGATGCCCGGATAATTAAGCTACAGTAATCCCTGCTAACGGTGCCACATCACCACTGTTACTGTTGTTAATCTCGCGATGATTCAATCTCGTTCGAAATTCAAAATTCAAAATCAAGTCAAAACAATAAAAGTTTTCAAACCTTAAAACTAAAATGTTTTGGATGTGACAAATAAATCATAAGTAAATATGGTGAAGAAACCACATTTTTATAAAATGCCTAAATTACAAATAAATATATAAAACAGCAGCAAAAACAATTAATTAAACGCATTTTATAAAGTTATAAAAATATAAACTAACATTTGGAGAGCCCACCTTTTTGTGGCAGTGACCTAAACTGAAATGCTAGATTAGGTAAAAGGAATATGGTCTATAAAATAAAAATATATAAAATGAAAATGAAACAAATATAAAAATAAAAGGTAAAATAGAAAAGACAAAGGAAGAAAAATTATAACAAGGGGAAAAGCCTGGCACTGTGCACTTGAGCCCAAGTGCACAGCACCAGGCCCAACCCACCAACACCATCATCGTCCTCCCTGTTCACCAGGGGAGCGGTGGCCGCCGGGCGCCCGTCGACGCCGCGGATCTCCACGCGTCGGGCATCTAGCCCCCTCCCGGTGCCCTACTTGACCCCCTCGCCTCCCACGCAACCCTAGACCCGCTCACACTCCCTCTCTCCCTCCCTGCGCTCTCCCCCTTCGCCATATCCATTTCTCCCACCTCGCCCGAACGACCCGCCGCCATGGTCGTCTTCATCCTCGTACTCACCGTCGCCACCGCCGGTTGAGAGCTCACCGAAAGCCCCGCCATCACCCGCCCTTCTGCCCCAACCACGCGTACGAGTTGGGGAGGCATCCCAGCGTCACTGCGTCACCTTCTTCCTCGTCGGCACGACACCTTCTCTGTCAACCCCGAGCGCTCTGCAGCTACTAAACCTCTCGTCGGGCCTCCTTGTGCCCTCCCGGTGAGCCTCATGCCCCCCCTCTCTCCCTGTGCTTCGTTCCCCCTCCTAGCTAGCCTCACCGCTGCACCACGAGCTCCGCCGCACGCTGCACGCCGTCCCGCGCCCCGCCACCCCTCCTCCTATTTGCTGCTCGCCACTGCGAGCTGCAGCTGCCGCCACAGCCCCCCACCTACCATGCCTCTGCATCCCGCTGGCCTCCCCTTGCCGTGCGAGCCCACGGCCACGCCCGCCAAAGCCCGGACCTCCAGCGCATAGCGCGCGCGCCATCGCGCCTCTATTTGCTCCGACCGGCCTCGTCTGGCCCCGCCGCGCCTCGCCCGTCCGCCGCTCCCTCTAGCCGCTAGTGTCGCGTAGCCCGAGCCCCGCCTCTGCAGTTGCCGCCGGCCGCTCCCGATTTCCGCCACTCCCGTGCTGTGTCCCATAGCCGCTGCCTCCGCTCCTTCTCCTCCTCTTGCAGCTCCGCCCGGCACGCGCGCCCAGCCGCCTCCGTGCCGCCCCAGCCCTCGCCCCGCGCCCAGCGCGCCCCGACGCGCGAGCTCGCGCCCCTGCCCCCCGGCGCGGCAGCATTGCTCGCCGCGGCCACGCTCCGGCGGCGCCCCGCCGCTGCGGCCTTGCCCGCACCGCCCCTGGTGGATCGGGCGTGCGGGCACCCTTTGCCTGTTGCGCCCTGCGCCCATTAAGGCCCCGTGGGCCTATGATGTAAGGGCCCCACGCCTCTTTAAAAGAAAAGGAAAGAAAAAATAATAATTAGAAAATATCAATTAATTAGTTAAATAATTATTTAACTTGAATAAATCTATTAAATTAACCTAATCACTTAATTAAACTAACTAATTATGATTAGTTAGTTGAGGCTATGACAATCAAGACCCACCCATCAGTTTGACCAGTCAATTGACTGGTTGACTACTGACATCACTGTGACATCATGTTGATGTAATAAAACTATTTTCTAATTTATTTAATAACTAATAATTTGGAAAATGTTTTAAAACTTTAAAAATTAATATAAAATAATCTGTAACTCGGATGAAAATAATTTATATATGAAAGTTGCTCAGAACGACGAGGCGAATCCGAATACATAGTCCGTTCGTCCACCGCAGGTCCCTAGCATAGAGAACCTACAACCATCCCCCTCTATTTCACCTGTCCGAAAATACCTAACACCGGGAATACTTTCTCGGATGTTTTCCATCCTCGCCAGTATCACTTAGTACCGCGTTAGGTCACACGTAGCGCCGCGTATTTCCATGTTATGCTTTGTGTTGCGATGCTTGCTTTATATTTATTGTTTCTTCCCCCTCTTCTCTCCGATAGACACCGGGATTGAGACCGCTGACAGTGCCACGGTGATCAATTGCGTCAACGACGACCCCTCCTTCTTGCCAGAGCAACTAGGCAAGCCAACCCCCCTTGATCACCAGATATCGCCCATTCTCTTCTCTCTTATTCTTGCATTAGATTTGCTACTGTTGATGATTCGATAGCTCCTATTCTGTTGCATAACCTGTCATTGTTGATGTTGATACCTTCACCTGCTATCCTAAATGCTTAGTATAGGAAGCTAGTATTCCATCAGTGGCCCCACATCCTTGTCCGTCTGCCATGCTGTACCATCGAGCCGTGATCACCTCGGGTGGTGATCACGGGTATACACTATACACATACTTTACATGACACATGATGTGACTAAAGTCGGGTCGGCTCATTGAGTACCCGCAAGTGATTCGATGTGGGGGCTGAAAGGACAGGTGGCTCCATCCAGGTAGTGGTGGGCCTAAGTTCCTGACGGCCCCCAAGTGGATCTTTGTGGCAGAGCGACAGGGTAGGTTGAGACACCCAGTCGAGAGGTGGCCTGGCCCTAGTCGTTGTCCGTGGTTATTTCATAATAACACGCTTACCGAGTTTGGATATTTGATCTGAGTCTAGTCATTGGCACTAACCAGCTATGTGGGAATAGTTATGGGCTCTCAACGTTGTGGTATCAGCCGAAGCCTTCTTGACGTCAGCGACTAAGCGGCTCGTGCCGGGTTGGACCGCGTAACGTAACTTCCTTAGTAATGGAGGTTGCTAGGTCTGCTCACCGGCCGCGTACGCAATGTGCGGGTGTGCGTTGGGCGATGGGCCCGGACCCCTGCGCGCCTAGGACTTAGACCGGCGTGCTGACCTCTCTGTTGTGCTTAGGTAGGGTTGCGACGTGTTGATCTTCCGAGGCCGGGCATGACCCTGGAAAGTGTGTCCGGTCAAATGGGACCGAGCGTGCTGGGTTATGTGGTGCACCCCTGCAGGGAAGTTAATCTATTCGAATAGTCATGTCCCTCGGTAAAAGGACGACCCGGAGTTGTACTCTGACCTCGTGACAACTAGAACTGGATATTTAATAAAACACACCCAGACAAATTCCAGATACAACCCGGTGATCGCTTTCCCATAGGGCGACGAGGGGAGGGTCGCTGGGTAGGTTTATGCTACGATGTTACCTGGTGAACTTACCATCTATTCTATTCTACTGCTGCAAGACGGAGGTTACCAGAAGCTTTGACATGTGTTGTTATTCCATCTACTCTCTTCTACTGCTGCAAGATGGAGGTGGCTAGAAGCGTAGTCTTCAATTGGATTAGCTATCCCCCTCTTATTCTGGCATTCTGCAGTTTAAGCCACAGATATTACCCCTTTACACACATATCATTGCATATGTAGCGTGGATCCTTGCTTGCGAGTACTTTGGATGAGTACTCACGGTTGCTTTGCTCCCCCTTTTCCCCCTCTTCCTCTCTTCTCGGATGATGCAACCAGATTGATGGAGTCCAGGAGCCAGAAGATCCCGAGCATGTTTCTACTTGGAGTTCGGCTTCGAGGAGTAGTTAGGAGGTCCCAGGCAGGAGGCCTTGCCTCTTCGATCGTTGCTACATTTGTGCTAGCCTTCTTAAGGCAAACTTGTTTAACTTATGTCTGTACTAAGATATTGTTGCTTCCGCTGACTCTTGTGTATTCGAGCTTATGTATTCGAGCCCTTGAGGCCCCTGGCCTGTAATATAAAGCTTGTATTATTTTAATTTGCGTCTAGAGTTGTGTTGTGATATCTTCCAGTGGGTCCCTGATCTTGGTCGTACACATTTGCGTGCATGACTAGTGTACGGTCAAATCGGGGGCGTCACAACCTCATCCCCTTTTAATAGTATTGGCTTTCCTATGGACTCAATGTGATCTTGGATCACTAAAATAGAAAATGTAGAGTCCCGAGCTTTGAGCTTGAGCGAATCCTTTGTCCTTGTCATCTTGAAGGGGTTCCACATCCTCTAGTCCATGTCACTCCATTTGTTGAACCTGTCTGAAATATACTGGATGAAAACATTAGTCCAACAAGAGATATGTTGACATTAATTACCAAAATCACCCAGGGAGCACTTGTGCTTTCACACTCCGTGCTCCAGACTTGAGCCTTATACACACTACCCTCACCAATGATAGGAGTTATAATCTTGGGGCAATTGTTGCACGCAGGTTACAACACAACACTAATAGTGGCTGGTTCTATGGCGGAATCTATGCCACGCGTTTAGTAAGAGAGCTGGGTGTTTCACCTTTACCCTTTGACCCTATCCTACCCACTCAGTACTTGGACTTTGATGCTATGAAAACCCATATGATCCTCAAAGGAGACATTCATAACTTCACTTGTAAATTGATATTTAACCAATTGACTGTTGTGTACACATATTTGTCTGCGCCTGCTCTTTTTGATTATCACAACAAAGGAAGATATTTCGTTCTTGAGAGCGAGGCCCGAGCCCACAATGTTGCGGTCGAGGCAGCACGGCAGGCCGAGGCATCCGCACGGAGAGCCTCCGTGAGCTACTAGGCCGACTACTATCCAGGCTACTGATTGCATACCAAGTTATGCCAAAAGCCTAAACTTGGGGGAGTATGTGTTTCTCACCAACTTTAATTCATGTTCACACAACTCAATTGTCGGTATTCACACTTTTTCATTGTATTATCCATGCTTAATTTATTTTATCGCTTTCTTCTTGAGTGTTTGAAAACCCTTGGAAAAACAAAAAAATTGTCTAGCTGTAGTTAGTTTACTTTCTATTCTTGCCTAGTTGTAATATTAAGAAGAAACCCAAAAAGATTTCCTTGGTCTTCTTTTGCTTGTTGGGAGTTTTCCCGTGTAAATAGTTTTCTTCTTGTCTTTGCTTTCCTCTTTCGTTTGCTTGTTTTGGAAAACCAAAAACTCCAAAAATATTTCAGTTTGTTTCTTTGAATTTCTTTCTTTTTATTTCCGAGTCATACTAAGGAGAAGACCACGATGAAAATGTTGAGTGGTTCTCTTATGAAAAAAAATGAGCTAATAAAGAGCCCATTTTAACTTGTCTTCTCCTGTTTAATAAAATGTTTGTAGATTCCAGCTTAGTCCATGGTGCTCTTGCACCATTATTATTGTTTCACATCATTTGGTCATGCAAGTGAAAGGCAATAATGACGATATTCGATGAACTGGTCGTGGCAGAGAGAAACTGGTATGAACTCGACTTGTTCTGTTTTTGTAAATAGGTTTAACCTAGTATCCATGATTCATGCCATTATGATTAAACATGTTTGCAATAACAATTAGAGATTATAGTTTCACATGCCATGCATAAGTAGCTAAGAGTTGATAATGATTTATCTTGGATATCAACACTGCGTTAAAATGATTGTGATGTAGTATGACGATATGGTATCCTCCTCTGAATGTTCGAGTGGCTTGACTTGGCACATGTTTATGCATGTAGTTGAATTAAAACCAACATAACATCTATGATATTTATGTTCATGGTGTCCATATCCTACTCATGCGGGTGTCCAATGTTTATTATGCATGATGCATGTTCATGACTGTTGTTGCTCTCTAGCTGGCCGCTTCCCAACCTATTTGCTAGCCTTCACCTGTACTAAGCGGGAATACTGCTTGTGCATCAAATTCAAAAACCCAAGTTATTCTAGATGAGTCCACCATACCTACCTATATGTGGTATTACCCTGCCGTCCTGAGTAAATTTGCATGTGCCACCTCTAAAAAACTTCAAATAAATATCCTTTTTGTGTGCCTAGATCGTTCATGGAACGATAGGAGGTGGTCGGTATCTTCCATGCTAAGCGGGTTATTCTCAGGTCGAGTGTTTATTCACTCGCCATCGCATGAGAAAAGGGCGGTAATAGGGATTCCCGGTCCCAAATTGCAAAAAGAAAAAAACTTATAAATAAATAAACAAATACTCCCAATGTAGTTCTAACCTTTACTTTTCTGCTTGGGAACTGCCACTAGCGTGTTTAGCATGGGAGATATCGATAACTGATAGTCGTGAAGTCAATGAGAAGGGTGCATCTCTCAAAATATCATTTACCTCTGTTTTAAAAACTTGAGCTCTGGCACCTCTGCAAATCACTGCTTCCCTCTGCGAAGGGGCTATCTATTTACTTTTATGTTGTGTCATCACCTTCTCTAACAAGCGCCAGATCTGGGAGCACTGTTGTCATGCCTATGCATTGTGTGTAGTGAATGTTGGGTGTTATCATGACTGGATCTTTTCTACCATGAATTACAATGCTTAGTCGCCGCTCGGACTTTGGAGGTGCTCTACATTTATGTTTTGCAGTCTCAGAAAGGGCTAGCGAGATCTACTATTGTCATATTACATCATGGTTGTTGTTTGAGATATCTTATAATCGCTCACAAGCTGATTATGACATTGATATGAGGTATTATAATTTTTAAGAGTTATTGTTGACATGGTTAGTTATAATGCTGGCTGAAAACATGGGTACTGTTTAAGCTTATTTATGCAAACAAGACCAAAAGAGTTCGTAAAAGTTTTTCTTTCTCACTTTCAGTTTATCAACTGAATTGCTTGAGGACAAGCAAAGGTTTAAGCTTGGGGGAGTTGATACGTCTCCAACGTTTCTACTTTTCCTAACGCTTTTCCTCTTGTTTTGGACTCTAATTTGCATGATTTGAATGAAACTAACCCTGGACTGACGTTGTTTTCTGTAGAACTACCATGGTGTTGTTTTTCTGCAGAAATAAAAGTTTTCAGAATGGAACAAAACTTTGAGAGGATTTTTATATAATAAAAGAAAAATACTGGAGCCAAGAACCACTGGAGGGGGGGCACCTGGGTGGGCACAACCCACCAGGGCGTGCCTCCCCCTCTTGGCACGCCCAGGTGGGTTGTACCCACCTGGTGGCCCCGCATACGCCAACCCTGATAATGTAAATTCACATTTACGGAGAAAAAATCAGGGAGGAAGAATTATCGCGATCTATGAGACGGAGCAGCCGCCACCTCCTATTCTTCCTCGGGAGGCCAAATCCGGAGTCCATTTGGGGCTCCGGAGCGGGGGATCTTCGCCCTTCGTCATCACCAACCTTCTCCATCGCCAATTCCATGATGCTCCCCATCGGGAGTGAGTAATCCCTTCGTAGGCTCTCTGGTCGGTGAGGAGTTGGATGAGATTCATCATGTAATCTAGTTAGTTTTTGTTAGGGCCAATCCCTAGTATCCACTGTGTTCTGAGATTGATGTTGCTATGACTTTTCCATGCTTAATGCTTGTCACTTCGGGCCCGGGTGCCATGATTTCAGATCTGAATTGTTTATGATATTATCATTATATTCATGTTTTAGATCCGATCTTGCAAGTTATAGTCACCTACTACGTGTTATGACCCGGCAACCCCGGAGTGACAATAACCGAAACCACTCCCGGTGATGACCATAGTTTGAGGAGTTCATGTATTCATTGTGTGTTAATGTTTTGTTCCGGTTCTCTATTAAAAGGAGGCCTTAATATCCCATAGTTTCCAATATGGACCCTGCTGCCACGGGAGGTTAGGACAAAAGATGTCATGCAAGTTCTTTACATAAGCATGTATGACTATTTACGGAATACATACCTACATTATAATTATGAACTGGAGCTAGTGCCGTATCGTTCTAGGTTATGACTGTCACATGATAAATATCATCCAACAAATTACCGATCCAATGCCTACGAATTTATCCTATATTGTTCTTGCTAAGTTACTACTGCTATTGTTACTGTTGCACTTGTTACAAAATTACTGTTATCACTGTTACTGTTACTATTGCTGCTACCACTACTATCAAAGCTATCATATTACTGTGCTACTGATCACTTTGCTGCAGATAATAAATCTCCAGGTGTGGTTGAATTGACAACTCAGCTGCTAATACTTGCAAATATTCTTTGGCTCCCATTGTGTCGAATCTATAAATTTGGGTTGAATACTCTACCCTCGAAAACGGTTGCGATCCCCTATATTTGTGGGTTATCATGGGTTGAGAAGGAATAGCTGGCTCAGGAAATTTTTCTTTCATGCGTTCAAGTGACTTTTCAGTCGAAGCATGAGGTATATTCTTCTTCGCAGTTTTCTTTCGCCGCTTCTTCTTTTGTTGAGCAGTTTGGTCAATATGCCCTTTGAATAGATCATTGTAGCCGGTGGCTTGTGCTTGGTACTCATTGTAGATCTTGTGAACAATATCATATTGATCTGAGTGAAAGCTCAATCTTCTATAGCGGAGGATAGTCAAGGCACGATTGATATCCTTGTGAGACTCTTCGAGAGCTCTAATCACAAACTTGGAAGAGGCGGTTTTCATTCAACCATCAGGGTCATTAAGTTCGGCAGTGGGGGTGTTGGTTTCAACTGAATCTTCTCTCATATCTTGAACAATGCCAGTGGCCTGTGAAATGACTTTAGAAGGGATAGGCAAAGAGGCCACTTCACCATCGAATGGATTGTCCACAAACTTATCAAGTTGCTCCATGATGAACATATGATTGTAGTAGTGAGGAGCATCAGACTGGGCAGTTTGAGCAGGTTGCACTGGAAGTTGCACTAAAACTTGCTCGGATGGAGGCATAGAATCCAACGGTTACATCAATGTAGGGGCAAACTTAGCATCCTTTTCCTCCAGAGCTATATCTTGAGGAGTGCTTTGCTCGGTAGTAAGTGCCTTGATTTTCTTCAAGTCAGGATTGGGAATCTTCTCGCCTGGCTTGGCAATATTTATAGGGGCATCAACAACTAAATCCTTCAGATTGATAACATTTGGACGAGGAGTTGTATCCACATGCTGCTTCATAGAGATAGTGGTAGATGGAGATTTCCTAATAATAATCCTCTTCGGTGGTGCTTTTGGTATAATAGGAACCCGAAGGTCAGGTGGCACCGTTGAGGTAGTGATGTTCACTTGCTCGCTCAGAGTAGCTTCAACTTCTTTCCTTAGTGAGTGGAGGATCATCTTTTATCAGAGGATTCACTAGCTGATTCAGCCTTTCGCTTCTTTGGTGCACTCTTCTTCTTAGATGCAGCAATACTTGGATCATGCTTGCATTTAGAGCGACCTTCGGATTTTCCTTCAGCCTTTTCCTCTCAATATCATCTTTCAGAAGGCGACAATTTTCCTCTTCACGAGCCTTATCCTTCTCAGCCTTCTTAGCTCGTTTGATGGCATTTCTTTTACGCTTAGCAAGCTCATCTGGATAGTCTTCGTGTTTGCGAAGGGAAGATGCATGAGCATCTGGTGGAGGCGGCGGTCTCTCCTGAGGATGATTTGGCTTGATGAGACCAACTTCACGGCAGTCACCCCAAGGAGGATGAATGCAGAGTTCTGTGCAAACCGAGAATGAACAATTTTATAATGGAACCATTTTCGCACCTAGTGACATCGAGTCCATTGCAGACGCTCATCTCTGGAAGGCTTTGTTCCTCCTGGAACATTATTATATCGATCATGAGAGATGTATTTAGCTGTGTTAGTATATGGTTGTCTGGCACCCTTCTTCTTCAGAGCATCTTCTTCTTGCTCGTCAGCATTTTGCTCGGTCCTTTTTCTCTTGCTGGTTGATGGGCCTATCGTTGGGCCCTTTGCATTCGGAGCTTTGGACTCATCTACTGTACCGAGAACAATATCATCGCCGTCAGCCATGCTCGCTGGTCGAGAAGAATCTTCAACTGACTGCATGTACCTATGAATGAGGATAGATACGATGGAAAATGGGGACATGGTTACGAATGCTCACAACAATTTTTTTATGAGAGAAAATCCTTTTTAAAGAAGAAATAGATGTAGACTTTGAGAAAAGTTTCAAATGAAAGAAATGTGCAGAACGAACTAGTAGGTTTGAAGAATATATTAGTTAACGTGCTAAGCATTCCATTCCTATGAGACATAACACAAACCCTAGATCTAAAAAAATCGGATGCGAGGGACTACTACAAACTACATCCACACAAGTTACCTAGCAGTAAAGATCTAAGAATTGCGGTAGAAATAGGTAATTTCAACCACGGACGAACTCGAACGAGAAGAACAAAGAATGAGTTTGCACTACACAAACCCTAACTCGGTGATGTGCAACAGCTATGGCGTCGCGGGGAGGAGGATGATCCGCGGCGGCGAGGAATGACTCCGGTGACCTCTTTTCGGCAGCGAAGCGGCGAAGATGATCGACGGCATCGAGCTCACGGAGGAGCGGTGCGGTAGGGCTTCGGAAGGAGATGGAGGCGAGGAAGAGAAGAGGATTTGGGAATGGTGGCGATGCAGTGTATATATGCGAGGAGTAATAACCGCATCGGATGAACCAGACCGGACGAGCACAGTCAAAGGAGTTTTGCAATTCAACAGATCAGATAGATTGGAAGTTAGTGAAGAGCACATGGCGACCGTCATAAAAGACCGTGGTCCTCACTTGGGCAGGAAACCCCAAATTTTGGACGTCTTTCGCCAAAACGGACTAAGTTCGAAACGAACGTTTATTGTGGTCAAGGACACCAGATAAAACTTCGCTACCGATGAACATTGAGCGTTCATAATGGAGCAGGACAGTCTGGAAGAGATAGAATAGAGGGAAAACAGGGTCCTAGGCATTCCACTCAGACAAAGAAACACAAAACTCGAACGAAAAGCTATGAGTGAAACAAATTCGGACTAACACAAAAACCTTCAATCAAAAAGTGACTCAACAAAGAAAATTTGTGGTGGCGTGACCACCGTATAAGAACTGTATGACCCCGAGCATCGCAGAATTATCGTGGCACTCGGTTAGTCTAGTTCTTCGTTAATGTTCACTCTCAGAAAGAAAATTTCACTTTGTCGACATTTTCAAACTCTTCGAGTGTTATGCACCCAATCCTTTTAAGATGTGGAAGTGTTGGTACGGGTGCCGAGTCCATCTTACTACACGTTTGTCGGAGATTCGTCATTTCTTGAATGATTCTCAAAGAAGCTTGATGTAGGGGAGGAAGCTTGATTCGTCATTTCATCGGAGTCAACAACTTCTTCGGAGCCATATGACTCATCTTCTTCAGAGTCCATTACCTTGCCGATGTATGCCTTGGCCTTGCGAGAGGTATTCTTGCAGTTGGAAGAGGACTTGGAGGGATTCCTTGAGGAAGATCTTGATGAAGACTTGGAGGTGGAGCTGTCATTTTTCTTGAAGAGCTTCTTCGTTTTCTTCTTATCATCCGAGTCATAGTTCTTCCTCTCCCCTTTGCCATGATAGTTTCCTGAATCATATCTTCCACTAGCATGGATTACAGCTTCCTAGAAAGGACAATCTGAAATGAAATGTCCTGGCTTTTTGCACTTGAAACAGGTATACTCTCCAGTGGGTTTTGATGAAGATTTTGAGCTGCCAGAGTTGCTAGAACCCTTCTGCTGAAACTAGTTTTTCATGTGAAGAAGCTGAAATCTTTTCATGATCAATCCGAGATCTTTGATGAACCTTTCTGGGTCATTTGAATCTTCTTCGACATTTCCTTCTGAAGAAGAATCCGCCACAGCCTTGAGCATGGCTTTTGCGATGACTTGAGCCATAGAGATCTCTCTTTTCTTCTTCTTGTTCTTCATGGGTGTTCAATCTTTCCATGATATTAGCAGAGTCGAGATCTTTGAAATCAGGTCGTTCCCTAATTATCAGAACCAAGGTGTCGAATGAACTGTCAAGTGATCAGAGCAGTTTCTTCACAACTTCGTGATCAGTGATACCTTTGGCACCGATACCTTGCAGCTCGTTCGCGTTGTCACTTAGACGGACGAAGGTTTGCTGACAGCTCTCATTTTTGATTCGCTTGAAACGATTGAGCTTCGCCCGAAGAGTATCAATGCAAGCTTCTTTTTGAGTTGAAACGCCCTCGTTCATCTTTTCGAGAATGTCCCATAATTCCTTCACGGTTTCACACTAACGATAGCGAATAAATTGAGCACGAGAAATATGGCCACCAATTTCATCTTTGGCTTGAGCATCCATCTGAATGAGTTTCTTCTCATGGTCATTGGGGACCTGGGGAACTTCAACAAGTGGATTCATTCTGCACCACATTCCACATATCGTCAACAATTCCTCGGAGACGGATGTTAATCTTCTCTTTACATAAGGGATAGTCCATCCCATCAAAGATGAGAATCTTGAGATGCAACTTCTAGCTCACTAAAGACATACTTAAACTCCAAGGTGGTTAGACCAAAATGAGCAGAGTCAAGGTGTACCTTGCTCTGATACCAATTGTAGGAATGAAGTATGTCTACCAGAGGGTGTGAATGGGAGTTTTTAATTTTCTTTGAAAAAATAAAAATAAAAACTCTCGGAACCCAGCAGCGGAGCGAATGACAACAGAGTACATCAAGCGATCAAGCGAAAACAAACTAGCGAATGGAAACTAACAACATGCATAGAGGTAAATCACATGGGCGAAGCATTTTGAAAGTAAATAGGGGGCAGAGGTGACCAGTAATTGCTCGATAGCGACAAGGAATTTGGTAGACCAGTTCGCCCTTATGCACAAGGACTACGTCTGGTTGGAGGGGTTGCGACTTAACACGGAAGATAAACTCTTTTCGCCCTATTCTCCTCGACAATTAGTTAGTCAACCAATGTCGATCACTCGTGGTAGATACTTGAGGTGGTCTCTGAACCTTTACATACATTTTCTTCGAGAACCACAATCACTCTTGGTCTCTGAAGAAATTGACACATAACCGTCTAGAGAGTTTGCAGCTCTTGAGAGTAATAGGCGGAGCATACTGGACTTAGATTCAAGTGATGTTGAACCACTATCTAATTTTTCGGCTCTGGAGTTTTCTCTCTGTGGATTTTAAACTCAAATCACTCGGAGAGGGGGTTGCTCACAAATCTTCTCAGAATCAAACAGAGCAGCCACCGGACAATGCTGGTGCGGGGTGGCTATTTATAGCCGCAACCTTCCCAGGTGGGAAATGACCATTTTGGACACGCGGTCCAGCCAATGGTGAACCGACACATTTTCAACGGTCGGATTTCAAAGAGCAATGTTAACATTACTTGAAGAACAAGTAATGCTAACTCCTCGGTCAGAGACAAATCTCTCACAGCGAAGAAGATCACAGTCTCTTGCTGGCAGGTATTTTCTTGGAACGCAAAGAGGTTTCTCTTGCAACTTTCATAGGATTTGGGTTTAGCATCAGAGAACCATAGCTTCGAACGCTACGCCCCTCTTAATAGTACGGCGGTCCTATGACTCAACAAAGAGAAGAGAAACAACGAAATAAATGCTACGTCTTCACTTCGTCTTTAATCTCCTCGGTCGCTGTCACTTCCTTCAGACGTACACCGAATGAATTGCTTCACGTTAGCACTTTTTGAGGGGTCACTCTTGTTATCATGATCTTCGATGATAATCTTCACTGCCACATAGGTGATTACCTTCGTCGTTTGCATCAAACTCCTCGTGATTTCAGGGACTTGTTACTCTGTAAGCACTAGCAAACACATAAGTCTCATATTATTTATGTCAACAAACTCCAAAACATAAGGGGCGAAACACTGCACCAACAGATCCTCATGCGCGACCACTAGCGCATAATGACGATTCTCCTCCTCTTCCTCGGCGATGAGGGTCGCCTCCTTTTCTACTTGCTCATCGTCAAACGTTCGCACTTTCTCCTCCGAGAGTGGCACCCAGTCCGCTCGCAGGGGAACCAGCACCCCAAAGTGGCATCCGATTAATGGAGTTGTCCCCGAATTCTGGAATTGGGTGCCAGCAAACACTTCTCGGTGTTGCACCTCTTGGCCATCGCGGTGGTCGGAGGTGTGATGGTGTGCGACTGCTGGTGGATGTGTGAGAGATGATGAGAATTGTGCGGGTATGGTTTGCGGAGGAAAAGTCAGTTCAGCTTTAAAGCTAGAGTAGACTTCTCAGTAGTTGTGCCACCATGAATGTGGGTAGGCTGCAGACCGGTTTGCCGTGTCGGTTTACGGGCGGTTTGAATAAATTTGATGACCGCGGTAGTTTTTTTTTTTATGACCGCAGCAGTCAGATGACCAAAATTGTCTTGATCGTCCGCTTTAGACATTTACGGTCGATGTGAAGAGATCTGTGTTGGAGTTACCCTAATTGGCTAATTGCAAAAATGCCCCTGCAAGTTTTTTCCATGCACCTTGCAATTTCGACTTGAGAAAAAAAAACTCATTAAACCCCCGCGCCGCTCCGATCTTCTTTTCCGGCGACGGCGGCGGTGGAGGCGACGGTGGCAGTTTGGCTTCGCTCTTCCTTGGTCTGAGGATCTCCACCCGCAGGTATTCTTCTTTCCAAATACTCCTCCTCTACTGCAGTGGCGTGGAATGAAGATCTACCCTAACATGGGTTAATTCCTTGGAATTGTCGCTGACGAAAACTAGCTTGGATTGCGTAAAGAAACCCTAGCTTTGATTGTTCTGGGCTGATTCTCCTTTACTGCAGCAAATTTGATCCAAATTCCTTTTCTCCTTTTCAGTTTGTGCAGGATTTGGTTGCCGTCGGCCGGCTAGGGCAGGCGGCGGGGCCGGTCTCCTCTCTCATGCAGAATCGAGTACAATCCCATCCTGCCGGAGCCTCGTCCTCTGCCTCCAGCGGCGGAGACGGCTCTGGTTCAGGCTTCTGCCTCAGTGATATAAGTCAGTTTTCTTGTGTCAACCCCTTCACATCATTGATGAACTCGTATCTATGAATCTGACACAACCGTACAATGCCATATTGCAGTGGAAATCGATGCTGGCAGCGGAGGAGACCACAAAGCACCGGGCTCCCCGAGGTCCAAGCATTCCGCTACCGAGCAGAGACGTCGCTGCAAAATCAATGAGAGGCAAGCCCCCAAATGCCCACCCTAGTCCATCCATTATGAACTATATTATTCTTTCTGTGATATTACCCCCTATCTATCGACAACCGTTAGCATTACTAACTGCAATGCAGATTTCAGATACTCCGTGATCTTGTACCACAAAGCGACCAGAAGAGAGATAAGGCCACATTCCTTTTGGAGGTCCTTGTTTTCTTCCCTTTCTCATGACTCCCTTTCCCCTATTTCGATAAGGATACCTGTGTCTGTACTCCAGTACACATATGAAGCAGTTGTTATCTTCTGCAGGTGATTGAATATGTCAAATTCTTACAAGAAAAGGTACAGAAGCATGAAGCTTGTGCTGGTGGAGACTGGAGCCAAGAAAATACAAAATTGGCGCCTTGGGTAATCCACATTTCACTGGTCTCCCCTATTCATTACGGAAGCGTGCCTGCTATTTGCTATGCCATGCCAGTTCAAATTTGTGTGGTAAAGAATAATAAGAAAAAGAAAATACAAAATTGGTACCTTGGGTAATCCACATTTCACTGGCCTCCTCTATTCATTACATAAGCGTGCCTGTTATTTGGTATGCCATGACAGTCAAATTTGTATGTGAAAGAATTATATATGAAAATATCATATATGCCCGCCTAAATAAAGATTAACATGACAGCCATTACAGTTTGCACCACTAAAGCATCAACAGAAAATATAGATTATTACGAATTTACTTTCCAGTACACTTTCAGGAGAAATGTGTCCGGTTCATTTATTAGTGTTAGGAAAGCAACTTATCTTTATTGAAGGCCCAAGGGGCATATATATATTACACATGACTTGAGGTGCAAGGATACTAAACATAGACTAATAAGGACTCCCTAGACCAATACCAATACTCCTTAACAACCCCCCTCAAATGCAAAGCGTATGCAATAGCATTGCATTTGAAGAAGTGTAATACTAAAAAAAATTGATAATCCAAATCCGCGTCTTGAGAGTGTCGTCGTAGCATGAAGAGTCTTCAAAACCTGTCGAGTCGCCAAAGAGGATAATGAAGAGATGGCACATCAGAGGAAGACGTCGCATCGATAGAAGATACAAGAGAAGTATCAAGAGAAGATGGGTTGTCGAAAGAAGATGTCACATCAAGAGAAGAAGCATTGCTTAAAGAATCATGGCCCATGAAAACCGACGGCGAAAGAAGCTCGGCGGCAAGAGAATGGGCTTAGATCAACAATGCAAAGAGAGGTCACAGAAATCCTATACAGAGGACAATGACCAGAAAAAGGCTGACGGACAAAAGTATGTTGGACTCGGATGGCATGAGAAACACGAAATATCAATGGATTTGGTGGACGCAGCGGAAGAAAAGAAAACTAAAAGCTACGAAGCATACATGACACAAAGAAGCAAAGTCCATCGTGTATGCAGAAGACATTTGACTTTTTTTTTTATTGTTGTTGAAATCAAGATGGGAACGGAGCATAAGCTAGCACGCGGTCACATACGTGACGGAAGACAGCAGCTAGCATGCAGTAGCAAAGAGCACGCAGAGCAGCATGCCAGCAGCAGCTCCGGGGATAGACTCGCGTACGCCCACGGGGAAGAGACAAAGGCATGGGACGCACTTGGAGGCGGAACGGCAACAGCTGCAGCCTCGATCTGGACAGCGCGACTGCGAGGGCCACGATCTCGGCGTTTGGACCACGACCTTGGAGCGTGGATCGGGAACCTCCTGGTCTGGGGAAACAGCTGACGGATCGAAGACAACATCTGGAGAAGGGCACCGCGTCCTTGTTCGGGGCAGGCAGCATCCTGACGGCCGTGCGGAGGGCGGCGGCTTGGTAGATGGAGGCGTCGAGCTGGGAGGGAGGAACACGGACGACCGTCCAACAGGGAGCTTGTAGAAACCCAGCGGCGCATCGATCCAACGGGGCCAAGTTGATGCAGGGAATGGCCGGGCTGAGTTCCACCGGGGTCGAAGGAGGCAGCCATCGTCTGGCGGACTCGATCGATCAAGAAGAGATCGATCCAAGGAAGACGACCAAAAAAAAGTGATCGTTAGGCGAGTTGCAGCGCCGAAGGGGACCTAAACCTAGGCTCTAATACCATGTTAGGAAAGCAACTTATCTTTATTGAAGGCCCAAGGGGCATATATATATTACACATGACTTGAGGTGCAAGGATACTAAACATAGACTAATAAGGACTCCCTAGACCAATACCAATACTCCTTAACAATTAGATCCACAACTAGCAACTTATTTCATTGCTGTTCACTGGAAATCTGTAACTCCGAAATCCTATGCAGCCAAGTAGAAAGTTCTACCATAGAATTTCCATGATGGAAAGTGTGCGAAGGTGAAGTTCACTATAATTTAGCACTGCAAATCTTTTGAATTTTGTCAGCAAGTAGTGACTAACGTTCACCGTAGGTATATGCACAATGATTCAGTCATAAGTAATTAACCGAATTCTTCTGTTTGGAAAAAAACAGTAAACCAATAATAGTAACTCATACATCATGTTGTGATTTATGGGTGTCATATTTTACTCCCTGTCCTAAAAAATATACACTGCTGAACAGCGGCGCAGTATCTCATATTTAACTTCTGATATGTTAGTTGAAATCAAGTATTGATGTGTTAAGGAAAAATCAGGCCAAATCTGATGTTATCATTTCCACGTAGTCAATAACTGAAATTTTTATATTAGCTGTTAAAGTTAGGGATGTTTCACTGCACTCTTTCTAGGTATGTTTCTGAACAGATGGATTAATAGCGTTCAACAATGCCTGGGGTTGAAACCTTAAAATTGTTGAAATAACATGTTATATTATAACAGAGTAGCAACCGAGTACCAGTTGACCTCATGCCAGGTGTAGCGCCCGCAACAAAAAATTGCTCTGCTGGGAACTTTCTGGACAACAGCATCCCCACCATGCCAGAAATGCTGCAAAATGCTGAAACGGTAGTAGAACCTGCCAAGTTAAATGCAGGTATACGTAGATAATATGGTCTGTGTGAGTTGTTAGCTTTTAGATTGTACTATTCAACAACAAGTGCTAATTGCTCTCATTTGTTTCTCAGATATTATAGAATCACAGTACCAGTCCCAATGGCAAGAGCTTCCATGTCCAGCGGATTGCCTTGTGAACAGTGAAATGAGCAATGAAAAAGAAGAATTGACTATAGACGAGGGTACCATAACTGTTTCCAGCGTGTACTCCCAAAAGTGCGTTTCTTAGCCTTCGCAAAATTCTCTGAAATTTTCCTTGCTGATAATGCTACTAGTAGTTTTAGAGTTACTGGAACGAAGAAAGGGATTGCTATTGTTTATGGTACATATAGTGTGAACTGCAAAAGATTTCTCAACTTGTTCTCGCCTGATATTTTATTCATTTCTTCGTACTCTAGTGTGTGTATGATGGAAAAAAGTGTATGTAAATGGGAAAGTGTCCTGCTCCCGAGCTCAAATGAGCTCGGTGAACAGTGAAATAAAAAAAAAATCTGAATTTGTGTGTGACAAACATTGAGAAAAGTTTCAAGAGCCTGCAAAAATTGGTCATGGAATCACATTCCTATAAGGCGTGGCAAAAAAAAAATTCAGTGCTCCAAAATGATTTTGGAAGTACCATTTTCAGAGTATCGATTTTTTTTCCGCACGCCTTCTAGGAATGTGATTCCATGACGAACTTTTGCAAGCACTTGAAACTTTTGTCAGAGTTTGTCACAAAGAAAATCAGATGTTTTGATTTTTTTTTATTTTACTGTTCACACGAGCTCATTTGAGCTCGGGCTGAGATACTCTGCGTCCATGTAAATGCATAAATGTTTACCCTAGTCGCCTCCGATGCCCCAATACAAGGCGTCATATCCGTATCCGATACCTATATCGAATACATATTGTGCACTTGGATGCACTTGGATACGTATCCACCCAGTATTGGGTTGGGCAAATACATATGTGTTCTTCGCTGCAGTTCATAAGAAGTGATTCCATATGTTTGCATCTTTTTGTTAACCTTGAGGATGGAATTATCTCCGTCATCCATTTAGATTAATGTTCTTTTCTGATCAATTGCTCTGCATTTGGTATTCCTACATGTTCTTTTGGCATTCATCTTGAGCAGCTTTGACTCACTCAACTATTATTTGTATTTCTTCTTAAACAGCCTATTTACGGCTTTGACTAATGCAATGGAAAATTTGGGCATTGATTTGTCACAAGCTAGCGTCACCGTGCATGTCAATCTGGGCAGGAGAGCAACTTCCAGGTCTACTAATATATCCAGTGCAAAGGTAACTGAAATAGTTTGAAATGCGTCTATCATGGAATATATTTATTTAGCATATTGAAAAAAAATATTAAGAAAGGAGTCATGATTACCAGCCTAACTTTGTTCTCAACCACAATATGGTCCATGGTTAATACAGTGGCACATGTGATACACTTAGAGGCTGGACCTTAGAAACAAAAACTATTATCCATATACTCCCTCCGTTGCCAAATGTTTGTCTTTCTAGAGATTTCACAAGTGACTACATACGAAGCAAAATGAGTGGATAAAATATGTCTATATAGTATATACATCCGTACGTTGTAGTTCATTTGAAATGTCTAGTATGTAATACAAAGTAGTACTATTCTAAGACCTAGTATGTTTTTGTAAAACGGAAGTATAATAGAGATGGCAAATAGTAGGTTCTTGTTATTACAAAATTTACTTGTAATTTTTTATTGAAGGATTTGTGTTATGCAAGCGCCGTCCATTTTTACTCTACTACCGGCTGTTTGTTACTCGCCTGATATTATTTCTTTAAATGGGAGCAGAAAGACATGCCAGCCGCAAACTAAATCATGCAAGGTACTGGCAGGCCAAAAGCTGTTAGAAATCTGAGGAAGCGTTGAAGAGCCGGTCTAGTAGGGAGCCATTTCCCTGGAGAATTCTCATCTCTTGACTTGGTTTTTTGTATAAACCCTTTCTGCTATATCTGCCTGTGGCCCCTCCCTTGATCCTCGTTGATTGTAAATTAAATTGAAATATGTAAAAGCATATACTATATTATGTGCACATTTATTATGTATATGATGTTAGCCGACTGTCGGTCTGTCTGGAAACTACAGACTATCCCGTCTCAGAAGGAAAAGGGGAAAACAGTGACACTTTATTTTGTTTGCAAGTCAAAAAACTACAGCATATTAACAATACTGTCTTCCCTCCAGCGACGAGAGCTCTTTCCCATGTCTCCCTACACTACAGCATATTAACAATACTGTCTTCCCTCCAGCGACGAGAGCTCTTTCCCATGTCTCCCTACGCTACACCCACGGTCACCACAAACCAACGGAAAACGCGGAAAACGGTTTCTGGATGATTTTAATTCTGGCTAGCGGCAAGTTCTGTGAACTTTGTAAATAAAAGATGGTTTTTGCGACATGCCTGAATCAGCAGCAGATGGCTACAGTCCTAGAAACAAGCGGAAAACCTTGGAATTTGATAACATTGCGTGAATCAACGCCAGACCAAGGCCCTTGGGTAATGACGATCGCAAAAAGCGTACGAGATTCCTAAGAACCACAGGCTATTACAACCACGATAACGATCAAACTCTCAAGATTCAGCAACCTACCAAACCAGCACAAGATCGTAACCAACGGGTGATGGCAGCTAAACCTACATCCATATTTACAAGCAAACTACCTCTGCGACATCTCACTGTATCATCTCCATCAGTAACACGGCCTCTTCGCTTCCTGGCGCTGACTGTTGTTCTGTTTAAACCTAACTACTATAGAAAACTGATTTGCAAGGAAAAGGGCCTTCAGCTGTTGTCAGTGTAGTCTTGCAGCCTCTGCCCGATAATATAGCGCTCATCCCTGATAGAATCGTGGAGTTTCACCAGGGCACCCCAGAATACCTTGGCAAGGTAGCAGAGCCCACACAAGGCGAGGCTGCCCAGCCATGCGAAATGGTACACCGCCGAGTTCACCGCAGCAGAGTAGCCAAACCTTGGGAAAACGCCATTCGCAAGCACATAAGGAACACACAGAACAATCACTAGCTTCATGGTGATAGGCATTAATATATCTTGCAAGACCCACTTTGCCCTCAACCCTGCAAAGCCATCATCCTTTGCTCGAGTAAGCTTCCAATCCCATCTTCCATCAATGAAATGAGCCAGGAAAGGTGCGTCCCTTGTCCAATGAGCCTTCAAACAATGGTAACAAAATATCTAATTAGAATAACTTGGCAAATTACAAGCAAACTAAATTAAGTAACCATGTGCCCATTGCAAGATCAGTTAGAATAGAAACTTAGTCGTCATTGGGCAGATAGTGTCAGTTGATACTTGATAGCAGCTTGAGGCAGCACGGGAGATGAGTTAAATGTTGCAGGCTTTCTCAATGGAAAGAGTCAATTACAAAAATATTGTGACTAACAACGACACAACAGCTTTGCAAATGAGATGGACTAAAATAAAAATATTCACCGTTCATTTTGATAATTCGCTTTAGCAAGGAAACGCATTCTGCAACTAGTACAATTTGGGTGTCATGTACTCCCTCCGTTCCAAAATACTTGTTCTGGTTTTAGTTCGAACTAAAACCACGACAAGTATTTTGGAACGGAGGGAGTAGCAAATTTTCCAAAATAAATGCGATCGCCTGATTATTGCCAAGTTTGGTACATACACGATAAACACAAGTTAAGAGGTCAGAAAAGTGACAAGAAAAGTTGCATCTCACCAAATTAGTCCAGAATTTCAGCAATAGCAGCCCCAGGAACCAAATGCTGAAGAAGTCTAGAACTGGAATGTCATCAGCGGGCACGATGAAGGGTGACATCACTAGAAAATCAACCAGGAACTTGAAGGGTGATATCAGGAGAAAATCAACCAGCAGTCCTATCAGAATGGGAATGAGAACAATCTGGCAACAGATAACAAGTTACTAAGCTGTATCTCAAGATAAAATAATAAAAATGAAACCACCTCAATTAAAATGCTCACCCATATGAACAAAAGAGGAGAGCTCTTCAGAGCAGTTATACCCCACTTGCGGATAACAGAAGCTAGAAGGCATGTTCTCCCAGAAGTCATGTAGACAAATGAATCTCTAGAGGCGGCAATAATAGTTGATATTGTGCAAAATCCAACAGCAAATGCAAACAGATCTAAAAGAAAGATTGCCCAAGTAAGCCCAAATAAGATGAATAACGTAAACAAACAATTACTTTATTTACAGAGGAATTTCAGTGATCATAAGCAATTATTACCATTGAACTTCAATCCACCTGCTACTGGCAGCTGAGGGATGGCCAACAATAATGCACGCCCAACTGAGATTGGAAAGATAAGCACAACAGTGTTGAATATCACAACAGTCAACCATGCTAGCACTACAAGCAGTGTCATTCGAATTGCAACAGATCTCCTGTTACAATGTGTAAGAAGGGTAAATATCTTCTAAAAAAATTGTGCAGCCAACATTTGAGTTTGCAAAACATTAATTAGTTGAATGGTAAAAAAATGAGCAGGCAAGTATAGCAAATAAAAACGAGATTAGAAAAATAAATCAAAGAAAATATAATTTATTTTGACTGAAGACTAAAATAGCCGTACTGAAGATGCAGCAATGGTATGCATATTTGTTTCTTGAAGTATCGTTTTTACATGATCCATAGTGCCTGGATGGAAGTAATGTCAGACAGTACAACAAACTATATATGGATCTCACTTCAATAATTGATCCAGTTGTACAAGTTAGGATCCAAACATTCAATTTTCCAGTTCTGTGACATACTTGAACCACCTATGCAATGTTTAAGCCCCAAATGAAGATGGAAATTTCTGTGATGAGACCCATTTGGGAGGATATATACCGAGATAGACTACCCTCTTCATTCGAGAGGTATAAGTGTGCAAAGAGAACAAACACCAACACTACTGCCTATCCACCAGAATGCATGTATCTTAAATGAATAGTCAACAATGAAATCATAAAGAAATAAAATTAAATCATATTAGAGAATGTGTTTCATACTTTCATAGCATTAGGCTACAAATAGTGCAGAATGTACAGTCCCTTGAATGAACAAAAACATGGGAGTTTACCTATTAGCCATAACTTCATAAGTGCTGCCATACTGGTCATTTGGTGCGACACTATTACTAACCTCATGCCCACAGGCTCCATCAGGCTGAACAATCAACAAATCTAATAGATCAAGAGTTTGTCCAGTAGTGGCAAACCAATTTCGCAGTATCTTCTCCACCAGTTTGCGAGGTTGAAGGTATTTGAGTGTATTGCAAATGAGAAACCTCAGAAGAACAAAGCCAGAAAGTAACTCTGTATAGGTCCGTGGTGCTTGCCAAAATGATGTGCCCTTAGTAGGAGGATCGAAGTACCTACAGTTCATAATATTAAAATAAATGTGTTGGATCGCCAGACTGGCAGATGCATAAGATGAAGAAAAGAAAAGGAATACTTACGTGATATCTAACGGGAACAACTTAGGTGCCAATCCACCAGCGATTTGAACAGGAACAAGAAAGACCATACCAACATTGATAATGCCAGCAAAAAGACGAGGAAGCTTCTTGAAAGAAACAATATAGAATGGTTCACGCATGCATAGTTTCACATTATGCTCTTCAGCAAGATGGAAAAATGGAATACTAACTCCTGGCCTCAGTATCTATTCACAAGCAATCAAAAAAATATATTCACGGTTACACCCCTGCAACATATACTGCATGCACTATGAAATGATGAGACCACAAATACAGTACGATAAATACCGGGCGAAGAAGACTGGACAATTTGGAGCGCAGTATCAAAAAGATGCATCCAGTAAGCCAATGTAGAGTAATAGAAGAAAAGGATGAAGCCCACAGAAGTTTGAACCTTTCATGTATTGTTGCACCAAACATTTTCGAAGTACAGATATCAAGAGACCAGCCAAAGAGCAAGGGGAATACTATAATCATGTTTATGACATTAAGAGAAAAGTTGGCACAAGTGATCAAATTTGCGATCCCTCTGAAGAACATCTGGCAGAGAGAGAATGTCTTGCGGATCATTACATGTATACGATGCAGCCATCTGAAGGGGCTCAACAACCAGCATGTCCCATCAACCAAGATCTTGAAGAAAATGGCAATCAGAAGTCGCTCTCCCCTCGAGTATTGATGGTAAGTATGCATCCCAGCAAAAGTTACACCCAGTGAAAAGATAAATCCATATCCAATTAAAAGGATATAAGCTGTTGAAGCGTATGAGTTGACATCATCCACATTTCCAAAATTGAAACATGAAACACACCATAGGATTATCCTTCCCAGCGTGAAGGGAACAAAACCAAACATGAAAGCAATGCCTATGTCAACTATTACCACCTGAAAAGAAAATTATTTAGTTAGAATTTTCCGCAAGTATATTAAAAAAGATAAGCAGAAGATATCTGAAGCCTCCATCCTACAAAAGCAATAAAGCATCCACATGTGGTGTTGAAGCATTGTCCAAAAATGTTATAGATAAAACCATGGTGGAACTAGCCCAGCAAGGTAACAAAAGCTACTGCAACAGCACAATGATTAAAGCACCAAGGAGGACAAGGTTAGCCACTCATGGCGGTGCACTCAAAATAATGGCCTAAGAAATCCTAAACCAAAGTATTAGGAATAGTCATCCAACATTGCAATTTCTACGCCTCCAGGGTCCAGACTGATGGACAGCAAACCATATTGATGATGTTTCGCCCAATTGCAGGGTAGGAAAAAGGTAAAGAACTGAACGCCATCCAGTTTTACAAAAGAACTCGTACTATTTTGGTCCATGTGATGACCAAATCAGTTAAGTTTTGCTATTACTAGCAATAGCCAGGACCGTAAGTGGCATCTTCACTTTGAACTGAAGTTATACTCTACTATGACCAATGTTAAACAAAACCATGACAAGATGTGTTTAATCTCTAGAATATAACTTCACTAATCAGTGATCTACTCCTGCAGGTAGAATGTAGAATCGTCCATCACAGTAAACAAGAAACAGTAGTTGGTGTCGGATGAAAACCCCCTTAATGCCAGGCTCTTGTGAATTACAATTTGCTTCTCTACTTAGTCATAAGATGTGAAAAGCTTGTGGACGTTCCCTCAAAAAAGGAAAACGATAAATGTACAGTGAGAGGACACTGGCTGGGGAGATCAAAGCAAGAAGCGTACCATCAAGGAAGCTTCCACGGTATGCAGCGCGAGGACTTGCAGGCTATCCAATCCCCCAAATCTGTTCTGAAGGTGAGTTTCCAGGCGAGCAACCCAGAGAGCAAGTGGAGCAACAGCATCAGCACCAATTCTGGCAAGACCGTTAAGCTGTCTAAAATGGCCAAGGTCCCTGACGAAGGCTCTTCTGATAGAAACGCAGGCGAATATGGTATCCACGGAAGGCATGAACCTGAACCTGTAGAACCCATCTGCGAAGAAGGAGGTGGCGGAGAGGCGGAGGGAGAGCAAGTGTCGCACTTGAGCAAAGCTCCTGGAGAGAGCGAGGCGCCATGTCCAGAGAGTGGTGACGGGCATGATGAATTCCCAGACGAGGACCGCGACGACGAGGGAGAGCAGCACGATAACCCAGCCCATGACCTTGTTGGCCAAGCCGAGCATGAACTCGGAAAGGGGCAGCCTCGCAGGAGCGTTTGGAGCGTAGAGAGGGCTGATGGTGATCTCGCGGCTGCACACCTGATCGAACGAGCACAGAAACATGAGCACCGCGTCGGATTGGAATTCGGAGATTAGCTAAGCGCAGACCACAGAGCAGCAGCATGAATCGAAATTACTACTCGCAAACAAGGGCATGGACCATTCATGGCGGATACGATCGATGCCGAGTGAGGGTGGGCGGAGGGGAGGGCTGGAGGGGTACCTCGCACCGGGATTGGCGGCTGGTGGCGAGCCATCGGAGGAGGCAGTCGTCGTGGACGAACCTGATGCTGCCGCTGCAGGCGCAGGGGCGGCGCAGGGGGCGATCCGCCTCCGCGGGGAAGCGGCAGATGCGGCACTGGTCCCCGTCTTCGTCATCCGAGCCGTCCGCCGCGGAGGAGAGCGCGGTCTCTGGCGGAGGGGCGGCAGCCATCCTCGGCGAAGCTTCCCTTGGTCTCTGGTCTCTCCCACCTCCCTCTCGAAAGAAGACACCTTCCGTGCGCTTCCTCTTTCTCTCGCTACCTCGGCCGACACCCACCCTAGTTTGTCTTTATTGACTTGCTGTTGCTAACTCTCTCGTACTTTCTCTCTGAATCACACTTAAGCTCCTTTGTTAAAAAGAAATCATAGGGTTTTCAGAGGATTACAATTTTTAGAATTTTTGTCTACCTTCGTCATTTTTTTTAAACCGGGCTATACCCCTTTCCATTGCAAATGAACGGAAATACATCAGTTCCAGAAAACACTTGAGAGAAGAAGAAAGAGATAAAGCGAGTTCGGGCATTGATAGGAAACCCACTGCACCACGCCCGACATCGAGACGGGTGCCATGGGGCGAAAAACTAACAACACCAATATAAGTCTGCCTACAGAAAACTTCTGATACAGTCCCTCGGGACGCCATGGACAAAACAACCAAATCATAATCATAATCATGCAGGTGTAGATCAGACGCCAGCGGCTTCGGTCGGAGTTGGACTCTCGATTATCCCCCCACGATCGGGCGCCATATCGCTTCACATATCTTCATCATCGGCATCGTGCTTGACTTGATCATCTCGGCCCCCGCGCGTAGCTCCCTGCCATCCTCTTCTCGTTGTAGCCGTGTCTAATATAGAAGAAACGAGCACATAGAAAATACAATTTCTAACGGAGACTTGATTTGTTTTCTTTCAAATGTTGCTCAGTTTCTTGCCAGCCAAATGGACCAACAAGCCGCAGCAAGACCAACAGTATAAAACTTTGCTCCAGCAGGGAGAAAAGAGTAGCACCAAGCATAGTACTGTCATTGGTTACTGGGGCATCTATTTGTGCCCAGAACCATCCCCACGTATCGCCATAAAACCCTAGCTACAGGGCAAGTAAAGAACAAATGTTGTGAAATTTCTAATTCGTTGCAAAACGAGCAACAGGGATTCCCTGGCCACTTCTTCTTTTTCATCACCTGCCTAGTGAGCACAACATCCTGGGCCAGCTGCCACATGAAAATTTTGATTTTGAGAGGGACTTTTGCTTTCCAAATCCATTTATAATGGCAACCACTAAGGGGGTTTTCAAGCCATTTATACATGGATTTGGTGGAGTATTTGCCGCTGCCATTTAAACCCCAGAATACCTGATCACCCCCTCACCCAGTTGGATCTCAGAAATGACTCTACTCATTCTTTCCCACTACCCCATCAGCTCAGGATTGAGTCTGCGTCTGAAGGAGGTATGAACATTTAAGAACTTAAACTTTTCAATGGTGCATTCCTGTTCATTACACACCTAAAAAAGAATGGGGTATTGCTCCTGGAAAGGAAGCAAGTCCTAGATAGAATCTTTCCAAACTCTAGCCAAATTTCCGGACTTTACATTAATCCTTCTACTAGCCATATATATTGATTTTACTTTCAAGAGAGCTTTCTAGCAAGGGGAATCAAAAAATCTAGGCATCACAGACGTCACTGTTTTATTTTTCAGGTACCGTGCTTGCACAGTTTTTTTGCCATAAGCCCTCTTGTGTCTCAAGCTTCCACCACCATTTAACCATCAAGTTGATATTCTGTTTTCTTAGGTCCTTGACCCCAAGACCACCTTTATCTTTGGATCTGCAAATCCTATTCCACTTAACTAGATGATATCTTTTTTTCTTATTACATCCTTGCAGAAAAACTTGCGTCTATGTTTATCCAGCTTTTCAATGAATGTATTGTTCATAAGCCACATAGACATATGATACAGGGAGATCTGAGTGACCACCGAATCCAACAAAGTGAGTCTACCACCCATTGAAGCAACATTACCAATCCAGGCCTAAAAATACTTAAGGTATTTGTCCACGATGAACTCCCGGTCAGAATCCCTGAGATTGGTATAGCTGACCGGCATACCAAGATATTTGATGGGGAAACTACCAACATCACAATTAAAAAATTCAGCATATTTTTCACGATTTCAGCATCCCCGCCCAGTGTGAGGATTTCACTATTTTGAAATTTACCTTCAGCCCAGACATCATCTGAAAAATATATAGCAACAACTTCAGGTTAGTTGCTTTCTCTATATCGTGCTCTAGACATATAATCGTATCATCTGCATATTGCAGAACCGCCACCCCGTTGGGAATGAGGTCAGAGGCGAACCCAACAATCAAATTATTTTTTTGTGCGTTAGTGATCATCTTAGCTAGGCAATCAGCAGCTAAATTAAACAAGAAGGGAGAATGTGGGTCGCCCTGTCATACTCCTTTCGCGCTTTGAAAGTAGGGACCAACACAATTATTCACCTTAATGCTAATCGTGCCATTATGCAAAATCTGTTTGATCCGACCACACCAAGTTTCACTAAAGCCTCTAAGTTTATGTCATTCCAACAAGAAATCCCAATTTACTTTATTGTATGCTTTTTTCAAAATCTAGTTTCAACAATATCCCCACTTTCTTTTTAACATGAGTGTAGTTCAGCAGTTCATGGAGAGATATGATCCCATCCATGATATTCCTCCCCTTGACAAACACGTTTTGAGTGACACTAATCAGTTTGTCAGCGTATTTCTCAACACGACGGTCCAAAACCTTGGTGATAAGTTTGTATGGGCATCTCAACAGGCAAATAGGCCTGAACTGTTGAATCTTCTCAGCGCCAGAGGTTTTGGGTAGCAACGTTATCACCCCATAGTTAAGATGCTACTCATCAAGTTTGCCCTTGTGAAAGTGGCTAAAGAGAGACATAATGTCATCTTTAACAATATCCCAGCAAGGCTGATAAAATTTAGCTGGAATATTGTCCGGGCCGGGCGCCCTGTTTGTAGCCATAGCGAATAAAGCTTCCTTAACCTCCGCCTCCGAAAATTCCTTACATAGGTCCCCATTATCCTCCACATTCAGTTTTTCATTTTCAGACCATATGTCAGGGTCCAAGTGGAACCTGTTGCCAGGGGCTGGACCAAACAGGGCTCTATAAAAATCTGTAGCATGTGCTATCAGATTATCTATACCTTCAATCTCCACATCCCCGGATTTCAAAGAATGTGTAGTATTCTTCCTCTTCCTCGCATTAGCTATCTTATGTTAATAGTCAGTGTTCAAATCACCTTTCAGCAACCAGCGTTCATGCGATTATTGTAGCCAGAAAAATTCTTCATTCACCAAAATTTCATGTAGTTCAAAGCTCACATCCAATTTTATACTATATAATTCAGGGGACAAAGGGCCATTTTCTTCCATCTCTTCTAACATAGCTAGCTCTACTCTGAGCTTTTCCTTCCTTTTTTTCTCATGGCCATATTTATCCGACCCCCAGCCTTTGAAGTATGATTTGAACCTTTTCAACTTAATATTGAGAATATCAATGGGGTCTGTTGATTCTACCTTCCTAGCCCAAATCTTACTCACTGTAGGGAAGAACCTATCATCTTTAATCCAAGACAGATCAAAGAGGAACTCCCGGGGTTTAGGGGCCTCACGCCCCTCATCCCCAGATGAAAGAAGCGGGGGGTTGTGATCGGAAATTTCCTGGACCAGTTTCCTCACCGACACCATGGGAAACAGATCTTCCCACCTCTCGGACATCAAATGCGGTCTAACTTTTCAAGAGTGGGGTGAGCCTAGTTGTTTCTCCAGGCGTACATCCCCCCACTTATGTGTATTTCACGCAACCCCAATGTATTGATAATGGAATTGAAGAGATTAGTAGATCTACTACTACGCATCTTCTTAATCTTCTCACCACCATGTCTCAGGATATTAAAGTCTCCCCCCACGATATAGGTACACACATACTGCTGCACATAGCAGCAAGCTCAATCAGGAAATCCTCTTTTTGATTCCTCATGAGCCGAGCCATAGATCACAATCAGCCCCCACCTAACTTTCCTTTTCTTGTCATACAAAGTTAACTGCAAAGTATATCTGCCTTTATCACAGGAAACAATGTCTAGGGAATCTTGTTTAACACCACAGAGAATCCCCCCGGACTTCCCTACTGATGGAATCCACTCCCAGCTAAACAACGAGAAACGATCAATCCTTCTGAGACATTTATGGGTGACCTTTTTCTTCATAGTTTCTTGCAACCCAATAAAATCCAGAGAATGGTCACTAATGAGATCAGAGAGGTAGGTGTCCATTCCTTTCTTGCCTACCCCCCTACAGTTCCAAACGAGGCCTCTAATTTGGAACATTTTTTGTGAAAATGGGACCTAGTAGCCCTACCAGGAGGCAATGTAGGGCTACATTCTAACTCTTACATTATGGCTATATTTCTCTGGCTTCTAGTCACAGGTCTAGGAAGCCTCACCACATATCTCTTCTTATTTTTCTTTTTATTATTTTTCTTTCCAGAAGAAATGTTATCATATACCACTCCATCCTGGTCCAGCCAGGCTAGAATGATAGGAGAACTTTTACCCAAACCTTTAGTGACCTGCATGTCCTCAAATATATCCTTAGCATTATCCTCACTTCTCTTTTTCTCATCTAAATGCTCTCGGACTTTTTTCTAACTCTCTGAGTACTTCTACACTATCAAAATCGTTATCAGGAATAATAACCCCCATTCCCTTGGTTTTGTCTACTAGTTCATTATTACTAAGTGCGGCAAAAGAATTCTTATAGGGAACATGAGCATTACCTTCCAAATTTTTCTGCTGCGCCCTGTGCATGGCCTTGGTTTCAATGTTATCCTGCAATCCCTGAACGTTACGCTTGATGTGCCTGAACCCCACCTCCGGGGCAAGAGGAGGGGTAAGGATAATCTCATCGACACGACCAGGTGAGGGAAAATGTACCACATAATCATTGGACGTCTTCAGGCCCGGATCCACCTCACCTTCTACCTCCAGCACCAGCTCACAACTAGGACTAGTCACACCAGCATAAGACAAAGAGCGACGGGGTATAACAGGCACAATTTTTACTTTCACCTCTCTGGGCATAGTAGCAGGTTTTTTGTTAGTACTCATCACAACAAGATCTATTATCATTCATTCTGAAGCATTCTGTATTTTCCCAACTCCAGAAACCTCAAAGTCTTTCGCCATGGACTCAATTAGCAGTGTTGAATCCACATCACTTTCAGAGGACACATACATCTCTTTTTCTTGTGATGACAGACGACAAGTCTTGCCACCACGATACTCGTTGTCATCCTTCACGGTGTTTGAAGATTCAGGTTTATCCCCATCTTTCTCATGATAATCTCTTTTGTGCTTGGGAGTCTGATCCTGCTTGGCAAGACCCCCCATATTAGCAACCTCAGTGTTCTACTTCTCAACAGAATTTCTCACAAACACCTCTTCCACTTCATAGGTAAACTTATAAAAGCGCCCTCCCAACACTCCTTCTGCTGTGGCAGGCAGCTGATCCACTAAGCAGCATCCTATCTTAGCACGGACTGAAGAAGATCGATTTATGGTAGCCATATCCACTTCCAACGTAATTCCCACTAAGCCTCCAACATATGCCATAGTTTTGTCACACCTTTTGTTTGGTGGAATCCTCCCAATTCTCACCCAAGCAATTTCCAAGATCCCTTCAGAGTCGATGTCTTCAGACCGAGGCGAAAATTTGACCGACACCCCACACTTCTTCGGCTTAACATGCTCCACAAAAAGAGCTCGCTCCACTTCCCTAGGTTTTGGCATTCTCATTTCAAATTTCTTGGGGCGAAAAAGAGTAAAATGCATCATAAGTCCTAAAACTATTGGAGGTGTGTCACTTTAGTCCTATAACTTTGAAACTACAGTTTTAGGTCCTAAAACTATCGGAGGTGTGTCAGTTTAGTCCTATAACTTCAAAACCGCAGTTTTGGGTCCTAAAACTATCGGATGTGTGTCAGTTTAGTCCCATAGCTTTGAAACCGCAATTTTGGGTCCTAAAACTATTGGGGTATGTCAATTTAGTCCTATAACTTCGAATCTGCAATTTTGGGTCCTCAAACTATGTAAGTTTGTTTCACTTGAGATCTTAAACAACACCTAATTATATTTAGATTCTTTTGGGGAACGAAAATGTCATGAGAGAGAGAGGCCATTTGGAGATGCACAACTTCCAATTGCTATTCACTCTCACTGACCTTTACACTATCTTCATAGTTTCCGCGCACTCCTCCATGTCGTCCGGCTACAGTGACAAGTCCGCACTTATTGCCATGCTCGAGCCCAAGCAACAACCTACATGAATAGCTCTACGACAAGGGTATCGGAGCGACGACAATGTCGTGAGAGAGATAGTGGGATTGCGTCCTCCATCCAGATTGGCTAAGGATCTCCCGGCAGCCGCGCCATGGGAAAGGGATGTCGTCCTCCATTACGACTGGCTCGGGGTCTTCCCGATGGCCACGCCAAACCTCTCAGTGAGCCTGTCCTACAACTTATGGCCACACAGGTTGCAACATACACTGCCACATGGAAGCATATGGACCTTTATGGGGAAAGTAAATACATATGAAGGGCTCATTTGGAAAAAAAATACACCATAGATGTTGGTCATGCAAGCTCAGGACTTGTGATGAACAAACTTACATACTTTTGGGACCCAAAACTGTAATTCTGAAGTTATAGGACTAAATTGGCACACCTCCAATAGTTTTAGGACCGAAGACTGAAGTTTCAAAGTAATAGGACTAAAGTGACACACCTCCAATAGTTTTAGGACCCAAAACTGCAGTTTCAAAGTTATAGGACTGAACTGACACACCTCCGATTGTTTTAGGACTTGGGATGCATTTTACTCGGCGAAAAACCTAGTAGAGCATCGCCACCCTTGGCCCACATACACACTCAACTCATGTTAGTGGGGGAAGATCCTTCTATAATGGTGACTATCACATTGAAAATCCTCTTCTTGTTCTATTTTTCTACACTGTGGTCAGGAATATAGAAGAACCCTTGCCCTTTCCCTTGAAAACCACACATCACAAGAGAAAATTCCCAAGGTAAAAATTCCACACAGATCACAAAAAGGTGCCCTCGCTTCTTGCATCCCTCACACATCGCTTGCGGGCATCTAGCAGTATAATGCCCTACCAGATTACAGATCTGGCAAGCCACATGATGAGGATTGGAGTTACCAGGTTGAATGTGAAGATCATGTTTCCCAAGAGGTGTGGGATTTCTTGCCTCGGCTGCATGCAGCTCTGCAGTGTTCCCGCTGCCCGCGCCCCACTTCTACTGGTGCACATCGACGGCATGCTTTCCCTCGGCCGCCTTGTCCCATCTTTCCGCATCAGCATCATCGGATCCGGAGGCCCTCGACGTCAAGGAGTTCCCCGTCTCCATCTTGCGCGTCCAGACATGGCGCTCGAAGCCACGCCCTCGCCACGATCGAAACTGCCCGCACCACAGCCATGTCGACCGGATCCGAACCCCTCCTCCCTCATCTTACTACTCTCTCTCACGATAGGTGAAGGTGGTTTTGGGGAGGAAGCGACTACTTGAGCAAAAGAGCGAGCGTCACCATGGATTTTGCCTTCCCAGCACGAAAAATCCCGAGGAACCCTAGATCTGAAACACGGAGTCTCGCCCCATAAATGGGAGAGGCTCTCGTCGAGATCTAAAATGGAGGAAGGGGAGAGGAGAATGTGCCCGCGACCGCTTTAATACCTGTGGCCATCGACAAAACCCTAGATACGCATGGTTCATGGCAGTCCGATCTCCCCACCTCCACGTGTCGGGCCAAAACTACCTGCTAGGAGGAGCTCTAGAGGGCCTCCACCCGCGCCCTACCTTCGTCATTTGATTTGCAGGACCGAATCCTATATAATTTTTTCTTAGGGAAATTATTTGTACTACATTCCATAAGAAGTCTAGTATCATTCACTCCGACCTCTTGGAAATATTATTTGCCTTTTCTGTGTCACAATCATGCAAACTCAAATTTCATAGGATTTGAATGAGCATGACATTGTAATCATGTGTTTTTCTTATGGGCGATGCTAGGCGCCGACGCATCGGCGCAAATTCGGCCGGTCCACCCAGAGCCGTTCAACCTGGACGTGAGTAACCGTTAGATATGTCCTTCCTCCCCTTTCGTCATCCTCCCCACGTGAAAAAGAGGAGAAAAGGCTAGCACTGTCGCCGCCGCTCGCTGGATCCCGCGCACAGACCCAGACCCATGATGCCCTCATTTTGGACCACCGCTGCCCCTGCTTGCCACTGGCACTCGTAGCCTCGCCGCCGCCGGCCGCAGCATCATCTTCACCACCTCTTGCGTTCCTCGCCGGATCCACGAAGGCAGCTGCATATACAACGGGGTTGCAGCTCCGGTGGTGACGGCCGCCGGCCGCAACACTCGTCGGCAAGCTCGTAGTGTACCTCGCCTCGGTTGCCTTCCATGGTTGTAGCCCTCTGGTGCGTTACCCTGCCCTCGCTGTCGCTGCTCGCTGCATGAGTTTACACGAACAAAATGGTCACCAGTTGCACCATAAAATGGATGTAGCGAATAAACATGTTGGTTGTACCAAAAAGCATCCGCGGTTGCAGCAAAAATGTTGTTGTCGTCGTCGTGGGTCGCAACTCGCCATGAATGGACGCAGCAAAAGCATTTGCCGGTTGCAGCAAAAGTCAACGACGGTTGCAGCAAAAATCATCATCGCCACCATGACGGGCGCAGCTCCGCCGTGAATTGAACGTAGCAAAAAACATTTGCCAGTTGTAGCAAAAATCGACACCGGTTGTAGGAAAAAAATGCTTGTACTAGCACAAAACCCATATGGTTTTAGCAAAAAATGTTTGCTAGTCCGAGCAAAAGACAAAGCCGGTGGTAGCAAAACAATTGGTTGTTTCCAGCAAAAAATCAAAGATAGTGGTAGCAAGAAAAGATCGGTGGCTCCAACAAAAAAATGAGATGGTGGTAGCAAAAATTGATGTTGATACCAGCAAAAAACAAAACCGATGTAGCAAAAAGAAATTGGGGGTTGTTCCCCGCACACGACAATGCCGCCCGATAGCCGCCGGCAATGCTGTGGTTGGTGGCAGCAATTCTGTGGCCGGTTGTAGCACGTACGGATGCGGGCTCCAGCAAAAAATCTCGCATGTGCAACCATCACAGGGAAAGGTGGAGGTGGCGGCGAACATGGCCACCGTGTGCGACGGCCATGGCGAGTTGCAGGCTCGCAGCACCGTAGGACACAAAAAAGGGATGAAGATGGGGAGGGGGAGCTCGGGGCCACAAGGGCAAAAAAGGGGGGCGGGGTGGGCACCGGCCACTGCGGCAGAAGGGGAGGAGGTGAGCCTCGTCGATGCCTTAATGGTGGCAGCCATGGCGGAGAAAGGAGGTGGGGGAAAAGAAGCAAAGGAGGAAGATGATGAATGAGTGCATGGATGGATAAGGAAAAGGTGGGACGATGCACGGGTCTCATATGACGCATTGTAGTACAACGTGCGAGAAGGAGGAAGCGTTCGATCAATGTTCCATCGTATGTGCCGCGTGCGACCCGCCCAATCTTCGGCCGGCGCACCGGCCACAAACGTTTACCTTTTCTTTTTTTCCTTTTCTTGTGCCGTCCTACAAATCAAAGAGGCCCTTCTTAGTTTTTTGGGTCCTTTAATTCCCAAAACTTCAAAAAGATAGTGAAAAAAAATCATTTGAAGAGACATCCTCTGTGCCTTTTCTAGTAATCACATTTGAAAAGTATTGCAATGCAACTTGTGTTAAGAGTTAACGCGGTTGAGGAATATGTATCACAAGTTCAACAAGAGAGGTCGAGTACCAACAAGGATGACAAGTACTCGCCCTAAGCTCATCAACATACACATGATTTGCATATGACACATTGTGAAGGTTCGATAACTTTGCACACACTTCAAAGTTGGCACGTTCTACTAGAAGCCCTTGCCAGCTATCGACTCGGACCGTGTCCATATGTACATGAACATGTAGGGTTGCGCGCATAAGGGGTGAGAAACATTCAAATTAGATTCGAGTGGATAACTCGAACTACTTGGACTCAGGTTGGATCCGAATGGAATATGGGCATAGAGTCATAATGTACCTCAAATGTTGAGTCCATCTCGGGGCGTCTATAAGTGGAGGGGCAAAACTCTTGAAATGGTCAGATTGTTCTATGACCTAGTTACTAGCTGTAGGATCGAAAGTATGTCTAGAGGGGGGGGGTGATTAGACTACTTGACCAAATAAAAACTTATCATTTTCCCAAATTTAATTGTAGGCAAGTTTTAGCAATTCTACCAAGTTAAGCACACCCTGCACATGCAAGTCTAAGAGTTGAGAAGCGGAAAGTAAAGACTTTGCATATGAACCTAAATGAGGGATTGCAGAAGTCAAACGCAATGAAGACACGATGATTTTTGTCGTGGTTCCGGTAGGTGGTGCTATTGTATATCCATGCTGATGGAGACTTCAACCCACAGAGGGTAACCGTTGTGCGAGTCCATGGAGGGCTTCACCCACGAAGAAGCAACCTTGTCTATTTCATCATGGCTTACACCCACGAAGGACTAGCCTCACTCGGGTAGATCTTCACAAAGTAGGTGATCTCATTGCCCCTACAGACTCCTTGGTTCAACTACACAATCTCTTGAAGGCTCCCAAGTGACACCGAACCAATCTAGGAGAAACCACTTTCCAAAAGGTAATAGACGGTGCTGTTGATGATGAACTCATTGCTCTTGTGCTTCAAATGATAGTATCCCCAACACTCAAACACTCTCTCACAGTTTTGGCTTTGGCAGAGGAGAGGAATGAACCAAAATCAACTTGGGAAAGGCTAGAAATCAAGGTTCAAATGGTTGGATTGGAATCTCTTGATGACATGAGTAGGTGGTTCTCTCTCAGAAAATGAGTAGTGGAAGTTGTAGTTTGTTTTGATGGCTCTCATCAAGAGTAGGTGGTGGTGGAGGGGTATAAATAGGTAGCACCAAAACTCCAACCATTACAAGTCTTTAACCCAACTCGGTGACACCGACATGAAAATCTCGGTGAGACTGACTAGTGTAAAAGACTTGACAGTTAGGCTTTTCGGTGAGACCGAACAAAATGACTCGGTGCGAACGAAGTGCAATGTCTAGGGCAAGACCTCGTTTCGGAAATTCCGATCGGTTCATCTCGGTGATTCCGTAATGAAGCGATTTCATTACAGAAGCTTGGTCAGGCCATCTCGATGAGATTGAGATCCATTTTGTCTGTATAGAAATGTTAGGGTTTGCATGTAGCAATGTATAGGGTTATCTCGGTGGGTTTGGATGGGAACTTTTTGGTGGGACCAAGATGGAATTTTAGGGTTTTGGATAGGAGTGATGTGAAGAAGTAGTTGATGATTTTGGAGCAATACTACTAAGCACTTGAGCAATTGAGTAATGATCAAAACCTCATCCCTTTTTAGGGCTAGTTCTTTTGGTGGCTTCTAGAATAAGCCAGAAAAAGCCAGCAAAAGAACTGGCCCTTAATATTATTGGGTTTCCTATGGACTCAATGTGATCTTGGATCACTTAACCAAAAATGTAGAGTCTTGTAGCTTTGACAATCTTTGCCCTTAGCATTTTGAGTGGTCTAAATTCACTAGTCACTTTCATGCCAATCATTGATCTTCACTGAAATCTATTATCAATGAGCATTTGATCAATGACTTATATGTTGTTATTAATTACCAAAATCACCCGGGGATTAGTTGCACTTTCAATCTCCCCATTTTTTTTGTAATTAATGACAACATATAGATGAAAGCTTCGACAAATGATATAATCAATGAAATACATCGTCACTTTGAGAAGTATGTGATAAGCAAGAGCTCCTCCTAAATTTGTGCATTATTAAGGATTTGCGTTTGAATGCAAATGCATAATCGATTAGGATCATGAATTACTCTTCCATGTGACATACATCTTGGTAGAGCACTCAAAATGATATGATCGCAATATAATAAGTACTCATCACCAATATAACAAATGAATGATCATACAAAGAGCACATGAATAAAGATTCAAGAAATTAAGCATAGCATCAAAGTACGATATGATCAAGCACACAATGTAACGTAGTCTCATACAAGCATCAGCAAAAGTATCTCAAAGTAGCAAAAACCAAATGAGAAAAGCAAAATCTCTCTCTCTCTCAAAGCCTAATGATCTATACTAATTCTCCCCATTGGCTACAAGTACCAAGAAGTTCGAAGAAGTATAGAGCTAATCATCGTTCTAGGCCTGATCTCTGGCAACTCCTGGTGGTGAAGTCCTCTGACTTGCAGTGCTGGTGTGCGTAGATATCAAAGAGAAGAGAAGAGTGTCTGCGAAGATCTCTGCGGAGGTCTGCTGAGTTGGAGGAGTGGAGATAGTAGGAGGCACTGTAGGAGCAACCGTGGATGCAATAGCTGGAGTTGAGACTGTAGCTCTGGAAGTGACTGGTACTGCAACTGATTTGGGCATCGCCTGGAATCGAGTGGTTGTCTGAAGACATGTGCCCAGGTTCTCTTCATCATCACTAGAAGATCGTGCCTTGGCTTCATACACCTTTCTCTTTGGGCTCTCAACGGTGGTCTGCATCTCTATAACCTTGACATCAAGATCACAGAACTTTGTCTCAATAATCCTCTCAAGACTCTCCTGGTTCTGCGCGAGGTCGGCCACATTCCGCTCGATCCTCCGAGTAGCTTAAAGGAGATAGTTCATCTGATCTGTCTTGGTTTTGAGCACGGGAGAGGTAGGAGCACTTGGCTCTGCAGCCTGGCAACCTCTTCCTGTGGTGCAACCGAGGTGGGATGGGATGGATCCATCGTCAAAGTGTTATCCTCAAACTCTGGCTGTAGCGGCAGATACTCATGATCCAACAAAAATGACTTGTGTGCACCCTTCGAGTTGATAAGCATCTGAATATGTACTGCAAAGCCACATGATTTCTTCTAGTCAACAGCAGTCGTCTTGAAGGTTTCCACAATGAGATCCATTACCTTGAATTTTTTATGTTGGTCAATGTGATGCAGCATGTTGATGGAGTGAACTCGAATCATCTTCTCATCGCCTGACTTGGGCATCAAAGTATGCCTCATGATGGTATCGGAGATAGCAAGACCTGCCAATAAGTGATATACTGAGCCAAGCGTGTGAGAGTCTGTGTACTTGTTAGGGATCTCAGTGTACATGTTGGCCATAGAATTGTGGTCTATCTTTGGCTTGGAATATACATCTATGTCGTTCTAATCATCCTCGGGCACACCCAACAAAGTGGCCCACTCAAGCACACTAGACTAGTGCCTAACTCCTTCAGTCATCCATACAATTCTTCCATTGGGATAGAAGTGAGCTGTCAAAAAAAATTGCACTATCATTTCATCATCCCATGCTGCCAGCTTCTTCCCGATGAACTCATCAACACCAACTGTCCTGAAGTCCTCATGAACATGGGGGAAGTGATCCTCATGCTTGTCAATGTACTTCCAGTCCACCCACCACATGTCAGTCACGACAGGATTCTTATCGAGAAGCACTGTCTCGTAGAAGTCCTGCTGCTCCTTACACTACAAAAAAAGACACATCCGTGACATTTTGGGCTGAATGAATTTTTTTCTGTCATACTTATGACACTTCTATGATGATAATTATGAAAAAAAGTATCATCATAGATGTGGTGGTCTCCTACTTCTATGATAAAAAATCATGACAGAAAATGGGCTTTTCGTCCTGGGCGGGCCAGAGACGCAGCTGCATGAGATTATTTGGGCCGTCCATGACGGAAAAAACCGTGGTAGAAGCGAGGGCGAGGAAAATTTCGGGGAGTTCCCGGTTACGGTGGGTGGTTGATGTCTACACACGCTTATATTCTTGTAGACTATGTTGGGCCTCCAAGCGCAGAGGTTTGTAGGACAGCAGCAATTTCCCTCAAGTGGATGACCTAAGGTTTATCGAACTCAGGGAAGTAGAGGTCGAAGATGGTCTCTCTCAAGCAACCTTGCAACTAAGATACAAGAAGTCTCTTGTGTCCCCAACACACCTAATACAACTAGGAGTTGTATAGGTGCACTAGTTCGGCGAAGAGATGGTAAAATATGGATGATAGGAGTGGCAAAGCAAAGTAATATAAATCTGTAATAAAAAGTGCAGCAAGCAAACAAGTGGTAAACGTGAGCACAAATGGTATTGCAATGGTGGAAACAAGGCCTAGGCTTCATATTTTCACTAGTGGCAACTCCCAACAACATTAACATAATCGAATCACATGATATTTCCCATAAAACATGCACTCGGAGGTCATTCCTTTGTGGTCAAGAGAGGACGAGAATTATGTAGGGCTACAAAAGCACACCTCTAAGTTCGTAGTTCTCAATCTATGGATTTCCCAATGTCACCGCGGCCATCCAAAGAGAGTACCACAATCACCACAACATATCTCAAGGATAGTCAAAGACAAGCACCAAGAGACTCTCAATCTTCAATCAACACACAAAAGAGGAAATCACTCATGAAAATATTTTTCTAATCCATGTCCAATAGACCGCTGTCACCTTGGTCTCGGGGATTATACTAGATAAAGACAAGTGAGTACATCAATCCAATACATAGAGGAAGGGGAAATATCATGGGATCACCCTAGATTAACATAGCCTATGATCACAACGAAGATCACATCATGGGAGAGAGAATTGACCACATAGCTACTGGTAGAAACCTCAGCCCCGAGGAGGAACTACTCCCGCATCATGGAGGGAGGAAGCAACGTCGATGGAGATGAATCCGGGGGCACTTCCCCGTCCCGGCAGGATGCCGACACAGGAATTCAGGTCCTCCGAAACTTGGTGGCGATGGCGGCGGAGATCGGAATAGCTTCTGGAGAAAAGGGTTCTGGAATCAGGGTTTTCGCGACGGGAGATAAATATATGCGAAGGGGGGTCACCAAAGGCGGAGAGGGGGCCCCAGGCGCCCCCCCTAGGCGGCCAGGGGTGGGGCCGCCCCGGGTGGCTGCCTGGGCCGCCCCTGGCTCCCCTCTGGCCCCACTTTGGTTTTTCTCAAAGCTTCCTGTACGCTGATTTTTTCTGTATTTTTCCCGGAATTTTTGGAGCACTTTTAATATGGGGGAAATCTGAAATAGAAAAACAGCAGAAAACAGGAACTGGCACTGTGGTGGACCGAGTTAATAGGTTAGTCCAAATATGATCAAAAGTGTATGGAAGTGCATAAATATCATAGCAATATCACACAAAAGAAGCATGGAGCAAGCAGAAATTATAGATACGTTTTGGACGTATCAACATCCCCAAGCTTAATTCCTGCTCGTCCTCGAGTAGGTAAATGATAACAAGCCCAATTTCTGTGGTGACATGCCACCAAAGAGTCTTTCACAATCACATGACAAATTCTTATTGATATAATGAATCTTTAGTAATTAAGTTGCCTCATGAGAATATCACAAAGAACTGGAAGTTTAGAATATGATACGGAAACACCCAATAGATTTGTAGTGAGCATGGTGTGCAAACATGACAAAGTGATACCTCGTTTGCCCCCTTTAGTGAAGCAAAACATAAATGCAGGAGCACCTCCGAAGTTTAAGTGACGACTAGATATAATGATTTCAGAATAAGCGATATCACAATCATGCAGAAGACAATGGTACTTTGGGACAATGCACATTACACTCAGAATGACAATCATGCTCTCAATAGTTGGTGCATTGAAGAAAGAAGGTGGAGACTCTCGAACCGTGGATTTTGATGGCAAGGTTGAAAACCCGTGGCTGGAAGCAAAGACTAAACAAGTACCAGAGCTCGTGGTTTTAAAAACAGAGATAAAAAAGCTTTTGGGAGATGCATAATTCATCAACGAATGCTAGTAGATAGCCCAATTACTTCTTATGCTGGACATGTTTCGAGGAACGGCTCCCACGCGGGGACGATCACATCCCATTAATCTCCTTTGTTTATCACTGCCAGAGTTTCCTGATTTCTCATGAACAAAGCATGAATGAGGGTTTGTTTGTTGCTATTATCTTTTGTGAGCTGGGCGCACTCATGCGAGTCCCTCCTCGTATTAGGGGTTTGCAGATTAGACATGCAATCCCGAGGTAAAATTTGTCCAACATAAGAAGATCATGAATTACCTACTACTTCCTCATGAGCTAAAACAGAGGCACAAAAGAGAAATGCTTTTGAATAATTTTGAGATGGTACAAGAAAGTCTTCGTTAGGAATGGCAAGTAAATACCATATATAGGAAGGTATGGTGGACTCATATGGCATAACTGGTTTCAAGGATTTTGGATGCACAAGCAGTCAGTCCACTTAGTACAGGTGAAGGCTAGCAAAAGACTGGGAGTGACCAACTAAGAGAGCAATGAAGGCCATAATCATGCAGAGCGACAAAGCAACATTGAATCGGGCATGGAAGTTATATCACTACTCAGAAATTAAAGATCATCAAGGCTTGATAGACTTTCTTTACAGTCTTAAATATGCGTGAGCATATGCCAAGTCAATCAAAATAAATTCTTGGAGGAAGATATCACTAAACCATACCACAGCATAGGCAAACAAATCATGTTGGTACTTCAATAACACATTAAGAACCCCCAGCTATTTGAGACTAACCATAAGAAAACATGAACTACTAAGCACCATTATGCACATAGCATTTTTATCATAGACATATCAACCAGTGCCACAAAAGCCAACTCTCTTAATAAGATAAGCATGATAACTCAAGAGAGTTCCAGAAGCAACAACCTAAACAGAAGCTCTTAAAAAGATAAGCATGAAAACTAAGAGCTAAGCATGACAACAGCTATGAAAAGATAAAGAACACACACAAGAAGATACGCATGCAAGCCTATGTTGTGTTCTACAGTGGAGTGGAGCGTGTTTCTCTCCCAAACAATGAAGGCTAGGATCCAACTTGTTAAGAACAGCAAGTAAAACTAAATAAACTAAAAAGAAAAGAGCAAGATGCTCCAAGCATAGCACATAATGCATGAAGTGATAAAAATATAGTGGAACGAAGGACGAACTGATAATTGTTGATGGAGAAGGGATGCACGGGGGCATCCCCAAGCTTAGATGCTTGAGTCTCCTTGGATATTTCTTGGGGGTGCATGGGGGCACCCCCAAGCTTGAGCGTTTGACACTCCTGAATCTTCTTTTATCATCTTCCCTCGCACACTTGAAAACTCCCTTCATACATAACTCATCATAATATGATTAGAGAGGTTAGTACCCACAATAAAATAATTTTTCTCTACTGAAAACAAAGATATTCTTGAAGGTCTACTGTTTCTCAAGATCGCCAAAAAGTTTTTGCAAAGAAAAAGCAAGCTTAAGGTCTGCAAAACGAAGAAAAGGCAAAACAGGGCAGAATCTGTGAAAAACATACCAGCAGGTAGTAAATAATTTTTTCGGGGCACTTCTGCAACTCAAATCAAAAAACTCAGAACAGACGCTCGAAATCCAATTGTATAGAGCACGCTGTCAAAAAAATTGATATCAAAAATATGATCTGGTGATTTTATACGAATTTTTCTGTCCAAGGACAGAATCTGTTTTCTGGACAGCGCGTCACACTTTTGAACTTTCTTGCAATCAGAGGCTAAACTTGGCACAAAGCTGAAAAGAAAAGATACAATGATGATGCTACTGTAGTAACAAACATCAAGACCACTAAAAACTGAAAGAACAAACTGAAAGCAAAGATAACAAGGGTTGTCTCCCTAGAGCTCTTTCTTTATAGCCATAAAGATAGGCTTAAGACTTTAATGATGCTCTCGTAGGAATAAGAGTTGAAGAACAAAAGAGAGCATCAAGAAGCAAATACCTAGCCAAGAAGTCTTTTCTGATAACTCTTCACACATCAAAAATAACATAAGCTCATCATAAAGATCCGGGGTGATCATGTTATCACACAACTGGTTAACAGTTATGTTTTGAAAGTGCATGCATTGAAAATTAAAGTGACCCTCTATACAGCAAAGTTCACAAGTAAAAGGATAAATGTCACACAATTCTCTAGAAATTTCATTTAAATCTTTGACCCAAGTGATTGTTCTTTCATGCTTATGTTGCTTACAATACTTCTCTTCTTCAATCATAGGCCTTTCACAAGGTCTATCCACTCCACAAAAATTAACATGCTTATATAAAACTTCACTTTTAGGAATTGGATCATGCATGTTGCAATCATCATGAACAATTTCATTTTCTTTGCAAATCTCTTTAAAAGGTTCATGATGCTTGATCCAATCCTCCTTAGGCATATTAAGATGTGAAGCAAAAGATTTGAGGAAATCAACAAGGAGTTGAGAATCAAGCCCAAACTTAGCACTAAACTTATTAAAACTTGTAGTTTCAACAAAGGACTTAATGCAATCATACTCATAAATTATACCTGACTCTTTACCTTTGCCGATCTCCCAATCTTCAGTGTTGCGTTGAATTCTTTCAAGGAGTTCCCATTTAGCATCAATCTTTTCGTTTGTGAAAGAACCCATAGAGGAAGCATCGAGCAAATCTTTATCCTGTCGAGAGAGCCTCGCATAGAAATTAGTAATAATCATATCTTTGGGGAGCCCATGGTTAGGACATTTTAGCATTAACGTTTTCAGTCTCCCCCAAGCTTGAGCTATGCTCTCTGCGTCATGAGGATAGAAATTATAAACATAATTCCTATTCTCATGGACTTCATGAAGAGGATAAAACTTGGAGTAAAAGAGAGACTCGATCTCTTCCCAATCCAGCATGTGAGAGTCATCTAGTAGCCTATACCATTCCAATGCTTTTCCTTTCAGTGACAAGGCAAATAATTTCCTCATGACTCCATCTCTTGTCAAACCTGAAATCTTAAACAACTCACAAAGTTCTGTAAGTTTCAACAAATGAATACTAGGATTGACTGTCCCATCATAACAATCATTCCTAATTATTTCAATTATCCCAAGTGGTATTTGGAACGGGATACATTCAGTAGGTGGAGGAGACTTCTCTACCATGGGTGTGGTAAAGCGGCCTTCCCCGAGCAGCGAACTAAGAGTGCGGTTTTCCATAAACATAACTAGTGAAACTAAAAACAAGAAACGAAAAGATTTAATTGCAAGATCTAAAGATATACCTTCAAACACTTACTTCCCCGGCAACGGCGCCAGAAATAGCTTGATGTCTACACACGCTTCTATTCTTGTAGACTATGTTGGGCCTCCAAGCGCAGAGGTTTGTAGGACAGCAGCAATTTCCCTCAAGTGGATGACCTAAGGTTTATCGAACTCAGGGAAGTAGAGGTCGAAGATGGTCTCTCTCAAGCAACCCTGCAACTAAGATACAAGAAGTCTCTTGTGTCCCCAACACACCTAATACAACTAGGAGTTGTATAGGTGCACTAGTTCGGCGAAGAGATGGTAAAATATGGATGATAGGAGTGGCAAAGCAAAGTAATATAAATCTGTAATAAAAAGTGCAGCAAGCAAACAAGTGGTAAACGTGAGCACAAATGGTATTGCAATGGTGGAAATAAGGCCTAGGCTTCATATTTTCACTAGTGGCAACTCCCAACAACATTAACATAATCGAATCACATGATATTTCCCATAAAACATGCACTCGGAGGTCATTCCTTTGTGGTCAAGAGAGGACGAGAATTATGTAGGGCTACAAAAGCACACCTCTAAGTTCGTAGTTCTCAATCTATGGATTTCCCAATGTCACCGCGTCCATCCAAAGAGAGTTCCACAATCACCACAACATATCTCAAGGATAGTCAAAGACAAGCACCAAGAGACTCTCAATCTTCAATCAACACACAAAAGAGGAAATCACTCATGAAAATATTCTTCTAATCCATGTCCAATAGACCGCTGTCACCTTGGTCTCGGGGATTATACTAGATAAAGACAAGTGAGTACATCAATCCAATACATAGAGGAAGGGGAAATATCATGGGATCACCCTAGATTAACATAGCCTATGATCACAACGAAGATCACATCATGGGAGAGAGAATTGACCACATAGATACTGGTAGAAACCTCAGCCCCGAGGAGGAACTACTCCCGCATCATGGAGGGAGGAAGCAACGTCGATGGAGATGAATCCGGGGCACTTCCCCGTCCCGGCAGGATGCCGGCACAGGAATTCTGGTCCCCCGAAACTTGGTGGCGATGGCGGCGGAGATCGGAATAGCTTCTGGAGAAAAGGGTTATGGAATCAGGGTTTTCGCGACGGGAGATAAATATATGCGAAGGGGGGTCACTAGAGGCGGAGAGGGGCCCCCAGGCGCCCCCCTGGGTGGCCAGGGGTGGGGCCGCCCCGGGTGGCCGCCTGGGCCGCCCCTGGCTCCCCTCTGGCCCCACTTTGGTTTTTCTCGAAGCTTCCTGTACGCTGATTTTTTCTGTATTTTTCCTGGAATTTTTGGAGCACTTTTAATATGGGGGAAATCTGAAATAGGAAAACAGCAGAAAACAGGAACTGGCACTGTGGTGCATTGAGTTAATAGGTTAGTCCAAATATGATCAAAAATGTATGGAAGTGCATAAATATCATAGCAATATCACACAAAAGAAGCATGGAGCAAGCAGAAATTATAGATACGTTTTGGACGTATCAGTGGTCGGGGCGGAGTGATGCACGGAGGTTTGCGCGTTTCTATCGTACACGTCGTGTGTATGTGCGAGGCGTTGGGCTCTAACTGAACCCGAGCGAGGTGTTTGCTTACTGAACCCGAGCGATTGCACTAGCTATGTTACTGAACCCGAGCGATCGATCCCTTGGCTGCTAACTGAACCCGAGCGATTCCTTCGCTACTGCTGCTAACCGAACCCGATCGATCGCTGCTGCTGCTTACTGAAGCCGATCGAACCTGCTGCCTCTTGATGAACAGTGAACGTGGGGTTGATTGAATGAGTCGAGATGTATGTGGTTGGGGTTGGATCAACAGGACCCCGTGGGGGTTGATAACCCACAAGTATAGGGTATCGTTTGTAGCCTTTTTCAATAAGTAAGAATGTCGAACCCAACGAGGAGCTAAAGGTAGAATAAATATTCCCTTAAGTTCTATCATCCACCGATACAACTCTACGCACACTTGACGTTTGCTTTGCCTAGAACAAGTATGAAACTAGAAGTACTTTGGGATAGTTTTGCAAGATAATAAAGAGCACGTACATAAAAAGTAGGGGCTGTTTAGATAAAGATCAACTAAGTTAGTGGTTTAGTAGATAACTTTTGTCAACAAGAAAGTTATTTGTCCCTAGGTAATCAATAACAAGTACCGGTAATCATTCTTGCAATTTTATATGAGGGAGAGGCATGAGCTAACATACTTTCTCTACTTGGATCATCTGCACTTATGATTGGACCCCTAGTAAGCATGCGCAACTACTAAAGATCATTAAGGTCATGAAACCGAACCATATCATTAAGTATCAAGTCCTCTTTACTCCTATACGTCACACCCCACTTATCCGCGTTTGGGCTGCTGTCATCCCCCACAACGCTGACAATAAGCAAACCATGAACATATTGCAACACCCTACAGCGGGGGGCCCTCACGTTTGCGCGAGAACGGAGGGCACCGTAGGACAACACCATAAATAAAATATACAATCATACCAACTAAGATCACGATTAACCCACAAGACAAAGCGGATCCACTCAAACATCATAGGATAACCATAGATCATTGGGAAATAATATATGGAGTTGAGCACCATGTTTAAGTAGAGATTATAGCGAGGGGAAAGAGGTGATACACCGCTGCAATGAGGGGGGGAGAGTTGGTGTGGACGGTAGCGAGATTGCTGATGTAGATCGTCGTCCCGGTCGTTGCCCCGGTGGCACTCCGGCGCCACTGGAAGCGAGGGGGAGAGAGCCCCCCTCCTTCTTCTTCTTCCTTGGCCTCCTCCCTAGGTGGGAGAAGGGTTTCCCCTCTGGTCCTTGGTCTCCATGGCATGGGAGGGGCGAGAGCCCCTCCGAGATTGGATCCGTCTCTCTGTCTCTCTATGTTTCGCGTCCCCCCCATATCTGGCCGAAAACCGTTTCTTATATTCCCGGAGATCCGTAACTCCGATTACACTGAGATTTTAACACGATTTTTTCCAGATATAAGCTTCCTTGTGCCCGAAGTAGATGTCGAACCGACGTACGAGGTGAGCACAACCCACCACGGCACGCCTGGCTCCTTTGGCGCGCCCTGGTGGGTTGTGCCCACCGCGCGCCTCCGTTTTTGGTGATTCCAACTCCCAAAAATCACATATATTCCAAAATAACTCTCCGTGAATTTTTATTGCATTTGGACTTCAATTGATATGGATACTCCCCGATACAAAAACATGCAGAAAACAAGAACTGGCACTTGGCAGGTTAGTCCAATAAATCATATAAAAAGTTGCCAAAAGTATGTAAAACTTGTATAATATTGGCATGAAACAATAAAAAATTATAGATACGACGGAGACGTATCAACATCCCCAAGCTTAATTCCTGCTCGTCCTCGAATAGGTAAATGATAAAAAAGATAATTTTTGATGTGGAATGCTACCTAGCATAAACTTGATCATATGTCTAGTCATGGCATGAATATTAAGACATAAGTGATTCAAAGCAATAGTCTATAATTTGACATAAATACATCAATACTCGGGCATCCCAAAACAAACAATCATGTCTTTCAGAATATCAAATGCTAAAGAACGTTATCCCTACAAAATCATATAGTCTTGTCATGCTCTGTCTTCCCAGCTCAAAGTATAAATCATGTACTACCCCGGTGTCAACGAAGCAATTGGTTCATACTTTTTAACGCGCTTCAGCATTTTCAACTCTCACGCAATACATGAGCGCGAGCCATATAGCAATATAAGTGGAATAGAATGCGGCGGTAGTAGACAAAAGAAGGGAAGAAAGTCTCACATCAACTAGGCAAAATAATGGACTGTGGTGATGTCCATCAATCGATATCAATGTGAGGAGTAGGGATTTCCATGCAACAGATGCAACTAAGGGTTATAAGTGTATGAAAGCTCAATATGAAACTAAGTGGGTATGCATCTAATCCTATGAAAAATTCCCACTAGTATATGAAAGTGAAAGCATATGAGACTCTCTATATGAAAAACATGGTGCTACTTTGAAGCACAAGTGTGGTATTTGCATGCCCCTGTTCTTTTTCTTTCATTTTTTTTTCATTTTTCATTTTTTGTTTGTTTTTGGTGGGCTTCTTTGGCCTCTCTTTTTTTATTTGGGCTTCTTTGGCCTCTTTTATTATTTTAAAGTCCGGAGTCTCATCCTGACTTGTGGGGGAATCATGGTCTCCTTTATCCTATCATCATGGGGGCATGCTCTAAAAATGAATAATGATGATCATCACACTTCTGTTTACTTATACCTCAAGAGAAATAAAAATTACAACTCGATACCTATGTTATAGTATGACTCTAAATGAATGCCTCTGGCAGTGTACCAGGATGTGCAATGATCTAGCATAGCAAAGATATCAAAAAACAGACAAGCCATGAAAATATCGTGCTAGCTGTCTTACAATCATGCAAAGTAATGTGAAAATGAATGCTCAAGTCAACTACATGATGGAAGTGCATGGCAATATATCTCGGAGTGGCTATCGAAATGCCATAATAGGTAGGTATGGTGGATGTTTTGAGGAAGGTATAATAAAGTGTATGCACCAGCGAAAGTTGCGCGACACGAGAGAGGCTAGCAATTATGAAAGGGTGAGAGTGTGTATCATCCATGAACTCACATTAGTCATAATGAACTCACATACTTATTGCAAAAGTTTATTAGCCCTCGAATAAAAGTAATACTATGCATGCTCCTAGGGGGGAGGTTGGTAGGAGTTAACCATCGCGCGCCCCCGACCTTCACACAAAGATAAGATAATCAATGATAAATTGTGCTCCAACTTCCCTGCATAACGAGAGACTATACGTGCATGCTTCGGGAATCACAAACCTTAACACCAATATCTTACTAAACATGCTCATCCACTAGTACCTCCCACATATTATCATCTCTATATCGCAAAACTATTGCAAGGAATCAAACATATCATATTCAGTGATCCATAAGTTTTATGTAGGATTTTATGACTAACCATGCAATTGACCAATTACTATTGACTCTCTAAATAGATATAAGTGAAGCATGAGAGTTTAATTCTTTCTACAAAATAACATGCTCTAACAAATATAAGTGAAGCACGAGAGAATTCTACGAACATCGGTTTTCTATGTGAAGAGAAACATGCAATCCAAACTTCAAATGATATAAGTGAAGCACATGAAGCATTCTATAAAGCCATACTCAAAAGATATAAGTGAAGTGCAAAGAGCATTCTACAAATCAACCAAGGACTATCTCATACCAGCATGGTGTATTATTAAAAGAAAAAGAAAAGACACACGACGCTCCAAGAATTTACGCATATCATGTGAACGAAACGAATCCGAAAACATACCGATACTTGTTGAAGAAAGATGGGATGCCTTCCGGGGCATCCACAAGCTTAGACGCTTGAGTCTCCTTGAGTATTTACTTGGGGTGCCTTGGTCATCCCCAAACTTGAGCTCTTGCCTCTCCTCCTTCTCCTCACATCGAGACCTCCTCGATCTTCGAACATATCATCCACACAAAACTTAACCGAACTTTTAGCGGCGGGGTTAGTGCATATGATCAATGAAATCCCATAATGTACTGCTCTAACATTATTTAATAATTATAAACAAACATTACCCACTGTATGCTATCACAATTCTATGGCCCCAAGTCAAGGATGCTTCAACAAGAACTCAAACATACGCAAATAATGAAGCTATAACAACAATCTGTGAAAACAGGACAATCTGTAAAGATTTGAACATCCACCATACTTGTGTAACTCTAAAAATTCTTGCAAAATTAGGAAAAATATTTTTTTATATAAAGACTTTGCAAAAGGTTTCAAAAGCTTTCGACATTCCAGAAAAATATATGTAAAATCGTGCACTACAGCCAAAGTTTCTGTTTTGCACCCCACAAACCAACAAGCAATCTAATCATCCTAAAGGCAAACTCTTGGCACATTATTTTTATAATATAGTGGAATTGTACAAGGGGATAATTATTTTTGATGAAAAGTTTCTGTAATTCAAGATTTGCAAACTTTCCATGAGCATGGAAAAGTTCAAGGACGTCCCCCACTTCAACGGTGCTCATCCTTCTTACTTTCACTTTTCTTTTTGAAAAAGTTTTAGGTTCCCCTCTATTTTTTTTGTTTTTTAAAATTTATAAAAGCACTCAACAGAAATAGATGAATCTTTTTTTAACTTCCAGGTTGTCTCCCTGGCAGCGCTTTCTTTAAAGCCATTAAGCTAGGCATAAAGTGCTCAAGTAATGAATCACCCGGATCCCAAGGTATATCAAAGCCAATTTGAATCAACAATGATTTGGCATTTAGTAGTGAGCACAAATCAACATATATCATGCAATGACGAAGTCTAACTCTCTTCCTATGCATCGGCATGTCATACAAGAACAATTCATGCACATCAAGTGTAATCCCCAGGATGGGAATATACCTCCTACGTGTCGAGGCACGACTTAAAGGTATAAGCCCATTCTGGAATGATCTCAAGTTTGGTATCTTTGCACGACTCATGTAAAAATAGGGATGAAATTGCAAAAGGATAGTTGGCTTACACTCGCCACGTCACACAATACATTACATAGCAAATCATCATCCGAATAACGTCACAACCCGACTACGGGTGAAGATCCAAATGAAAGATACCAAATACATAAAACCACAGGTTCGAATCGCCCCTAGTAGAAACCACTACTGATCATCGGGATAGTGCACATAGTAACGACTACGTTCTTCATCGTACTCCTAGTACATCTCTATGCCGTCACCTCAGTAGTTCACCATGGTACCTGCATATGGTGTGGTGTAGAATCTGTGAGCCACGGAGGACTCAGCAATCCCGTTCCCGGGTAGCAAAACTATCTAAGCCTTGGGTGTGGAACAAGGCTGAAGAAAGATAAAAGGTTGCAACTGCACTAGCACTAGCTTACCTGTTAAGAGCGAGCAGAGAAGTGCCACAAGCGTCAAAGTGATCACGAAGTGATCCTATCTAAGCACGTTAATCATAACCCCACCGTGTTCACTTCCCGAACCCCTTTCGGAAAATGACCGTCACGGTTACTCACGCTGGTAGTGTGTTCTGAACATGGTGTCAAGTTTTCTACAACCGGATATTAACAAATTCCCATCTGCCACATAACCGCGGGCACGGCTTTTGAAAGTTCAAAACCCTGCAGGGGTGTTCCAACTTGGCCCATTACAAGCCCAGGATCTACGGAGTCACAACTCCAAGGTGGGAAGGCCCGAGTATTCTTGGAATCCCGTGCTCAAGATACTCTGACTAAGGTAAGACTAATCCAGCAAATCCTCTCGGCGTGCCGACACCCTGATAGTAGCCGCGCGTATCTCGTCTCAGGCCACGACCGGATGGGTGATGCTACGGGTTTTTACCAGCCCTCGAGTTTCCTTGAGGTGGCCCCGCAGGACCCCCAGTTTGGACCGACACTCATGTGGAGCACTAGCCCGGGGTTGTTGATTAAGAAGAGGGTTGATTACTCCCTATGCAAGTTTTTAAGTTGTTTAGGCAAATAGTACCAATGTTGGAACTTGCTGGAAAAGACTTAGCGCTAAGCGGTTTATCGAGGGGGTCCCATAACCCCAACCGTGTGAGGAACACAAAATCAAGGAACATAACACCGGTTTATACGGTTCCTAGGGCGGCATGAGTGGAACAAATCACCAAGCAAGAGGCTTAGCCTTCTACCCATTACCAATATATAGATGATTTAGTTAAGAGTTTATATAGTGTGATATCCCAACAAACTTCAACATGAAGCAAGAATCTTCAAATCTTCTCCTGCAACTAGCAATGCTATAAGAGGGACTGAGCGAAGCCTACGTAGCCAATCAAAGGTTTGCATAGGTAGGGTGGTTAGACAGATTCATGGTTACAATAGGAGGCTGACAGACAAACATGGGCATCGAGGCAATAAGCTAAAGAGCGAGACTTCTAGAAATAGGCAAAGATAGTAATGATATCTGGGTCAGGTCATCTTGCGTGTCGAGTTGTCGATGGGATCGTAAGACGGCTCCTCGTTCTCAACCTTGGTAGTAACCTCGTTCTCGTACTCGGTCTCGGCTTCCGGCTCTACTCAACACAAGAACACACGAGGCACGAAATCAAACAAGGTGCAATGCACAATCTATAGGATGCACGTATGATGCACTTAGGATGCACTGCAGATGCACTTAGGATGCATAACATGTCAAAGTAGGAAGCACGACAGAACAACACAAGAACAAGTCAATATGCTCAAGCAAGTAGGATGCAAGACAAGTATATTTAGGATGCAAAACATGGCAAGGTAGGAAGCACAGGGAAACAACATAAGAACAACAAGTTTAAATGAGGCCGGAAACTACATAAGACAAAACCGGTAAGTCCTCATATGCATAGTTTGAAATTAGTTCAGATCTGAAAAAACCTTAAGTTAAAGTTGATAATCAGCAAGTTAACATGCACCAAGATAATCTACACGAAAATCTAGTCAAGTTTCATATAAAGTTTGTTTAAAACGGAGCTACGGTCTAGAAGATAAGATCAAAACAAGATAAGCATGGCAACGGTGCAAGATGCACCCAAACATCAAGCAAACATACCCCAAACATGTTACCAAGATGATATTATGATTCTACATGCAAAAACACACAATTTTCATGTAGGGCACACTCAAAACGGAGGAACGGATTAAAAGATACACCCGAAACAAGAAACAATGCAAAGCTGAAATTAACAGCCACATAGCAGCTTTGGAGCAAGAAATATATACTCTACAACACTCAAACATGGTGACAAGAAACATGGACATGAAGTAGACATATCCTACAGCAAACAACTCCATTGGAGCATCTCCATAGGAGGCATGGATCAATAGCAACAAGCTACAACATTTTGATCATGACATTAAAAACCTGACAATAATATTTTATAGCAACTTGGGAGCAAGAATTAAATAAGCTACAGCAACCCAAATGAGCAAGTGAGGGCATGGATGGATAGACAACAACATATACAACAAGGAATGATCAATGGCCACCCCAAAACTAACATGGATTTGCCTAGGGCATCAAGCAAACATATCATCCGGATATTACAGATTCCAGACTTAGTGAAATTTCACTAAGTGTTAAAACAGTAACATTAGCATGGCATGTTTGCGAGCATGTTTAAGTCATCTTAAAGCATAACATGGCAAAATGTTTGCACCACAGCAAAGATCACATGATGGAGAATCTAAAACATATGGGCATGTGACATGGGGACAAACACAACAATAGCAACGAGCTCCTCAACTAGGCATCTCGTAACAAGTTACAAAACCTAACAGCCACATGCACTTTTGCAACAGAGATAAACATGGCAAAATAAACTCTAACATGCATGCTATAGAACAACATGTAGAGCATCTCATGATGAACATTTTGACATATCATTTGCTTCATTTGGATAAACATGCACCAAGTTATCACATCTCAAACATGGCATGAAAATAACTAGTAGCAGCAGTTTATATCATGTAGCACTCTTGTCACGAAGATTAAGACATCTAGATGGACTCAAACAAGCATGACACAATGGAACAAAACATAGTACACATCACCACGGTCATTTTGACATATCATATGCACAAATCGGACATACACACAAAAAGTTATTACCATCACAAGAAGCCATCAGACAACAAAATGCAAAAAGGACTTAGAGGCAAAATCACCTCTGATCTGGTCAACGCGGATCGGGCGCAAGCGGGTCGGGTCAACGCGGGCTCCGGACTTGGGAACCCGCTAGGGTTCGGCTGGATCGGGGCGAACTAGATCGGGGCCGGCGGCTTCGAGAGTGGGAGGCCGGCGGCTCGGCGGCGGCCTCGGCTACTCCGGCCAGCGACGGCGTCGGAGGAGGCTGGCGAGGGGCTCGGCGGCAAGGGGGCCGGAGGAGGCCGGCGAGGGGCGGCAGACGACGGGTGCCGGCGGCGATGCGGCGGTTGGGCGACGGGGCGAGGCCGGCGATCGGCGGGCGCGGCGGGTGCGGCGGCCGGCGGCGTGGAGCCTCGCCGGAGAACGGCGGCGGGCGCGGAGGCGAAGGAGCGGGGCGGTGAAGGAGCCTCGGCCCGGATGGCGGCGGCGGCGGGCCCGACGCGGGCTCGCGGGTCGGCGGCGCGGGGCGGTCAGATCTGCCACGTGTCGCCCGCGGAGTGGAGCAGAGGTCGGCTGGACATGTCCGGCGACGTACGGACGTGTCCGGCGCGGCGAGGGAGGAGTGGAGCTAGGGTTTTTGGACGAAAATGGCATGGGAGGACGTTTTTATAGGCACAAGGAGCTAGGAGACTCCAAATGGGGAGCGGTTTTCGGCCACGCGATCACAAATTGACGACCGAGATGATGGGAAGGCTTGTGCTGGGTTGGTGGGCTGTTGTGGAGGGGGTCTTGGGCCTCAAAGAAGAGGTTCTTTTAGCCTAGTAGGTTAACCGTTGGAGTACCAAACGAACTCCAAACGTGACGAAACTTGACATGCGGCCTACACGTATCAAAAAAACATCGCATGACAAGTCTCACGTCATTCCGGAAACGTTACACGGCCACACACGAAAGAAGGACTCGGGGATGCCACGGGCACGTGTGAGAGCGTCGGAACTCGAAACGAACAACGGGAAGAGACGAGTGGGACCGGATGCAAGTGACAACAAAAATGCAATGCAATGCACATGACAACCTGACATGGATGAAATGCACACACGCACACGACAAAACGAAGAACCCGAAATGAAAGAAGAGCCCGGAAAGGAAATTGATGAAGCCAAAGTTTATATATTGCCATATTGGGAAAATGTTACATCTGGGGCATTACAAACTCTCCTCTACTACGAAAAGATCTCGCCCCGAGATCTAGGACTGGAAGAAGGAAGGGTACTCGGAACGAAGGTGATCTTCTCATTCCCACGTAGCTTCTCGGTCGGTATGGTGTGACCACTTAACTTTCAAGAACTTGATTGACTTGTTGCGGGTCTTGCGCTCGGTTTCTTCAAGAGTAGCCACGGGGTGCTCTCGGTAAGACAAGAAGATCAATCTCCTCGAACGGAATGGTGCGTTCAGGTGTCTTGAAGCACTTGCGGAGCTGAGACACGTGAAACACATCATGAACATTAGCGAAGTTGGAAGGGAGCTCAAGTTGATAGTCTAGATCGCCTCTTTTGCCAAGGATCTTGAAAGGGCCCATGTATCTAGGAGCAAGCTTTCCTTTGATACCGAATCTTTGGGTGCCTTTCATAGGAGAAACACGGAGATAGACATGATCCCCAATGTTGAAGGCCAAATCACGATGCTTGCCGTCATAGTAGCTCTTTTGACATGACTGAGCGGCCTTGACATTCTCACGTATGACTTTGCACATTTCTTCGGCTTCTGAGATCAAGTCATTGCCAAGAATTTGACGTTCACCAGTCTCGGACCAGTTTAGAGGAGTACGGCACTTTCTGCCATAGAGGATTTCAAACGGAGCTTTGCCGGCACTTGCTTGGAAACTGTTGTTGTAAGAGTACTCGGCAAACGGAAGACAGTCTTCCCACTTCATGCCAAAAGAGATGACGCAAGCTCTGAGCATGTATTCTAGGATCTGGTTCACTCTTTCAACTTGACCACTAGTCTGAGGGTGAAACGCAGTGCTGAAATGGATCTTAGTGCCCATGGCAGACTGAAAGGAGTCCCAGAACTTGGATGTGAACAAACTTCCACGGTCTGTGGAGATAACTTGAGGAATGCCGTGTAAGGACACAATTCTGGAAGCGTACAACTCTGCTAGCTGAGCTTCATTGATGGATTCTTTGACTGGAAGGAAGTGAGCTACTTTGGTAAGCTTGTCAATCACCACAAAGATAGAATCATTCCCCTTCTTGGACTTGGGAAACCCAGTGACGAAATCCATTTCAATGTGGTCAAATTTCCACTCGGGGATAGGAAGAGGTTGGAGAAGACCGGCTGGACGTTGATGCTCTGCCTTCACTCTTCTGCAGACATCACATTCATTCACGAATTGGGCAATCTCCCTTCTCATGCGAGTCCACTAGTAAGATTGCTTGAGGTCTTGGTACATCTTGGAACTTCCAGGATGAATAGAGAGGAGGGAGTCATGTGCTTCGTTCATAATGAGCTTCCTGAGATCACCCTTGGGAACCACAAGTCCGTCCTCAAAGAACAAGGTGTCTTTCTCATCAATGCGATAGCACTTGTATTTGGGAGTACCCTTTGCAATACCATGTTTCACTTTCTGCACCATAGCATCACTGAGTTGGGCCTCACGGATCTGATCTTCCAAGGTAGGAGTAACTTGAAGATTTGCAAGAAATCCTTGCGGAACAACTTGGAGGTTGAGCTTCCTGAATGCTTCACAAAGCTCAGGCTGAAACGGCTTGATAATGAGACTGTTGCAATATGCCTTTCTGCTCAAGGCATCTGCAATGACATTGGCCTTGCCAGGTGTGTTTTCGATGCTTGGATCATACTCTTGGATCATCTCAACCCAACGAGTCTGGCGAAGGTTCAGGTTCGGCTGTGTGAAGATGTACTTCAAGCTCTTGTGGTCGGTGAAGATGTCAACTTTTCTGCCCAACAGAAGGTGTCTCCACGTGATCAAGGCGTGTACCACAGCTGCTAGCTCGAGATCATGTGTGGGGTAGTTCTTCTCACTTGGCTTCAATTGACGAGAAGTGTATGCCACAATCTTCTTGTCCTGCATTAGCACACCACCAAGTCCTTGAAGAGAAGCATCACAGAAAACTTCGTAGGGCTTGGACTCATCTGGAGGAGTAAGAACTGGAGCAGAGAGGAGTTTTTCTTTGAGAGTTTTGAATGCCACATCACAATCCGGAGACCAGTTGTACTTGACATTCTTCTGCAGCAAGTTGGAGAGAGGCTTGGCAATCTTGGAGAAGTTCTCAACGAACCTTCTGCAATAGCTAGCAAGACCAAGAAAGCTTCGGAGTTGCTTGACGTTCCGAGGAGGTTCCCAGTTGATAATTGCTTCAACTTTCTCAGGGTTGACAGAAATACCCTCAGCAGAAATGATATGGCCCAGATACAAGACCTTATCGAGCCAGAATTCACACTTGGAGAACTTGGCATAGAACTTATGTTCACGGAGTCTGTCGAGAACCAGACGGAGGTGCTTTTCGTGATCCTCTTCATTCTTGGAGAATGATGTCATCCAGATAAACAAGCACAAATTCGTTGGTGTAGGGGTTGAATATGTAGTGCATCATTCTCGAGAAGGTGGGTGGAGCATTAGCAAGGCCAAAAGACATGACTGTATATTCATAGGAGCCGTAGCTTGTTCTGAATGCAGTCTTGTGAATATCTTCTTCACGGATGCGGATCTGGTGATAACCCATCCGAAGATCGAGCTTTGAGAACACTTTTGCTCCTTTGAGCTGCTCGAACAATTCATTGATGTTGGGGAGCGGATACTTGTTCTTTATTGTCTTCTTGTTCAATGGTCGGTAATCAACGCAAAGGCGCTCCGTGCCATCCTTCTTCTTGACAAATAAGACACCACAGCCCCAAGGAGAAGTGCTAGGCCTGATTAGACCCAAACGCTCTTGCTCATCGAGCTGTTTCTTCAACTCCTTCAACTCATCAGCGGAGAGCTTGTACGGACGCTAGCATGCTGGCTCAGTACCAGGCTCGAGTTCAATGACAAATTCAACTTGACGATGCGGAGGCATGCCTGGAAGCTCTTCAGGGAAAACATCTTCATATTCATTGACCACCAAAATTTGAGAGATGGCATTAATCCCGCCCTTGTCATTGAGAGAGAATAGCCTGATTGTGTTATCTCGAGAGGCGAAGATAATCACGTCTTCATCGGAATGAGTAATCTTGACTTCCTTATTTGCACAACCAATGTGAGCATCATGCTGAGAAAGCCAATCCATCCCGAGAATAAGATCAATGTCGGAGTTGCCGAGAACAACCGGAGAAGCCAGAAAGCGGTAATCACCCATGCAAATAGATACATCCGGAGCAAATATTTTAGAATGCATTCGTCTCCCCGGAGAAATGACTGATAACTCCCTTGGCAAACTTTTGATGTCAATATTATGCTTGGATGCAAATGGTTGAGACAAGAAAGAACATGATGCACCCGAATCAAACAACACTTTTGCAGGAATAGAGTTAACCGGAAGATTACCAATTATGACATCTGAAGAATTCTCTGCTTGAGCTGCATTCATCAGATTCACTCTTGCATGCTTGGGATTGTGCTTGACAATAGCAGTGCTGACAGGTGGAGGAGGCGGAAGGCGCCTTGGGTTGGGGCACTTGTTAGTATAATGACCCTTCTGAGTGCACTTGTTGCAAACCACTTCTGAGAGAGGACGGTGATAAGGAGCACTTGACTTGGAAGCTTGAAAATGATTCTTTGACTGATTGCTTGGGTTGGGTGGGTGGGAGAAACCACGGCCACCAGAATTCTTGTTGTTGTTGTTGGGAGCTCGGATCACTAGAGGAGGTGGAAGCCAAAACTTCTGTTGCTTTGCGACCACTTGAGAAGAAGAGGAGGAGTGAACAACGTCTCTGATCCTCTTTTTGGAAGCTTCCATCTTGAGCTGGGCTGCCTCTTGCTTAAGTGCCATGTTATAGAATTGATCAAACTCATCAGGCTCTAACAAGGTGAGAGCTAGTTGGAGTTCATCCTTCAGACCACCACGGAACTGATAGATCTTGCTCTTGGCATCTGGGATGTCTTGCTTGGCATATCGGGCAAGGTTCTAGAACTTGACATTATATTGGTAGACAGTCATTGAGCCTTGCTTCAGGTTGCGGAATTGCTCACGCATACCCTCGATGACACTTGTTGGAATGTGGTGAGAGCGAAAATCCTTGAAGAAGTCATCCCAGGAGATTACACGCCCTTCTCTGGAATCTTTGTACTGCTGCCACCAATCAGCGGCTTGGTCCTTGAGTTGGAAGGCTGCAAACTTCACATAGTCCTCGGGCCTGACGTTACTGCACTCGAAATGCTTCTTGATATCTGTTATCCAGTCTTCAGCATCTAGAGGGTCCACACAGTAACTGAATGCCTTTGGTTGGTTTGCCAGGAACTGGTTGAGCGTAGTAAAGTGAGGTTGGTTGAACAAATTGCCTTGGCCTTGGTTCCCATGAGCACCCTGATTTGCTTGAATGTTCTGCATCATTTGCATAAGCATCTCGGTGTTCTGGTTCGTTGCTTGCATAATTGCTCTCCAGGCCTCAGACGGAGGAGGAGGGGAAGGAGGACGATCAGGAACCTCTTCACCCTCTGGGTTAGCGTTGGGGACCCTTTTAGGAGCCATCCTGAATGAGATGACAACTATTAGCCATTGATTGAGAGAAAATATATAAGTTGAATCAACGGCTAGAAATTGCAACATAGTCTTCACAAGAATCATTCGAACAAGATGAACGAATGAAGTTCACAGTTTAATGATAACAACAATCTTCACGAGAAGCCACTTGGGAGAACAAAAGGTAAATAAAAACAACAAGGAGCAGATAGAACAAATACAAGATAGAAGCTTCGTTCGACATATTCGTGCTGAAAGCTTATGGAACATGTTACAAAAGGGTATTGCAATCCCCGGATCAGCATAGCCAAGGACCCTTTAAGATGCAACTCCCGATCGGAACAACGCCCATAAAACTACTTCACTCAATGTAGAACCCCGAACTCCATATCATGCATTCGTTGGAAGAATGCCTACGAACTACAAGATGAACCCACCTATTAATTTCCGAAAGTTTCCAGTTATGCAATCAGGTGTTGGGGATACAGGGGAAGCATCGCGCACTCAACTCTAATCCTACATCCTGCTGTATCCATCCTTCAACACATAACCAGTTATTTCCAGAAACCGTCTATCTCGGACCTTCGAAACGCATCTACTATACAAGCTATGACAATACTCCCGAACTACCTCCCCAGTACTGGGTGGCGTCGGGGTTATCTTGCCACTAACCGCATAAGAGAGTTTTCGATGTCGGCCGTCTTAAGTATTCCATAACTGTTGCGATATATTTGTGACAACAACACCTCGGAGCTCAACTCCCCGGGACACTGCCACAACCCCTAAATGACAGGAGGCATCGAAAACAATGTTCTCGTCACAAAGACATCGGAACAATCCAAACAATACTCGCGAGATTCCTAAAAAAATTTGGTGAAATTTTGAGAGTAGAAGAGACAAGAGTAATCGTCAGGAGTCCTCACCAGAGTGAAAAGAGATGAGGAGCAAAAGAAATCCTACTCTCCGATATATATATAGGACTCAAAACATTTTAAGTGTGTGCCTAGACTCAACCGTCAACGATTCGATCAATCAGTGGGGGCTTCTAGGTCGGAGAAGGCTCCGAATACCAACTTGTAATGCGCAGGATGGGACTATACCTCCTACGTGTCGAGGCACGACTTAAAGGTATAAGCCCATTCTGGAATGATCTCAAGTTCGGTATCTTTGCACGACTCATGTAAAAATAGGGATGAAATTGCAAAAGGATGGTTGGCTTACACTCGCCACGTCACACAATACATTACATAGCAAATCATCATCCGAATAACATCACAACCCGACTACGGGTGAAGATCCAAATGAAAGATACCAAATACATAAAACCACAGGTTCGAATCACCCCTAGTAGAAACCACTACTGATCATCGGGATAGTGAACATAGTAATGACTACGTTCTTCATCGTACTCCCAGTACATCTCTGTGCCGTCACCTGGGTAGTTCACCATGGTACCTGCATCTGGTGTGGTGTAGAATCTGTGAGCCACGGAGGACTCAGCAATCATGTTCCCGGGTAGCAAAACTATCTAAGCCTTGGGTGTGGAACAAGGCTGAAGAAAGATAAAAGGTTGCAGCTGCACTAGCACTAGCTTACATGTTAAGAGCGAGAAGAGAAGTGCCACGAGCGTCAAAGTGATCACGAAGTGATCCTATCTAAGCACGTCAAACATAACCCCGCCGTGTTCACTTCCCGAACCCCTTTCGGAAAATGACCGTCACGGTTACTCACGCTGGTAGTGTGTTCTGAACATGATGTCAAGTTTTCTACAACCGGATATTAAAAAATTCCCATCTGCCACATAACTGCGGGCACGGCTTTTGAAAGTTCAAAACCCTGCAAGGGTGTTTCAACTTGGCCCATTACAAGCCCACGATCCGCGGAGTCGCAACTCCAAGGTGGGAAGGCCCGAGTATTCTTGGAATCCCGTGCTCAAGATACTCCGACTAAGGTAAGACTAATCCAGCAAATCCTCCCGGCGTGCCGATACCCTGATAGTAGCCGCGCGTATCTCGTCTCGGGCCACGACCGGATGGGTGATGCTACGGGTATTTACCAGCCCTCGAGTTTTCTTGAGGTGGCCCCGCAGGACCCCCCAGTTTGGACCAACACTCATGTGGAGCACTAGCCCGGGGTTGTTGATTAAGAAGAGGGTTAATTACTCTCTATGCAAGTTTTTTAGTTGTTTAGGCAAATAGTACCAATGTTGGGACTTGCTGGAAAAGACTTAGCACTAAGCGGTTTATCGAGGGGGTCCCATAACCCCAACCGTGTGAGGAACGCAAAATCAAGGAACATAACACCGGTTTATACGGTTCCTAGGGTGGCATGAGTGGAACAAATCACCAAGCAAGAGGCTTAGCCTTCCACCCATTACCAATATATAGATGATTTAGTTAAGAGTTTATATAGTGTGATATCCCAACAAACTTCAACATGAAGCAAGAATCTTCAAATCTTCTCCTGCAACTAGCAATGCTATAAGAGGGGCTGAGCGAAGCCTACGTAGCCAATCAAAGGTTTGCATAGGTAGGGTGGTTAGACAGATTCATGGTTACAATAGGAGGCTGACAGACAAACATGAGCATCGAGGCAATAAGCTAAAGAGCGAGACTTCTAGCAATAGGCAAAGATAGTAATGATATCTGGGTCAGGTCATCTAGCGTGTCGAGTCGTCGATGGGATCGTAAGACGGCTCCTCGTTCTCAACCTCGGTAGTAACCTCGTTCTCGACTCGGTCTCGGCTTCCGGCTCTGCTCAACACAAGAACACACGAGGCACGAAATCAAACAAGGTGCAATGCACAATCTATAGGATGCACGTATGATGCACTTAGGATGCACTGCAGATGCACTTAGGATGCATAACATGTCAAAGTAGGAAGCACGACAGAACAACACAAGAACAAGTCAATATTCTCAAGCAAGTAGGATGCAAGACAAGTCTATTTAGGATGCAAAACATGGCAAGCTAGGAAGCACATGGAAACAACATAAGAACAACAAGTTTAAATGAGGCCGGTAACTACTTAAGACAAAACCGGTAAGTCCTCATATGCATAGTTTGAAATTAGTTCAGATCTGAAGAAACCTTAAGTTAAAGTTGTTAATCAGCAAGTTAACATGCACCAAGATAATCTACACGAAAATCTAGTCAAGTTTCATATAAAGTTTGTTTAAAACGGAGCTACGGTCTAGAAGATAAGATCAAAACAAGATAAGCATGGCAACGGTGCAAGATGCACCCAAACATCAAGCAAACATACTCCAAACATGTTACCAAGATGATATTATGATTCTACATGCAAAAACACACAAGTTTCATGTAGGGCACGCTCGAAACGGAGCAACGGACTAAAAGATACACCCGAAACAAGAAACAATGCAAAGCTGAAATTAACATCCACATAGCAACTTTGGAGCAAGAAATATATACTCTACATCACTCAAACATGGTGACAAGAAGAATGGACATGAAGTAGACATATCCTACAGCAAACAACTCCATTGGAGCATCTCCATAGGAGGCATGGATCAATAGCAACAAGCTACAACATTTTGATCATGACATTAAAAACCTGACAGTAATATTTTATAGCAACTTGGGAGCAAGAATTAAATAAGCTACAGCTACCCAAATGAGCAAGTAAGGGCATGGATGGATAGACAACAACATATACAACAAGGAATGATCAATGGCCACCCCAAAACTAACATGGATTTGCCTAGGGCATCAAGCAAACATAGCATCAGGATATTACAGATTCCAGACTTAGTGAAATTTCACTAAGTGTTAAAACAGTAACATTAGCATGGCATGTTTGCGAGCATGTTTAAGTCATCTTAAAGCATAACATGGCAAAAGGTTTGCACCACAGCAAAGATCAAATGATGGAGAATCTAAAACATATGGGCATGTGACATCGGGACAAACACAACAATAGCAACGAGCTCCTCAACTAGGCATCTCGTAACAAGTTACAAAACCTAACAGCCACATGCACTTTTGCAACACAGATAAACATGGCAAAATGAACTCTAACATGCATGCTATAGCAACCAACATGTAGAGCATCTCATGATGAACATTTTGACATATCATTTGCTTCATTTGGATAAACATGCACCAAGTTAACACATCTCAAACATGGCATGAAAATAACTAGTAGCAGTAGTTTATATCATGTAGCACTCTTGTCACGAAGATTAAGACATCTAGATGGACTCAAACAAGCATGATACAATGGAACAAAACATAGTACACATCACCACGGTCATTTTGACATATCATATGCACAAATCGGACATACACACAAAAAGTTATTACCATCATAAGAAGCCATCAGACAACAAAATGCAAAAAGGACTTAGAGGCAAAATCACCTCAGATCTGGTCAACGCGGATCGGGTGCAAGCGGATCGGGTCAACGCGGGCTCCGGACCCGGGAACCCGTAGGGTTCGGCTGGATCGGGGCGAACTAGATCGGGGCCGGCGGCTTCGAGAGCGGGAGGCCGGCGGCTCGGCGGCGGCCTTGGCTACTCCAGCCGGCGACGGCACCGGAGGAGGCCGGCGAGGGGCCCGGCGGCGAGGGGCGGCGGACGACGGGTGCCGGCGGCGATGCGACGGTTGGGCGACGGGGCGAGGTCGGCGGTCGGCGGGCGCGGCGGGTGCGGCGGCCCTCACGGCGGCCGACGGCGCGGAGCCTCGCCGGAGAACGGCGGCGGGCGCGGAGGCGAATGAGCGGGGCGGCGAAGGAGCCTCGGCCCGGATGGCGGCGGCGGCGGGCCCGACGCGGGCTCGCGGGCCGGCGGCGCGGGGCGGTCGGATCTGCCACGTGTCGCCCGCGGAGTGGAGCGGAGGTCGGCTGGACACGTCCGGCGGCGTACGGACGTGTTCGGCGCGGCGAGGGAGGAGTGGAGCTAGGGTTTTTTGGACGAAAATGGCATGGGGGACGTTTTTATAGGCACAAGGAGCTAGGAGACTCCAAATGGGGAGCGGTTTTCGGCCACGCGATCACAAATCGACGGCCGGGATGATGGGAAGGGTTGTGCTGGGTTGGTGGGATGTTGTGGAGGGGGTCTTGGGCCTCAAAGAAGAGGTTCTTTTAGCCCACTAGGTTAACCATTGGAGTACCAAACAAACTCCAAACGCGACAAAACTTGACAGGCGGCCTACACGTACCAAAACAACATCGCACGACAAGTCTCACGTCATTCCAGAAACGTTACACGTCCACACACGAAAGAAGGACTCGGGGATGCCACGGGCACGTGTGAGAGCATCGGAACTCGAAACGAACAACGGGAAGAGACGAGTGGGACCGGATGCAAGTGACAACACAAATGCAATGCAATGCACATGACAACATGACATGGATGAAATGCACACACGCACACGACAAAACGAAGAACCCGAAATGAAAGAAGAGCCCAGAAAGGAAATTGATGAAGCCAAACTTTATATATTGCCATACTGGGAAAATGTTACATCTGGGGCATTACATCAAGTAAAGGCCAATACATAGCATAATCAGTTTCTTGCAATTTTATTGTGTTGGAAACATAGAGAGGCAGAGATGTAGTTCCTCTCTCATAATAATTGCAAGTAGGAGCAGCAAGCACATGCATATTACATTCATCAAAATCATGATGTGTAACGGTAAAAGACAACCCATCAATGTAATCCTTAATAAGTGCAAACTTCTCCGATATAGTGTAGTCGGGAGAATTCAAAAAGATAATAGGACTATCATGTGTGGGTGCAATAACAACAATTTCATTCTTAATATAAGGAACAATAGCAAGTTCATCTCCATAAGCATAATTCATATTGGCATCTTAGCCACAAGCATAACATGCATCATCAAAAAGGGATATTTCAAAAGAATCAACGGGGTCATATCAATCATCATAGCATTCAACCTTCGGTAAATCCGAAGGGAAATTAAACAATGTATGCGATGAAGAGTTACTCTAATTAGAAGGTGGGAAGACCTTCTCAAGAAACGCATCAATATGGGCATTGTATTTATATTTCAAATAGCAATATTTAAGTATAGCAAGGTTTTCTGATCTATAAACAACATCATCATAATTTTCATAATTTTCAATAAAACATTTAATTTCACAAGCACCCTTAAAAGCAACAAATTCTTCTATTTGTTCCACATCATAATAATCATATACACCTCTAGCATAAGAAGCTAAGGTTTCATTGTCATCGAAGTCACATGAAAAGGGTAGGTGTGGAGCATCAATCCTAGAGCAACAAGTATAATCATATCTCAAGCATAAATCCCGAGCATACCCATGCAACATATAAATTTGATCCCATAATAGTTTCCCTTTTTGTGTCAAGCGGTAATCCCTAAAATATTCACGTTGATCCAACGTTACTCCCATTATCATGTTGAATGGGTTTTTTCTCACGATTATCAAATTAGTGCATAATATTTTTCACATAATGAGCATCGAGGGTTTTAGGAGGTTCCCCATCTCCATGAGCAGCAAGTACCACTATTTTTTTGGTGTTTCATGTTCCATATCCATGACTAAAGATAGAGAACAACTTAGAACAGAAAATAAAAACTACTTAGTGATAAAGCAAAAAAGCACACACGAAAATATTCACCCCACGCTATAACTCCCCGACAACGGCGCCAGATAAAGGTCTTGATAACCCACAAGTATAGGGGATCGTTTGTAGCCTTTTTCGATAAGTAAGAATGTCGAACCCCAACGAGGAGCTAAAGGTAGAACAAATATTCCCTCAAGTTTTATCGACCACCGATACAACTCTACGCACACTTGACATTTGCTTTACCTAGAGCAAGTATTAAACTAGAAGTACTTTGGGATAGTTTTGCAAGATAATAAAGAGCACGTAAATAAAAAGTAGGGGTTGTTTAGATAAAGATCAACTAAGTTAGTGGTTTAGTAGATAGCTTTTGCCAACAAGAAAGTTATTTGTCCCTAGGTAATAGATAACAAGTACCGGTAATCATTCTTGCAATTTTATATGAGGGAGAGGCATGAGCTAACATACTTTCTCTACTTGGATCATATGCAGTTATGATTGGACCCCTAGCAAGCATCCACAACTACTAAAGATCATTAAGGTCGTGAAACCCAACCATATAATTAAGTATCAAGTCCTCTTTACGCCCATACGTCATACCCCACTTATCCGCGTTTGGGCGGCTGTCATCCCCCGCAACACTGACAATAAGTAAACCATGAACATATTGCAACACCCTACAGCAGGGGCTCCTCATGTTTGTGCAAGAACAAAACGCACCGTAGGATAGCACCATAAATAAAATATACAATCATACAAACCAAGATCACAATTAACCCACAGGACAAAGCAGATCTACTCAAACATCATAGGATAACCATAGATCATTAGGAAATAATATATGGAGTTGAGCACCATGTTTAAGTAGAGATTACAGCAAGGGGAAAGAGGTGATACACCACTACAATGAGGGGGAGAGAGTTGGTGTGGATGGTAGCGAGATTATTGATGTAGATCGCCGTCCCGATCGTTGCCCCGGTGGCACTCCGGCGCCACCGGAAGCGAGGGGGAGAGAGCCCCCTCCTTCTTATTCTTCCTTGTCCTCCTCACTAGGTGGGAGAAGGGTTTCCCCTCAGGTCCTTGGTCTCCATTGCATGGGAGGGGCGAGAGCTGCTACTTCTCGAGCTTGCATTGTATTCCCTTGAAGAGGAAAGGGAGATGCAGCACAGTAGCGTAAGTATTTCCCTCAGTTTTCAAGAACCAAGGTATCAATCCAGTAGGAGACCACGCGCAAGTCCCTCGCACTTGCACAAACAAATAAGAACTTCGCAGCCAACACAATAAGGGGTTGTCAATCCCTTTACGGTCACTTACGAAAGTGAGATCTGGTAGAGATGATAGTTTATATTTTTGGTATTTTTGTTTATAAGAACAAAAAATAAAAGAGATAAAAGTAAAGTAGATGTAGATTGATATGTTGAGAATAGACCCGGGGGCCATAGTGTTCTCTAATGGTTTCTCTCATGATAGCGATATTCTACGGCGGGTAAACAAATTACTGTCAAGCAATTGATAGAAAAGCGAATAATTATGAGACTATCTAGGCATGATCATTGTATATAGGCATCACGTCCGAGACAAGTAGACCGAAATGATTTTGCATCTACTACTATTAATCCACACATCGACCGCTATCCAGCATGCATCTAGTGTATTGAGATCATAAGAACAGAGTAACGCCTTAAGCAAGATGACATGATGTAGAGGGATAAACTCAAGCAATATGATATAAACCCCATCTTTTTATCCTCGATGGCAACAATACAATACGAGCCTTGCTGCCCCTACTGTCACTGGGAAAGGACACCGCAAGATTGAACCCAAAGCCAAGCACTTCTCCCATTGCAAGAACTATAGATCTAGGAGGCCAAACGAAACCAATAATTCGAAGAGACTTGCAAGGATATTATGAGCACACATAAAAAGTTCAGAGAAAAACCAAATATTTCTCATAGATAATCTTGATCATAAACTCACAATTCATCAGATCTCGACAAACACACCGCAAAAAGAGATTACATCAAATAGATCTCCTCGAAGACCAAGGAGAAGTTTGTATTGAGGTCTAGAGAGAGAGAGAGAAGAAGCCATCTAGATACTAGCTATGGACCCGAAGGTCTGTGGTAAACTACTCACAACTCATGGTGAGGGCGATGATGATGATGAAGAAGAACTCCGTGATGGATCCCCCTCCGGTGGAGCTCCGGAACAGGCTCCAAGATGGGATCTCACGGGAACAAAAGGTTACTGCGGTGGAATTAGGGTTTTATCTCTGTTGTCCAAGGTTTTGGGGTACGCAGACTTATATAGAAGGAAGGAGGACACCGGGGGGGGGGGGTGCTCGAGGGGCCCACGAGGCAGGGGGCGCGCCCTGCGAGGGGGCGCGCCCCCCACCCTCGTGGACACCCCGAGGCTCCCCTGACGTGGTTCTCAAGTCCCCTGTGCGTGATTTTCTCCGAAAATATATCTCGCGAAGGTTTCATTCCTTTTGGACTCCGTTTGATATTTTTTTTTCTGCAAAACCCTGAAATAGGCAAAAAAACAGCAATCTGGACTGGGCCTTTGGGTTAGTAGGTTAGTCCCAAAAATGATATAAAAGTGTAAGATAAAGCCCATTAAACATCCAAGACTTCATAAATAATAGCATGGAACAATAAAAAATTATAGATACGTTGGAGACGTATCAAGCATCCCCAAGCTTAATTCTTGCTCGTCCTCGAGTAGGTAAATGATAAAGAAAGAATTTTTTATGTGGAATGCTAAGCAATATAGTTTCTCAATGTAATTCTCTTAATTGTGGCATGAATGTTCAGATCTGAAATATTCAAGATAAAAGTCTATATTGACATAAGAAATAACAATACTTCAAGCATACTAACAAAGCAATCATGTCTTCTCAAAATACTATGGCTAAAGAAAGTTATCCCTACAAAATCATATAGTCTGGCTATGCTCCCTCTGTCGTGGGAACGATTCCGACAATAATAAGGTATAGGGTAAAGGAGCATGATCTATCGAGATGCACATGGGTGACACGGTGGTTTTACCGAGTTCGGGCCTCTCGCGTTGGAGATAACAGCCCTACATCTCGTGCTCCGGAGAGGCTTTGTTTTATCTTAGTATGTATCCAGAGATTACAAAACGTGAGAGAGGGAGGAACGGATCCTTATGCCTGGGCTAAGTCCTGAGACTAATGGCGAGAAAGAGAGAGAGGAAGAATGAGAGCCCGTCTAGTCTAGTGGTGGGGGTGGCTTATATAGAGTGCGCCACCCCCTCACCTCCTATGTTACAAAGTGGGCATTGATGCCATAATGTCAGCCTATTACTAAGGTGATGCTTCGAGTGCCTTGTCGGCTGTTGATCTTTTCATATCCGAGCGAGTTGTATGATCGAGTGGTCGACTGTTATCCGAGTGGATGGTATGTTGCTTGTCCGAGTGGATAGTACATTGCTTGTCCAAGTGGATAGTATGTCTGTATGAAATTTATCTAGACCCAGACGATGTGTGGACCCCATGCTTTATGATATTTTCGACCCTTTGTGGGCCTACCTATTATGTGTATCCCCAACATTAGCCCCCGAATCGATTGTGATTTTGCAGAACGAGTTTGTGAAAGACACAATTTGGCCCGAGTGATCACGGAAATACTCGGTACCCGTCATCATGCTTTCAGACAACCAAGGTTTGAACAAAATCGCAATGCATCCCGGCACTGCAATTTCCGACTGATCTGGGGTAAGTGCCCACGAGGAGCAACTTGGTGACATTCGTTCATCTCTCGGAAGAGGTTAACTCGTGATCAGTGTACGGGTGTGTCATTAAATCTGGGTAACAAGAATGACGCATGGACTACTCTCTCGGAGAGATGCCATTATTATCCCGGAGGAACGTCAATATAAGTAGACCCAAACTCGTGAGTTTCACACTGTGAGTCCTAGAAGAAGGCTCAAAATAGGTCCACAGAGGAGCGTTAAACTCACCTCATAGGAATTTTTCCTGTAGTCGACCGGAGCTTTAGAACTTTTTTGTTTTTGTTCGTCACTCGGAACGGTCAGGCCATACCGAGTGGAGATTACTCCAGTGGGGGCACGCTGAGTGCACCCACTGGGTGTAGTCCCCGAGACCGCCATTGACTGCAGCTAGTCGGCGGGGGTCTGAGGGAACTAAAAATCTTCTTAGTTGGTATTGATCGAACTTGTTCCTCTCCGACTCGGATGTCGAGTAGTACTTGAGGATCCGGTATTGGTCTTGATCAAGCAAAATGTTTCTTTTTGGCTTCTCTTCTAGTTGGGGCACGCTGAGTGCACCCGCTGGGTGTAGCCCCCGAGCCTCTGTCGGACTGGATGAGTCTGGCCGAGGGTTTAAGTTTCTAGCGAACCTCCATGCAGTCGGCACGATAAATATATTTTAGTATGAAATTGAGTCAATCGGATGGATCTTCACGCACTTGGCATGGTAGATAAGCTCAGTCTGGAGCTAAATTAGTCGGACTGATCTGGATGTAGTGGTGAAGACACGTCCAACTGATGGTGACGCGCAGGGCGACCGAGGGGCGAGGATGTGTAAAACCGAGTGACGACGCGCGGGGCAGACGAGTGGTGAAGACGTACACAACTGAGTGGCGACGCGCGGGGCGGCCGAGTGGTGAAGGCGTGCACAACCAAGTGGCGACGCGCGGGGTGGCCGAGTGGTGAGGACGTGCACAATCGAGCGGCAATGTGCGGGGCGGCCCAATGGAGAAGACATGCACAACCGAATGGCGATGCGCGGGGCACCGAGTGGTGAGGAAGTGTGTAACCGAGTGGCGACGCGCGGACGGCCAAATGG
>LR738715.1:635254359-635268796 GCA_902687465.1 Secale cereale
GTGACCAACCGATGGCGACGCACGGAGCGGCCAAGTGGTGATGAGGTGACCAACCGAGTGGCGATGCGCAGGACGGCCGAGTGGTGATGAGGTGACCAATCGAGTGGCGACGCGCAGGGCGGCCGACTGGTTATGAGGTGACCAACCGAGAGGCGACGCACAAAGCGGCCGAGAGGTGGCGTATCTAGCAGACTGACGGTGTGCGGCAGGCGAATGTTGGACGTTTAATTGTCCAAGAAAACATGCACATTTTCGTTCAAGTGCGGAATCCACCCGAATGATATTGGACGTTTAGTTGTCCGCATATACAGTGTACGAGGATGAACTATGAAAATATACTTAGCTTGTCGGGCAAGCCGATGAACACATATCCTCCAAATAACGACACGATGACGTCCAAGAGATGAGGACGTGTCCAACTGATGGCCACACGGGGCGGCCGAGTGCCTGCATGTTAATCCTCTAGATGGAAATAACATCTGAATAAACCTGGGCATTTTAGTTGTGTGTTCGAGTGTACGTTCGAGTGTACGGGAGCACCGGTTCGGAGTAATGGGCAGTTGGATGTGCGCTGTAAGTTTGCGCAAATGGCCCCGGAAAAAGTGGACTAATGCCGGATTAATTGCGAGGCGGGCGCATAGGCAGCCAATTAATCTCGCATTGAAGACCACCCCGTCTTTTCGTTTCCTGTAATTGGGTGTATTTACTTGCACGCACATAATCAAGGAAGACGTGACCCACTCACCTTGCATGGTTAAAGGAACGAAGGCATCATGGCAAGAAGCCGACGACGGGGGAAAGAACCACCGTGACCGGGGGCCTGACGGGCTCCCTATTTCCATGCCCCGCCGGGTCTGCGCGCACACCGCGGCAACCACGTCGGAGAAGCTGATGAAGGAGGAGTGTGCAGCGCGCCTGCGACGTCGGCGGAAGGGGCGTCTCCACTATGGAGATCGCTGTCGAGCGGACGACCGGGCCGAGAAGCTCCGGGTTGCTGGCCAGGCTCGTGTCTCTGTGTTGCAGGAAGGGAGGACCGCTGCACCATTAGCATCAGGCCGACGGCGGAATTCGGGAACATCGCTGGAGGTGTGGTTCTGGCGAGGATGGACGTGTCGCAGGTCGGTGAAGCCGGGAAGGTGGCAGTAGACTTCATGGAGATGTTAGCGGCTGGCGGCGAAGAAGACAGACGACAGTTGTGGCGACCACGATCCGAATGGACCGAAGTCTTCGTGTTTCCGTGTCATCTCTGGATCGGTAATGCTGACACACACAGTACTTGAAGAATTTATAACAGAGTGGCAATCACACACTTATTACATCGAATGTCTCAAAAGAGAACTTATTACAAAAAGTCTATGGCTTAAGGCCATCTAACAAAATAACAGCGGAAGGCTAGGAAGATAAGCGAGTCCATCAACTCCAACGGCATAGCTGAGTGCATGACAAACGACCTAGAACATCTTACTCCTCGTCTGAAAAGTCTGCAACGTAACATGTTGCACTCCGAAACAGGTCAGCACATGGAATATTCTGGCAAGATAACACAGTACATGCAAGTAACAGAATAAAGGCTAACACTATATGCATATTTGGCTGGTGGAGGCTCTAGGGTTAAAGTTTTTGCGGAAAGCCAAATTTTCCCTACAACAAAGGAATAAATTTAATTTTAACTATCATGGTAGTTGAAACATCATTGAGAAGGTACCTCCAACTCAATCCCAATTAAAATAATCATTAACCCAATAAATTAATTTTAGAGTGATGAGATCAACCAGTAATTCAAGTACTAGATACTCAAGATTGTCCATAACCGGGGACACGGCTAATCATGATCAGTTTGTACACCCTGCAGAGGTTTGTGCACTTTTCCCCACAAGACTCGATCTCCTCCATTGAATTTCTCGCACTACATGGTGTTTGAGAAACAGATGACCGAGACACAGTCTTTCAGAAGCATTTACTCTTTACCCCGGGTGGACCCGTACACCTACTTTCCCCTACATCTGCTAGTCCACCACTGAAAGAGCTCACACAACTTACTCATACTATGTCAGAGCCCATAATGGAATTGTGGCTGCACACAGAAGTTTCTAGCATGAATAGTTTTATGATCCCTTTCAGCCTGGGTGGCATTCCATAGGACAATCACACGGTACCCCGGGATTTCCTAGGACAACACTGGATTCTCCAGGTGCCCCGCAACTAATCCACCCAGATGTGTATTCAAGTAGCCATCTTAAGTTGAACCATTAATTAACAACTCACATCTGTCATGGATTTCACTCAAACCCAAACCACAACTACGAGCATAGCATAGCAAGCTAAGCATAGCGTAGAGTAACTCCCAAGGGGTTGAAAATAATGCAGGTAATAGGTTCTACCTCAATCTACTTCCCAGTCCCACAATTTAAGAGATCCTACTCATGCTATGTGTGAGGGTTCGATCTAATGCATAAAAACTGGGTAATAAAGGGGTATGATCAAAGTGTTACTTGCCTTGCTGATGATTCGCAAAACCTAAAGACTCGTAGTAGCACGCTTCACAGTCCGGGTATTCTATCCCAAGCAAACAATAGCATACATAAGCAATCAAGGAAAGATGCACAAAAAGAACTCCAAATAAGACGATCTAACCAGAAAGTTCAACTTAAAAACACCGGTTTGCAAAAAGAATCAAATCAAACGGAGCAACGAAACTCAAACATCGAAAGAAACAATATTCGTTTACTAGATTGATCTAGGGTCAAGTTTTACAGTAGCAAAACCTTGTTCAAGTTGGTTAATCGGAAAGAGGGCGTCGAGACGAAGATCTGGGATTTTGAATCACCTGATTCCATCTCTCGAGCAAAAATAAAAACGGAAAACAAGATCAGGGCAGAAATCGCGATCGAAATAATCGCGGATAAATACCCCGAAAAAGAAAACGGAAGAACAGGCTAACGAATGAACGTTCGCTGTGTGTAGCTAACGGGCGGACAACGTTCATTAAAACGAACGTACGGACGAACGTCCGCAAAGTAACTAAACCAAAAAAACCAGAACCGATCTAGAAAAAAAATGGATCTAGGGTTTCTAAAAAAATGACCGATCGGTTTTAAAAAAAAACGACGGCGGCTACCTCGTGGAACAGGACGGCGGCGGCGGCGGTCTCTAGCGATGGCGGCTCCGGCGGCGGCTGGCGGTGGGCGGCGCGGGCGGCTAGGGTTTGTGGGACGGGGCGGCGACTGGGCTGGAGGGACGGCGGCGGCACGGGCTTTAAAGGCCCGACTAGGCAGAGTCCTAGCCGGTTACGTCCCAAGGTCGGTTCACTTTTTTTTAAACGAGTCCAGATGCACGAAAACTAAAGAAAGAAATACTAAACAGACTCCAAAAATTCCGAAATAAATTTTCACTGCCCTCTAATAATATTTAGGACAAAGTGAACATTTTTCCCGGAGCTAAATGCAATTTTGAAAAACGTGCATTTTTCCTATGCAAATAAAATCGCAAATAAATCCGAATAAAAACCAAAAGTGATTTTAACATTTTTCCTCCAATATTTCTGTTATTTTGGAGAAGTCATATTATCTCCGCTCATATATTTTGTTAAGAAATATTTTAGGAGAGAAAAATAATTAAAACCAACACTATCCTCGTACCGGTATTCAAGTAAACTCAAATACGAAAATGGTAGAATTCCCAACTCTCTCCGTAGGTCCTTTAGTTGCTTAGAATTTTCGAGGATCGCCACGCACAAAATGCAAAGAAATATGCAATGCAGTATGATCTATGTATAACATTCCAATTTGAAAATTTGGGATGTTACAAACCTACCCCTCTTAGAATGAATCTCGCCCTCGAGATTCGGCTTGGCTAGAGAACATGTGTGGGTGGTCCTTGCGTAGATCATCTTCTCGTTCCCAGGTGGCTTCTTCCTCGGTATGGTGACTCCACTGAACTTTGCAAAACTTGATAACCTTACTGCGGGTAACTCTACTCGAAAATTCAAGAATCTTGACGGGTTTCTCCTCGTAGGTCAGATCACTATCCAACTGAATTGATTCCAGGGGTACTGTGTCTCTTAAAGGAATATCGGCCATCTCTGCATGACACTTCTTGAGCTGAGAAACGTGAAACACATCGTGCACTCCTGACAATCTTTCGGGTAACTCCAATTTATAGGCAACCTCTCCCATGCGTTCCAAAACATGGTAAGGTCCCACAAATCTCGGGGCTAGCTTTCCCTTAACTCCAAAATGTTTAACTCCTCGCAGAGGCGACACTCTCACGTACGCTCTGTCTCCGATTTCATAGGCTACTTCCTTACGCTTCGAGTCTGCATAACTCTTCTGCCTGGACTGAGCTACCTTCAGTCTATCTCGAAAATGTTTAACTTTCTCTTCAGACTCTTTGATCAAGTCTGGTCCAAACAACTGACGGTCTCCAACTTCATCCCACATTAACGGCGTTCGTCATCTCCTTCCGTACAATTCTTTGAACGGTGCCATCCTCAAACTGGCCTGGTAACTGTTGTTGTATGAGAACTCAGCGTAGGGCAAATTATCATCCCAACTAGATCCATAATCTAGCGCGCAAGCTCTCAACATGTCCTCCAGAATCTGACTGACTCTCTCAGTCTGTCCATCTGTCTGCGGGTGAAACGCTGTACTAAATTCCAGCCTTGTTCCCAAAGTTTCGTGTAACTGATGCCAAAACTTTGAGGTGAACTGTGTCCCTTTATCTAATACAATGGTCCTCGGGACTCCGTGCAGACATACTATCCTGGTCATGTATATCTTGGCCAACTTCGCACTGGTATACGTGGTTTTTACGGGGATAAAGTGGGCTACTTTGGTCAAGCAATCCACTACCACTCAGATTGAGTCATATCCTGATTTGGTCCTGGGCAATCCGGTGATAAAGTCCATGCCAAGCTTGTCCCACCTCCATTCGGGTATCGGCATAGGCTGTAGCAATCCTGCTGGCTTTTGATGTTTCGCCTTTACTCTCTGGCATACATCACATACGGCTACATACTCGGCTATATCCTTCTTCATTCCTGTCCACCAGAAACGTTCCTTCAAGTCCAAATACATCTTAGTGTTTCCGGGGTGTATCGAGTACGGCGAATCATGTGCTTCCTACAGTATCAACTTTCTGATCTCTGGTTTGTTGGGCACATAGATTCGGTCCTCAAACCACAAGGTGTCATGTTCGTCCGCACGAAATCCTTTGGCTTTTCCTTCACTCATCCTCTCCTTTATTTTGGCAATCTCTTTGTCCTCCTTCTGGGCTTCTCGTATCTTTCCCAACAATGTTGACTGAACCTCCAATGTTGCAACAAAACCTCTAGGAACTATCTCCAAACGAAGCTTCCTAAGATGTTCTGCTAACTCCTGTGGCAATCCCCCTTTTACTAGGGTATGTGCATAACTCTTCCGGCTCAAGGCGTCTGCCACGACGTTGGCCTTTCCGGGTGATAGTGCAGCTTCATATCATAATCCTTTATGAGCTCCAACCATCTACTTTGTCTGAGGTTCAGCTCCTTCTGAGTGAAAATGTACTTCAAACTCTTGTGATCCGTGTACACATCACAACGATTTCCAATAAGGAAATGTCTCCAGGTTTTGAGTGCATGCACCACAGCTGCTAACTCCAAATCGTGCGTCGCATAATTCAACTCATGCGGTTGAAGCTGACGGGATGCATAAGAAACAACTCTTCCATCCTGCATGAGTACTCCTCCAAGTCCTAAGCATGAAGCAACGCAATATACTTGTAAATCCTTGCGTATATCTGGCAAGATCAGCACTGGGGCTGTCGTCAACCGTTTCTTCAACTCCATGGAAACTTTCTTCGCACTCTTCAGTCCAATGGAACTTTGTCTCCTTCTTCAACAATGTCGTCATTGGCTTCGCAATCTTGGAGAAATTTTCTATGAATCTCCGGTAATATCCCGCGAGTCCAAGAAAACTGCGGATCTCTCCAACTGAAGTGGGTGCCAACCAATCAATGACTGCCTACACTTTGATGGGATCCACTGCTATACCTTCTCCTGATATAACGTGCCCTAGGAATCCAACTTCCTTCAACCAAAACTCGCATTTGCTAAACTTGGCATACAACTGATGTTCTCTGAGCTTCTCCAGTACCAAACGCAAATGCTCCGCGTGTTCCTCTTCGTTCTTTGAGTACACCAAAATATCATCAATGAATACCACGACCAACTTATCCAAGAACTCCATGAACACCTTATTCATCATACTCATGAAATAGGCAGGGGGCGTTAGTCAATCCAAATGACATAACCGTATACTCATATAGCCCATACCTTGTGGTGAAGGCTGTCTTAGGTATATCCTTCTCTCGGATCTTCAACTGGTGGTATCCAGATCGTAGATCGATCTTGGAGAATACCTTCGCTCCTTGGAGTTGGTCGAACAAATCATTGATCATCGGCAGCGGGTACTTATTCTTAATAGTCACTTCATTCAGTGCTCGATAATCAATGACCATTATTAAAGATCCATCCTTCTTCTCAACCAGAAGCACTGGCGCTCCCCAAGGTGATGAACTCCAGCGAATAAATCCTTTCTCCAATAACTCCTTAATCTGCTTCTTAATCTCCTCCAGATCATTTGCTGGCATCCGACGCGGTCTCTTCGATATTGGTCCGGTGCCAGGAAATAGCTCTATCAAAAACTCAATATCCCTATCCGGTGGCATGCCGGGTAATGATACGTCTCCAACGTATCTATAATTTTTGATTGTTCCATGCTATTATTTATGAAGTCTTGGATGTTTAATGGGTTTTATCATTCACTTTTATATCATTTTTGGGACTAACCTACTAACCCAAAGGCCCAGTCCAGATTGCTGTTTTTTTTGCCTATTTCAGGGTTTTGAAGAAAAGGAATATCAAACGGAGTCCAAACAGAATGAAACCTTCGTGAGAGATATTTTTGGAGGAAATCATGCACGAAAGACTTCAGTGCCAAGCCAGGGGATAGAGGGGCCACCCTCAAGGGTGGGGGGCGCCCCCCTTCCCAGGGCGCGCCCCCTTGCCTTGAGGGCAGCCCGTGTGGCCCCCGGTGCCCCCCTTCCTCCTACATATATCTACGTACCCAAGAAACTCCAGACGCGGAGAGAAAACCCTAACTCCGCCGCCGTAGCTGCTGTACCCATGGAGATCCCATCTTGGAGCCTGTTCCGGGAGGGGGATCCATCAGGGAGGCCTTCATCATCATCATCATCGCCCTCACCATGAGTTGTGAGTAGTTTACCTCAGACATTTGGATCCATAGCTAGTATCTAGATGGCTTCTTCTCTCTCTCCGGATCTCAATACAAAGTTCTCCTCGGTCTTCGAGGAGATCTATTCGATGTAATCTCTTTTTGCGGTGTGTTTGTCGAGATCCGATGAATTGTGAGTTTATGATCAAGGTTATCTATGAAAGATATTTGGTTCTTCTCTGAACTTTTTATGTGTGCTCATAATATCCTTGCAAGTCTCTTTGAATTATTGGTTTGGTTTGGCCTACTAGATCTATAGTTCTTGCAATGGGAGAAGTGCTTGGCTTTGGGTTCAATCTTGCGGTGTCCTTTCCCAGTGACAGTAGGGGCAGCAAGGCATGTATTGTATTGTTGCCATTGAGGATAAAAAGATGGGGTTTTCATCATATTGCTTGAATTTATTCCTCTACATCATGTCATCTTGCTTAAGGCGTTACTCTGTTCGTATGAACTCAATACACTAGATGCATGTTGAATAGCTGCCGATGTGTGGAGTAATAGTAGTAGATGCAGAATCGTTTCGGTCTACTTGTCTCGGACGTGATGCCTATATACAATGATCATGCCTAGATAGTCTCATAATTATTCGCTTTTCTATCAATTGCTCGACAGTAATTTGTTTACCCGCCGTAGAATATCGCTATCATGAGAGAAGCCACTAGAGAAAACTATGGCCCCCGGGTCTATCTTTACATATTACTTTCCCGTCAACTAGCCTATTTCTGCCACCGTTGTTTATTTGCTTTCTTTATTTTCTGTTTCTATACCAAAAATATAAACTATCATCTCTATCAGATCTCACTATCGTAAGTGACCGTAAAGGGATTGACAACCCCTTATCGCGTTGGCTGCGAAGTTCTTATTTGTTTGTGCATGTGCGAGGGACTGGCGCGTGGTCTCCTACTAGATTGATACTTTGGTTCTCAAAAACTAAGGGAAATACTTACGCTACTGTGTTGCATCTCCCTTTCCTCTTTGAGGGAATACAACGCAAGCTCAAGAGGTAGCAAGAAGAATTCCTGGCGCCGTTGCCGGGGAGGCTTACGCAAAACTCATATACCAAGTACCTATCACAAACCATTATCCTTCGCATTACATTTATTTGCCTCTCGTTTTCCTCTCCCCCACTTCACCCTTGACATTTTATTTGCTCTGCTTCCGCCGTCTGTTTATCGTTCGCTTGCCTCTCGTTTGCTTGTGTGCTATGTGCCCTCAATTAGCTTGCATCTTCGCTTGCTAAAGTATGAATCCTCATCCACTTGCTAATCTCTTTAAGAGATCCAATTATGTTGAACCTATTGCTAGTGAGCCGCGTGCACTAGATTATCTTTATGGGGTTTTGCTTGAAATTTATAAATCTGAAAATTGTGAGGAATTGTTAAAAGAAAAAGTGATTCATGTTAGCTCCTTACATAAAAAGCATGATTGCAATGATGTTACTATAGATTCCATTGATGTCAACTGTTCTAATAATATGCAAAACCCTAAGCTTGGGGATGCTAGTTTTGCTATGTCTACTACTTGTTACAATGATCATGATTGGGGTGATGCTTATTAGATCTTGAAAATTTATTTCAACCCCATGGAGAATATGAGATTGATAATAATGTTTGCAATAATATTGAAAGGGGGTTTGGAAGAGTGTCAACTTTAAATCCCACATATTTGGAGTATGATCAATCTTATGATTTTTTTGATAAGAGTGGGTTTGGAGAGGTCATGACTTTAGTTAATATTGATCCCACTATTTTGGAAGAGTGTCAACTTCGTATGCATGTGGATCGTGTTGAGAATGTGTTATGTGATAGCTATATTGTTGAATTTTCTTATGATCCTACATGATATTATTATGAGAGAGGAAAATATGGTCATAGAAATTTTCATGTTACTAAATTACCTCTCTTCATGTTGAGATTGATCTTGTTTCTTTCTTCTTCCTTGCATACGCTAGATCTTGCTTGCTATGATAATTTGTTTGCTTATAAAATGCCTATGCATAGAATTTTATGATGCTTGCTAAAATGACTTAGATTTGTTTGTCACATGTTTTATGATGCTCTCTTTCTGTGCTTCAATTCTTATCTTTCATGTGAGCATCATTGAATTCCCAAGCCTATCTTAATGGCTATAAAGAAAGAGCTTGTTGGGAGGCAACCCAATTTTAAGTTTTTTGCTTTTGTTGCCGTTAGGGAATAAATATTGCATCTAGCCTCTGATTAGATGTGTTTTCATGTTTTGTTTAGTGTTTGTGCCAAGTAGAACCTTTGGTAAGACGTGTGTCAAGTTTATATGATCTTGCTATGAAAAACAGAATCGTTAGCGCTCGCTAAAGTAGTCTTCAGATTTTATTGGACGTGCTTTTTAGTTGATTCTTTTTGCTGATGATTGGTAGACACATTGCGCAAATTTACCAATTTAGTTTGAATTTTTTTATTGAGTTCCAGAAGTAGGCGAACCCTGCAGATTACTACAGATTGTTCTGTTTTTGATAGATTCTGTTTTCGTGTGTTGTTTGCTTATTCCAATGCATCTATGAGTAATATTAGAGGATATGAACCATAGAGAACTTGGAGTACAGTAGGTAGCACCGTTAAAAGGATGCACGATAATGATATAGCCGATAAGGCTAGATATGACTTGAAGAAGTAATAAACTCATAAGCAATGGAGATTACTTAAGTGTTATTGAATCGGAGTGCAGAATTGATTCACTTATCAGCGACCTTGAGTGTCTAACAACTCAGAACCCAGGGAAAATTGGAATCGGTGAGAAGTAATACTTGAAGAAGAACTCATAAGAAGTAATATGGTTCTATGGCATTATCGAGATACCACGGGGTAATACTCGAAGGTAGATCATAATAGAGGTTCGACAGGTGCATTGACATGCAGTGGACAAGTGGTTTAACTTGTCCGAGAAATGGTACTTGAAGGAGAGCATGGTCGGAACCACGATTGCAAAAGGCAAGATCCCAGATATAAGATGAACTTATATCAAGGGGATAATTAATCTTAAGAGAAGCCTTAATGATAAGATCTACACTGTGTCCATGGGCATGAACAGAAAGTTCAAGGTTGACTCCCACTTCTTCAATGCATAACCTTTCATTCACTGCTCTATTAAAAATGATTTGATTGCGAAGACTTGCCTGGTGAATTACCAGGGGAGTATGAACCTTGAAAAACTTTCGGGTTCACACAGATTAAGGAAGGCATAAGTTCAACCCATCGGGGCATCTTAGAAACCTATACCACAAGCTTCGAGAGTAATTATCACCAGCTCGAAAACATATCATTGTTGTCAAAGTAGAGGGTACCGTTTACCAAAGGCATTATGTATCAGGGAAAGAACTTCTCGAGGTTTTTTTTGCATACGAAGGACACTGTCGGATGATAATTTAACAAAGGATCGGACAGTCCAAAAGAGAGATGATGTGAGCATCGACACACAACCATAAGAAGAAAGAATGAAAGGATATCAGTATATAGAAACAACTGGCTAATTCAATTTTAAATGCGAAGGAATTTTGATTTCCAAATCAAGCGATCAGAAGCAACCGCTTAGATTAAGGATGTGTAAGTTGAAATGACTTAGGGGTACAATCGATGGCAATTTGATTGGTCGAGAACCAACTCACATTCGGAATGACGTCTGATCTGGAACAATGAATTCTAGTTTGACTGATGATTTCAAGTATTTGCAACCTATTGAATCAATATGATCAGAAAGTCAATCACAAAGAATTTTAACGAATATTGATATACATATGGAATTAACCATAATGCAAGCAGGTAAAACTTTCCAGAGCAATAGATTGTTGAGGATTTTGGAAGATTGAGTAGCGTTTCGAAGACATTTGTGAAACACATGAACAACTGGGGATGAACGAATCCCCGGTAAGTGTCAGGAATTATTCATACATGTATTCATGCAGAAAAGGAGCTGCAAGGCAGCGGGCACAAGGGATTCTCATAATATCCAATGTATTTAAGGATATCTTGTAATAACAAGATCAATTGAAGCGAAGGTATGGACGACAACTATAAGAAGCTATCCTTACGGATTTATCGATGATATGGAATTGCAACGGCGAAGGGCACAAGGGTCTTGGGAGTAGATCGGAGAGTATCTCCGAAGTCTTCTGGTGAAGCAGGCAACCATCCGGAATGAAGGGGCTCTCCGGGAGGAAGTACTTTCGAGAACCTAAAGTTGAAGTTAGCAAAATCATTTAACCCAAATAGAAGAGAGATCAGAATCCCAGAGTATAGACGAGGAATAAAAGATCCTAATACCACCCTATGGCGACATGGGCCCGTAAGCCTCACAGCCAAGTTAGTAAAACAGTTTTTCAAAGACTAGACTCAACTTCAGCCAAGGAGTTGGAAAGGGGGTTCCTACAGGCAGTCGGCTCTGATACCAACTTGTGACGCCCCTGATTTGACCGTACACTAATCATTCACGCAAATGTGTACGACCAAGAACAAGGACTCACTGGAAGATATCACAACACAACTCTAGACACAAATAAAATAATACAAGCTTTATATTACAAGCCAGGGGCCTCGAGGGCTCGAATACATAAGCTCGAATACACAAGAGTCAGCGGAAGCAATAATATCTGAGTACAGACATAAGTTAAACAAGATTGCCTTAAGAAGGGTAGAACAAAACATCAATGATCGAAAAGGCAAGGCCTCCTGCCTAGGACCTCCTAACTTCTCCTGGTCGCCAGCTGTCTCCACGTAGTAGTAAGCTCCGTCGGGGTAGTAGTAGTCGTCAAGTGTGGCATCTGGCTCCTGGACTCCACCATCTGGTTGCATCAACCAGCAAGAAGAAAGAAATGGGAAAAGGGGAGCAAAGCAATAGTGAGTACTCATCCAAAGTACTCGCAAGCAAGGATCTACACTACATATGCATCGATATAAATAAAAAGGGTAGTATCTGTGGACTAAGCGGCAGAATGCCGGAATAAGAGGGGGAGAAGCTAGTCCTATCGAAGACTAGCATCTTCTGGAAACCATCGTCTTGCAGCAACAGGGGGAGTAGAGTAGTATAACATAAGTCATATTTATGTTGTTGTTGCAACGCTCCGGGATCCTTTCTCGACTCCCGAAGCAACATATGCAAACAATGCCTCAGCATCCAGTTCTAGTTGTAGCGATCGGGATACAACTCCAAGTGTCCGTTACCGTAGGACAGGCTATCGATAGATGTTTTCTTCCCTGCAAGGGTCCACCAACTTACCCATCACGCTTGCTTAACTCCGGCTGGACACACCATCAGGTAATGCCCGCCCTCGGCCAAACAATACGCCGCAACCCGACCTAGGCTTAATAGAGAGGTCATGCACGCCGGACTAAACCCTATGCCCCCAGGGGTCATGGGCCAATCTCCCCGGGAACTCCTGCACGTTGCGTACGCGGCCGGTGAGCAGACCTAGCAACCTCCTTTAAAAATGTAGGAGCCTAACCAGTCCAACCCGGCGCGCGCCGCTCCATCGCAATGACGTCAGTTAAGCTTCGGCTGATGCATACGACGCAGAACGCCCATACTATGCCCACATGATGGTTAGCGCTATCAGGCCAGAGGCCCCTCGGATCAAATATGCAAACCGTTTAGTGTCATGGGGACACGTGGTAACGAGCAGAGACTCACGAACATGTGACCCCATCACCCCGTCTCGAGGACTTGCGGCAAGGGCGTGTGCCCGGCTACGCCTCGTAATTATCTCGCGGGCACCTTCCAGGTCAACCCGACTACACATCACTCGCAATTAAGCTCACGCGGGTACCCCTAATGGTCGACCCGTCTTTAGTAACCAGGTTTAGTGTAAATTCATAGTAACCATAGTAACTGTGTGTGTGACACCAAAGGAAAACCTGAGGAAATCACCCTCGATGGAATTCCACCTGATGTTTATCGTCAAGGTGAACGAAAGAGGAGTCACCCTCGAGGTCCACTCTTGAGGAGTTGCACGACAGTGTCGTTATCGGGAGTGGAGAAAGAGGAATCACCCTCGATGACCACAATCGATGAACTAACCTACAAGGTTAACATCAGAAGTGCTGATGAGGTCTCACCCTCGGCACTCGATAGTAACCCAGTAGTGTCGAGCAACTAAGGGGAAAGTGATGTGCGGTGCCAGGTCCTGGTCTTCGATCCCGTTAATCGGGTCTTCTGATAATCCAGCGGGGCAGTCGGGACAAGGTAGGAGGTCACTGGTGGATCTCTAACCAGCCTATACTAAGCAGTTTAGTATAAACATGTAGGGTATGAAAGCAGGTATCAAGAACATGCTATGCATCGGAAAAGGATCATACACAAAGCAGTAGCAGTTCTAATGCAAGCATAAGATAGAAGGGAATGGGCGATATTGGAATGATCAAAGGGGGTTGGCTTGCCTAGTTGAACTGGCAAGGAGGAGGGGTCGTCAACACCGTAGTCGATCACCGTTAGCGTCAGTCTCGCGGTCTATCGGAGAGAAGAGGGGGAAGAAACAATAAATACAAAGCATACAGATGCAACAGAGAAGCACGACATGTCAACACGTAGTGCTAGGGTGCTCTAACGCGGTGCTACACGATACAGGCGAAGGGGAATAACATCCGGGAATGTTTTCCCAGTGCTAGGCATTTTCTGACAGGTGAACTGGAGGGGGATTGTTCCATGTTCGGTATGATAGAGATGGGCGGCGGACGAACGGACCGCGCGATCGGATTCGTCTCGTCGTTCTGAGCAACTTTCATATATAAAACATTTCCATCCGAGTTACAGATTATTTTATATGATTTTCTAAAGTTTTAAACATTTTCTGGAATAATATTTATTCAAAAATAACGAGAAATTGTTAGGTGCACCCTGATCTGTGTACACAAAAGTGTACCAAAGGGTGACATGTGGGTCCAGGGGGTCCCTGTTGACCAGTCAACGTTTGACTGGTCAACGGTGGTGGGCCCCCCTATCATTGTCACATAGCAGCTAATTAGAGACTAATTAGACTAACTAGTAATTAATTTAGTTAAACATAATTAATTATATTTTATTATTTAATTTTAAAACCCCTTTTTTTAAACTAGGGGCGTGGGGCCCCGCTGGAAGTGGCACACCCGGCCAATGGAGCAGGCGGCTTACGGGCGCGCGGGTGCGGGCGCAACCAGGCAACCCGC
>LR738715.1:635268869-635303515 GCA_902687465.1 Secale cereale
GCAGCAGGGCGGCGGCCCGTAGGGGAGAGCGGGGTCGCGGGGAGGTAAGCCCCCACGGCGGCGGTGCAGTCGCCGGGGGCGGGTGGGGAGCGTGGGTGCCGGGGCGCGCGACCGACGGTGCGGCATGGGAGGCGTGGAGCGCCGGCGGCGAGTGCCTCGACAGTCAAGCACGAGCGGGGAGGCAGATGGTGGAGGGGCCGGCGGTAAGTGAGGGGGCTGCGCGGAGCGGGGAGCGGGGCGAGCGGGCGCGCGGTCGCGGGTGCTGCGGCCCGACGCCGGCGGCCACGGCTGGGGCCTGAGCAGGACGGGGCGGCGAATAAGGCGTGGGCTGGGGCCTAAGCAGGGCGGGAAGGCGAATGGGGCGTGGTCACACGCTGGCGGGCGCGCGCTGAGACACGGTCCGTCGCGGCTAGAGGACCGTGAGCGCGGCCAGGGAGCGCGGCGGACGCAGCTCGGGGCAGGGTATGGGGCGGCGTCCACAGAGACTATTTGGACCATGCGTTGCTCCTACGAGATGCGTGTAAACACGGTGAGCATAGTGGTGGTGGCAGGACGGGCAATTGCTGGCCGGAGTTAACCGCGGTGACAAGCTGGGCGGCGAGTTTGATCTATGGCGGGGAGGAGCTGCGACATCAGATACGCGCAAGAGTAAGAGGGGAAAGGGGGAGCAGCTCACAGCGAGGTCGACCAGTAGGTTAGTGGGCTCGGGGAAGGCTCGGTGGCGACGAGTCGAAAGACGAAGTCCGGCGGGGCAGAAGTTGAAGATGACCTCGATCCGGTCGAAGCAGAGATGTCCGACTCGAATCATTAGGCATGGGCGAAGCAAGGGAGTCAGGGGCTTCGTCTGGTGCGGTCCCAGCCAGCGGGGACGACGGTGGCCGCAAGGACGACGGAGGCCATTGCGATGGTGTTTTAGTATTGTGTGGAAGAGGAGGAAGCAACACGAAGGGGGAATGGCACTAGGGTTCGATCTAGGGCGTCCCAGCGTTGCTATTGTATGCGTTGGTGACGACGAGGAGGCCGCGGGATGGCCGACGTGTGGCATCTGTGCCATGGACGGGGCGCTGGCTTCCACGAGTCCTCGATGAACAAAGAAAGGAGGAAATGCTGGGTGGGCTGGGCCTACACTATTGACTTAAGGCCCACAGGCAAGGTATGCGTTCAGCTCATTCCTTTTCAGTTTTGCACTTTTCACAATTAGCAATTGAATTTAGTTTGGTATGGGAATTAGTACATAATTACTAGGCTATTCAATGAGCTAGCACAAACAGTTCCCACTTATTTTGAAATGTTTAAATATTTATTTATTTCAATAAGGCCAAATTTAATGCTACTCATTTTGTTTTAGAAAGGTTAGGGCCAATTAAATATTTCAAAAGATGTTGGCTTCTACCAGACAATTTCTTCGTAAAATTTTGCAATCCAGTGAACATTTTTGTTTTACCGCTTGAAGAAATAATTATTTGACTTTATTTCAAATTTCAATTTGAATTCGGTTTGGATCAAGTGAGTTTTAGAAAATTAATGTCGATGACATGGCACCATTACTGTGTGGTCACTGTAGCATGACACCGGGGATGTTACAAATCTCCTCCACTATAAGAAACCTCGTCCCGAGATTTACGAGGTGGTGTAAGGAGGAAGGTCTGGTTATGAAATTCTAACGAATCTTCTTGGTCTTGGTTGCGCTTCTCGAAGAGGTCGATCCATTACTTTGATGTCTTCATTTCTCTGCTTCATGTCATCATCACGATGAAGTCGGCATCCTTTCTTCGAGAACTACATCGTAATTGAAACTTAAGAAAATAACAAGAGCAAAGTAAGGAGGTATCATGAGAAGTTCTAGATGGGCAGGCAATAGTTTGATGCCTGTAACAGGACGGGAAAGGGGTTCAAGGCAACGGAAATAAGTATTGTGTCTGATTCCAGAATTGATGACCTCTCGGAAGGTGGCTCGTGAATTACATATGAGGCCACGCTTGAGGAGTAACTTTGGGAACAGGGGGTGTACAGGAGAGTCAGGTTTCGATCCTGTGAAACTGTGGGTTATGGGCCCACCATGTGGGTTAACAATAGGAAGGGCAGTGACGTCTTGCTCGATCATGTAAGCAAGGCATGTCAGAGGATAGCATGTCAGTTATGCCGGCAACAACATCGGTACCAAGGGCGATGGACGAAGAGAACCATTTTCCTGCTCGTTGAATGAGGCAGACCAATAGGCAAAGTTCTCATCCATCCGCGGTTACCAAAATGTCATCAACAGTAGAAACATGGTCTCACTAACAGAGTTGTACACCAAGGTGTTTAGATAAACAGAAAATTATGACTGCTTAGATTATATGTAGATCAAAGAAAGTTTAAACAAACAAATGGAAAGGAAAATGTGTTTAAACATATTGAATAGGAGTATATCATTCCCAAGATTAAGAAGGGCATGATATACGTCTCAGGATATCAAAGTCATGACCATATAGATAAAAGGGGTAAGAAGAATTATGATATGTATCCACACAACGATGTTGGATAGCAAGGAACTCAAGGTACAACACAAAACAAGAACAAGTTTTGTGTTGGAGGTAATGCAAGAAGGTTGTCGATGTTAATACAAATCATCGAGGGAAAAAGATGGTGTTTACCATCATGAATTCAATTCACAACTTGGAAGAAGGCAAACCATTGTTGATGATGATCACAACACATTTGTCAAGAGATTTCATTAAGATGTAATCAATCGATGATGACACCAAGACAAATGAATGATGGAGCGAAAGGTTATTGAAACCACTATTGAAATCAAGCTAGTTGTTCAAGGCGAAATGATGTGCCGAGGAAGATCGGCGTAAGCTTAGCTCATTGCCGAAATTGTGCTCCGGGAAGAAGGACCAGGCAGCATCGTTAAAAGGATGCACGATAATGATATAGCCGATCAGGCTAGATATGACTTGAAGAATTAATAAACTCATAAGCAATGGAGATTACTTAAGTGTTATTGAATCGGAGTGCAGAATTGATTCACTTATCGGCGACCTTGAGTGTTTAACAACTCAGAATCCAGGGAAAATTGGAATCGGTGAGAAGTAATACTTGAATAAGAACTCATAAGAAGTAATAAGGTTCTATGGCATTATCGAGATACCACGGGGTAATACTCGAAGGTAGATCATAATAGAGGTTCGACAGGCGCATTGACATGCAGAGGACAAGTGGTTTAACTTGTCCGAGAAATGGTACTTGAAGGAGAGCATGGTCGGAACCACGATTGCAAAAGGCCAGATCCCAGATATAAAATGAACTTATATCAAGGGGATAATTAATCTTAAGAGAAGCCTTAATGATAAGATCTACACTGTGTCCATGGGCATGAACAGAAAGTTCAAGGTTGACTCCCACTTCTTCAATGCATAACCTTTCATTCACTGCTCTATTAAAAATGATTTGATTGCGAAGACTTGCCTGGTGAATTACCAGAGGAGTATGAACCTTGGAAAACTTTCGGGTTCACACAGATTAAGGAAGGCATAAGTTCAACCCATCGGGGCATCTTAGAAACCTATACCACAAGCTTCGAGAGTAATTATCACCAGCTCGAAAACATGGCATTGTTCAAAGTAGAGGGTACCGTTTACCAAAGGCATTATGTATCAGGGAAAGAACTTCTCGAGGTTTTTTTGTATACGAAGGACACTGTCGGATGATAATTCAACAAAGGATCGGACAGTCCAAAAGAGAGATGATGTGAGCATCGACACACAACCATAAGAAGAAAGAATGCAAGGATATCAGTTTATAGAAACAACTGGCTAATTCAATCTCAAATGCGATGGAATTTTGATTTCCAAATCAAGAGATCAGAAGCAACCGCTCAGATTAAGGATGTGTAAGTTGAAATGACTTAGGGGTACAATCGATGTCAATTTGATTGATCGAGAACCAGCTCACATTCGGAATGACGTCTGATCTGGAAGAACGAATTCTAGTTTGACTGATGATTGCGAGTATTTGCAACCTATTGAATCAATATGATCAGAAAGTCAATCACAAAGAATTTTAACGAATATTGATATACATATGGAATTAACCATAATGCAAGCAGGTAAAACTTTCCAGAGCAATAGGTTGTTGAGTATTTTGGAAGATTGAGTAGCGTTTTGAAGACATTTGTGAAACGCATGAACAACTGGGGATGAACGAATCCCCGGTAAGTGTCAGGAATTATTCATACATGTATTCATGTAGAAAAGGAGCTGCAAGGCAGCGGGCCCAGGAGATTCTCGGAATATCCAAAGTATTTCAGGGTATCTTGTAATAACAAGATCAATTGAAACGAAGGTATGGACGACAAGTGTAAGAAGCTATCCTTGCGGATTTATCGATGATATGGAATTGCAATGGCGAAGGGCACAAGGGTCTCGGGAGTAGATCAGAGAGTATCTTTGAAGTCCTCTGGTGAAGCAGGCAACCATCCGGAATGAAGAAGCTCTCCTGGAGAAAGTACTTTCGAGAACCTAAAGTTGAAGTTTGCAAAATCATTTAACCCAAATAGAAGAGAGATCAGAATCCCAGAGTATAGATGTGGAATAAAAGATCTTAATACCACCCAATGGCGATGTGGGCCCGTAAGCCTCACAGCCAAGTTAGTAAAACAATTTTTCAAAGACTAGACTCAACTTCGGCCAAGGAGTTGGAAAGGGGGTTCCTACAGGCAGTCCGCTCTGATACCAACTTGTGACGCCCCCGATTTGACCATACACTAATCATGCACGCAAATGTGTACGAGCAAGATCAAGGAGTCACTGGAAGATATCACAACGCAACTCTAGACACAAATAAAATAATACAAGCTTTATATTACAAGCCAGGGGCCTCGAGGGCTCGAATACATAAGCTCGAATACACAAGAGTCGGCGGAAGCAATAATATCTGAGTACAGACATAAGTTAAACAAGATTGCCTTAAGAAGGCTAGCACAAAACATCAATGATCGAAAAGGCAAGGCCTCCTGCTTGGGACCTCCTAACTACTCCTGGTCGTCAGTTTTCTCCACGTAGTAGCAGGCTCCGTTGGGGTAGTAGTAGTCGTCAAGTGTGGCATCTGGCTCCTGGACTCCACCATCTGGTTGCATCAACCAGCAAGAAGAAAGAAGGGGGAAAAGGGGAGCAAAGCAACCGTGAGTACTCATCAAAAGTACTCGCAAGCAAGGATCTACACTACATATGCATCGGTATCAATGAAAAGGGTAGTATCTGTGGACTAAGCTGCAGAATGCCAGAATAAGAGGGGGAGAAGCTAGTCCTATCGAAGACTAGCATCTTCTGGAAACCATCGTCTTGTAGCAACTGGGGGAGTAGAGTAGTATAACATAAGTCATATTTATGTTGTTGTTCCAACGCTCCGGGATCCTTTCTCGACTCCCGAAGCAACATATCCAAACAATGCCTCAGCATCCAGTTCTAGTTGTAGCGATCGGGATACAACTCCAAGTGTCCGTTACCGTAGGACAGGCTATCGATAGATGTTTTCTTCCCTGCAGGGGTGCACCAACTTACCCATCACGCTTGCTTAACTCCGGCCGGACACACCATCAGGTCATGCCCGCCCTCGGCCAAACAATACGCCGCAACCCGACCTAGGCTTAATAGAGAGGTCATGCACGCCGGACTAAACCCTATGCCCCCAGGGGTCATGGGCCAATCGCCCCGGGAACTCCTGCACGTTGCGTACGCGGCCGGTGAGCAGACCTAGCAACCTCCTTTAAAAAGGGAGGAGCCTAACCAGTCCAACCCGGCGCGCGCCGCTCAGTCGCAATGACGTTAGTTAAGCTTCGGCTGATGGTTAGCGCTATCAGGCCAAAGGCCCCTCGGATCAAATATCCGAACCGTTTAGTGTCTTAGGAACGTGCGGTAACGAGCAGCGACTCACGAACATGTGACCCCATCGCCCCGTCTCGAGGAATTGCGACAAGGGCGAGTGCCTGGCTACGCCTCGTAATTATCTCGCGGGCACCTTCCAGGTCAACCCGACTACACATCACTCGCAATTAAGCTCGCGCGGGTACCCCTCAGGGTCGACCCGTCTTTAGTAACCAGGTTCAGTGTAAAGTCATAGTAACCATATTAACTGTGTGTCTGACACCAAAGGAAAACCTGAGGAAATCACCCTCGATGGAATTCCACCTGATGTTTATCGTCAAGGTGAACGAAAGAGGAGTCACCCTCGAGGTCCACTCTTGAGGAGTTGCACGACAGTGTCGTTATTGGGAGTGGAGAAAGAGGAATCACCCTCGATGACCACAACCGATGAACTAACCTACAAGGTTAACATAAGAAGTGCTAATGAGGTCTCACCCTCGGCACTCGATAGTAACCCAGTAGTGTCGAGCAACTAAGGGGAAAGTGATGTGCGGTGCCGGGTCCTGCTCTTCTATCCCCTTGATTGGGTCTTCTGATAATCCAGCAGGGCAGTCGGGACAAGGTAGGGGGTCACTGGTGGATCTCTAACCAGCCTATACTAAGCAGTTCAGTATAAACATGTAAGGTATGAAAGCAGGTATCAACAACAGGCTATGCATCAGAATAGGATCATACAAAAAGCAGTAGCAGTTCTAATGCAAGCATAAGAGAGAAGGGAATGGGCGATATTGGAATGATCAAAGGGGGTTGGCTTTCCTGGTTGCTCTGGCAAGAAGGAGGGTCGTCAACACCGTAGTCGATCACCGGTAGCATCAGTCTCGCGGTCTATCAGAGAGAAGAGGGGAAGAAACAATAAATACAAAGCATACATATGCAACAGAGAAGCACGACATGTCAACACGTAGTGCTAGGGTGCTCTAACGCGGTGCTACATGATACCGGCGAAGGGGAATAACATCCGGGAATGTTTTCCCAGTGCTAGGCATTTTCTGACAGGCGAACTGGAGGGGGATTGTTCCATGTTCGGTATGATAGAGATGGGTGGCGGACGAATGGATCGCGTATTCGGATTCGTCTCGTCGTTCTAAGCAACTTTCATATATAAAACATTTTCATCCGAGTTACGGATTATTTTATATGATTTTCTAAAGTTTTAAACATTTTCTGGAATAATATTTATTCGGAAATAACGAGAAATTGTTAGGTGCACCCAGATATGTGTACACAAAAGTGTACGAGAGGGTTACATGTGGGTCCAGGGGGTCCCTGTTGACCAGTCAACATTTGACTGGTCAACGGTGGTGGGGCCCCCTGTCATTGTCACATAGCAGCTAATTAGAGACTAATTAGACTAACTAGTAATTAATTTAGTTAAAAATAATTAATTATATTTTATTATTTAATTTTATAACCTCCTTTTTAAAAACTAGGGGCGTGGGGCCCCGCTGGAAGTGGCACACCTGGCTAATGGAGCGGGCGGCTTACGGGCGCGTGGGTGCTGGCGCTACCAGGCGACCCACACCGGGGGGGCGATGCTGACCGGAGCATGGCCGGCGGGAGCCGGCGAAGCAGCTGGGCGGCCGCCCATAGGGGAGAGTGGGGTCGCGGGGAGGTAAGCCCCCACGGCGGCGGTGCAGTCGCCGGGGGCGGGCGCGGTACGGCGGGGAGCGCGGGTGCCGGGGCGCGCGACCGACGGTGCGGCATGGGAGGCGAGGAGCGCCGCCGGTGAGTGCCTCGACGGCCAGACACAAGCAGGGAGGCAGACGGTGGAGGGGCCGGCGGTAAGTGAGGGGGTTGCGCGGAGCGGGGAGCGGGGCGAGCGGGCGCGCGGTCGTGGGCGCTGGGGCCTGAGCAGGGCGGGGGGGCGAATGGGGCGTGGGCTGGGGCCTGAGCAGGACGGGGCGGCGAATGAGGCGTGGTCACACACTGGCGGGCGTGCGCGGAGACACGGTCCGTCGCGGCTAGAGGACCGTGAGCGCGGCCAGGGAGCGCGGCGGACGCAACTTCGAGCAGGGTATGGGGCGGCGTCCACGGAGACTATTTGGACCATGCGTTGCTCCTACAAGATGCGGGTAAACGCTGTGAGCATAGTGGTGGTGGCAGGACGGGCAATTGCTGGCCGGAGTTAACCGCGGCGACAAGGTGGGCGGCGAGTTCGACCTATGGCGGGGAGGAGCTGCGACATCAGATACGCGCAAGAGTAAGAGGGGAAAGGGGGAGCAGCTCACAACGAGGTCAACTAGAAGGTTAGTGGGCTCGGGGAAGGCTCGGTGGCGATGAGTCGAAAGGCGAAGTCCGGCGGGGCAGAAGTTGAAGACGACCTCGATCCGGTCGAAGCAGAGGCGTCCGACTCGAATCATTAGGCATGGACGAAGCAAGGGAGTCAGGGGCGTCGTCTGGCGCGGTCCCAGCCAGCGGGGATGACGGTGGCCGCAAGGACGACGAAGGCCATTGCGATGGTGTTTTAGTATTGTGTGGAAGAGGAGGAAGCAACACGAAGGGGGAATGGCACTAGGGTTCGATCTAGGGCGTCCCAGCGTTGCTCTTGTATGCGTTAGTGACGACGAGGAGGCCGCGGGATGGCCGACCTGTGGCATCTGCGCCATGGACGGGGCGCCGGCTTCCACGAGTCCTCGATGAACAGAGGAAGGTGAAAATGCTGGGTGGGCTGGGCCTACACTATTGACTTAAGGCCCAAAGGCAAGGTCAGCGTTCAGCTCATTCCTTTTCTGTTTCGCACTTTTTACAATTAGCAATTGAATTTAGTTTGGTATGGGAATTAGTACATAATTACTAGGCTATTCAATGAGCTAGCACAAACAGTTCCCACTTATTTTGAAATGTTTAAATATTTATTTATTTCAATAAGGCCAAATTTAATGCTACTCATTCTGTTTTAGAGAGGTTTGGGCCAATTAAATATTTCAAAAGATGTTGGCTTCTACCAGACAATTTCTTCGTAAAATTTTGCAATCCAGCGAACATTTTTGTTTTACCGCTTGATGAAATAATTATTTGACTTTATTTTAAATTTCAATTTGAATTTGGTTTGGATCAAGTGAGTTTTAGAAAATTAATTTCGATGACATGGCACCATTACTGTGCGGTCACTGTATCATGACACCGGGGATGTTACAAATCTCCTCCACTACAAGAAATCTCGTCCCGAGATTTAAGAGGTGGAGTAAGGGGGAAGGTCTGGTTACGAAATTCTAACGAATCTTCTTGGTCTTGGTTGCGCTTCTCGAAGAGGTCGATCCATTACATTGATGTCTTCATTTCTCTGCTTCATGTCATCATCACGATGAAGTCGACATCCTTTCTTCGAGAACTACATCGTAATTGAAACTTAAGAAAATAACAAGAGCAAAGTAAGGAGGTATCATGAGAAGTTTCAGACGGGCAGGCAATCGTTCGATGCCTGAAACAGGACGGAAAAGGGGTTCAAGGCAACGGAAATAAGTATTGTGTCTGATTCCGGAATTGATGACCTCTTGGAAGGTGGCTCGTGAATTACATACGAGGCCACGCTTGAGGAGTAACTTTGGGAACAGGGGGTGTACAGGAGAGTCAGGTTTCGATCCTGTGAAACTGTGGGTTATGGGCCCACCATGTGGGTTAACAATAGGAAGGGCGGTGACGTCTTGCTCGATCATGTAAGCAAGGCATGTCAGAGGATAGCATGTCAGTTATGCCGGCAACAACATCGGTACCAAGGGCGATGGACGAAGAGAACCATTTTCCTGCTCGTTGAATGAGGCGGACCAATAGGCAAAGTTCTCATCCATCGACGGTTACCAAAATGTCATCAACAGTAGAAACAGGGTCTCACTAACAGAGTTGTACACCAAGGTGTTTAGATAAGCAAAAAATTATGATTGCTTAGATTATATGTAGATCAAAGAAAGTTTAAACAAACAAATGGAAAGGAAAATGTGTTTAAACATAATGAATAGGAGTATATCATTCCCAAGATTAAGCAGGGCATGATATACGTCTCAGGAGATCAAAGTCATGACCATATAGATAAAAGGGGTAAGAAGAATTATGATATGTATCCACACAACGATGTTGGATAGGAAGGAACTCAGGGTATAACACAAAACAAGAACAAGTTTTGTGTTGGAGGTAATGCAAGAAGGTTGTCGATGTTAATACAAATCATCGAGGGAAAAAGATGGTGTTTACCATCATGAATTCGATTCACAACTTGGAAGAAGGCAAACCATTGTTGATGATGATCACGACACATTTGTCAAGAGATTTCATTAAGATGTAATCGATCGACGATGACACCAAGTCAAATGAATGATGGAGCGAAAGGTTATTGAAACCACTATTGAAATCAAGCTAGTTGTTCAAGGCGAAATGATGTGTCGAGGAAGATCGGCGTAAGCTTAGCTCATTGCCGAAATTGTGCTCCGGGAAGAAGGACCAGGCAGTACCGTTAAAAGGATGCACAATAATGATATAGCCGAGCAGGCTAGATATGACTTGAAGAATTAATAAACTCATAAGCAATGGAGATTACTTAAGTGTTATTGGATCGGAGTGCATAATTGATTCACTTATCGGCGACCTTGAGTGTCTAACAACTCAGAACCCAGGGAAAATTGGAATCGGTGAGAAGTAATACTTGAAGAAGAACTCATAAGAAGTAATATGGTTCTATGGCATTATCGAGATACCACGGGGTAATACTCGAAGGTAGATCTTAATAGAGGTTCGACGGGTGCATTGACATGCAAAGGACAAGTGGTTTAACTTGTCCGAGAAATGGTACTTGAAGGAGAGCATGGTCGGAACCACGATTGCAAAAGGCCAGATCCCAGATATAAAATGAACTTATATCAAGGGGATAGTTAATCTTAAGAGAAGCCTTAATGATAAGATCTACACTGTGTCCGTGGGCATGAACAGAAAGTTCCAGGTTGACTCCCACTTCTTCAATGCATAACCTTTCATTCACTCCTCTATTAAAAATGATTTGACTGCGAAGACTTGCCTGGTGAATTACCAGGGGAGTATGAACCTTGGAAAACTTTCGGGTTCACACAGATTAAGGAAGGCATAGGTTCAACCCATCGGGGCATCTTAGAAACCTATACCACAAGCTTCGAGAGTAATTATTACCAGCTCGAAAACATGGCATTGTTTTCAAAGTAGAGGGTACCGTTTACCAAAGGCATTATGTATCAGGGAAAGAACTTCTCGAGGTTTTTTTTGTATACGAAGGACACTGTCGGATGATAATTCAACAAAGGATCGGACAGTCCAAAAGAGAGATGATGTGAGCATCGACACACAACCATAAGAAGAAAGAATGTAAGGATATCAGTTTATAGAAACAACTGGCTAATTCAATCTCGAATGCGAAGGAATTTTGATTTCCAAATCAAGAGATCAGAAGCAACCGCTCAGATTAAGGATGTGTAAGTTGAAATGACTTAGGGGTACAATCGATGTCAATTTGATTGGTCGAGAACCAGCTCACATTCGGAATGATGTCTGATCTGGAAGAACGAATTCTAGTTTGACTGCTGATTGCAAGTATTTGCAACCTATTGAATCAATATGATCAGAAAGTCAATCACAAAGAATTTTAACGAATATTGATATACATACGGAATTAACCATAATGCAAGCAGGTAAAACTTTCTAGAGCAATAGGTTGTTGAGGATTTTGGAAGATTGAGTAGCGTTTTGAAGACATTTGTGAAACGCATGAACAACTGGGGATGAACAAATCCCCGGTAAGTGTCAGGAATTATTCATACATGTATTCATGCAGAAAAGGAGCTGCAAGGCAGTGGGCACAAGGGATTCTCGGAATATCCGAAGTATTTCAGGGTATCTTGTAATAACAAGATCAATTGAAACGAAGGTATGGACGACAAGTGTAAGAAGCTATCCTTATGGATTTATCGATGATATGGAATTGCAATGGCGAAGGGCACAAGGGTCTTGGGAGTAGATCGAAGAGTATCTTCGAAGTCTTCTGGTGAAGCAGGCAACCATCCGGAATGAAGGGGCTCTCCGGGAGAAAGTACTTTCGAGAAACAGTTCCCACTTATTTTGAAATGTTTAAATATTTATTTATTTTAAAAAGGCCAAATTTAATGCTACTCATTCTGTTTTAGAGAGGTTAGGGCCAATTAAATATTTCAAAAGATGTTGGCTTCTACCAGACAATTTCTTCGTAAAATTTTGCAATCCAATGAACATTTTTGTTTTACCGCTTGAAGAAATAATCATTTGACTTTATTTTAAATTTCAATTTGAATTCGGTTTGGATCAAGTGAGTTTTAGAAAATTAATTTCGATGACATGGCACCATTACTTTGTGGTCACTGTAGCATGACACCGGGGATGTTACGGTAATGAAAGTGCGATGATCATCATTTTTAGAGCATTGTCCCATGGAAGCAAATGCTGAATCTACAAAGCCCCTCCGCAAAAAAGAAAAGAAAAAAGAAAGGCCAAAAAAAGGAAGGCCCAAAAAAAAGAAAAAGGGACAATTCCTACTATCTTTTTCCACACTTGTGCTTCAACGTAGCACCATGTTCTTCATTGTAGAGAGTCTCATGCTTAGTCACTTTCTTTACTAGTGGGAATTTTCATTATAGAACTTGGCTTGTATATTCCAACGATGGGCTTCCTCAAATGCCCTAGGTCTTCGTGAGCAAGCAAGTTGGATGCACACCCACTAGTTTCTTTTGTTGAGCGTTCATTCATATTTAGCTCTAGTGCATCTGTTGCATGGCAATCCCTACTCACTCACATTGATATCTATTGATGGGCATCTCCATAGCCCATTGATACGCCTAGTCGATGTGAGACTATCTCCCTCTTTTTGTCTTCTCCACAACCACCTCTATTCCACCCATAGTGCTATATCCATGGCTCACGCTCATGTATTGCGTGAAAGTTGAAAGGTTTGAAAAGATAGAGCATGAAAACAAATGCTTGGCTGAAATCGGGGTGGTGCATGATATGAATATTTTTGTGTGATAATAAGGGAGCATAGCCAATACTATATGATTTTGTAGGGATAACTTTCTTTAGCCATAGTATTTTGAGAAGACATGATTGCTTTGTTAGTATTGCTTAAAGTATTGTTATTTCTTATGTCAATATAGACTTTTGTCTAGAATCTTTCAGATCTGAACATTCATGCCACAATTAAGAGAAATACATTGAAAAACTATATTGGTTAGCATTCCACATCAAAAACTCTTTCTTTATCATTTACCTACTCGAGGACGAGCAGGAATTAAGCTTGGGGATGCTTGATACGTCTCCAACGCATCTATAATTTTTGATTGTTCCATGCTATTATTTATGAAGTCTTGGATGTTTAATGGGCTTTATCATTCACTTTTATATCATTTTTGGGACTAACCTACTAACCCAAAGGCCCAATCCAGATTGCTGTTTTTTTGCCTATTTCAGGGTTTTGCAGAAAAGGAATATCAAACGGAGTCCAAACGGAATGAAACCTTTGTGAGAGATATTTTTGGAGGAAATCACGCACGAAAGACTTCAGGGCCAAGCCAGGGGACAGAGGGGCCACCCTCAAGGGTGGGGGCGTGCCCCCCTTCCTAGGGCGCGCCCCCTACCTCGAGGGCAGCCCGTGTGGCCCCCAGTGCCCCCTTCCTCCTATATATATCTACGTACCCCAGAAACTCCAGACGTAGAGAGAAAACCCTAACTCCACCGCTGTAGCTGTTGTTCCCGTGGAGATCCTATCTTGGAGCCTGTTCCGGGAGGGGGATCCATCACGGAGGCCTTCATCATCATCATCATCGCCCTCACCATGAGTTGTGGGTAGTTTACCTCAGACCTTCGGGTCCATAGCTAGTATCTAGATGGCTTCTTCTCTCTCTGCGGATCTCAATACAAAGTTCTCCTCGGTCTTCGAGGAGATCTATTCGATGTAATCTCTTTTTGCGGTGTGTTTGTCGAGATCCGATGAATTGTGAGTTTATGATCAAGGTTATCTATGAAAGATATTTGGTTCTTCTCTGAACTTTTTATGTGTGCTCATAATATCCTTGCAAGTCTCTTCGAATTATTGGTTTGGTTTGGCCTACTAGATCCATAGCTCTTGCAATGGGAGAAGTGCTTGGCTTTGGGTTCAATCTTGCGGTGTCCTTTCCCAGTGACAGTAGGGGCAGCAAGGCACGTGTTGTATTGTTGCCATCGAGGATAAAAAGATGGGGGTTTTCATCATATTGCTTGAGTTTATCCCTCTACATCATGTCATCTTGCTTAAGGCATTACTCTGTTCGTATGAACTCAGTACAATAGATGCATGCTGGATAGCGGTCGATGTGTGGAGTAATAGTAGTAGATGCAGAATCGTTTCGGTCTATTTGTCTCGGACGTGATGCCTATATACAATGATCATGCCTAGATAGTCTCATAATTATTCGCTTTTCTATCAATTGCTCGACAGTAATTTGTTTACCCGCCGTAGAATATCGCTATCATGAGAGAAGCCACTAGAGAAAACTATGCCCCCCGGGTCTATCTTTATCTTATTACTTTCCCGTCAACTAGCCTATTTCTGCTGCCGTTGTTTATTTGCTTTCTTTACTTTCTGTTTCTATACCAAAAATACCAAAAATATAATTATCATCTCTATCAGATCTCACTATCGTAAGTGATCGTAAAGGGATTGACAACCCCTTATCGCGTTTGCTGCGAAGTTCTTATTTGTTTGTGCAGGTGCGAGGGACTCGCGCGTGGTATCCTACTGGATTTATACCTTGGTTCTCAGAAACTTAGGGAAATACTTACGCTACTGTGCTGCATTTCCCTTTCCTCTTCGAGGGAATACAACGCAAGCTCAAGAGGTAGGAGGTAGCTCCTCTAGAAAACATCCGGATAATCCTTTACTACAGGCACTTCCTCCTGAACAACTCCCGTGAGAGAATGCACTTGTATCCGTATAGGCGAATGCCTAGATACATACTTGATCCTTTTTCCCTCCGGGGTGGTAAGCAAAATAGACTTACTGGCACAATCGATGTTCCCTCCATACATCGATAGCCAATCCATACCTAATATCACATCCAATCCTTGTGACTCCAAAACTATTAGGTATGAGGGGAAAACATGTCGTCCAATGGTCAATGGCATATAAAAACATCCTTGATTTGCCATATATTCCGCTCCGGGTGAACTTACTAACATGGGGGTCATAAGGACTCTGGTGGGCAACTTATGTCTATTTATTAATCCCCTTGAAATGTATGAATGTGATGCACCAGTATCGAAAAGAACTATTGCGGTAAATGACTTAACCAAAAACTTACCAATCACCGCATCTGGTTGCTCTTCAAGTCCTCCACGGTCATGTGGTTCACTTGTCCTTTGTTGAACGGGTTGGGCTTTTTCCCAGCGCTTCCATTGCCGTTGCCATTCTTAGCTTCAGGGCAGTCCGTGGCATAGTGTCCATTCTTCCCGCACTTGAAATAGGTAACGTGACTCAAATCCCTCTTGGCGGGTGTGGATGGAGTAGAGCTGTTCTGATTATTGTTTGCTCCATTCCCATTCCCATTCTTGGAGCCGTTGTGGTTGTGAGAACTTCCTCCAGTGTGGGTGTGGCTTCCATGGTTATGGGTGTATCCTCCCGAATTCGGGGTGAATCGGGGCTTCTGTTGGGCTCGAGAATTATTCTTTCCTTGTCCATACTTCCTCTTGCGGCTCTCAATCTGCTGCTGCTTCCCTTCAATCATAAGAGCCTTATCTACCAACTCCTGGTAGTTGTTGAAGGTTGCCACCATCAACTGTACGCTCATCTCATCATTCAGCCCTTCCATAAACCTCTCTTGCTTAGCGGCATCTGTGGCCACATCATCCGGGGCATAACGAGATAGGGTACTAAACTCATCTACGTACTGAGCCACAGTATGATTTCCTTGGCGCAAATTGCGAAACTCCCGCTTCTTCATGCTCATGGCTCCAGTTGAGACATGGGCAGTGCGAAAAGCTTGCTGAAACTAATCCCAAGTGACATTGGCTATAGGGAAAGTGGTTGTGTAATTCTCCCACCATGCTACTGCTGGTCTAGACAACTGATGTGCGGCAAATCGCACCTTCTCAGCATCCGTGCAATTGGCGGTGGTCAAATCGCTTCCAATCTTGCGCAGCCAGTCATCAGCAACTATTGGTTCAATGCTGCTAGCAAACACCGGTGGTTGCAACCTTAAGAAACGTGTCAGGTTGTCCATGGGTGGTGGTGGTGGAGGGTTGTTGTTGTTGTTCTGGTTGTTCTGAGTGTTCTGGACAAGAAGTTGCATCAAAGTGTTCTGCTGCTGGATCAACTAAGTGAGCTCAGGGGGAAACTGAAATTCTGGCTCACGTCTTGGAGGCATCTGGTGGTGCAGAGGGAAGAGATTAGAATAGAATTGAGGTCTAAGGGAAAATCACTACCCATATGCACATGAGACAAACACAATCATATCACACCAATCAATTTCAAACCAGGGCTTACAAAGATCTATCTAACGTTACAAAAGTGCTCTAAGTACTACTTTGTGGGGGAAAACTACTAGTCATAGGGTGGTCATCTTGAAATTTTGATCGGCGGAAGATTCCATGATGCCTGCTCCAGCTTCATCTTCGTAGTCTTAATCATCACTATCATCGGGGTCTGAATCCGTGTCATCAATGATGATGTAGTCTTCAGAACGAATCTCCTTGGGTTCTTCTTCTTCCTCTTCTCCTCCTGGTGCTCGATCTCCCATGAATACTCCTAGCTTCCTCGTCAAATCATCATTCTTCTCCACAAGTATAATCATCTCCTCCTCGTATCCGTCATGAGTAGACTTGAGTTCCTCTTCTAGCTCCAAGTTCCTGGTTAGTGCCTTCTTCAAATCTATCATCCCTGCGCACATCTGGTGCTCCTGTCGACGAATGTGCTGGTTTAACTCCTGGATGAACGCTGCAATGGACCTATCTCGGTTACTGATCATGTCCCAACGCTCATCTCAGCGTCCACAAATCTGGTAGATAGTGTCCTTCAGCTCCTGCTTGTAGACTTCTCTGATTCTTCCCATAGTGATGTGGGCTGCCATATGCTAGGCTTCTCGCCCCTCGTTGGTTACCCCAAGTGGAAGGTGTGAGATGTAGTGTTGCGTAAGTTTTTCCCTTGGCAAAGATACCAAGGATCGAACCCCCAGAGACTCCTAGGTTCAACAAGAAGGTGTCAACTGCTAACGGCGCCAGATATTAGCAATCAACGTGGACCTGCACACAGATACAAATAACTTTGCTACCAACGTGTACAGAGAGGTTGTCAATCCCTCCGGCCTTGTAGTTCACAAAGGATTAAACGCAAATGATAGTAGTGATATATAATGTTTGCAATAGTAAGCAAAAGCGAAAAGTAAATAGTGGATGTGATCGATGATGGTAATATGGACCGGAGTCTCATGATGTTCAGTAGTGATGTCTCTCTCCCAAAAGACGATAAAACAGCTATGTGAGGTAAACGAATTACAGCTGGGCAATTGACAGGACCACGAACGCAAACCAATGCTGACTACATTGCAAGAAAGGTTGAGGTTCAAAGCATGGGCGGTACGCCAAAGTAAGTAGACCGAAATCCATCAATATCTACTACTAATCATCCACCTTGAGATATCTATCCAGAACATCTCGCTGGTATTAAGTTGCGAGCCCCACCCATAGTGTAAACTCAATGCAACAGACAACTGCATTAAAAGAACTTTGCGTAAAGTAAACAATCCTTGCACCCGCGGGCACAAGCACCGTTGTTTTCCCCCTTGTGGCAACAGCACATCCCCTAGACTCATGTTTCTGTCACTCAAACTAGTCATCGAGGGGCATGAACCCACAATCGAGCATAACTTTCCCTCTTGGAGTCACTACCTATTACTTGGCCAAAGCAATAAATAACAACGGAGAACATGCAAGAATTACTTATGAACATAAATATAAAAGAGGTAGATCAAATATATTACTCAAGCACAATCTGAACATAATCTCATAATCCATCGGATCCCAGCAAACTCATCATAGCAACAGCATAAGGATTACATATGTGCCTCGATCATGTAGGGCAGCTCACGAGGACTAATTAGTGAAGCACAAGAACGGGAGGAGAACATCACATAGCTACTGGTCATGGACTCATGGTCCAAGGGAGACTACTCACAACTCATCCGGGAGGCGTCCATGGTGGTGGAGAGGCTCCCGGTGGTGATCCTCCCCTCCAGCAGGGTGCCGGGAAGAGTTCTCCTGGTGCTCCCGATCTTAGAAGCGGCGGCGGCGGCGGAACAGAGATGGGATCGCGAAAAGAGTTCCTGTTTCGAGGGTTTCGGAGGACGCTTTAAATATATGCCAAAGGGGGGCATCGGAGGAGCCTCGGGGGGCCCAGGCGCCCCCCCGGCGCGGCCCAAGGGGGGCGCGCCGCCAGGGCGCCTGGAGCCCTGGTGCCCCCCCCCGGCTGTCCTTCGGGCGCACGGAAGTTTCTGGAACGCTGATTTTTTATATAATTTTTCTGGATTTTTCCTGGCAGTTCTCGTAATGTGAAAACCTGAAATACAAAAACAACCGAAAACATAAACTGGCACTGGGGTGCACTGAGTTAATAGGTTAGTCCAAATATGATCAAAAGTGTATGGAAGTGTATAAATATCATAGCAATATCACCCAAAAGAGGCATGGAGCAAGCAGAAATTATAGATACGTTTTGGACGTATCAACATCCCCAAGCTTAATTCCTGCTCGTCCTCGAGTAGGTAAATGATAACAAGAATAATTTCTGTGGTGACATGCTATTAACCATATAGGACTTTTTCATAGTCATATGACAAAAGCTTACTGAGACAATGAATCTGTAGTAATTAAGTTACCTCATGAGAAAATCACAAAGAACTGAAAGTTTAACAATATGATACTGAAACATCAAATAGATTTGCAATGAACATGATGTGCAAATATGATAAAGTGATATCTAACTTGCCCCCTTTAGTGATGCAAAACATAAATGCAGGGGCACCTTCAAGGTTTAAGTGAAGACTAGATACAATGATTTCAGAATAAACGATATCACAATCATGCAAAAGACAATGCTACTTTGGGACAATGCACATTACACTCAGAATGACAATCATGCTCTCAGTAGTTGGTGCTTTTGAAAGAAGGTGGAGACTCAACATAAAAGTAAAAGAATGGTCATGTGCTAGATCTTTTTATTTTGAAAACATAGAAGCAATTTTGTCAACGGTAGTAGTACTTCATATGTGTCATGCATAAGACATCCTATAAGTTGCAAGCCTCATGCATCGAATACCAATAGTGCTCGCACCTTGTCCTAATTAGCTCGGATTTCCATGGATTGTCATTGCATTACATATGTTTCAACCAAGTGTCACAAAGGGGTACCTCTATGTCACCTGTACAAAGGTCCAAGGAGATAGATCGCATTTGATTTCTCGTTTTTGATAGATCTCAACTTGAGGACATCCATACCGGGACAACATAGAAAATAGATAATGGACTCCTCTTTAATGCTTAAGCATATTCTCATAAGAGATTGAGGATTAATGTCCAAGCTAAAACTTCCACCATGATACATGGCTTTGGTTGGCGGCCCAATGTTCTTCTCTAACAATATGCATACTCATTCAACCCAATGGCAAATCACCCTTACTTCAGACAAGACAAACATGCATAGCAACTCACATGATATTCAACAAAAGTGTAACAGTTGATGGCGTCCCTAGAAACATGGATACCGCTCAGCAAGCAACTTATAAGAAATAAGATACATAAGCAACATATTCTTTACCACAATAGTTTTTAAGCTACTTTCCCATGAGCTATGTATTGCAAAGATAAGGAATTATTTTGAAGGTTTTAAAGGTAGCACATGTAAATTTACTTGGAGTGGCGGTGAAATACCACATATAGGTAGGTATGGTGGACTCATATGGCATAACTGGTTTAAAAGGATGTGGATGCACAAGCAGTCAGACCGCTTAGTACAGGTGGAGGTTAGCAAAAGACTGGGAGCGACCAACTAAGAGAGCAATGACGGTCATAATCATGCAGAGCGACAAAGCAACATTGAATCAGGCATGGAAGTTATATCGCTTCTCTGAAATAAAAGATCATCAAGGCTTGACAGACTTTCTTTACAGTCTTAATATGCGTGAGCATACGCCAAGTCAATCAAAATAAATTCTTGAAGGAAGATATTACTAAACCATACCACATCATAGGTAAACAAATCATGTTGGTACTCCAATAACACATTGGGAATCCCCTAGCTATTTGAGACTAACCATAAGAAAACCTGAACTACTAAGCGCCATTATGCACGTAGCATCTTTATCATAGACATATCAACCAATGCAACGGAAGCAAACTCTCTTAATGAGATAAGCATGATAATTAAAGAGAGTTCAAGCAACCAACTAAACAAAAGCTCTTTGAAAAGATAAGCATGAATACTAAGAGCAGAGCATGATAGTAGCTATTTAAAAGACAAAGAACACACACAGCAAAGATAGACATCAAAATTCTATGTTATGTTCTAGGTAGAAGTGGAGCGTGTTTCTCTCCCACATAAAGAAAGCCGAGTTCCGACTCGTTATGGAAAACTAAAAAGGAAACTAAAAGCAAGACGCTCCAAGCATAGCACATAACACATGAAGTGATTAAAATATAGTGGAACGAAAGACGAACTGATAATGTTGATGGAGAAGGGGATGCACGGGGGCATCCCCAAGCTTAGACGCTTGAGTCTCCTTGAATATTTCTTGGGGTGCATGGGGGCATCCCCAAGCTTGAGCGCTTGACACTCCTGAATCTTTTTATCATCTTCCCCCGCACACTTGAAAACTCCCTTCATACATAACTCATCATAATCTGATTAGCGAGGTTAGTACCCATAATAAATAATTGCACCTTGCTGGAAATAAAGATATTCTTGAAGTTCTACTGTTTCTCAAGATTGCCAAAAGGTTTTTGCAAAGAAAAAGCAAGCTCTAGGTTTGCAAAATGAAGGAAAGGCAAAATAGGACATAATCTGTGAAAAACAGAACAACAGGTAGTAATTGATTTGTTCGGGGCACTTCTGCAACTCTAATCAAAAAACTCAGAACAGAAGCACGAAAGACAATTATATAGAGAACGCCGTCGAAAACATTCAGACCAAAAAGATGATCTGGTGATTTTATACGAATTTTTCTATCCAAGGACAGAATCTGTTTCCTGGACAGCACCTCACAACTTTTGAACTTTCTAGCAATCAGAGGCTATACTTGGCACAAAATTGAAAAGTAAAGATACAATGATGATGCTACTGTAGTAAACAACATCAAGATACAACAAAAGCAAAATAAATTTTTTATTCATGTGGGCTGCCTCCCAAAAGCGCTTTCTTTTATGCCTTTAAGCTAGGCATAATGCATAGAGATCAAGTCTTATCAAGAGTAAAAGAATAGCTAGCCTGTACAACGGACTCAAAAGGTAACTTGATCTTCTTTCGAGGGAAGTGTTCCATCCCTTTCTTGAGAGGAAACTGAAATTTTATATTACCCTTTTTCATGTCAATGATAGCACCAACGGTGCGAAAAAAGGGACGTCCCAAAATAATTGGACACGAAGGATCACATTCAATATCCATAATAGTGAAATCAACGGGAACATAATTATCATTGACAACGATAAGAACATCGTCGATCCTCCCCAAAGGTTTCTTTATGGAAGAATCAACGAGACGAACACCAAAAGAACAAGAATCAAAAGGTTTCAATTTAAGCATATCATATATTCTTTTGGGCATAACAGAGGTATTAGCTCCAACATCACATAATGCATAGCAAGAGAAGTCATTCAATCTAATTTTTATCATAGGATCCCAACCATCTTCTAGCTTTCTAGGTATGGAGGCTTCTACTCTAAGTTTCTCCTCCCTAGCTTTGATGAGAGCATTAGTGATATGCTCTGTGAAGGCAAGGTTAAGCGTGCTAGTGCGGGGATCTCTAGACATCTTGTGAAGGAAATCAATAACTTCGGTAAGAGTGCAATTATCAAAATCAAGATCACTAGCATCAAGTAAAGTGGTAGTGGTGTCCTTAAGGTTCACTTGTTTGGTAGTTTCTATAGTCATAGCATCACCATTAATAGGTCCAATGGGACCAGGAGTACATTGGGTGCTAAGAGTTTGGATATCCTCAACAACTTGGATAGTAGCAACAGTGTGGTGGGTAGGAAAGTTCTTAATTCTATCCTCTTCCTCCGTTAGGGGTGCAACCACTTCGGGTTTTGCTGCCATTTGGTTTATCAAAGTGGCTTGTGTGTGTGACATATTGGAGACTTGGGTCTCAGTGATAGTGAGCCTAGTCTGGAGGTTAGAAATCTCAATATTTATGCTCTCTAATTGTCTACTAATGTTTTGCAAGATAGCAGTATGCTCATTTAATTGCCTCGAGAAGGTTTTGTTTTGTCCATATTGAGTGTGCATGTAATTCTTAGTAGCCTTCTCTATTTCTAGAAGTTTCTCGTAACCAGGCAGATCTCTATCTTTTTGGGTGGAGTTCTTGGTGCTAGGATAAGCATTGTCGTTTGATACGTCTCAAACGTATCTACTTTTCCAAACACTTTTGATATTGTTTTGGCCTCATTCTTGCATGATTTGGACTAAACTAACCCGGACTGACGCTGTTTTCAGCAGAGCTGCCTGTATGGTTTATTTGTGTGCAGGAAAAACGGATTTTTAAGCATCTCAGAAAAATCCACGAAAAATCAGAGAAAATCCACGCACCCGAAGGAACCAAATACCAGAAGTGGGGCCAGAGGGGGGCCAGGAGGTGCCCAGGCGCCCTGTGGGCGCCCCCCTGGGCCGCGCCGGGGGGGCGCCTGGGTGGGGCCCACACCCCCTGGTGCCCTACTTTAGCCCGTATTTTTCCTCCCGACGCAGAAATCCCAGATCGGAAGTTCTTTCGCAGTTTTTCGTCGCGGAGCCGCCGCCACCCTCTGTTCTTCCTCGGGAGGGCTAATCTGGAGGCTGATTTGGCCTCCGGAGAGGGGAGATCGTCGCCATCATCATCATCATCACCACTCCATCATCCCTCCATGACTTCCCCCTTCATGTGTGAGTAATTCCTCTGCTGTAGGCGAAGGGGATGGTAGGGATTGGATGAGTTAGATCATGTAATAGTTCGTCAGATTGTTGGGGGCATGTTGCCTATCATCTAGTATGGTGTTTATCATCTTTGCTACAACTTGTTATTCTTAATGCTTGACACTTAGGGCCCGAGTGCCATGATTTCAGATCTGAACCTTATGTGTTTGCATGAATATATTTTTGTTCGTGATCATATCTATGAGTTGTATGCACCTGTTACGGTTCGGAGCCGGCGATCCCAAAAGTGACAGCTTGGGACACCAAAGGGGATGGTCCGTAGTTTGAGGATTACATGTATCCATTGAGTTCACTGCTTTGTTCCGGTGCTCTTTGACAGGAGCACCTTAATATCCATTAGTTTCTTTTGGCCCGTTCGTAGCGGGATGGTAGGACAAAAGATATTGTGCAAGTTCTTATTGCAAGCACGTACAACTACCTGCGGGATACATGCCTAATGTTTGATATTTGCCTAGATGATCATTACTTTTCCGTGTGCCGTGCCCCAAGTTAGAATCTATCTCATCCATGCAACACCCAACCATCCATCTCCCTAGCCTACAGTATTTTAAACCTTGTTTGTTACTAGTCGCTACTTTTGCTATTTACTTTGCTATCTACTGTTACTATTTACTTTTACTATTACTATCATCACTATCATATCACTGTTACCACTTATCTTTTGTTGCAAGTAAGTATATTTCAGGTGCGGTTGAATTGACAACTCAACTGTTAAAGCTTATAAATACTCTTTGGCTCCCCGTGTGTCGAATCAATAAATTGGGTTATTCTTACCCGCGAAGACTATCTCGATCCCTTACGGTTGAGGGTTATCAAGTACCATTTTCTGGCGCCGTTGCCGGGGACCATAGCAATATTTACAAGTCTACTTGAGGTATCCTACCTACTGCACTTTATTCATTATGGGTAAGAAAGGAGACCCCAAGGTTCCGATCTTACTACCCACTACAAGAAGAGGTACTGCTCTGAGCACTAGTGCTACACTTGATTCACCTTCTGTTATGAGTAAGTTTGCCTCACCACCACCACATGATGCTCCTACTGAATCTGTTACTATGTCTGATACTCTTGATGATGCTTCTACTACTTTTGATGATGATATTAGTTCGCTTGGTTATGCTCTTGAGAAACAAATTGCTGCTGCTACTGAAAAATATGGAATTGAACTTCCTGTTGCTCGCTACCCTATTGGTGAAACTTATGATTATCCTGATTTGAGTAAACTCAAAGATAGGCTCCTTGATGATGATTACTATATGCTTGATGAAGATCTATGCACGGAACTGACAGAGTTTGCCGGCTCTGACCCTGAAACTACTAAGAAAATATTTGAAAAACACTCTTTGAAAAACAAAACCATTCCTAATCCTGAGTTTGCTACATCTCCTATATGCATTGATGATCCTGATTTTGATTTCTCTGTTGATCTTTCACTTATACCTATGGTTGAAGCTGACCCCTTTTATGGCAGAGAAAATGATGATGCTATTGCACACCTAACTAAACTTGGTGACCTAGGTAGCCTGTTTACCACAGATGAGAAGATACGATACTTTTATGTGACCAAGCTTCTTCCTTTCTCCTTGAAGGAGGGTGCTAAAGCATGGTATGATTCACTTCCATGCGGTTCCATTAAGAGTCCTCAGGACTTAGCTCACTCTTTTGTTGATAAGTACTTTCCTGCTCACATGCAACATGCCGCTTTAGAAAGAATTTATAACTTTAAACAGTTGCAGGATGAGTCCCTCCCTAAAGCTTGGGGGAGGTACTGCGGTCTGATTCGGTCTAGACCAGGACATGAAATCCCTAAGAATGAATTAATCGATATATTCTATGCTGGTCTAACTGATGAATCCAGGTCCTATTTGGACAGTTGTGCTGGTTGTGTTTTCAAGAAAAGAACACCGGACGATGCGGAAGATTTAATGGGCAGGATTGCCAAAAACCATGAAGATTGGTCCGTCCCTGAACCACCTCCACCAACAAAGAAGAGGGGCATGTTTGTTCTAAGCCCCGAGGATATGCGAGAAGCAAAGAAGTCTATTAAAGAGAAAGGTATTAAAGCTGAAGACGTGAAGAATCTACCCCCTATTGAGAAGCTGTGTGAGCCTACCACTCACCCTCCTATGGTAGAGGTACACTCTCTTTTAGATTTCAACGCAAGTGACATCCCTCATGGTAAGCCTCCTGATCAATTTTTAGATGAGTTTGATAATTTTATTATGAAACAGAAACATTTTAATGAGAGGATAGAAAGTCAGTTGCATGATAATTCCCTTGCTATCAAAAAGTTGCTTGATGTTTTACATAGAACAGTTAATGATGTTCAATGTCTTGTGAAGCATTTTCATATGGTTCAAACTCAACTTGATCAAATTTCTAATGTGCAAAGAGATTTGCTTGCTAACAATGCCAAACAAGATAAATTGCAGGCTTTTGGGATTAAGACCCGAGGAGGAACTAGTACTCAAGATCCTCTTTATCCAGAGGGACATCCGAAGAGAATCGAGCAAGATTCTCAAATGCAGGAAGAAGAAATTGTTGTCTCTCCAAATAAGAAGAAGAAACATAGAGAGACTGACAATTCTAATGATCCTATTGCAGATGAAGAGCCAACTATTGATCCCAACAGTGTATCTATTTCCGATGCTGAGACTGAAGACGGTGCTGAACCTGAAGGTAATGATAATGAGAAGAATGATCCGCCTGAAGTACGAGAAGAAGAAGCACCTGACAAACGTAAGAGGTACACTAAAGAAGACTTCATCGCAAGAAAACATGGGAAGGAGAGAGAACCATGGGTACAGAAACCCATGCCCTTTCCAGGTAAGTCCATCAAATCTAAAGAAGAAGAGCATTATAATAAGTTTTGTGAATGGATTAAACCTCTTTTTCTTCAAATCCCTTTGACAGATGCTATTAAGTTACTTCCTTATTCAAAATATATGAAAGATATTGTCACTAACAAAAGAAAAGTTCCTAATGATGCAATATCTACTATGCTTGCTAACTATTCTTTCAGTGGAAAGATTCCCGAGAAGCTCGGTGATACAGGTATACCCACCATTCCTTGCTCCATAAAGAATAATTATGTCGAAACTGCTTTATGTGATCTTGGAGCAGGAGTGAGTGTTATGCCTCTCTCTCTTTATGAGAGGCTCTGTTTAGATAAACTAATTCCTACAGATATCTCCCTTCAGATGGCTGACAAGTCAACCGCTGTTCCGATAGGTATTTGTGAGGATGTTCCAGTAGAAGTTGCTAATTGTCTAATTCTTACTGATTTTGTTGTGCTTGACATGCCCGAGGATGGGAGCATGTCCATTATTCTTGGTAGACCTTTTCTTAACACCGCAGGTGCTATTATTGATTGCAATAAAGGGAAGGTTACCTTCCATGTGAATGATAAAGAACACACGGTATATTTTCCGAAGAAGACCGACAGGAGGCATGCCCTCAACTCTATAGAGAATATCGAGGCCGTGAAAATTGGAGAATGGGACTGTCCACTACATGTGCCTCATAAATACAAAACTATCATGGTAGGGACAATGTCCATCAAGGTAAAAGTTCAGTGATTACTTCGTAGGAGGTGAGACTTTTTGCTCTATATATCGCTTGTTTGTTGGTAAGACTTGATCAACCTTACTAGTGAACGTGTTTTATATGGATAAAGAGTTGAGCTTGCTATGTTTTCATTTGTTTTTAGTTTTGTCCTACTTGCTGTACCAAGTATCTATGTTTTTGAAGCTTCACAATACTACTAACTGCTTCAAGTTTTCAGAGAGTTTAGCAGCTTTTCGAACTTCGAAAAAATTTCAAGAGTGAAGTTTTCAGAAAAATTCCAGAAAAATTATATTAAAAATTTCCACAACGGGAGAGACCCGGAAAGTCCTGGGGCTAGCCAGGGGGGCCACCAGTGGCCCAGGCGGCCAGCTGGCGCGGCCCAGCCCCTGGCCGCGCCCACAGGGCGCCTGGGGCCCACGGGACCCCCCTCCAGGTACTTCTTCTTCCCCTCTCTCTCTCTTTTTCCAGAAACCCGAGTTCTGGTCTTGTTCTTGCTGTTCTTGCTGTTCTTGGAGGCGATTCTTCGATCTCTCTCTACAGCCCATCATTTGAGCTGAAATTTTGAGCAAATACTCCCTGGTATGTGACTCCTCCACCCCCTCCAATTAGATTTTTGATTGGTGGCCTCATTTGTGAGTATTTAGTAGTTCTTGGTGCTGTAGAGATGAGCTTGCATGCATGTGTAGAAAGTTATTTTCCAAGTTTTGATGCAAGTTTATGCCTTGGGCAAGTGAGTTGAGTAGTTTGCCTTAGCTCACTTTGTTTTAATCCTCGTTTTGTAAATTGTAAAAAAAATAGAAATTAGTTTGTTAGGAAGGGCAAAAGGATGGCTTGAGAAGAGGAGGCCCGCACACTCCGATCGAGTCACTAGGGCCGCAGCTTCACCATCGACTGCCAGGGTGAGCTATAATGAGGATCATGTGCCCCTGGAGTTGTTGGAAGACACAAGTCCATCACGTGCGATGACATTTCCATGTGATGAATTTATGGAAGCTGCGGGAATCAAGGTTGAGTTTTATAATCTTTGTGCTAATGCAGGTTTGACACGACTCGTCACGAGCCGTGTTACCCAGTATCAAAAACTTACCTCCAGTTTTAGATATAATCCTGATTCAGATGCTATTGAGTTTAAAATCTATAATTATCTTATCACCATGACTCTGGGAAACTTTTGTGAAGTAATAGGTGTGCCGAACGTTGGGAGGACGGCAAGGATGGCCACTCAGCCCTCCGAGCTGAAAACCATCATCAACTCTCTCTGCAGCATGGGTACGAGGGATATTCATCGGTCAAAGATCTCCAGCATCTTGTTTCCTCACCTCAGGTATTTTGCATATTATATTGCTAGAGGGGTGTTAGCTCGAGACAACACGAGCAGCATTTCTGCTCCGGATATTGCTATCCTGGCAGCAGCCCTCTCAGGGAGGTCTGATTATAATCTTGGTACCTTAATTGCTCGACGCCTTGCTATGAACGGTAACAAGGGGGACTTATATTGTGGCATTTATGCCACACTTATCTTAGAGCATCTTGGAGGCACCCCACACCCTGATGATACTCCTTTTACTTATTTAAGCTTTGATCTTGCTGCTATGAAAAGGCATAAGTTTGTTACCATGGGTTCTGAGCTTGATAACCTTGTTTATATCTTGTGTTTCGGAACTACCGCGGAACGCGAGATCCGTCTACCTGCACCTCTTTTGTTTGATTTTTCTCGCAGGAACGGATGGTCCTTTGATGTTGTCCAGTTCGATGAGTTCATGGTCCAGCATCAGTTTCATAACCCCATGGAGGGGGTTGTTGTTGGGGAACGTAGTATTTTAAAATTTTCCTACGATCACGCAAGATCTATCTACTAGATGCATAGCAACGAGAGGGGAGAGTGTGTCTACGTACCCTTGTAGACCGGGAGCGGAAGCGTCAAGTGACGCGGTTGATGTTGTCGAACTTCTTCGCGATCCAACCGATCAAGCACCGAATGTACGGCACCTCCGCGTTCAGCACACGTTCAGCTTGATGACGTCCCACGAGCTCTTGATCCAGTTGAGCTTCACGGGAGAGTTCCGTCAGCACGACGGCGTGGTGACGGATATGATGTATTCACCGGTGCAGGGCTTCGCCTAAGCACTGCAACAGTATGACCGAGGTGTGTTTCTGTGGAGGGGGGCACCGCACACGGCTAAAACAATTCAACTTATGTGTCTTTGGGTGCCCCCCTGCCCCCGTATATAAAGGAGCAAGGGGGGAGGCCGGCCGGCCCTTGTTTGGTGCGGCTAGGGTTGCAATCCTACTAGGAATAGGATTGCAATCCTATTCCTAGTAGGAATCACCAAAAGAAGGAAGAGAGGGAAAGGAAAAAGGAGAGGTAGCCCCCCCCCCCCAATCCTAGTCCAACTAGGAACCCTAGGTGGGGCGCCGGCCAGCCCTATGGGCTGCCTCTCTCTTTCCCTTAAGGCCCACTATGGACCATCCCCCCTCGTAGGGGGTTCCGGTAACCCCCTCCGACAATCCCGTTAAATCCGAAACTTTTCCGGAACACTTCCGGTGTCCGAATATAGTCGTCCAATATATCAATCTTTATGTCTCGGACATTCCGAGACTCCTCGTCATGTCCGTGATCTCATCCGGGACTCCGAACTACCTTCGGTACATCAAAACTCATAAACTCATAATACCGATCGTCATCAAACGTTAAGCGTGCGGACCCTACGGGTTCGAGAACTATGTAGACATGACCGAGACTCATCTCCGGTCAATAACCAATAGCGGAACCTGGATGTTCTACGAAGATCTTTATCGGTCAAACCGCATAACAACATACGTTGTTCCTTTTGTCATCGGTATGTTACTTGCCCGAGATTCGATCGTTGGTATCTCTATACCTAGTTCAATCTCGTTACCGGCAAGTCTCTTTACTCGTTCCGTAACACATCATCTCGTGACTAACTCATTAGTCTTTTGCTTGCAAGGCTTATTATGATGTGTGTTACCGAGAGGGCCCAGAGATACCTCTCCGACACTCGGAGTGACAAATCCTAATCTTGATCTATGCCAACACCACGAATACTTTCGGAGACACCTGTAGAGCATCTTTATGATCACCCAGTTATGTTGTGACGTTTGATAGCACACAAGGTGTTCCTACGGTATTCAGGAGTTGCATAATCTCATAGTCATAGGAACATGTATAAGTCATGAAGAAAGCAATAGCAGTAAAACTAAACGATCATAGTGCTATGCTAACGGATGGGTCTTGTCCATCACATCATTCTCCTAATGATGTGATCCCGTTGATCAAATGACAACTCATGTCTATGGCTAGGAAACATAACCATCTTTGATCAATGAGCTAGTCTAGTAGAGGCATACTAGGGACATACTGTTTTGTCTATGTATCCACACATGTACTAAGTTTCCGGTTAATACAATTCTAGCATGAATAAAAGACATTTATCATGATATAAGGAAATACAAATAACATCTTTATTATTGCCTCTAGGGCATATTTCCTTCAGTCTCCCACTTGAACTAGAGTCAACAATCTAGATTACAAAGTGATGATCCTCACACCCATGGAGTCTTGGTGCTGATCATGTTTTGCCCGTGGAAGAGGCTTAGTCAACGGGTCTGCAACATTCAGATCCGTATGTATTTTGCAAATCTCTATGTCTCCCTCCTTGACTAGATCGCGGATGGAATTGAAGCGTCTTTTGATGTGCTTTGTTCTCTTGTGAAACCTGGATTCCTTCGCCAAGGCTATGGCTCCAGTGTTGTCACAAAAGATTTTCATTGGACCCGATGCACTAGGTATTACACCTAGATCGGATATGAACTCCTTCATCCAGACTCCTTCATTTGCTGCTTCCGAAGCAGCTATGTATTCCGCTTCACACGTAGATCCCGCCACGACGCTCTGCTTGGAACTGCACCAACTGACAGCTCCACCGTTCAATAAAAATACATATCCGGTTTGTGACTTTGAGTCATCCGGATCAGTGTCAAAGCTAGAATCGACGTAACCGTTTACGACGAGCTCTTTGTCACCTCCATACACGAGAAACATATCCTTTGTTCTTTTTAGATACTTTAGGATGTTTTTGACCGCTGTCCAGTGATCCACTCCTGGATTACTTTGGTACCTCCCTGCTAGACTTATAGCAAGGCACACATCAGGTCTGGTACACAGCATTGCATACATGATAGATCCTATGGCTGAGGCATAGGGAATGACTTTCATTTTCTCTCTATCTTCTGCAGTGGTCGGGCATTGAGTCTTACTCAACTTCACACCTTGTAATACAGGCAAGAACCCTTTCTTTGACTGATCCATTTTGAACTTCTTCAAAATCTTATCAAGGTATGTGCTTTGTGAAAGTCCAATTAAGCGTCTTAATCTATCTCTATAGATCTTGATGCCTAATATATAAGCAGCTTCACCGAGGTCTTTCATTGAAAAACTCTTATTCAAGTATCCTTTTATGCTATCCAGAAATTCTATATCATTTCCAATCAACAATATGTCATCCACATATAATATTAGAAATGCTACAGAGCTCCCACTCACTTTCTTGTAAATACAGGCTTCTCCAAAAGTCTGTATAAAACCATATGCTTTGATCACCTCATCAAAGCGTATATTCCAACTCCGAGATGCTTGCACCAGTCCATAGATGGATCGCTGGAGCTTGCATACTTTGTTAGCACCTTTTGGATCAACAAAACCTTCTGGTTGCATCATATACAACTCTTCTTTGAGATATCCATTCAGGAATGCAGTTTTGACATCCATTTGCCAGATTTCATAATCATAAAATGCGGCAATTGCTAACATGATTCGGACAGACTTAAGCATCGCTACAGGTGAGAAATTCTCATCGTAGTCAACTCCTTGAACTTGTCGAAAACCTTTCGCAACAAGTCGAGCTTTGTAAACAGTGACATTACCGTCTCCGTCGGTCTTCCTCTTGAAGATCCATTTATTTTCGATGGCCTGCCGATCATCGGGCAAGTCAACCAAAGTCCACACTTTGTTCTCATACATGGATCCCATCTCAGATTTCATGGCTTCAAGCCATTTTGCGGAATCTGGGCTCATCATCGCTTCCTCATAGTTTGTAGGTTCATCATGGTCTAGTAACATGATTTCCAGAACTGGGTTGCCATACCACTCTGGTGCGGAACGTACTCTGGTTGATCTACGACGTTCAGCAGAAACTTGATCCGAAGTTTCATGATCATTATCATTAACTTCCTCACTGATTGGTGTAGGAATCACTGGAACAATTTTCTGTGATGTACTACTTTCCAATCCGGGAGAAGGTACAATTACCTCATCAAGTTCTACTTTCCTCCTACTCACTTCTTTCGAGAGAAACTCTTTCTCTAGAAAGGATCCATTCTTAGCAACGAATATCTTGCCTTCGGATCTATGATAGAAGGTGTACCCAACAGTCTCTTTTGGGTATCCTATGAAGACACATTTCTCCGACTTGGGTTCGAGCTTATCAGGTTGAAGTTTTTTCACATAAGCATCGCAGCCCCAAACTTTAAGAAACGACAACTTTGGTTTCTTGCCAAACCATAATTCATAAGGTGTCGTATCAACGGATTTAGATGGTGCCCTATTTAACGTGAATGCAGCTGTCTCTAAAGCATAACCCCAAAACGATAGTGGTAAATCGGTAAGAGACATCATAGTCGTACCATATCTAATAAAGTACGGTTACGACGTTCGGATACACCATTACGCTGTGGTGTGCAGGTGGCGTGAGTTGTGAAACTATTCCACATTGTTTCAAATGAAGACCAAACTCGTAACTCAAATATTCTCCTCCACGATCAGATCGTAGAAACTTTATTTTCTTGTTACGATGATTCTCTACTTCACTCTGAAATTCTTTGAACTTTTCAAATGTTTCAGACTTGTGTTTCATTAAGTAGATATACCCATATCTACTTAAATCATCAGTGAAGGTCAGAAAATAACGATACCCGCAGCGTGCTTCAACACTCATTGGTCCACATACATCAGTATGTATGATTTCCAACAAATCTGTTGCTCGCTCCATAGTTCCGGAGAACGGAGTTTTAGTCATCTTGCCCATGAGGCATGGTTCGCAAGCACCAAGTGATTCATAATCAAGTGATTCCAAAAGTACATCACTATGGAGTTTCTTCATGCGTTTTACACCAATATGACCTAAACGGCAGCGCCACAAATAAGTTGCACTATCATTATTAACCTTGCATCTTTTGGTTTCAATATTATGAATATGTATATCACTAAAATCGAGATCCAATAAGAATAGACCACTCTTTAAGGGTGCATGACCATAAAAGATATTATTCATTAAAATAGAACTACCATTATTCTCTGATTTAAATGAATAACCGTCTCGCAACAAACAAGATCCAGATATAATGTTCATGCTCAACGCTGGCACCAAATAACAATTATTTAGGTCTAAAACTAATCCCGAAGGTAGATGTAGAGGTAGCGTGCCGACGGCGATCACATCGACTTTGGAACCGTTTCCCACGCGCATCGTCACCTCGTCCTTAGCTAATCTTCGTTTAATCCGTAGTCCCTGTTTCGAGTTACAAATATTAGCAACCGAACCGGTATCAAATACCCAGGTACTACTACGAGCATTAGTAAGGTACACATCAATAACATGTATATCACATATACCTTTGTTCATCTTGCCATCCTTCTTATCCGCCAAATACTTGGGGCAGTTCCGCTTCCAGTGTCCAGTCCCCTTGCAGTAGAAGCACTCAGTTTCAGGCTTGGTTCCATACTTGAGTTTTTCTGCGAGAGCAGCAACTGTCTTGCTATTCTCCTTGAAAATCCCTTCCTTGCCCTTTTTCTTGAAACTAGTGGTATTGTTAACCATCAACATTTGATGCTCCTTTTTGATTTCTACCTCCGCAGCTGTGAGCATGGCGAAGAGCTCGGGAATTGTCTTTTGCATCCCTTGCATATTATAGTTCATCACGAAGCCATTATAGCTTGGTGGCAGTGATTGAAGAATTATATCAATAACACTATTCTCGTCAACTTGGCAACCAAGTTGAGTCATATGATTGTAGTGCCCATACATTGTGAGCAAGTGTTCACTGATAGAACTATTCTCCTCCATCTTGCAGCTGTAGAACTTATTGGAAATCTTATATTTCTCAATCGGGGCATTTGCTTGAAATATTAACTTCAACTCCTGGAACATCTCATATGGTCCATGACGTTCAAAACGTCGTTGAAGTCCCGGTTCTAAGCCGTAAAGCATGGCACACTGAACTATCGTGTAGTCATCAGACCGCGATTGCCAGACGTTCAAAGCGTCCACATTAGCGGGAGGGGGCTTGTCACCTAGCGGTGCTTCAAGGACATAATTCTTCTGTGCAGCAATGAGGATAATCCTCAGGTTACGGACCCAGTCCGTGTAATTGCTACCATCATCTTTCAACTTAGCTTTCTCTAGGAATGCATTAAAATTCAAAGGAACGGTAGCACGGGCCATTGATCTACAATAATATAGATATGCAATAACTATCAGGACTAAGTTCATGATAAATTAAAGTTCAATTTAATCATATTAATTAAAGAACTCCCACTTAGATAGACATCCCTCCGGTCATCTAAATGATCACGTGATCCAAATCAACTAAACCATGTCCGATCATCACGTGAGATGGAGTAGTTTCAATGGTGAACATCTTATGTTGATCATATCTACTATATGATTCACGCTCGACCTTTCGGTCTCTAGTGTTCCGAGGCCATATCTGCATATGCTAGGCTCGTCAAGTTTAACCCGAGTATTCTGCGTGTGCAAAACTGGCTTACACCCGTTGTATTTGAACGTAGAGCTTATCACACCCGATCATCACGTGGTGTCTCGGCACGACGAACTTTCGCAACGGTGCATACTCAGGGAGAACACTTATACCTTGAAATTTAGTAAGGGATCATCTTATAATGC
>LR738715.1:635303525-635333280 GCA_902687465.1 Secale cereale
CATCACATGCAATCAAAATATGTGACATGATATGGCCATCATCATCTTGTGCTTTTGATCTCCATCTTCAAAGCACCGTTATGATCACCTTCGTCACCGGCGCGACACCTTGATCTCCATCGTAGCATCGTTGTCGTCTCGCCAACTATTGCTTCTACGACTATCGCTACCGTTTAGTGATAAAGTAAAGCAATTACATGGCGATTGCATTTCATACAATAAAGCGACAACCATATGGCTCCTGCCAGTTGCCGATAACTTTACAAAACATGATCATCTCATACAAAACCGTATAACTCATCATGTCTTGACCATATCACATCACAACATGCCCTGCAAAAACAAGTTAGACGTCCTCTACTTTGTTGTTGCAAGTTTTACGTGGCTGCTACGGGCTTAGCAAGAACCGTTCTTACCTACGCATACAAAATCACAACGATGTTTCGTCAAGTATGTGCTGTTTTAACCTTCACAAGGATCGGGCGTAGCCACACTTGATTCAGCTAAAGTGAGAGAGAGAGACACCCGCCAGTCACCTTTAAGCAATGAGTGCTCGTAACGGTGAAACCAGTCTCGCGTAAGCGTACACGTAATGTCGGTCCGGGCCGCTTCATCTCACAATACCGCCGAAGCAAAGTATGACATGCTGGTAAGCAGTATGACTAGTATCGCCCACAACTCATTGTGTTCTACTCGTGCATATCATCTACGCATAGACCTGGCTCATGATGCCACTGTTGGGGAACGTAGTATTTTAAAATTTTCCTACGATCACGCAAGATCTATCTACTAGATGCATAGCAACGAGAGGGGAGAGTGTGTCTACGTACCCTCGTAGACCGGGAGCGGAAGCGTCAAGTGACGCGGTTGATGTTGTCGAACTTCTTCGCGATCCAACCGATCAAGCACCGAACGTACGGCACCTCCGCGTTCAGCACACGTTCAGCTTGATGACGTCCCACGAGCTCTTGATCCAGTTGAGCTTCACGGGAGAGTTTCGTCAGCACGACGGCGTGGTGACGGATATGATGTATTCACTGGTGCAGGGCTTCGCCTAAGCACTGCAACGGTATGACCGAGGTGTGTTTCTGTGGAGGGGGGCACCGCACACGGCTAAAACAATTCAACTTGTGTGTCTTTGGGTGCCCCCCTTCCCCCGTATATAAAGGAGCAAGGGGGGAGGCCGGCCGGCCCTTGTTTGGTGCGGCTAGGGTTGCAATCCTACTAGGAATAGGATTGCAATCCTATTCCTAGTAGGAATCACCAAAAGAAGGAAGAGAGGGAAAGGAAAAAGGAGAGGTGGCGCCCCCCCCCCCCAATCCTAGTCCAACTAGGAACCCTAGGTGGGGTGCCGGCCAGCCCTATGGGCTGCCTCTCTCTTTCCCTTAAGGCCCACTATGAACCATCCCCCCTCGTAGGGGGTTACGGTAACCCCCTCCGGCAATCCCGTTAAATCCGAAACTTTTCCGGAACACTTCCGGTGTCCGAATATAGTCATCCAATATATCAATCTTTATGTCTCGGACATTCCGAGACTCCTCGTCATGTCCGTCATCTCATCCGGGACTCCGAACTACCTTCGGTACATCAAAACTCATAAACTCATAATACCGATTGTCATCAAACGTTAAGCGTGCGGACCCTACGGGTTCGAGAACTATGTAGACATGACCGAGACTCATCTCCGGTCAATAACCAATAGCGGAACCTGGATGTTCATATTGGCTCCTACATATTCTATGAAGATCTTTTATCGGTCAAAACCGCATAACAACATACGTTGTTCCTTTTGTCATCGGTATGTTACTTGCCCGAGATTCGATCGTCGGTATCTCTATACCTAGTTCAATATCGTTACCGGCAAGTCTCTTTACTCGTTCCGTAACACATCATCTCGTGACTAACTCATTAGTCTTTTGCTTGCAAGGCTTATTGTGATGTGTGTTACCGAGAGGGCCCAGAGATACCTCTCCGACACTCGGAGTGACAAATCCTAATCTTGATCTATGCCAACACCACGAATACTTTCGGAGACACCTGTAGAGCATCTTTATGATCACCCAGTTACGTTGTGACGTTTGATAGCACACAAGGTGTTCCTACGATATTCGGGAGTTTCATAATCTCATAGTCATAGGAACATGTATAAGTCATGAAGAAAGCAATAGCAGTAAAACTAAACGATCATAGTGCTATGCTAACGGATGGGTCTTGTCCATCACATCATTCTCCTAATGATGTGATCCCGTTGATCAAATGACAACTCATGTCTATGGCTAGGAAACATAACCATCTTTGATCAATGAGCTAGTCTAGTAGAGGCATACTAGGGACATACTGTTTTGTCTATGTATCCACACATGTACTAAGTTTCCGGTTAATACAATTCTAGCATGAATAAAAGACATTTATCATGATATAAGGAAATACAAATAACATCTTTATTATTGCCTCTAGGGCATATTTCCTTCAGTTGTGCCCGACGAGGAGAGGCACGGTGAGATACCACATTTTCAGGAAGAAACCGCCACCGAGTTTGGTGAAGGGTCTTCCTCTGTTTGGCGTTCGGAACCTTCCTCGTGGGAGACTCCAAGGAGTTCGGTGTACGCGCCAGCATCCTTCTACGACCCTTGGTCTCACCACCATACCCCTGGAGCAGGAGGCTCCTGGGGGCAGTAGCTGCTACCAACTTAGGCCCAAAAGCCTAAGCTTGGGGGAGTACGTGCCCTTCTCACTTTTTCATTGTACTATCCATTTTATTCGCTTTGATCTTTTCGAAGTTTTTGCCCGTTCTTCTTTATTTCTCTCTTTGCAAAAACAACAAAAAGATTTCCTCTTTCTTTTGCTTTTATTCAACTTTTGAAAAATCCAAAAAGATTTCCTTTCCCTCTTTAGTTTGCTTTGTTTTCAGAGATCAGCTCAAGTCCGTGATGGCATTTGATTATATTTCCTACGTTCGATCGTGCAAGTGACAAGCAGTAATGACGAAGATCGACTGAAAGGAAGCAACAAGGAAGACCAGTATGAACTCTTATTTTTTCTACTTTTGTACATATGCCTGTACTTATGATCTAGAGACCAGCTTGTAGCGACATAGTGTTATGTTTACAATGCTCTTCCAGTGGTTCATTCTTTCCTTGTGGCTAGTCTCGAATAACTAGAGTATATAATGTGTTATTGAAATGATCTACATGCATTGCACTATTCATAGTCCGGTATATTAAGGTGGTATTTCCCTTTAGAGAATTTTTGGGATTGACTTGGCACATGCTTACACATGATTAAGACTGAGAGTCTACTTTGCCTTGATGATCTTTGAGTATTAGAGTAGTTATATCACTTATATGCCCGATTCAATGTTGCTTTGTCGCTCTGCATGATTATGACCGTTATTGCTCTCTAGTTGGTCGCTTCCCAGTCTTTTGCTAAACCTCCACCTGTACTAAGCGGACTGACTGCTTGTGCATCCAAACCCTTTAAAACCTGTTATGCCATATGAGTCCACTATACCATCCTATACATGGTATTTACCTGCCATTCCTAACGAAGACTTTCGTGTACCATCTCGAAATTAATCAAAAGCATTTCCCTTTTTGTGCCTATGTTTTAGCTCATGAGGAAGTAGTAGTTAATTCATAATCTTTTTAAGTTGGACAAGTTTCACCCCTGGATTGCAGGTATAATGTGCAAACCTCTAATATGAAAAGGAACTGGCATTGAGTGCGCCCGGCTCGAAAAGATAATATAACAAACAAACCCTCCTTCACGCTCTGTTCATGAGAAATCAGAAAACTTTGGCAGTGATAAACAAAGGAGATTAAAAGGATGTGATCGTCCTCATGCGGGAGCCGTTCCTCGAGACTTGTCTAGCTTAAAAAGTGATTGAGTTATCTGCTAGCATTCGTTGACGAAACATGCACCTCTCAAAAACATATTTACTTCTGTTTTTTTTAAACCAAGAGCTCTGGTACATGTTTAGTTTTTGTTTCCGATCACGGGTCTTCAACTTTGCCAATAAAAGCCACGGTTCGAGAGTCTCACCTTCTTTCTTCAAAGCACTGACTAGGAGAGCATAATTGTCATTCTGAGTGTAATGTGCATTGTCCCAAAGTATTACATTGTCTTCTGCATACTTGTGATATAATTTATTCTGAAATTCTTAGTTCTAGTCTCCTTTAAAACTCTGGAGGAGTCTCTGCATTTATGTTTTGCTTCACTCATGAAGGCTGGCGAGATACCACCCTAATATGCTCAAGCTATGTGCAATGTAATCTTGTCTTGATTTTCAGTAATATATTATTTACTTTTAAGCATTTGTGACTGGTCACTTGAAAGAAGGATTGCTCCTTGCATTGTCCTCATAAGTACTGTTTCAATACTTGCTAAACTCTTATCGTAGTACATGCTTATATACATCTAATGAAGCAAAAGAGTTTGTCAAAGTTTTCTTTGTCGCGTTCAGTTCGTTAAACCGAATTGCTTGAGGACAAGCAATATGCTAAGCTTGGGGGAGTTGATACGTCTCAAACGTATCTACTTTTCCAAACACTTTTGATATTGTTTTGGCCTCATTCTTGCATGATTTGGACTAAACTAACCCGGACTGACGCTGTTTTCAGCAGAGCTGCCTGTATGGTTTATTTGTGTGCAGGAAAACGGATTTTTAAGCATCTAAGAAAAAACCACGAAAAATCAGAGAAAATCCACGCACCCGAAGGAACCAAATACCAGAAGTGGGGCCAGAGGGGGGCCAGGGGGTGCCCAGGCGCCCTGTGGGCGCCCCCCCTGGGCTGCGCCGGGGGGGGGCGCCTGGGTGGGGCCCACACCCCCTGGTGCCCTACTTTAGCCCGTATTTTTCCTCCCGACGCAGAAATCCCAGATCGGAAGTTCTTTCGCAGTTTTTCGTCGTGGAGCCGCCGCCACCCTCTGTTCTTCCTCGGGAGGGCTAATCTGGAGGCTGATTTGGCCTCCGGAGAGGGGAGATCGTCGCCATCGTCATCATCATCACCACTCCATCATCCCTCCATGACTTCCCCCTTCATGTGTGAGTAATTCCTCTGCTGTAGGCGAAGGGGATGGTAGGGATTGGATGAGTTAGATCATGTAATAGTTCGTCAGATTGTTGGGGGCATGTTGCCTATCATCTAGTATGGTGTTTATCATCTTTGCTACAACTTGTTATTCTTAATGCTTGACACTTAGGGCCCGAGTGCCATGATTTCAGATCTGAACCATATGTGTTTGCATGAATATATTTGTGTTCGTGATCCTATCTATGAGTTGTATGCACCTGTTACGGTTCGGAACCGGCGATCCCAAAAGTGACAGCTTGGGACACCAAAGGGGATGGTCCGTAGTTTGAGGATTACATGTATCCATTGAGTTCATTGCTTTGTTCCGGTGCTCTTTGACAGGAGCACCTTAATATCCATTAGTTCCTTTTGGCCCCGTTCGTAGCGGGATGGTAGGACAAAAGATGTTGTGCAAGTTCTTATTGCAAGCACGTACAACTACCTGCGGGATACATGCCTAATGTTTGATATTTGCCTAGATGATCATTACTTTTCCGTGTGCCGTGCCCCAAGTTAGAATCTATCTCATCCATGCAACGCCCAACCATCCATCTCCCTAGCCTACAGTATTTTAAACCTTGTTTGTTACTAGTCGCTACTTTTGCTATTTCCTTTGCTATCTACTGTTACTATTTACTTTTACTATTACTATCATCACTATCATATCACTGTTACCACTTATCTTTTGTTGCAAGTAAGTATATTTCAGGTGCGGTTGAATTGACAACTCAACTGTTAAAGCTTATAAATACTCTTTGGCTCCCCGTGTGTCGAATCAATAAATTGGGTTATTCTTACCCGCGAAGACTATCTCGATCCCTTACGGTTGAGGGTTATCATCGTTCCCATAAGAATTAGAGGGGGACGGTCTAGGATTGCTACCAAAGTTACTCCTATAAGCATGAGAAATCACAGAATCTAAAGGATCATAACAAGGATCAATAGAAGATTGCTTCGAAAGTAGAGACATGATCAAGTCAGCTTTTTCATTTAAGGAGGAAATCTCCTCGACAGAGTTTACCTTCCTACCTGTTGGAGCGCGTTCGGTGTGCCATTGGGAATAGTTGGTCATCATCTCATCGAGAAGCTTCGTGGCAGCACCAAGTGTAGTTGACATAAAGGTTCCTCCCGCGGCCGAATCTAACAAGTTCCGCGAGGTAAAGTTCAAGCCTGCATAGAAAGTTTGGATAACCATCCAAGTAGTCAAACCATGAGTAGGGCAGTTCTTGATAAGAGATTTCATACGTTCCCAAGCTTGGGCAACGTGTTCATTATCCAATTGTTTAAAATTCATTATGTTACTTCTCAGTTGGATAATTTTAGCAGGTGGATAGTATTTTCCAATAAAAGCATCTTTGCACTTGTCCCATGAATCTATGCTATTTCTAGGCAAAGACTGAAACCAAATTTTAGCTCCTCCTCTCAAGGAGAAAGGAAAAAGCTTAAGCTTAACAATATTACCATCTATTTCTTGGTACTTTTGCATATCACAAAGTTCAACAAAGTTGTTCAAGTGTAAAGCAGCATCATCTCCAGCACCGGAGAATTGATCTCTCATGACTAGGTTCAGTAAAGCAGGTTTAATTTCATATGAAGGTGCTGAAGTGGCAGGTGTAGTGATAGGTGTGCTGATAAAGTCATCGTTGTTGTGACTAGTGAAGTCACACAACTTGGTGTTCTCGGTGGAACCCATAGTAGCAAGCAAGCAAGATAACTATTTTTGTGATTTTCGATAAAAAGTTACTAAAGCAAAAACTGAAAGGTAAACTAACAAGACTAAAAAGCAAAGGTAAAAGATAGCATGCAACTCCCCTATCTTGAAGAGTGGAGTCCCCGGCAACGACGCCAGAAAAACTCTTGCTATGCTTCTCGCCCCTCGTTGGTTACCCCAAGTGGAAGGTGTGAGATGTAGTGTTGCGTAAGTTTTTCCCTTGGCAAAGATACCAAGGATCGAATCCCCAAAGACTCCTAGGTTCAACAAGAAGGTGTCAACTGCTAACGGCGCCAGATATTAGCAATCAACGTGGACCTGCACATAGATACAAATAACTTTGCTCCCAACGAGTACAGAGAGGTTGTCAATCCCTCCGGCCTTGTAGTTCACAAAGGATTAAACGCAAATGATAGTAGTGATAGATAATGTTTGCAATAGTAAGTAAAAGCGAAAAGTAAATAGTGGATGTGATCGATGATGGTAATATGGACCGGAGTCTCATGATGTTCACTAGTGATGTCTCTCTCCCAAAAGACGATAAAACAGCTATGTGAGGTAAACGAATTATAGCTGGGCAATTGACAGGACCACGAACGCAAACCAATGCTGACTACATTGCAATAAAGGTTGAGGTTCAAAGCATGGGCGGTACGCCAAAGTAAGTAGACCGAAATCCATCAATATCTACTACTAATCATCCACCTTGAGATATCTATCCAGAACATCTCGCTGGTATTGAGTTGCGAGCCCCACCCATAGTGTAAACTCAATGCAATAGACAACTGCATTAAAAGAACTTTGCGTAAAGTAAACAATCCTTGCACCCGCGGGCACAAGCACCGTTGTTTTCCCCCTTGTGGCAACAGCACATCCCCTAGACTCATGTTTCTGTCACTCAAACTAGTCATCGAGGGGCATGAACCCACAATCGAGCATAACGTTCCCTCTTGGAGTCACTACCTATTACTTGGCCAAAGCAATAAATAACAACGGAGAACATGCAAGAATTACTTATGAACATAAATATAAAAGAGGTAGATCAAATATATTACTCAAGCACAATCTGAACATAATCTCATAATCCATCGGATCCCAGCAAACTCATCATAGCAATAGCATAAGGATTACATATGTGCCTCGATCATGTAGGGCAGCTCACGAGGACTAATTAGTGAAGCACAAGAACGGGAGGAGAACATCACATAGCTACTGGTCATGGACTCATGGTCCAAGGGAGACTACTCACAACTCATCCGGGAGGCATCCATGGTGGTGGAGAAGCTCCCGGTGGTGATCCTCCCCTCCGGCAGGGTGCCGGGAAGAGTTCTCCTGGTGCTCCCGATCTTGGAAGCGGCGGCGGCGGCGGAACAGAGATGAGATCGCGAAAAAGAGTTCCCGTCTCGAGGGTTTCGGGAGACGCTTTAAATATATGCCAAAGGGGGGCATCAGCGGAGCCTCGGGGGGCCCAGGCGCCCCCCCGGCGCGGCCCAGGGGGGGGCGCGCCGCCAGGGCGCCTGGAGCCCTGGTGGCCCCCCCCCCCCCGGCTGTACTTCGGGCGCACGGTAGCTTCTGGAACGCTGATTTTTTATATAATTTTTCTGGATTTTTCCTGGCAGTTCTCGTAATGTGAAAACCTGAAATACAAAAACAGCCGAAAACAGAAACTGGCACTGGGGTGCACTGAGTTAATAGGTTAGTCCAAATATGATCAAAAGTGTATGGAAGTGTATAAATATCATAGCAATATCACCCAAAAGAGGCATGGAGCAAGCAGAAATTATAGATACGTTTTGGACGTATCAGCCGCTCCACCCGCGAATTTTCTATATCATAGGCCGGATGATACCTTGTCAAATCTGCTTCATCGGCAAGCTTACTGGCGAGAGGGCGCATATCCTTAGTCAAAGCACGGAGATCTTCAGCAGAGAAGGCTGACCCGTCCTATTTATTGCTGGGATAGCCGTTCATGGCTTCAGCCGGGTCAAAATCAGGGACCCATGCTTTGGCCCGGGTCAGCGCCATAAGAGAGCCAGCTCATGCAGCAGACTTCTTCACCTCAACCAGATGCACAGGTAGGACAGATAGCTTCTCCAGGGTGGCTTGGATGGTAGTCAGTGCCAGTTTATTGTGTTGCTAGGTGGCTTCTCACCCCTCGTTGGTTACCCCAAGTGGAAGGTTTGAGATGCAGTGTAGCAGAAGTTTTCCCTTGGTAATACCAAGGATCGATTTCCCAGAGACTCCCAGTTTCAACAAGAAGGTGTCAACTGCTAACGGCGCCGGATATTAGCAATCAACGTGGACCTGCACACAGATACAAATAACTTTGCTCCCAACGAGTACAGAGAGGTTGTCAATCCCTCCGGCCTTGTAGTTTACAAAGGATCAAACGCAAGTGATAATAGTGATAGGTATAATTGCAATAGTAAGTAAATAACGGAAAAGTAAATAGCGGATGTGATCAATGATGGTAATATGGACCGGAGTCTCATGATGTTCACTAGTGATGTCTCTCTCCCAAAAGACGATAAAACAGCTATGTGAGGTAAACGAATTACAGCTGGGCAATTGACAGGACCATGTGCGCAAACCAATGCTGACTACATTGCAAGAAAGGTTGAGGTTCAAAGCATGGGCGGTACACCAAAGTAAGTAGACCGAAATCCATCAATATCTACTACTAATCATCCACCTTGAGATATCTATCCAGAACATCTCACTGGTATTAAGTTGCGAGTCCCACCCATAGTGTAAACTCAATGCAACAGACAACTGCATTAAAAGAACTTTGCGTAAAGTAAACAATCCTTGCACCCGCGGGCACAAGCACCGTTGTTTTCCCCCTTGTGGCAACATCACATCCCCTAGACTCATGTTTCTGTCACTCAAACTAGTCATCGAGGGGCATGAACCCACAATCGAGCATAACGTTCCCTCTTGGAGTCACTACCTACTACTTGGCCAAAGCAATAAATAACAACGGAGAACATGCAAGAATTACTTATGAACATAAATATAAAAGAGGTAGATCAAATATATTACTCAAGCACAATCTGAACATAATCTCATAATCCATCGGATCCCAGCAAACTCATCATAGCAACAGCATAAGGATTACATATGTGCCTCGATCATGTAGGGCAGCTCACGAGGACTAATTAGTGAAGCACAAGAACGGGAGGAGAACATCACATAGCTACTGGTCATGGACTCATGGTCCAAGGGAGACTACTCACAACTCATCCGGGAGGCGTCCATGGTGGTGGAGAGGCTCCCGGTGGTGATCCTCCCCTCCGGCAGGGTGCCGGGAAGAGTTCTCCTGGTGCTCCCGATCTTGGAAGCGGCGGCGGCGGCGGAACAGAGATGGGATCGCGAAAAGAGTTCCTGTTTCGAGGGTTTCGAAGGACGCTTTAAATATATGCCAAAGGGGGGCATCAGAGGAGCCTCGGGGGGCCCAGGCGCCCCCCGGCGCGGCCCAGGGGGGGCGTGCCGCCAGGGCGCCTGGAGCCCTGGTGCCCCCCCCCCCGGCTGTCCTTCGGGCGCATGGAAGTTTCTGGAACGCTGATTTTTTATATAATTTTTCTGGATTTTTCCTGGCAGTTCTCGTAATGTGAAAACCTGAAATACAAAAACAGCCGAAAACAGAAACTGGCACTGGGGTGCACTGAGTTAATAGGTTAGTCCAAATATGATCAAAAGTGTATGGAAGTGTATAAATATCATAGCAATATCATCCAAAAGAGGCATGGAGCAAGCAGAAATTATAGATACGTTTTGGACGTATCACCATACTCTTGCCTAGGCTCCAGGTTGGTGCATCAAAAGAAAACTCTATTGGCTCAGTGGATGGGGCGAAGGTTCTCCCGGAAATTTGAACTTGAATGCTCCATCGCTCCTCTTCTGGTAAAGTGGCGGTGTAGGTCCCGGTGAAGCTTGGTATTCCTATGTTCAGGTGCCTAGTGACTTCCTTCAAGTGTCGTCCAAAATGTGTGTCTTCATCTGGTTGAGTGAACTTGTTCCTTGGGTCCACCATCCTAAAGAAGTAGAAATGGAGAGGAGTCAGAAATGAGTAGAGAAGAGTGACCTAGCGTTTATCTTAGTGGTCGTGTCCTACATTCAGCGTGTGCTCTGATACCATCTTGTAGCGACCACGATCCGAATGGACCGAAGTCTCTGTGTTTCCGTGTCATCCCTGAATCGGTAATGCTGACACACACAGTACTTGAAGGATTTATAACAGAGTGGCAATCACACACTTATTACATCGAATGTCTCAGAAGAGAACTTATTACAAAAAGACTATGGCTTAAGGCCATCTAACAAAATAACAGCGGAAGGTTTGGAAGATAAGCGAGTCCATCAACTCCAACGGCATAGCTGAGTGCATGACAAATGACCTAGAACGTCTTACTCCTCGTCTGAAAAGTCTGCAACGTAACATGTTGCAGCCCAAAACGGGTCTGCACATGGAATATGCTAGCAAGATAACACAGTAGATGCAAGTAACAGAATAAAGGCTAACAATATATGCATATTTGGCTGGTGGAGGATCTAGGGTTAAAGTTTTTATCGAAAGCCAATTTTCCCCTACAACAGAGGAATAAATTTTATTTTAACTATCATGGTAGTTGAAACATCATTGAGAAGGTACCTCCAACTCAATCCCAATTAAAGTAATCATTAACCCAACAAATTAATATTAGAGTGATGAGATCAACCAATAATTCAAGTACCAGATGCTCAAGATTGTCCATAACCAGGGACACGGCTCATCATGATCAGTTTGTACACTCTGCAGAGGTTTGTGCACTTTTCCCCACAAGACTCGATCTCCTCCGTTGGATTTCTCGCACTACATGGTGTTTGAGAAACGGATGACCGAGACATAGTCTTTCAGAAGCATTTACTCTTTACCCTGGGTGGACCCGTACACCTACTTTCCCCTACATCTGTTAGTCCACCACTGAAAGAGCTCACACAAATTACTCATACTATGCCAGAGCCCATAATGGCATTGTGGTTGCACACGGAAGTTTCTAGCATGAATAGTTTTATGATCCCTATGAGCCTGGGTGGCATTCCATAGGACAATCACATGGTACCCCGGGATTTCCTAGGACAACACTGGATTCTCCAGGTGCACTGCAACCAATCCACCCAGATGTGTATTCAAGTAGCCACCTTAAGTTGAACCATCAATTAACAACTCACATCTGTCATGGATTTCACTCAAACCCAAACCACGTCTACGAGCATAGCATAGCAACCTAAGCATAGCGTAGAGTAACTCTCAAGGGTTTGAAAATAATGCAAGTAATAGTTTCTACCTAAATCTACTTCCCAGTCCCACAATTTAAGAGATCCTACTCATGCAATGTGTGAGGGTTTGATCTAATGCATAAAAACTGGGTAATAAAGGGGTATGATCAAAGTGTTACTTGCCTTGCTGATGATTCACAAAACCTAAAGACTCGTAGTAGCACGCTTCACAGTCCGGGTATTCTATCGCAAGAAAACAATAGCATACATAAGCAATCAAGCAAAGATGCACAAACAAAACTCCAAATAAGACGATCTAACCAGAAAGTTCAACTTAAGAACTCCGGTTTGCAAAAAGAATCAAATCAAACGGAGCAACGAAACTCAAACAGCGAAAGAAACAAGATCCGTTTACTAGATTGATCTAGGGTCAAGTTTTACTGTAGCAAAACCTTGTGCAAGTTGGTTTAAACAGAAAGAGGGTGTCGGGAGGAAGATCTGGGATTTTGAATCACCTGGTTCCGACTCTCGAGCGAAAAGAAAAACAAAAAACAAGATCAGGGCAGAAATCGCGATTGAAATAATCGCGGATAAATACCTCGAAAAAGAAAACGGACGAACAGGCTAACGAACAAACGTTCGCTGTCTGTAGCTAACGGGCGGACAATGTTCGTTAAAACAAACGTACGGACGAACGTCCGCAAAGTAACTAAACCAAAAAAAACGAACCGATCTAGAACAAAAAAACGGATCTAGGGTTTCTAAAAAAAGACCAATCGGTTTAAAAAAAAAACCGACGGCGGCTACCTCTTGGAACAGGACGACGACGGCGGAGGTCTCCGGCGACGGCGGCTCCGGCGGCGGCGAGTCCGGCGTCGTGGGGCGGCGGGGCGGCAGCTGCGGGACGGCAGCGGCGGGCGGCGCGGCGGCGGCGTGAGGCGGCGCGGCGCGGCGGCTGGCGGTGGGCGGCGCGGGCGGCTAGGGTTTGTGGGACGGGGCGGCGACTGGGCTGGAGGTGCGGCGGCGGGTCGGGCTTTAAAGGCCCGACCAGGCAGAGTCCTAGTCGGTTACGGCCCAAGGTCGGTTCACTTTTTTTAAACGAGTCCTGACGCACGAAAACTAAAGAAAGAAATACTAAACGGACTCCAAAAATTCCGAAATAAATTTTCACCGTCCTCTAATAATATTTAGGACGAAGTCAACATTTTTCTCGGATCTAAATGCAATTTTGAAAAACGTGCATTTTCCCTATGCAAATAAAATCGCAAATAAATCCGAATAAAAAGCAAAAGTGATTTTAACATTTTTCCTCCAATATTTCTGTTATTTTGGAGAAATCATATTATCTCCACTCATATATTTTGTTAAGAAATATTTTTAGGAGAGAAAAATAATTAAAACCAACACTATCCTCGTACCGGTATTCGAGTAACTCAAATACGAAAACGGTAGAATTCCCAACTCTCTCCGTAGGTCCTTGAGTTGCTTAGAATTTTGAGGATCGCCACGCACAAAATGCAAAGAAATATGCAATGCAATATGATCTATGTATAACATTCCAAACTGAAAATTTGGGATGTTACAACAGCGGACTGGCTATGTCGGGAGCTCGGCTTCCGTGGCCCTTGTCCTAACAGTGGCGCTATAACTTGTGCTCTCTGGTTCATATGAAGAAGATGAAGCAGCCGTCCTCCTCGTCTTGTATCTTTTTTTCGTTTTGATTGACCGAAACTCCACGGGACTTGCATGAGCGTGTGTACATACAGAAAAAACAATCATTAGTAGATTAAAGATCGATTGTAAAGAAAAAGACATGATCGAATGGAACTTCCCGATTTCTCTGTACGAAGAGTATCATGTCTTTGAAGTGAATGGAGCGATGTCTGAAACATCTTTAATCCAATTCTTGATGAGGACATAACTGACAAGGTTACACCCACAGCCCCAACTGACACATATATAGGACCAATTACTAGAGCTCGCGCACGCCAATTAAATTACCAGGTACTTTCGTTTCTTGGTAATGATTCTAATGTTCATGATAATATGATACTGCCTAAATTGGATACATTTGTCTTGCTTACAAATGAAGGGCCTAGCTTGCACAAGAAGAATGAACATTAGAGCAAGATCAAGCATGGAGATGATGGCATGCGCAAGGCAAACAAGAACGGAGTTACAAGTGATGATTTCAGGACTTTGAAGCCACCATAATGAGTGCGTGAAGACTTGGACGAAATATACAAGATGCCACTTCATAAATTTCATCCAGAGGCTATTATAGGTGCCGCGTCACCTTATTATTGGGCCAGGCCCATGTAATTTCGAAATATTTGAGTATAGGTTATTTTTAGACACCGTATGTGTGGGGAAACAAGAGTTAGGGTTGGTTTCGGACCCCTCCTCCAAGGGCCACGAAATTCCCCCCTCTTCCCCCATATATACAGCCCCTAGGGCGTCGTTTAGACTTTGGGTTTTGTTGAGATTAAAGTTCGTCACAGCTGCAACTTCGCGTACTTCGTTTGTGTTCAACGACCAGACCATGACGTCACAGAACCCCACTTGATCAATAAAGCTTTCATTTTGAATTTGCAATATCCAGATTGCAATCTCAGTTTCTTGCTTGTTCTTCGTTTGCCTGCAGGAAACAGACCTTAGTGGTCAGGTTGATCATGCTCCGGTGTGGTCAATAACCTCTCAGAGTTGGTTTAGCGATTGCTAAGGCGCGACGTCCTCGCACGTTCGTAGTCGGATCGTCAAAGTCGACTTCCTCCAAAACGATAGCCACCATCTCATCGAAAGACGGGACACCTTTGCCTCTATCATGTGGTATCAGATTTCCAGGTTGCTCGGTGAGATTTTACAGTTTTCCGTAGTTTAGATCGAGTCTGTCTTCATACCTACAGTCCACGAAAAAGCCAAAAAAAATTAGGGTTAGTTCATCATATCCGAACCAGTCTGAGCCATTGCATAATCTTTTCCATGTTTGCTTAGTTGAATTTGCGATTACATCGTCGTGTCAAGTTGCTGGTCTTAACGTCTAGTCTTTTAGAGTTTCGAGTTCTGGTCATAAGTTGTCACGCCGCCGCCACAACATCTTCATCGCTACTGCCATATACCACCACCAATCCGTTTCCATATACCACCACCAATCTGTATCCATATACCACCACCGTTGCCATATCCTACCACCATATATCCACCACCAATCTGAGTTCTTTTCATATTAGGTTTGTTCTCGAGATCATCTAGGTTTCGGATTCGTGTTCCCTTGCCTGCGTAGGTCTCGGAAAAAAAAGAAAAAAAAAGAGTCCGGAGACCCCGGGCAGTTTTTAGGCCAAAATTTCGGTAGGTGAAAATATTTTTCCCTAACCCGTTTTTAGGCTTTTCTGAGTCTTTTGAGACACGTGCCATCATACTATTTTTTTAGCGCACTTTTTCGTCGTCGCTGCCCTGATTCCGAAAAAAAAATCGTCAAAAACATTCCGTGCCTATCATCTTAGTTTGACTTGGGATGAGTTTTGAGACACTCATCATTATAGTGATTTTCGCCAAAAAAAAGGAGCGCAAAAAAAAGAATGCAAAAAAAGAGAGGCGAAAAAAATCTGAGTGTGCTTTCCCCTTGATTACGTGCAGCGCCGTGATTTCATTGGTGTTCTAGGCTCGCGTCTCTAGTACGGTCTAGCCTAGGACCAGCAAAGTACCGTCGTTGAGCGTTTATTCAACTTTGCATCTCTGAATTGATTATTGCTGACCCTTTTTGCTACCATCTTATAAGCCTTCCCAGCTCCACATACATCTACGCCGTGCGTTTGACTCTCCCTGGTAATCGCTTTATCCAAGCTTTGAGAGTTTTGACTACCACAGTTGCCGATCACCACCTGCTGCTGGGTAAGAACTGGTAAGAATTTGAGATTTGCTTGACGGATTTGTGACGCCCCACCATCACCATTTTCTAGTAGTCTGTAGGATCATATATTTGTGTGTTTCTATTGTTGCTAACCATTCCAGGATCACAAGTCGATGAGACTGATTGGGAGAACATGACGAACAAGGAGTTGCATGATAAATTTCAACAAATGATGGGTCAACAGGTAGAAGATGTGATGACCAATTTTGACAACACACTAGCGAGGATGGATGGCATTGAGAAGTCAATTGACACCAAGTTGGATGCCAAATTCGTTGAAGTGCTTGCGCGTCTACCTCCACCTGCTGCACCATTGCAACAACAGCAACAACAACCACATTCACGTCGCGAAACAGCCCTACGCAAAGCGAGCCGTGTCGCTCTTCAGCCTGGCCAACCTATTGGTGCTCCTGTTGATACTTCTATGACTCCTACTGCTGCTGAGGAGGAGGACGATTACGCAGGGGATTACGAGGATGAGGTTGATCAAAATCAGTACTACGTGCAACAACCAGCACCACAACCACCAGGTCGTCCACATGCAAATAATCGCAATTGTAGGGCTGCACCACACCCTCAGGTACACGATCATGACCATCTCCCTAAATTAAAATTGAATATTCCAGCATTTGAGGGTAGATATGTTCCTGATATATATCTTACTTGGGAGTTAGAAACCGAACAACGTTTTACATGTTTAAAATATCCCGAGGAGAGACGTGTGGCTGCTGCTCTTCGTGCTTTCACTAGTTTTTCTTGTGTGTGGTGGTCTGAATATTGTAGATCATATCCGGATAATATTCCAACTACTTGGGCTGCTTTGAAAACTGCTATGCGTACTCGTTGGGCTCCACCATATTATCAACGTGAATTACTTCAGAAATTGCAGCGTTTAAGACAAGGGAAAAATTCTGTAGAGGAATATTATCAGGAATTACAAACTGGCCTGATTAGATGTGGAATTGTTGAGGATAATGAGGCTATGCTTGCACGTTTTATGGGTGGCTTAAATAGAGAGATTCAGACAATTCTAGAGTATAAGGAGTATAATAATGTCACTCGTTTATTCCATCTTGCTTCCAAAGCTGAACGTGAAGTGCAGGATCGCCAGGCCTTGGCGCAAACTAATTATTCCGTAGGTCGACCTTCATCATGGACACCGCGTGCATCATCTACTTCGACACGTCCGGCTGCACCACCGCCTACTTCATCCGTCATTTCTAGCCGTGATAAAAGCAAACCGGCACCACCACCATCAACCAACAGTACACCTTCCGGTCCTGCGCAGATCTCTTCTTCATCCACGGCATCCACAGGGCCAACACATGATGCTATATGTCGTCGTTGCACTGGTCGTGGTCACTATGCGAGCAAATGCCCATCTCAGTGTGTCATGATTGCTACTGAGGATGGTGGGTATGAGTCCGCTAGTGACTATGATGAGGAGATTTTGGCTCTTATTACACGTGAAGAACACGGTGGAGATGATTCTGAAAATGAGAAGCAATACATGGCTCCTGAAGACGCTGACAGATATGAATGTTTAGTTGCTCAACGTGTTTTGAGTGTGTAGGTCACACAAGCGGAGCAAAATCAGAGGCATAATTTGTTCCATACAAAGGGAGTTGTGAAGGAACGTTCTATTCGCGTCATCATAGATGGAGGGAGCTGCAACAACTTGGCTAGCATGGAGATGGTGGAGAAGCTATCTCTCACCACAAGACCACATCAACATCCTTACTACATCCAATGGTTCAACAACAGCGGCAAGGTTAAGGTAACACGTACTGTTCGTGTGCATTTTAGTATCTCCACATATGCTGATTATGTTGATTGTGATGTGGTACCCATGCAAGCATATTCTTTATTACTTGGTAGACCATGGCAATTTGATAAAAATTATGTACACCATGGTAGAAACAATCAGTATACTCTTATTCATAAGGATAAACGTATTACTTTACTTCCTATGTCTCCTGATTCCATTTTGAAAGATGATATTAATAGAGCTAATAAAGCAAAACAGGAGAAAAATAAGAGTGAAAATCAGATTGTGGCAAAAGAATTTGAGCAACAAATGAAGCCTAATAACACACCATCATCTCATGTTGCATCTGAAATTAACGTAAAAAGTGGATGTTTACTTGCCACCAAATCTGATATTGATGATTTAGATTTAAGCAAATCTATTTGCTATGCTTTTGTGTGCAAAGAGGCATTATTTTCATTCGAGGACGTGCCTTCCTCTTTGCCTCTTGCTTTCACTAGCCTTTTGCAGGAGTTCGCGGACGTCTTTCCACAAGACATGCCACCGGGATTACCACCTATTCGAGGGATTGAGCATCAGATTGACTTAATTTCCGGTGCATCGCTACCCAACCACGCACCATACCGTACCAATCCAGAGGAGACGAAGGAGATTATGTGTCAAGCACAGGAGCTACTCGACAAAGGTTATATACGCGAATCCCTTAGTCCTTGTGCTGTTCCTATTATTCTAGTGCCGAAAAAGGATGGTACATCGCGTATGTGTGTTGATTGTAGAAGCATTAATAATGTTACTATTCGTTATCGTCATCCTATTCCTAGGCTAGATGATATGCTTGATGAATTGAGTGGCTCTACAATATTCTCCAAAGTTGATTTGCGTAGTGGATACCATCAAATTCGTATGAAATTGGAAGATGAATGGAAAACAGCATTTAAAACTAAGTTTGGATTATATGAGTGGTTAGTCATGCCTTTTGGGTTAACTAATGCACCTAGTACTTTCATGAGATTAATGAATGAAGTTTTACGTGCTTTCATTGGACGATTTGTGGTAGTATAATTTGATGATATACTGATTTATGGCAGATCTTTGGAGGAACATTTGGAACATTTACGTGTTGTTTTTATTGCTCTACGTGATGCACGTTTGTTTGGTAACCTTGGAAAGTGCACCTTTTGCACCGACAGAGTATCTTTTCTTGGCTATGTTGTTACTCCACAGGGAATTGAGGTTGATAAAGCCAAGATTGAAGCTATTGAGAGTTGGCCGCAGCCCAAAACGGTCACACACGTGAGGAGTTTCCTTGGCCTCGCTGGATTCTACAGGCGTTTTGTGAGAGATTTCAGCACCATTGCTGCACCTCTCAATGAGCTTACAAAGAAGGATGTGCCTTTTGTTTGGGGTACTGCACAGGAAGAAGCATTCACGGTATTGAAACATAAGTTGACACATGCTCCTTTACTCCAACTTCCTGATTTTAATAAGACGTTTGAGCTTGGATGTGATGCTAGTGGAATTGGGTTAGGAGGTGTGTTATTACAAGATGGTAAACCTGTTGCACACTTTTCTGAAAAATTGAGTGGGCCTAGTCTGAATTATTCTACTTATGATAAGGAATTATATGCTCTTGTTTGGACTTTGGAAACATGGCAACATTATTTATGGCCCAAAGAATTTGTTATACATTCTGATCATGAATCTTTGAAGCACATTAAAAGTCAAGCAAAACTGAACCGTAGACATGCGAAATGGGTTGAATTCATAGAGACTTTCCCTTATGTTATTAAACACAAGAAGGGGAAAGAAAATGTTATTGCTGATGCATTGTCTCATCGTTATACTATGCTTTCACAACTTGACTTTAAAATATTTGGTTTGGAGACCATCAAAGATCAATATGTGCATGATGCTGAATTTAAAGATGTATTGCAGAATTGTAAAGAAGGGAGAACATGGAACAAGTTCGTCGTTAATGACGGATTTGTGTTTCGTGCTAACAAGCTATGCATTCCAGCTAGCTCTGTTCGTCTTTTGTTGTTGCAGGAGGCGCATGGAGGAGGATTAATGGGACACTTTGGCGTGAAGAAGACGGAGGACGTACTTGCTACACATTTCTTTTGGCCAAAGATGAGACGAGATGTTGACCGTTTTGTTGCTCGCTGCACTAGATGTCAAAAAGCTAAGTCACGACTCAATCCTCATGGTTTATATATGCATTTGCCTGTCCCTAGTGTTCCTTGGGAAGATATATCTATGGACTTTGTTTTGGGTTTACCTTGAACAAAGAAGGGGAGGGATAACATATTTGTTGTCGTGGATAGGTTCTCGAAGATGGCACACTTCATACCATGTCATAAAAGCGATGATACTGCTAATGTTGCTGATTTGTTCTTTCGTGAAATTATTGTCTTGCATGGTTTGCCAAATACTATTGTTTCAGATCGTGATACTAAATTTCTTAGCCACTTTTGAAGATGTTTATGGGCTAAGTTGGGGACTAAAGTGCTTTTTAGTACTACTTGCCACCCCCAAACTGATGGACAAACTGAAGTAGTAAATAGAACTTTGTCTACTATGCTTAGGGTTGTTTTGAAGAATAACAAGAAAATGTGGGAAGAATGCTTGCCTCATATTGAATTTGCTTATAATCGTTCGTTGCATTCTACTACTAAGATGTGCCCTTTTGAAATTGTCTATGGTTTCCTACCTCGTGCACCTATTGATTTGTTGCCTCTTCCATCTTCGGAGAAGGTTAATTTTGATGCTAAACAACGTGCTAAATTGATCTTAAAAATGCATGAGTTAACTAAGGAAAATATTGAGCGCATGAATGCTAAATATAAACTTGTTGGGGATAAGGGTAGAAAACGTGTTGTCTTTGCACCTGGAGATCTTGTTTGGTTACATTTGCGTAAGGATAGGTTTCCTAATTTGCGCAAGTCAAAGCTAATGCCACGTGCTGATGGTCCTTTCAAGGTGTTAGAGAAAATAAATGATAATGCATATAAACTTGAGTTGCCTGCAGATTTTGGGGTTAGTCCCACATTTAACATTGCAGATTTGAGGCCTTACTTGGGTGAGGAAGATGAGCTTCCGTCGAGGACGACTTCAATTCAACAAGGGGAGGATGATGAGGACATCACTAACAAGGTTACACCCACAGCCCCAACTGACACATATACAGGACCAATTACTAGAGCTCGCGCACGCCAATCAAATTACCAGGTACTTTCGTTTCTTGGTAATGATTCTAATGTTCATGAGAATATGATGCTGCCTAAATTGGATACATTTGTCTTGCTTACAAATGAAGGGCCTAGCTTGGACAAGAAGGATGAACATTGGAGCAAGATCAAGCATGGAGATGATGGCATGCGCAAGGGAAACAAAAACGGAGTTACAAGTGATGATTTCAGAACTTTGAAGCCACCATAATGAGTGCGTGAAGCCTTGGATGAAATATACAAGATGACACTTCATAAATTTCGTCCAGAGGCTATTATAGGTGATGCGTCACCTTATTATTGGGTCAGGCCCATGTAATTTCGAAATACTTGAGTATAGGTTGTTTTTAGAGTCCGTATGTGTGGGGAAACAAGAGTTAGGGTTGGTTTCGGACCCCTCCTCCAAGGGCCAGGAAATTCCCCCCTCTTCCCCCATATATACAGCCCTTAGGGCGTCGTTTAGACTTTGGGTTTTGTTGAGATTAAAGTTCGCCATAGCTGCAACTTCGCGTACTTCGTTTGTGTTCAACGACCAGACCAAGACGTCACAGAACCCCACTTGATCAATAAAGCTTTCCTTTTGAATTCACAATATCCAGATTGCAATCTAAGTTTCTTGCTTGTTCTTCGTTTGCCTGCAGGAAACAGACCTTCGTGGTCAGGTTGATCGTGCTTCGGCGTGGTCAATAACCTCTCGGAGTTGGTTTAGCGATTGCTAAGGTGCGACGTCCTCGCACGTTCGTAGTCGGATCGTCAAAGTCGACTTCCTCCAAAACGATAGCCACCATCTCATTGAAAGACGGGACACCTTTGCCTCTATCAATTCTCCATCGATGATTGTTGATCGACGGACGAAGGTCGAAGAAATAAAACCATTTGCATCATGGCTCGATAGACGCCATGCCCCACAGTGGGCGCCAACTGTCGTGGGAACGACTCCAGCAATAATAAGGTATAGGGTAAAGGAGCATGATCTATCGAGATGCACATGGGTGACACGGTGGTTTTAGCGAGTTCGGGCCTCTCGCGTTGGAGATAACAGCCCTACATCTCGTGCTCCGAAGAGGCTTTGTTTTATCTGAGTATGTATCCGGAGATTACAATACGTGAGAGAGGGGGGAACAGATCCTTATGCCTGGGATAAGTCCTGAGACTAATGGAGAGAAAGAGAGAGAGGAAGAATGAGAGCCCGTCTAGTCTAGTGGTGGGGGTGGCTTATATAGTGTGCGCCACCCCCTCACCTCCTATGTTACAAAGTGGGCATTGATGCCATAATGTGAGCCTATTACTAAGGTGATGCTTCGAGTGCCTTGTCGACTGTTGATCTTTGCATATCCAAGCGAGTTGTACGATCGAGTGGTCGACTGTTATCCGAGTGGATGGTATGCTGCTTGTCCGAGTGGATAGTACATTGCTTGTCCGAGTGGATAGTATGTCTGTATGAAATTTATCTAGAGCCACACATTGTGTAGACCCCATGCTTTATGATATTTTTGACCCTTTGTGGGCCTACCTGTTATGTGTATCCCCAACACCCTCTTCATCACACAAAATAGTCATATCATGCACAACCCCGATTTCAGCCAAGCACTTGTTTTCATACTCTATTCTTTCAAACCTTTCAACTTTCACGCAATACATGAGCGTGAGCCATGGACATAGCACTATGGGTGGAATAAAGGTGGTTATGGAGAAGACAAAAAGGAGGAAGATAGTCTTACATCAACTAGGTGTATCAACGAGCTATGGAGATGCCCATCAATAGATATCAATGTGAGTGAGTAGGGATTGCCATGCAACGGATGCACTAGAGCTAAATATGAATGAAAGCTCAACAAAAAGAAACTAGTGGGTGTGCATCCAACTTGCTTGCTCACGACCTAGGGCATTTGAGGAAGCCCATCGTTGGAATATACAAGCCAAGTTCTATAACGAAAATTCCCACTAGTTTATGAAAGTCACTAAGCATGAGACTCTCTACAATGAAAAACATGGTGCTACTTTGAAGCACAAGTGTGGAAAAAAAGATAGTAGCAATTGTCCCTTTTTTCTTTTTTTTTTGGCCTTTCTTTTTTTTCTTTGGCCTTCCCTTTTTTTTTGCGGAGGGGCTTTATAGATTTAGCCTTTCCTCCCATGGGACAATGCTCTAATAATGATGATCATCACACTTTCATTACAACTCGATACTGCAACAAAGTACGACTCTATATGAATGCCTCCGGCGGTGTACCGGTATGTGCAATGAAACAAGAGTGACATGTATGAAAAGTTATGCATGGTGGCCTTGCACAAATACGATGTCAACTACATGATCATGCATGGCAATATGACAATATGAAGCGTGTCATATGAACGGAATGGTGGAAAGTTGCATGGCAATATATCTCGGAATGGCTATGGAAATACCATGATAGGTAGGTATGGTGGCTGTTTTGAGGAATAATATGGTGGGTGTTTTGAGGAAGGATATATAGTGGGTTTGTGGTACCGGCGAAAGTTGCGCGATACAAGAGAGGCTAGCAATGGTGGAAGGGTGAGAGTAGGTATAATCCATGGACTCAACATTAGTCATAAGAACTCATATACTTATTGCAAAAATCTACGAGTCACCAAAACAAAGCAATCAACGCATGCTCCTAGGGGGGAGGTTGGTAGGAGTTAACCATCGCGCGTCCCCGACCTCCACACAAAGGTTGGCACTCTACAAATACCTCATGCTCTAACTTCGTCACATAGCGGTTCACCATACGTGCATGCTACGGGAATCACTAACCTTAACACAAGTATTTCTCAATTTCATAATAACTCCACTAGTATGACTCCAATATCACTATCCTCATATCTCAAAACAATTATCAAGCATCCAACATCTCATTCTATTCAATGCACTTAGTGTGAATTTTTTTGCTACATTGACATTGGATGTATATCATGTGAAGACTAGTTTTTTAGCCTAAACACATTACCATGTTGTTTTAATAGACTCTCAAATAGATATAAGTGAAGCATGAGAGTTCAACAATTTCTACAAAATATAACCACCACCGTGCTCTAAAAGATATAAGTGAAGCACTAGAGCAAAAACTATTCAACTCAAAAGATATAAGTGAAGCACATTGAGTGTTCTAACAATTCCTAGTCCAGCGAGGATGATTGTGACAAACTAACAAGCAAAGACTCAAATTATACAAGACGCTCCAAGCAAAACACATATCATGTGGTGAATAAAAATATAGCTCCAAGTATAGTTACCGATAGATGAAGACGAAAGAGGGGATGCCTTCCCGGGGCATCCCAAGCTTAGGCTTTTGATTATCCTTGAATTCCTTGGGGTGCCATGGGCATCCCCAAGCTTAGGTCTTTGCTACTCTTTGTTCCATAGTCCATCAAAGCAATACTCAAAACTTAAAAACTTCACAATACAAAACTTAGTCAAAAATTCTCGTGAGCTCCGTTAGTATAAGAGAGCAAACCACTACTCAAAGATACTGCAATGAATTCATTCTTTGTTTATATTGGTGTTAAACCTACTGTATTCCAACTTCTCTATGGTTCATACCTCCAAATCTATACCTAATTAATAATAAAGGACGGAAGCTATCATAGTTCTCCATCCGTCACCCTTTTATATCCGTTGATTTTGTGTTAATAATAAAAATTGACGGCTAAGATTTAAAGGTAGATCTACAAAGATACCGGAAAAAACAGTTCGCAACACGAGCCAACCTGGGCACTGACGGTCGAACTCATAACCTCTTGATAGGTCTCCATAGGTCAAGTTTGCCTTCTGTAGCGAACCAACCTGGGGTTGAGATGGTTAGGTGGATAGTGGTTTTCCCAACCCACCAGGGTTCAAATCCTGGTGCTCGCATTATTCCTGAATTTATTTCAGGATTTCCGGCGATGCCCTGTCAATGGGAGGAGACGTTTTCATCGACAACGAGGCGCCTACTGATGCTAAAAAAAGTTTGCCTTCTGTAAATTGTTCGTTTCGATCTCAGGTGGATGTCGCGGTCGACGGATCGGTGGCCTGCAGGGGCGCAGTGGCGGCAAAGTTCGGCGAGGTTCCGTCGGATTGGCCGGTGGCCGACATGCTCGAGGTCGAGTGGATGGCAAAGCGCGCGGCAGTGCCAGCTGCGCGTGGTGGCGCGGCAAGGACGTGCGCGTGAGGCGGTTGACGGTGCCTGGGAGAGGAGGAGGTCGTCCAAGTTGACCCGACCAGCAGTGCCCCACAGCCGCCTCGCTGGTCTCTACCTCCGACAAAAAGCGAGGCCGCCTACTCTGTTTTCTTATACATACATGACTATTCCACTCGCATCATCGACGAGCACGCCCGCAACCACGACGACGAGCTGCTTTGTTAGCCACGAGCGGCACCAAGATGAGGACTCCCAGCTCAGGCGACTGGCGTGGATGCGTGGGTCACGCGATTGCCATTTAGGATGCACTGCTCGAAGCATGGACACATGGCTCCGGCGAGGTCCCTGCAGTGCAGCTTGACCGCCGACTGCCAACCTTTTAAAATCTTTAGAACGGGACCCAGGTCAATGAATGCCTTGCCGATGAACCCATCGTCTTCAACCCCGGCATGGACGGCGAGTCCACGAGACTATGAGCGTGCCATGCAGTAGTGGAGTAGCGCAAGCTGGCGAGGTCAATGGAGCAGGAGAAGCGCGTCGCCCACCACCGCCCCTAGCTGCAGCAGCTCCGCCGTGCGCCGGGATCGATGGAGGGGGACTCCTAATCCGATCATCTCTCAACTCGGATTCCTCAATCAGCTCCTAATCCGATCATCTCTCAACTCGGATTCCTCAATCAGCTCCTAATCCGGATCGAAGAAGTCAAAAAGATTCGACTCGGATCGGATGCCAGCGGACGTCGCCATAATAAAGCACGCCCCTACGCGCAGCTCCTGCAGTGCGCGGACGCAGGTTGTTGTTCCTCGGCAACTCCTCGATTTCCATCCGACCACGATCGATCGCACGCACGCACGCACGCACGCCGTCGTCGCCACGGAGAAGATGCAGAAGGCCGTCGCCGTCGTCAACGACCTCTGGTGGAACCGGCACGGGTTCCCGCAGGGCTACCACTTCGTCCCGAGTGACCACGAGCTCATCCGCCTCCTCGAGGACATCATCGCCGGCCGCCCTCTCCCCTACCCTCTCCCCAGCATCTTCCGCAACGTCAGGATCGGGGACTACCACCCCGCCGAGCTCTACGGTACCCCTCCTTTCTTCTTCTTCTTCCTCGCTTTGTTTTACACTTTTATATTCCGCGCGCGCTCATGAATCATGATGGTACGGATCGGAATCGATGGAGCAGAGAGGTACAAGGCGCACCAGGAGGCCGGGTGCATCTACTTCTTCAGCCAGAGGGAGTTCCCAGGGAGCGCCAGGGTGCGCCCTAGGCGCTTCACCAAGGACGGCTGGTGGAAGGCCTCGGGGGGCGGCGAGGCCTTGAAGCGCGGCTCTAAGCTCACCTTGGTCTTTTACGACAGGAAGCCTGGCCAGAAGCTTGGCGTCAAGACCAACTGGGCCATCAAAGAGTACACCAAGATCCTTGACAAGAAGAAGAAGGTAATTATTCATCTTCATCATCGTCGTGAACCCCTTTGGTGCAAGAGGGAGAATCAAATTTAAATTGGTTTCGAGGAAATTTTTTGTTTCTTTTTTTTTAATCTTTTTAAATGGTTATCAAATTTAATTTATAATACATATATGTTTGTATAGAAACTTTAGATCATAAATAATGTTTCCATGATGAACCAACCATTATTATGTTCATGTTACCCAATCTATTCTTCAAAATATCTGGTGCTACATGCCTACGATACGTTCGCATCGAATTTTCCTCTCTTTTTACAGTATATGAATTTGGTAGCATATCCACCTGCTGTTGGGATTTCCTATCGTACCATGATGGTCTCAATCATCTGAAAACCTTGACCGAATTGTGCATGATGCTCACATTTGACAGGCTTGGTATTGGTATTTTAGAAGTGGCCGCAGATTAATTAACATTTCAAGTTGTGATGGACACCTTTGCTATCTCGTCACGCCTTCGTGTGTTTGCAGGCGGAGGAGATGGCCTTGTACCGCCTCTACAAGATGAAGAAATCCGCCGACGCGAAGCAAGCAACTCGAGAAGATGAACCCGAGGAGGATGAGGAGGCGCCGCCTCCGTCACCGCCGCATCCGCCAGCCGGAGGGGCGTTCTTGCAGGCACAGGCCGGGCAGCCACATGACTACCACAACTACTACGCCTGTGATGCCGCGCCGGGGCCAAGCACAAGCTGCTCGGCGACGCCGGACGCCCGCTACATGGGGCCAAGGGGTTCTTCGCCGGCCGCTGCAACATACACGCCGCAGCGCAACGTCGTCCAGCACACCAACGGGCTCGGGTTCTGGGATAAGCTGCCGGCGATGGTCCCGTCTCTGGTGTCGTCGGGACCAGCAGCCGTTGCGCATGGCCTGCCGACATCTGCTGCGCATTTCAGCTACCAAGAAACTGCATTAGACGCCGAGCACTTTGGCTACCAAGAAACTGCAGTAGACGCCGAGCACTTTGGCTACCAAGAAACTGCAGTAGACGCCGAGCACTTGGGCTACCAAGAAACCACAGACCCGCTGAAGACGCAGCTCCTGCCAGCGTCAGCCGAGCAATTTGTCTACCAGGAAACCACAGACCCGCTGAAGACGCAACTCCTGCCGACGTCTGCCGAGCACTTTGTCTACCAGGAAACCACAGACCCGCTGAAGACGCAGCTCCTGCCGGCATCTGCCGAGCCGAAGACGCAGCTCCTGCCACCACTGCCAGCGCCGGCTGCTCAGGGCGGCTACCTGGCTGATGAGTTCGACGTTTGGTGCGAGATGCAGCAGGGTTCGCAACAGGTGGCTGTGAGTCCCTCTTCCCCCACGCCCGACGACATAGATTCGCAGCCGGTGGCCGTGAGTTTCTCTTCCCCCATGCCCAACGGCACAGATTCGCAGCAGGTGGCTGTGAGTCCCTCTTCCCCCACGCCCGACGACATAGATTCGCGCCAGGTGGCCACGAGTTTCTCTTCCCCCATACCCGACGACATAGATTCGCAGCAGGTGGCTGCGTGTCCCTTCCCCAAGCTCGAAGATGTCGATTTCCCCATGCTCGAAGATGTCGATTTCCCCATGCTCGAAGATGTCGATTTCACCATGCTCGAAGATATTGATTCCGATGGCTTGCTCGAGGATATGCTGACGATGCCTATGGACGAAAACGGCGAGCGCTTTTCATGCACAATACAAGAGCTCCTCTACCCCCAGATGGATGACGACGCACCACCACCACTCGCCGACGTTGATGGCCAAGGATCAGGTTCAGAGTAACAGATATCTCAAAAGAAAAAGTTTGGAGTAGCAGAAACCAGCAACAGCAATCAAAAAGGAAAAAAAAAAGTTAGCAGCAACCAGCAATCGATAGTACCTAACTTGCAGTGTTCATATTATATGGTGTTTCCACATATTTAGCATGGTGTTCATATTAATATTACTATATGTTGTAAGATTTCTTTTTATATATACTGTTCTGCCTGAGAAGCAATTTCTTCGCCGGACATGATTAGCTATTGGTTACGATTGAACAGGTTTTTAAATCTTGTAATTACTTTCAAGTGGGAACCCCTCAAAAGCTACATTAGGGAAATATTGATCATTACGCATTCTAGTGGGGAAATCACCTCATGATAACTGAATCTGGAATAAATTCTAATTACACAATTTCTAGAGATTCATGCATGGTAAGGAAGGGCTGATTTTGCTCTGACAGTTGTGTATGCCAATATCTCCGTAGATGAACCGAACATGTATATGCCCATCCCAACCTTTGCAAAGTTATCACCATAGGCGGTTGTCAACAATGGCAGAAACTACATCTTTCAATGTTCCCTACAAAATTGACGTGATTGTATCAGACATACATTTACAATACTATTGGATAGAAAGCAAAATGGCAAACTGTCCTCAGTGATATGCACAACAGTAATAGTACATGAGAATTTCTCGGGGTTTCGAAAAGCAAAGATCAAATGTGCGTGGTCCAGATAATATGGCAATCACAACATGGAAATTGTTTCAATTCTTACCTGGGAATGATCCTTCAAACCAAGAGAGATGACCAACGGCCGAGCTGAGCCACTACCACTTCAAAACAAGTATAACAACAATGTAAGTACAAAAAGGTGACAAAGTTAACCAACCCCGATATATAATAGTCATTTGTATATGTGTATGTAAGCAAATGGCATGTGGTATATCAGCCCTATGAGCAAACCTAAACAGATTGGGTACTAACTTCAGCATAAAAATTGGCACAAAAACTGCAGGGCGAAGAAAAGATCAATGCTTACAACAGTGAAGGGGTGTTGGAGAACATTTGTACGAAAATTCAACAACAGTATTGAAAAAAGAGGAGCTTATTGGTGCTTCTTGCTTTCAAATTGTTGTTGCCAATACTGCTTAACCAAATGATTAAATGGAACAACTGATGGGCCATAGGTATTGGCAATTGTCCTACATGGAACTCCTCATCCAAACTTACATGCAGTTATTATCTGTGCTTGCTAGGTACACAGACAAAAACTTGAAAAAAAAAAATCAAAGACAGGGAAACAGCGGATAGCACTTTGAGACGGTTAAGAAAGTAAACCTTATATGCTCGATAAGTTGGCGTGCACAAGCTAGCAGGAGTGGCTGCGATCACAACATTATGCAGATTCGTTAGATGGTGCACAATCAAGCCTGACGATATGGATGTTCAGATGAGATTACCTCATCC
>LR738715.1:635344519-635366046 GCA_902687465.1 Secale cereale
TGCTACAAAGGTGACTCCATATGAGCTCGTATATGGTCAGGAGGCCGTTCTACCAGTGGAAGTGAATTTGAATGCTTTGAGAATAGCGAAACAAAATGATTTATCGGCTGTGGACTTCTATAACTTGATGATGGACAATATTGATGAAGTTGCCGATAAACGTTTGGTTGCTTTAAAGGCCATAGAGAGGGATAAGTTGAGGGTGGCAAGAGCTTACAATAAGAAGGTCAAGTTGAAGAATTTTCAAGTTGGCGATCTCGTGTGGAAGGTGATTCTACCAATTGGTTCAAGAGATAGAAAGTTCGGGAAGTGGTCTCCAAGTTGGGAAGGTCCTTTTAAGATTACAAGAGTGGTTCCCGGAAACTCATACTTGGTGGAATCCGTACAAGGCACATTATTACCTCGAGCTCTCAATGGCAAATATTTAAAGAAGTATCATCCAAGTGTGTGGCAAGAAGCCTAGATAGGCAAACGGCCGATATATAACTATCGCCCTTAGCATAAACATGGCCTATATATAATTATCGTCCTAAGCATATAAATGGCCGATGGGGTGTTGACATCGTCCTTAGAACCAACATGGTACAAATTATTTTTCGGCACGCTTGCTTTGCCGAAAAACAGGGGGGCATGTGTTGACGCTCAAAAGTGGCACAATCGTAAAAGTTGCTTTAATCTACGTCAAGATTACTTCAAACTTATGATTGGAAGTCACCATGAGATGGCTTTCTTTGATAAGATCAAGATGGATATGAAAGTGGTCTAAAACGGAGTCCGGATGCAAAAGTTATGACAAGTTCAGAGATGCTCATGGTGACACCATATTAAAAAATGGCATGAAACCCAATTAAGATGACTTCAAATGGAAAAAGTTTCAACATGAAAGTTGTGCGTCTCGTCGAAACGATCGATTTTGATATAAAAATCGTCGCAATCCGAGTTCGTATGCAAAAGTTACAGCCATCCGAACACAGCCCTGTCACAGAGCCAAAAGTGGCGCGCCCCACCAGCCATGTGTCTGATGGGTAGCGCGAATAACAGCCTGTATTGCGTGACCGTTTTGGCCTAGAAGATGGCTTCAAATCAAAAAACGTTCAACATGAAAGTTGTTCGTCTCGTCGAAACGGTCAAGATTGCTTTTGGGATCTTTTTCATCCGAGGTCGTTTACCACCTCAAATATTACCCGCAAGGTACAGCCAATTTAAACCGAACAGTTTTGGAAAGTTCGGATAAAACCAATCCGAATTTGGCTAGGGTTTTGGACGTGAATCCAAGCCTTTTCCTTGCACGGGAAGTCCAGCCGCCTCTTATATACTCAAGGGGTGATGGCCGATTGAACAACAACACACAATCGCAAACGCATCTACAACTTTTTCATCTACGTTTTGTTCCTCCCTCGTTCTTGCTCCCTCGTTCTTCGTCGTTCTTCGTGTTGGAGAGCTGCGAATACCGACGCTCTAGGGGCGGCTTGACCGACCTAGGGCAGCCCATAGCCGCCGCACTCCCCGACGGGGTCCCTCCCGGGAGTGTAGGGTTTCGGGTCTTCAAAAGCTCTCGCCGGTCGACTTGCGAATCGCGCTTCCGGTGAGACTCCTTCGACGTGAGCTGCGGTGCACCACCCCCGGCGTCGAGGGTACACGTGACGTGTTCGTGTGTGAACACATACGTGCATACACTCAACCCTATGAACGCACACACGCACACCATACCCCTATGAGCACCTCCGAGAGACTGAGCCGGCATATAATCTTGAGATTTTACGAAGTCATCGTAGACGCCTCGTAGTCGACGGGAACGTCTCCTCCCATTGAAAGCATGTTGCTGGAATTCTTAAAATAAATCCAGGATATATGCGACCACCAGGATTTGAACCCTCGTGGGCTAGGGATACCACTGTCCACCTAACCAACTCAACCATAGGTTGATTCGCAGCTGTTGCACGAGATGACCAGTTGACCACGGCAAATTTCGGGGGCAGCAACTCATGCCCTACCACACCTGTCTAGTGCAAGTTCAACTGAATTATTTGCTATTTAATGTGGTTCTGTACCTAGCAACGAAACTGGATTGTATGAAGCTTATTATCCAGTCTGATAGTTTGACTGTGCTGGAGGCCATATCTGATCCTAATGCCTACATGGAAATGGACGTCCCAATCATAACAGAATGCTCCCTCATGTCAATGGATTATGCTTTTATCAGTTTTGATTATTGTAGTAAAGAGGCAAACTTGATAGCGGGTGGTTTAGCAAAGCATTGTTTCAGCATTAGTAAATCAGAAGAGTGGGAGACCAACGTCCCTGACTTTATTATTCACCATTATGTAAATGATCTTGCTGTTATTTGAGGAATAAAGTTATTACGCTAAAAAAATGCACTGCGTCGTTCCTGTCTCCGCGGAGTGGGCTTCGAGGAGCGAGAGCGTTCGGGCCATCTCCACACGCGGAGACGCTATAGCCGGCTGCGGGAGACGATCTGATCGGGGCCTATAGTCGGGAGATGCGGAGATCTTACATTGAGATCCGTGTAAAAACAGTTTTCTCTTTTCTCTTTTTTATGTTATGTCACTTGATTGAGACTTGGTTAAATATTGAGGCTTAGGCGTTTTTCTACGTAGAGAGGTGATCTCCAGGCGGCTAGGTTTTCCGCTGGTCCGCCGTCGGCTGCCTCCTTGGCGGCGGCGCGGGGGCCGGCGTCCTGCTGTCCCAGGTCGATGTCGTGAGGCGTCGTCGCTGATTCTCCGTCTCCACTACGGGTGTGTGGTCGCTTTAGGTCACTAGGTCACAGTAGTAGGATCAGTTGTCCTGCCTGATCGTCTTTATCAGATCAATTTGTTGTGCAAGGAAGTCTGAGATTTCATGGGGAATTCGTGGCCTAGCCCTGCTTACAGTAGTTGTGACAAAATCAGAAGGCCTTGCAGCAAGTTCGATTGGTGGAGTCTGCTCCGCCATGAAAATATTAAGCTACAACTGCCGCGGCCTCATTGGGGCTGTGGCGATCCGGGCTCTGCAAAATCTTGTGAAGCGGAGTTGCCCGTATATCTTGTTCCTATCGGAAACTCACCTGCGGGAGTACCCAGCGGATTGTTTGCGTTGTAAAATTAAAATTGATTGCAAAGAGGTGGTGGCTAGTAATGGCGGCAAAGGTGGACTCGTACTTCCATGGAGGAAAGAAATCGATGTCTCTCTTAGATTCAAGATGGGTAATTTTATTGATGTTTTTGTTGGGGCAGGCCATGTGAATGCCTGGCACTTCACTGGTTTTTATGGAGAGCCGAGATGGCAAGATAAGCACTTGACATGGCAACGACTGAGAGATCTGCATGCTCAAGTTAATATGTCGTTACTGGTTATGGGGGACATCAATGAGATACTATATCCGTTTGAAAAAGATGGTGGAAACTCGAGACCCCTTCACTTTATGAGAGCTTTAGGGATGCACTGGATGATTGTAACTTGTCAGATTTCAGATACGTGGGTGAAAAATTTACATGGCACAGAGGAAGGATTAGAACAAGGCTTGATCGAGCCTTGACAAATGAAGCATGAAACCAACAATTTGGTGACGCGGTCTTAATAAACCTGGAGTACAGTAGGTCAGATCGTCGACCAATTCTGATGTGCTTATAGGAAGCGGAAAATCAGGACATGCATGGGCCAGTTGTTCCTTTGTGAATCATGTTCAAATTTTTTTGGGTGTCCCTCAGGATAAAGTGGTTCCTGGGTCATTTTACCTCCTCTAGTTGCAACTCTAACAGCAAAGTAATGCATGTTGTTATTCATTTCATCAAGTAGTTCTCTTTGAGATTTAGCAACTTGTTCTAACTGGGTTTGTACCATAGAAGCATGCTTTCATACACCTCTAACATCATTTGAGATTCTAAATAGCAAGTCACTCAAGCGAGCAATCATATCAGAATTATATTTCAATTGTTTCATAACACTTTGCATTGAAGTGATCTTGCTTTCTAATATAATTCTCAAACTCATAAAGGCATTGGCTAGGGTGCATATTATGAGGATTATCACTATCATTGAATTTCATTAAAGACTTTACCTCTACCACCTTAGACAGTGGTGGTGTATCAAGCCCATGTATTTCTTCAATAGGAGATAGATTTTTGACATCCTTGACTTTAATACCTTTTTCCTTCATAGATTCCTTTGCCTCTTGCATATCTTCAGGACTGAGATATAATATACCCCTCTTCTTTGTTGTGGGCTTAGGTGGTGGTTCGGGAAGAGTCCAACCATCATAATTTTTCAATATATTATTCAATAATTCTCCAGCTTGCCCAATAGTTCTTTGCCTGAAAACACAATCAGCACAACTATCTAGGAAGTCCCTAGAAGCATCAGTTAGTCCATTATAGAAGATATCCAGTATTTCATTTTTCTTAAGAGGATGATCAGGCAAAGCATTAAGAAATTGGAGATGCCTCCCCCAAGCTTGTGGGAGACTCTCTTCTTTAATTTGCACAAAGTTAAATATTTCCTGTAAGGCAGCTTGTTTCTTATGAGCATGAAAATATTTTTCAAAGAAGTAATAAATCATATCCTGGGGACTACGCACACAACCAGGAGAAAGAGTATTGTACCAAGCTTTAGCATCACCCTTCAATGAGAATGGAAATACTTTGAGAATATAGTAATAGCGAGTATTCTCATCATGAGTAAAAAGGGTGGCTATGTCATTCACTTAGTAAGATGTGCCACGACAGTTTCAGTTTCATAACCATGGAAAGAATCAGATTCAACCAAAGTAATTAACTCTAGGTCGACAGAGAATTCATAATCCTTGTCATCAATAAAGATAGGTGAGGTAGCAAACTTAGGATCATATTGCATTCTAGCATTTAAGGATTTTTCTGTATACTTGCATAATAATTTCTCTAGATCATCTCTATCCTTACAAGCAAGAAAATCTCTAGTTGTCTCCTCATTCATAACATAACCTTCCGGTACCTTAGGCAATTCATATCTAGGAAGGCTAGTTCTAGCAGGTGTTTCAAGATTTTCAGTTTCAAGCTCATCAACAGATTGAACAATATCATGTTGTCTTACTCTATCAATTTATTCATCCAGAAATTCACCTAGTGACACATCATCATCATGCAGGGTACTAGCATCATCATAAGCATCATTCATAGTATAAGCAGCATCATTAATAACTTGCGACATATGAGGATTGATAGCATGTGGTGTAGCAAGCTTACTTACAACTGAAGGAGAATCAAGTGCAGAGTGTGATGGCAATTCCTTACCTCCCCTCGTAGCTGAGGGAAAGATCGTAGTTCTATCGTCCTTCAGATTCTTCATAGTGATAGATTGATAATAATCCCAAGTGACTCAACAAATATAGCTATGCTCCCCGGCAACGGTGCCAGAAAAAGATCTTGATAACCCACAAGTATAGGGGATCGCAACAGTTTTCGAGGGTATAGTATTCAACCCAAATTTATAGATTTGGCACAAGGGGAGCCAAAGAATATTTGTAAGTATTAGCAGCTGAGTTGTCAATTCAACCACACCTGGAGATTATGTTGGGGAACGTAGTATTTCAAAAAATTCCTACGATCATGCAAGATCTATCTACCAGATGCATAGCAATGAGAGGGGAGAGTGTGTATACGTACCCTCGTAGACGGAAAGCGGAAGCGTCTAGTGACACGGTTGATGTAGTCGAACTTTCTTTGCGATCCAACCGATCAAGCACCGAACGTACGGAGCCTCCGCGTTGTAGCGATCGCGATCCGAATGGACCGAAGTCTCTGTGTTTCAGTGTCATCCCTGGATAGGTAATGCTGACACACACAGTACTTGAAGGAATTATAATAGAGTGGCAATCACACACTTATTACATCGAATGTCTCCAAAGAGAACTTATTACAAAAGTCTATGGCTTAAGGCCATCTAACAAAATAACAGCGGAAGGCTTGGAAGATAAGTGAGTCCATCAACTCCAACGGCATAGCTGAGTGTATGACAAACGACCTAGAACGTCTTACTCCTCGTCTGAAAAGTCTGCAACGTAACATGTTGCAGCCCGAAAACGGGTCAGCACGTGGAATATGCTGGCAAGATAACACAGAAGATGCAAGTAACAAAATAAAGGCTACACTATATGCATATTTGGCTGGTGGAGGCTCTAAGGTTAAAGTTTTTGCGTAAAGCCAATTTTTCCCTACAACAAAGGAATAAATTTTATTTTAACTATCATGGTAGTTGAAACATCATTGAGAAGGTACCTCCAACTCAATCCCAATTAAAGTAATCATTAACCCAACAAATTAAATTTTAGAGTGATGAGATCAACCAATAATTCAAGTACTAGATACTCAAGATTGTCCATAATCGGGGACACGGCTAATCATGATCAGTTTGTACACTCTGCAGAGGTTTGTGCACTTTTCCACAAGACTCGATCTCCTCCGTTGGATTCCTCGCACTACATGGTGTTTGAGAAACGGATGACCGAGACACAGTCTTTCCGAAGAGGTCCCCTTAACCGATAGATAGGTCGGTACACCTACAATCCCTCTACATCTGCTAGCCCATCATGGAAAGGTTTCCAACAACTTACTGAACTATGCCAGAGCCCATAATGGCATTGTGGCTGCACACGGAAGTTTCTAGCATGAATAGTTTTATGATCCCTTTGAGCCCGGGTGGCATTCCATAGGACAATCACACGGAAACCCCGGGATTTCCTAGGACAACACTAGATTCCCCAGGTGCCCTGCAACCAATCCACCCAGATGTGTATTCAAGTAGCCACCTTAAGTTGAACCATTAATTAAGAACTCACATCTATCATGGATTTCACTCAAACCCAAACCACGTCTACAAGCATAGCATGATAACCTAAGCATAGCATAGAAGTAACTCCCAAGGGTTTGAAAATAATGCAGGTAATAGGTTCTACCTCAAACTACTTCCCAGACCCACAAGTTAAGAGATCCTACTCATGCAATGTGTGAGGGTTTGATCTAATGCATAAAAACTGGGTAATAAAAGGGTATGATCAAAGTGTTACTCGCCTTGGTGACGATTCGCAAAACCTAGAGACTTGTAGTAGCACGCTTCACAGTCCGGGTATTCTATCGCAAGCAAACAATAGCATACATAAGCAATCAAGCAATGATGCGCAAACAAAACTCCAAATGATAAGATCTAACCAGAAAGTTCAACTTAAGAACTCCGGTTTGCAAAAAGAATCAAATCGAAAGAAGCAACGAAACTCAAACTGCGAAAGAAACGTGATCTAGGGTCAAATTTTACAGTAGCAAAACTTTTTTCAAGTTGGCTAAACGGAAAGAGGGCGTCGAGACGAAAATCTGGGATTTTGAATCACCTGATTCCGACTCTCGAGCGAAAAGAAAAACGAAAAACAAGATGAGGGCAGAAATCTCGATCGAAATAATCACGGATAAATACCCCGAAAAAAAAAACTGACGAACAGGCTAACGAACAAACCTTCGCTGTCTGCGGCTAACGAGCGAATAATGTTCGTTAAAACGAACGTACGGACGAACGTCCGCTAAATAACTAAAAAAAACCGATCTAATCTAAAAAAACGAATCTAGGGTTTTCGAAAAAAAAATCCAATCGGTTTTTAGACAAAACCGACGGCGGCGGCTACCTCGGAAAAAGGCGGCTGCGGCCCGGCGGAAAGTCCGGCGGCGGCGGCGGCTCCGACAGCGGGCTGGCGGCGGTGTGGCGGCGGCGGCGGCGGCGACTCCGGCAGTGGGCTGGCGGCGCGACGGCCGGCGACGACGCGGGGCTCGAGGCGAGGTGGGGCTAGGGTTTCGGCGGGGTGGGGCGGGCTGGCGGTGGCGGGCCGGCGGCTTCGGCTTATAAAGGCCCCCCGGCTAGGGGAGTCCTAGTCGGGTACGGCCCAAAGGCGGTTCCCCTTTTTAAAAAAAAACGAGTCCTGACGTACAAAAACTAACAAAAAAAATACTAAACGGACTCCAAAAATCCCGAAATAAATTTTCACCGTCCTCTAATAATATTTAGGACAAATTGAACATTTTCCCGGACCTAAATTCAATTTTGAAAAACACATATTTTTCCTATGCAAATAAAATCGCAAATAAATCCGAATAAATACCAAAAGTGATTTTAATATTTTTCCTCCAATATTTCTGTTATTTTGGAGAAGTCATATTATCTCCGCTCATATATTTTATTTAGAAATATTTTTAGGAGAGAAAAATAATTAAAACCAACGCTATCCTCGTATCGGTATTCGAGTAAACTCAAATACAAAAACGGTAGAATTCCCAACTCTCTCTGTAGGTCCTTGAGTTGCGTAGAATTTTGGAGGATCGCCACGCACATAACGCAAAGAAATATGCAAATGTAGTATGATCTATGTATAACATTCCAAATTGAAAATTTGGGATGTTACAAACCTACCCCCCTTAGAATGAATCTCGCCCTCGAGATTCGGCTTGGCTAAAGAATAGGTGTGGGTGGTCCTTGCGTAGATCATCTTCTCGTTCCCAGGTGGCTTCTTCCTCGATGTGGTGACTCTACTGAATTTTGCAAAACTTGATAACCTTACTGCGGGTGACTCTGCTCGAAAATTCGAGAATCTTAATAGGCTTCTCCTCGTAAGTCAGATCACTATCCAACTGAATTGCTTCCAGGGGTACTGTGTCTCTAAGTGGGATATCGGCCATCTCCGCATGGCACTTCTTGAGCTGCGAAACGTGAAACACATCGTGCACTCCTGACAATCCTTCGGGCAACTCCAACTTATAAGCAACCTCTCCCATGCGTTCCAAAACACGGTAAGGTCCCACAAAACTCGGGGCTAGCTTTCCCTTAACTCTGAAACGTTTAACTCCTCGCAGAGGCGATACTCTCAAGTATGCTCTGTCTCCGATTTCATAGGCTATTTCCTTGCGCTTCGAGTCTGCATAACTCTTCTGCCTGGACTGAGCTACCTTCAATCTATCTCGAATTAGCTTAACCTTTTCTTCAGACTCTTTGATCAAGTCTGGTCCAAACAACTATCGATCTACAACTTCATCCCACATTAACGGTGTTCGACATCTCCTCCCATACAACGCTTCGAACGGTGCCATCTTCAAACTGGCCTGGTAATTATTGTTGTACGAGAACTCAGCGTAGGGAAAATTGTCATCCCAACTAGATCCATAATCTAGCGCACAAGCTCTCAACATGTCCTCCAGAATCTGGTTGACTCTCTCGATCTGCGGATGAAAAGCGGTGCTGAATTCCAGCCTCGTTCCCAAAGTCTGGTGTAGCTGATGCCAAAACTTTGAGGTGAACTGTGTTCCTCTATCTGATACAATGGTCCTCGGAACTCCGTGCATACATACGATCCTGGTCATGTATATCTTGGCCAACTTTGCACTGGTGTATGTGGTTTTCACGGGGATAAAGTGGGCTACCTTGGTCAAACGATCCACTACTACCCAGATTGAGTCATATCCTGATTTGGTCCTAGGTAATCTGGTGATAAAATCCATTCCAAGCTTCTCCCACTTCCATTCGGGTATTGGCATAGGTTGTAGCAATCCTGCTGGCTTCTGATGCTCCGCCTTTACCCTCTGGCATACATCACATACGGCTACATACTCGGCGATATCCTTCTTCATTCCCGTCCACCAGAAACGTTCCTTCAAATCCAAATACATCTTGGTGTTTCCGGGTGTCGGGGAACGAATCCACGAGCACCTATGGGACCGGCGGACCGAGCCCCTTTCGGTTCGGCGGGGGCGAAGATCGCACGAAGAGCGGATCGAGGCGAAACACACGAGCAGTTTACCCAGGTTCGGGCCGCACGGGTGCGTAAAACCCTACTCCTACTTTGTGGTTTGTATTGAGTTCTTGCTCGGGAGCGCTGAGTGCTACAGTACGCACCAGCAGCTAACGAGATGTCGGGCGTGAGTGTTCTCCTCCCCCCCTCTACGTTGCGCATGGGCTTCCTTTTATATGCTCAAGGGGTCATCGACAGGTGGCAATGTAGACAAGGGTAAAAATGGAAAGGTGTTACGGTTGGTACAACTACCTGTTACAGTGTATCATACCTAACTCTGACGGCAGGGGACAAGGGCATTGAATGCCCATCTGCGTCGCCCAAATAGTGCAAAAGGGACCGTCAGGGACGCCACCGCTCGCCACGATGGCAATCTTGTCAGCACCGCTTGCCACCGCGCACCGCTGGCTGCACAGCCTCCCGCCATGTACGCCTGGAAGGGTCCTAGAGCGACACGTTGGTGGATGTGCTGGAGCGCGGGTACAGAGTGGTAGCTTGCCGCGGCAAGCGCCTTGCCGCGGTCGTTGTCTTGTCGCGTCCAGGAGCTCGTCGCTCACCGGGCCTTGCCGCGACGCGTGACGCGTCGTGGCAAGTTCCTTGAGATGCCTTGGTTGGCCTTCCCGGCAAGCTCCTCTTGCCGGGGCCTTGCCTCCTTGGCTTGAATACTTTGTTCTTGAATGGCTCCAAAGGAACCATGGAGGACCTTGGCGGTCACCCTGCAAGCCTTGCCGCGGGATGCTGCGACTGCCCGTGCACAAGTTCGGGATACTAGGGTACCCCTAGTCTAGTACACCGACAGGAGCCCCCGGGCCTGGGCCATACACGATGCCGAGCGCTGTTGGGCCAGGCCCAAAACAGGGCACGGGCACGCGCGGCCTAGGTTACGCCGTATCTCTCTCCGTATCCACCGCGCCCTCCCCGAAAGACACGCGTTGAATGCGGCGTTGTGGGAGAGATCGTGGATGGTTTCTTTATTCGGAAAGACAGAACGTCCGCCCCCTCCCTCCTTATAAGCAGGGGAAACAGGGGCAGTTTGCCCACTCGCCGGTTGCTATTCCAATCTCGGAAACCTCCGCCGCTCCCCCTTCTCCCCAAAGCTGAAAGAGAGCAGCGCTCTGCCCCCCATCGCCACCAGCACCACCAACGCCGTCGATCTTCCCCACCACTTCCGCCATGGCTCCGAAAGCCGACAAGGGGAAAGTCGTGAAGTCGACCGAGGCGCAGCGGCTCGCGGCGCTGCGAAAGGAGCGGGCAATCTTCCCTCCCAAGCTCACCGCGAAGGAGCTGAGGGAGAGTTACTACCTCTTCTGGTCGACGGAGACGCGGGCGCATCCGCGCACAAAGGTACTTCCAGCCGTCGCTTCGAGAATGGCTCCAAATGGATATCCCTTCTTCGCCTTGTTCTTCTACTGCGGGCTCTGCCCGCCTTTCTCTGAGTTTTTCTGCGATCTTATGAACACCTACGGGTTCCGCCTCCTTGACTTCACCCCCAATGCTGTTCTGACCATGGCAGTTTTCGCACATCTCTGCGAAAACTTTGTCGGAGTCTATCCAAACATAGCCCTTTTTCGCCACTTCTTTATGCCCCGAGTTGAGAGAGGAGAGCCTTTATCCGGCGGAATCGCCTGGATCTCGAGAGCCGGCAAGAAGGAAGCTTATCTGGAGGGAGAGTTCCGCGGCAAGTGGGAGGAATGGAGAGCAGACTGGTGCTGGATTGTCGAGGAGAACCCGCAGCCATTTACCACCCAGCGCCAAACCCCAGTAGCGCGCGGCAGCGATTGGAGCAACGTGGCCCCGGAAGACGATAGGCTGAAGATTGCCGTCAGCCGGATCCAACGCCTTAGGCTTGCCGGGCTCACTGTAGGCGCGGTTGGCGCAGATTTTCTTCGCTGTTATGGAGCTTGAAGCAATGCTCCGGGAGCTGTTCAAGTACGACTCTCAACATCCCAAAGTGTTCAGGTTGTCGAAGGATGTCGTTCCGCTGTGCAACAACTTCTCGCTCAGCCGCATCTGTGCCATGATGCCGCTGTGCGACTCGCATGGGATTGTCCCAACTTGGCAAGAGCCTGCAGACGTCGTCGTGCAGGAGTTCTTTGACGGCTTGGTAGAAGTGCCGGTCCGCTCCGACGAACAGAAAAGCCTCACTCGCGCCACCACCGATGCGGAGATGAAACGCATCGCCACTAGGCTGGAAGAGGTGGCGACAGCCGCAGCCGCGGGCGAGTTTGGATTCACCGTGGAGGAGGCAGAGGCAGCAGAGTCGGCAAGCCGTGCCGAGCGAGAGGAGCTTGCCGGCGAGGAAGAGCTTGCCGGGCATGATGTCGGGTCGAGCGAGTCCGCCAAGGATACGAGCGGCTCGTTGGAGATCAACTCCTCTTCCTCCTCATCTTCAGACAGCTCGTCGCAAGCAGAGCCCCCAGCTCCACCAAGAAGGCGTCTCCATAAGGCCGGGGACGTAGCGGAGCGGCAAACGAATCGACAGTCGCTGCGCCGCGCGACACGCTCCACCGCGGCAAGCACTATTGCCGCGGGAACACCTCACGCTACTGCGGCAACTGGAGCGGGGTCCACCCGGACCACCGCTTCTGCTCCTGCCGCTCCTCATGCCGCGGCGGCAGCCGGAGCGGGGTCGTCTCGGACCACCGCCACCGCTCCCGCCAAGCGGCCAAGGGAACCTACTCCTCCGCCTCCTCGTGCCGGAGGTGAGTCGAACTTCGACTTCTCCGCGTTCAGCTCCGACGAGGAAGAAGAAGAGTAAGATTCTTGTTGTACTTGTAGTTCTTCAATTCTCGCTGTTTTGTCTTGCATCTCATTTGCTTTACTCTGAACTTATTCCTTTTTAGGACTCTGGCCCAGAGAGCGGCGAAGAGAGCCAAGGTCCCGGCGTGTCCAAAGGGGGTGATTATCGTCGAGGACAAACCCACTGCGACAGCAGAGGGTGCGTCCGAGACCACCTTGCCGGACCCGGCAACTATTCTCCAGAGCAGCCCCCAGCGTAAGTATATGGTTCGCTTTCCGCTGTTAGGCGCGCATGGATGCTCTTTCTTTGCTGACATCTGATTGTTGGTTTGTGTAGGAGCAGAGCAGCCCCACCAGGAGCGCCCGGAGGCCGCCCCCGACATGCCATCTGCTTCGACTACGCCGCCAAGGGAGAGTTCTCCAGCAAGGGACAGCACCAGCGCCCCCCCGGCGACGGAGACTACGACTGCAGAACCCGGTACAGGTAATCCTCTCGCTTCAAAACCTCCCTTGGGTTCTTCTTCTTTTGATCTTATTTTTGGATTTTTGCTTGACTTTTCTCCCTTTTCCGGCCGTCAGACCCATCTGCTGCGGAGCCGATGGAGACCGAGGTTGCTGGCGAGGAGAACATCACCGAGGCCGCCGTCGATGATGCGTCGAGATTGCCGCGGGCAGTGATACCGACGACGCCACTGCCACCGAAGAAGCAGCCGGCGCTGATGATCCCGCCGGCGAAGAGGCCGCCAAAGCTGCCGTCGCAAAAGCTAGCGAGGGGTCTGGCGATCGCACTGTCGGCCCTGAGGCCGCAGGAGCGCCAGGCGCTACGTCGACCGCCGATCCTTCCGCCGCTGCCGCAGCGTCAGGCTCCGAAGAGCCCCAGCCAGGCGTCTACTTGAAGGCCGGCGAAAACGTCTTCATCAACCTCCCCTGGGCGTCAAGCTCCAGGGCGCCGGTCGAAGGAGAAAGCTTCGATGGAGAGGTGCTCGCCTCTGCTAGGCTGACGCTGGTTGATGCGCTGAGCAGCAGCAGCGGCGAGCCTGAGGAGGAGCGGCTGCTGCGGAAGCTGGTGTCGCTCTACCGTGCTCGGCAGGCCAAGCTGGAATCCCGAGAGGCACTTGTCGCGAAGGCGGGAGCGGACATCGAGAAGCGCGCGGAGGAGCTCCGGGGTCTTAACCAGGAAGCTCTCCAGTCCCTGGCAGAGGAGCGGGCGCAACTCGCCGAGGAGCAGAAGGCCTTCCTCCTTGAGAATGCTGAAGTCGAAGAACAACAGCGGCTTGCCGCTGAGAAGCTGTCTGCGCAGGAGGGCGAGCTGGCGCAGTGGAAGGTTAACCTTGACAGCCACGAGGAGGAGCTTACTGCGCGTGAGCAAACATTCGGCGGAGCCCTCCAGCAAGCAAAGGATGCTGCCGCAGCTGCCGAGGCCGCCAAGAAGGAGCTGGAGACGAAGGTGGCGCGGCTGGAGGCCGATCTCAAGGCGAGCGATGAAGAGCTTGCCGCGCTCAAGCGTGAGCGGGAGAAGGACGCCTACAGCTTGTCAGAGCTGCAGGTTCGTCTCGCCGAGAAGGGCAAGGAACTTGGCGCCACCAAGGACTCCAACGCAGATCTTGAGTTGAAGCTGACTACTTTGACCAAGACGCTGGACGACACCAGGGAGCAGGAGGTGGCTTTGAAGGAGGATATCAAGGCCGATAAGGCGCTGCTGGCGAGTGCTGCTGCCGCCTTGAACGCTCTTAGGGAGATTGTGGAGCACTAGACGGAGGGTCTCGTGGATGCCGCCGCAGACATTGACACGGAGCTGGCGCAGCTGGGGATGGAGGATCTCGGGTATCCCTCCGATGAGAACCTCCAATCCAGTGCCAAGCTCATCTTGTTCTTCAAAGGCGTGGCGACGGCCCTCCAGCGACTCCGGGAGAAGATTCCAAAGCAGCTGTGTAACATCCCGATTCTCGGAATGTTTAAGAAAAAGTTTTCCAAAATTCGGTACAAGAAAATTTCTTTTTTCTCATTTGTTAACAAAGCTTAAATTGGGCATTTATAATTTGGAGGATTTAATTTGAACTAATGCCAACTTAAATTAAATTGAGTTTTGTATTTTCCTTTAGCTAGTTTTTATTTTCTGTCCGCAACATATTTAAATGTGCGAGTCTGGATTTTCTTGGGTTTCACTTCGTATAAAATTTGATTGAGCTTCTTTTCCTTTTATTTTTTCCTAAGAGAAAATAAATTATTTTCCCTCTCACAAACTCTTGAACAATTCTTAGAACCAACATGTCTCACTCTTTTCTCATAGTATATTTTTGATGTGCATCGAATGAGCCAAGCCATATCTCTCGTTTGTTCTATTTTTATTCTCTCATGAGCTTTATCATATTTCTTCACGTGAGTACAGCCTATCTTTTTAATTATTTCTTCTTCAACTGAGTAGGCCTAGCCCATCTATTTTATTCTTCTTTTCTTTTTCTCTCTAACAACCTTTTTCCTCATGGGCCTGGCTGAACTGGCCCAACTCTCCCACCTAGCGAGCACCTCCTCTCCTTCCTGTACGTTCACGTCACGGAAGAGGAAACGTGCAGCCAACAATTCTCCTCCTCTTAATTCCCATCAATCCCATCGGTTTCCAAAACTGAAGCCATCATATCCAGCGCCTCCATCTTCTTTCCATCCACGTAGCACCAATGCCCCTAGCTTCCTCTCTGTCTCTCCAGAAACTCTCTCCAGAGAACGATGTACCATGGACGCCGGTGCTCCATCCCGATGAAGGAGGCCATCCCCACCCGTTTCCTTGCGCCAGGATCTTCTTCCCCATGCCATGAATCCATTCAGAGAAGAAAGAACACGATTCGTCAACCACACACGAAGAGTTCTGCATGTCCGCGTACACTGTTCATCGAGTTCGTCGGATAGATTCGTCGCGCTCGGTGAGTTTCTGTCCAATAACTTTTGCACTCGTACTCCACATCATCTACTCTATCCTGTAGACATCATTATTCATCCTATCTCTGTCGTTGCTCGCGTCGATGCACGAACGGATGCCATCGACATGTCCGCGTACTTTTTAGTTCTTCGGATGATCTTGTGTTCAACATATGAAACGTGTAGTATGACCATAGGAATCATATTGCGGAGTTAGAATAATAGTTTTGTAACTAGAGCTGTAGTAATGATTTAAATATAGTCGGATTGTCCTAAATTCGGTAGTGTTTTAAGTTTGATAAGTTTTATAGTTTGTCTAATATTTTTGTTGTGCTCATGACATGCCGAGGAGCGCATGCTATTTGTCTCAGAATTTTAGTGCGTGGCAAGTAGCTTGTTAAAACCATCTTTTTACTGATTATAGTTATTTGAATATTGTTGAACATGTTGTCCCATGTGGCATTTTTCTTTGGTGCGGCACATGGTCATATCATATGCGTGTAGGTTTTTTTTAATGAATGTTTATCATGTGTAGAACTTGATTGGTTTACCGGATTATCATTGTTCATGCATGCGTGGCTAGTGTTATTATTTTATTAGATTGGATCGTTGTTAGGATAATCTTATTATTACTGTTTTGGTAATGTTCGATATTAATTGTTTGCGTGCGTACAAATTTTGGTGAATGTTTGCCATACTTATAATTCCTTGGAATTTTTCTAGGTGTTGCTTTATTTATCTTATCTTGGGATAGTTCATGTTTTAATTAGGTTAATTTTGTATTATTATGTTATTGTTCTTATGATTGCGATATGCCTAAGAGTGCATCCTTTTTGTCTCATAATTTTTGCGTGTGACAAATGGCTTATTAAATTTATTTGTTTACCGACGATCATTTTTGGATGTCATAAGTTGATAATATTTCTTTTGTATTGTTTGTCTTGTGCTAGACATGTCTATAGATTTTAATATAGTTTGTATGATTTCATGTATATAGTTCATGCCAAACTTTAGTAGTGTGTTAGGCTTTTGTTTCATATTAGTTCTTGTGATTTATTAACACGCATAGTAGTTGATCGGTGAACTTTTATGTTAGTAGGATATTGTGTATTCTTTATATGCCTAGGAGTCGCTCCTATTTATTTCATAATTCTATGAGTTAGATATCGTTGATTAGATCTGTTGTGAGGATTTTATTTATTTATATTATATTGTATTTGTACGTTGTCTCAGGTATTATTTTTTGTTTAGCGTGTAGCCCTATATTACATGCGTAGAATATTTGGTAAACATTCGCCATGCTTATAATTTCGTAGGATTATTATAGGCTTTACTTTGTTCATTGAATAATGAGATATTTCATATCTTGACTATTTAATTTTGTTTATCATGGTGACATCTTAGATATGGTTTACATATTTATTCCCGTCCATGTCGCATCTTCTTTTTATTGCTACATATAGGTCATGCTTGTTGCATATAACCTAGTCTATTGCTTCTTGTTATTTATCCAAGTTGTTTCATTCACCTAGGATGGTACCTAAGCATGCTTAGTTGATTGACGAGCCATGTTAGTACTTACTCAAAGTAAAATACATATTTGGTTGTATGCCTATAATGTGTTGTATCATTGGTAGTTTGTACCTTATGTTCATACATGTGATTAGACTTTGCTTGGTAGATATATATCGTAGTAGGTTGTTGATTAATCAATATGCCATGTTGTTATGCTTGTATAACTAGATTACATAGTGTGTTGTATCAGTTCATATTATAAACCATTTCTAGTTGTGTATCATTGTCATTACGATAGTAAGTTATACTAGATAGAAATGCATATCATCTTGCTATTTGTTCTGGTAGAATACATGTTCATTGGTTGATGCCAGGATCTAGTATTACATGCCTACATGCTCATTTTGCTTTCTCGGTGTGGTTATATTTTATAACAAGCATGATAGTGTTGTGTGATAATGCCATGCTTCTATGTTCTTACATGTCATAAATAGTGTGCAGGGTTGCGTGCTACTACCCTACTTGATCGCGATGTTAGTTATCTCATAGTTACGGTATTCTATTGGTAGCCTAGTGTGGTATCTCAATCATGCATGTTTAGACATTACATTGTTTACCTCGTTAATGCGTTATTCTATGCTTTGACATCTTTCATGCTTTATGATGTTTGGTGTATTACAGTTGCCTAGTTCAGTTCTTTCTTATAGATGTTACCTCTGTATCATGTTAGTATTATGAGTATTTAATACTTGTTTCATTAGTTCATCACATGGTTTGGATAGTTTACCATTCGTTAGTTGAGTTGTGTCTTTCTCATATGCCAAGTGTGCATAGTTTGCCATGTTGTTACAATCATGTGCTGATAATGTTGTTGGTAGTGGTTAATTGGACATTTGTTATTTATTATCATAAAGAGCATGTCCTAGTGTAGTATATTGCCATGGTCACTTTATGCTTGATGCTTATGATATTAGTCAATACATATTTATAACTTATCATTCACATACCATGTGTAATATGTGTCCTCTTGTTAAATCGTGTGGCCATAGTATTGGTTTGATATAATGAAGTTGATCCTATTTTCTTTAGTTTTGCTTTAGGATAGAATCTAGATCCAACTCAATTCATGTTGTTGTATGATGTTTCATTGCTTACTAGTATGATTTCTAATGGTTGTTTGTTTGCCTTATTAACTATTGTCTTTTAAGTTATTATAGTTGATGTATATGTTTGACTACTATTGACCATTATAAATATTTGGATTATATTCAAATATTTACTTGTGGTTAACTTTTACCTTTATCATGTCCTGTTGTGATTACGTAGTTAAATGCATAGGATGGTTTCTTTTCATAGGTGTTGATGCAATTGCCTTTGTTATGTAGTAGTTCCTATACCTTGGCTCAGATGTGTAGAGGCCACTACTACTGCTTAGTAGAACAATTCATACTAGAACGTTAGTCTTGATCGCTAAGCCTTCTTTAGTCATGTCAACCAAACCATGTCGTTTCATTGAATCATCTCCCTCACCACCCGATCATGCTACCTCATTTTGAATTTCCATCTGATCAATATCTTGCTATCCATCTACTCTTAATTTGTTTTGGATGTTATTTGGATTTGCCATTGCTTTGGTATTTATTGTTTGTCTGTTGCTATCGTTACGATGAGTAGGGAGTGACGACGATGTTGGATATGGACAGAATCAGGTTACCGAAGAAGGACTCAACAACGAAGGCATGCCTCCTTCTTTGATCATACTTATCCTATGTTTACAAAATTGCATTGTGTTTTATGGTTACTATATGCATGCTTTTAATCTCTTAGCTAGCGTGTCTATTGACACATGCCTTGATCCGCTTGACGCCTATTCACTTGACACCTGAGTAGAATTATATATTATTCCGATAGAGTAGAAATGCTTAGCCATGCTTATTATTCTATAGGTCCTTATTTGAATGATCTTCGGATCATTGACACTTGGAACTTGTTGCTGAGCTCGCTGAGCTAGGTCGCTTGACCTTCTTGATCTTCTCTATCCTCTTCTACTCTGGGTGAAACTTACCATCTGAATACTGGCGCGGGTGACAGCTGAATCAAGGATTGAAGGAGCGATTGGCCGCCCTTCACGAGTTGAAAGGGGCAATCAGTCGTCCGTGCCGCATGAGGCCTAATAAGTCTTGGATTTGAAGATTGTGACAATAGTACAGCCACATGCTATATGGGCACTGGCTTGGTTAATTAGTTAGCTCACTCTTATTGTCGTCATCGCCGTACCGCAGATGGGATAGCTGCCTTGCGAGGAGTGTCCTCGGCACAAAAGGGGGCTCGGACTGTGAACTGCGGTTACTTCCGTGTTGAAACCTAGTGGGCTTGGCACAATAAGTTTGGTCTAATGAAAGACCTCGTCACAATCCCCCTGCCGGTACACCAAATGGTGTACTATACCAGCGGCCACTGGTGGCATCAAGACGGGATTGTGTCGTGTGGGTAAAGTGTACAACCTCTGCAGAGTGTAAAACTATTCGAATAGCCGTGTCCACGGTCATGGACGGCACATGAATCTTTCTTGACATACAGGACCTGTCTTTCTTATTCCCTCTTTCCCTATTCTTGGAACATGTGAAAAGTGTGAGTTGATCGAGGATCCTCACTTTGATGAAATTATTCCGGAGACAAAACATGTTTTCATCTAAAACCGCTATTATCGAACTGCTATATATTTTCAAACAAAATTAGCTTTTACGCAAATGAGCCATACAACCATCCTTTGAAGCCACATGTAGCTATTAGGTCCTTCCCCATGGGAGGCATGTTGAGTACGTAATGTACTCATGGCAATAATTTTGTTGACAACAGAGTTTCATGAAGACAAAGGTGATGACTACGACAACAATGGCGACCCGTAGGAGTGAGGTCTCGTGGACTACATCGACTGCCTGTGGCTGAGATGGAGTCGCTACGCATTGTACTTTCCGCTGTTTTCTGATTGTAAATGTCATAAGACAATTCACTAGGTATGTCTTGTGACAAATATACTACTTGTAATACTTTTGCGTATTGTGCAATGATATCATTTCGCTGTGTTGTCAACAATGATCCTGGGGTTGACAAATATACACAGGAGGGTCTGGAAGCTAATTCCGGGTTCTCACAGAAGTGGTATCAGAGCCGATGTCGACCTAGTCGCGTGGCCTTAGTTAGAAATGGAAAGCCTTAGGGACTATTATTATAAAAAAACTATTTTGAAAAGGATCATTCTCGTACTCTTCTCCTTCACTATTGCTCTCCTAGTCTCATCTTATTCAAATAAGGTATAAACTCTACTTTCTTACCTTCTTCCTTATAGTATGTGAAACCCTTTTGCCCGCCCAAGGTGTTGAAAAGTCAAAAGCTTCACACGATGTGGAGAGAATTTCAAGATAACTTCAACCCTGAAGCTCTGAGTAGCAACATTTTCCCAGAAGAAGACACCTCGAGAACTCAAGAAGTCAACAACCATCGATTATGCTTCAAACGTCAATGTCGAAGATCTGCACCAAGTTATGATGTGACCTGCCATATAGGATTAGGTTGGTTAACACCCCTGTAGTGATAGAACTCGTAGCTTGTAGACGCAAAACCTTTCATGTGTGAGTATTGTCTGCATATGTTGGTGTTTTCCTATGCAGCCATACTAAAACCCTATTTGCTAAAATGAGTTGCTTTTGAGTTTTATTTGGTTAGATTCATGGTTATCTTGGTGTTATCTTTTGTTTATTTTCTGGGGTATCTCTGCCTTGTGTAGGATTCTTTTACTCCTCTTATGCCCTTTCTCTCTTCTCTATAAACCCTGGAAGACACTTCGAAAAGAAAGAAGATCCAACATCATGCTTAGATGTCTATTATCGAAGTGAAACTATGGAATACCTCTTTTAAGGGGGGTAGTAAACGGTGATTCATGGCAAGACGACGATTGAAGGCCTTCAGTGCACCGACTAGAAAGTTCAACCTGAAGGAAGGATCAACGAGTTTATCCGTACCAAAGCTTGACCTACAAAAGAAGGGAAAGACAAAAGAATGTTCAAACACTTAGAGAAGTTATCAGATTATCATCGCCAAGACCGAAGAATGATCAGCCACTCAGAGAAGCTATCAAATTACCATCGCCAAGACCGTAGGACTGCTTCCAAGCCTTGAGCAAGATGGAGACAGCATCGACGATCGAAGTGTCTCCAATCAAGACCCTGAAGTTGCTTGCCACCAAGATCAAAATCAATCATGGTTCCATCAGTTTCTGAGAACAACTGTGTTGAAGATGAAGCTAACCCAAACCCATTCTCTATAGTCAGCCTGAATCTCGAGGACGAGATTCCTTTTAAGGGGGGTAGATTTGTAACATCCCGATTCTCGGAATGTTTAAGAAAAAGTTTTCCAAAATTCGGTACAAGAAAATTTCTTTTTTCTCATTTGTTAACAAAGCTTAAATTGGACATTTATAATTTGGAGGATTTAATTTGAACTAATGCCAACTTAAATTAAATTGAGTTTTGTATTTTCCTTTAGCTAGTTTTTATTTTCTGTCCGC
>LR738715.1:635379887-635419415 GCA_902687465.1 Secale cereale
CTTCGGTAAAGAGACGAGGAGCGAAGAAAAAGTTGAGGCCGGATGAAAAGTTTGAGATCTCAGAAATCTCGCGCTCCGGCGAGCCGATTGCACCCATCCGCACAAAGAACGCATTTGTTAATCAGTGCGGGGTTCTGGTTAGGGACAAGATCCCGATCAGCATCCATCAATGGTTAAAGCCGGCTGCAAACGACGCTCAGGTGACTTATGTCACTGATATGCAGAAAGAAGATCTTTGGACTGAGCTGAAGTCAAACTTCGTCCTACCGCGAGAGGTTGATCCGGCGAAGCCAGTTAAAGAGGAGTTAATCAAGTCTGCTGCACTTTCGAAGATGGCAGACCAATTCAGGGCATGGAAGAAAAAACTGAATACGTTTGTCAGAGAGAAAACGACTCCAGAATTCATGGGCATATATGAGAAGATCAAAGATAACTGGCCCGCATTTGTGGCCCATAAGAAGTCGGAAAAGAGTCAGAAGATGTCGGAGACAAACCGGATAAATGCTGCAAAGAAGATGCATCACCATCGCACGGGGTCGGGCGGCTACCTCGTAGCCCGGCCTAAGTGGGCCAAGGCTGAGAATGATCTGCTTCAGAAAGGGATCGAACCAGAGACAATGCACTGGCCAGAACATTGCCGGACTTGGTTCTTCGGGGCTGGCGGAACCTTGGACCCTGTAACAGGGTGGTGCATTTGGATGGACAAGCAATTGGAAACACCACTCAGGAAGATGCGGCAGTATATCAAAGCAGCGCATGCAGGGACGTTCATCCCCGACAGAGAGAACGACGAGCTGACAATGGCCCTCGGGAATCCTGAGCACCCTGGACGGACACGAGGCACGCCAGGCTCCCTTCCGTGGCGTGCTGGGTTTCCGGACGCAGGAGGCTACAAATGCCACGACAGGAGGAAGAAAATGGAGATGACCGAAATCCAGGCGCTGTGGGCCAGAATACAAGCGATAGAGGAACGGGAAGCAGATCGGGAGAAAAGAATTGCCGAAGCTTCCCCCGAAGCTACCCCGCCATCTCAGCGGAGAAGCAGCGTGGCTTCCACCGAGCTGCTTCAGCCAGAGCTTGCCTTGACGGCTACTGCCAGGAATCCTGTGGATGCTATCACGCAGGCACAAAATTGCCACCTTATGGCACAGTGGATGAATCTGAAGGTCAAGGCGGCTGCTGGCTCTGTTTATCCTTCTGGACCAGACGACACTTTTCACTGCCGGCCGATTCCAGAAGGATATGCTAGGGTGATGGTCGACGAAATAACGGAGGGATTTGAGGAGCTCCAGCTTGACCACCCTACCGGTGAAGGGGAGACTCGGCTGGGTTCTTCACTGAAGACTCCATGCCTATGGCGGAAGGACCTAATCAACATTCTGAACTGGACGCCTCCGCCTCCTCCTCCTCCTCCGACGAGTCAGGGCACTCCGCCTCCTCCACCGCCTCCTCCTCCGGCGAGTGACCATCAGGGCACTCTGGCTCCTTCTCCGGCGAGTGACCATCAGGGCACTCCGGCTCCTTCTCCGGCGCGTGGCGGCACACCGCCTCCTTCGCCGCCGGCGCGTGGCGGCACTCCGCCTCCTTCGCCGCTGGCGCGCCCGAGCAGACAGCCAGCTCCTCCTTCGCCTAATCAGCAAGGGCGGAAGAGACCTGCCGCCGCTCCGGCTGCTCCTGCTCCGGCGCCTAAGCAAGTAAAAAAGACAGCCGCTTCGTCTGGTCCGGCGACGTCTACCAGTACAGCCAGAGGCGGGAGGCGATGCAGATTCGGTCCTTCTCTCACGCCTCTAGAGAAGTTACCGTACGAGAGGTCCGACGAGGAAAACACGAAGATCGCTGAAGGCGAAGTGAAGGACTTTTTTGAAGGGTTGAAAGCACAGAGACATCCACCTCCGGAGGAGAAGATAGATGCGGTGAAAGCAAAGCGCACTCTTGCTGCCCTGAAGCAACCAGCGAAAAGTAAGCCGAAGGGCAACTATGACCGCATTATTCAAAAGACATTTCAAGATGCCAAGCAGTCCGGAAGTACAAAAAGTGATCAGAGGTTAGCAGAAGGGCGAGCTGGGAAACAAATTGCCCATCTCGGCGAACAAGCGAACCAATCGTGCCCCCCGCTCAAGGTGTCTAGCGAAATGGTCGCTAATGATCCGAGGATGGTGTCCGGTTATACCAATCTTGCAGATTACGCGTCCGACGATGTACACTATGATTTCATGGACGTGCAGATAGAAAGATACGAGTACAAAAAGCCTCTCGTCAAAAATGAAAGATCTCTATCAACGAATATGCGAAGATTGCATGATTGGTACATGAAAATCTGCAGAGAGTCTGAGGGGAGGAATAACTTGTATTTAAGAGTTAAACCGGAGCATGACCTCGTTGGAATTGACCTGTTGCCTGTTCCATTTGAGGAGTTCTATCAATTTTTCAATCAATTGGCCCTCGATAAAACAACGATCACCTACTACTGTCTGTAAGTAGTACTACTTCTGTCATTAAGTCTCTCTATATAGCTGATCTTCATTGCATGTATTTATAATTATCCTCACTATATTATGCAGATTGAAGATCGTCGAATTGAAGAAAAGACAAGTAGGTGATATTGGGTTTATTAACACATACCTCATAGATGCAACCGAGGTTAAATTGCGTCCCGGCGATACCGAGACCAACTTGCTACGATCGTTGGTGGTAAAAGAAAACAAAGATATAATACTCTTTCCTTACAACTTCAAGTGAGTGTTAATGTCTTGTGCATATTTGGTTTCCCTTATATATCAGTCAAGTTTATAGTGATGTAATTGATGATCTCATGCATTCGTGCGCAGCTTCCACTATATTCTCTTAGAGATTAAGCTTGAGAAGGGAATAGTAACTGTCTTCGACTCTAAACGTAAAGATCCCGAGGAGTATGCGGATATGACTCAAATGCTAGCCAGGTAAGTTAAATCGATCAATATTATCCACCATGCATATATATCAGCAACTTCATTTCTGATATCAACTAATTGTTTCCTTTGTCTGGCAGGGCTTGGAAAAAATTCATCAAAAAAGCTCTGGGACTGCCGAAGAAGCTACAATTTAGATACCCGAAAGTAAGTACTATATAGTAGCATGTTCCGCGCGCGCATCTCCTATATCTTGATTCAAGCGCTAGTTTCATCAATACCAATTTGGCATTCTTGCTTATCAGTTTGATTGAGCTCTATTTCTTGTAAAGTGGTTGTGGCAGGAACCCGGGAATGATTATTGTGGATACTACATTTGCGAGTCCATCCGCCACACGACCTGTGAGCGGGGCTACACTGATGAACAATTTGAAGTGCGCAAGCAATCAATAATATTCACAAATTTATAGCATCATTTCATGTATTGACCCCCTACTTCAAATTAGATGTTTCGGATGCGGGATGAACTCCTAACACCAGATCGTCTGCGAGCAATTCAAGAGGAATTGGCGGCATTCTTCCTTGAACACGTGATCGCTGAAGACGGAGAATACTATGTGGACCATGCATCCATGTGTTAGGAGATTATTTTTGTAAGAGATAATTATTGTATATATGTGCCCGGTAGTGTCGGATAGATATATATACGAGAACTTGTTGTTCGACCAATCTCTCGAAGAAGGAGAGGTGGTCGATATTACTTCTCTCTGTATGCATATATATATATGTTGATTATACGAGATCTTCTGTTCCTTCGTTTGCTTAGTAGCTAGCAGCTAGCTAGCTAGCTAGCGTGACTCTAGTCCTCTCCATATACGTATGTGTAGTATGTAGCGTCGACCAAGCACAGACATAAGAGAGAACACTTCTCTCTATTAATTAGCTAGCTAACACAATATATGAAACACCTAAATTAACCCCCAAAACCTAAAACCCCCCCTCCCCTTTCAAAAAAAAAACAAAAACCACAGCCACAGAAATGCTGACACGTGGATGCCTTTTGGTCCCGGTTGGTACCACCAACCGGGACTAAAGCCCCTCCTGCCTGGACTCGGTGCACAGGCCACGTGGACACCCTTTTGCCCCGGTTCTGGATTGAACCGGGACTAAAGGGTCAGAGCATTAGTACCGACCCTCTTGTCCCGGTTCCAGAACCGGGGCTAAAAGGCCCAAATGAACCGGGGCTAAATACCCTTTATCTACTAGTGCTAATATTTTTGTTGTGCTCATGACATGCCGAGGAGCGCATGCTATTTGTCTCAGAATTTTAGTGTGTGGCAAGTAGCTTGTTAAAACCATCTTTTTATTGATTATAGTTATTTGAATATTGTTGAACATGTTGTCCCATGTGGCATTTTTCTTTGGTGCGGCACATGGTCATATCATATGCGTGTAGGTTTTTTTTAATGAATGTTTATCATGTGTAGAACTTGATTGGTGTACCGGATTATCATTGTTCATGCATGCGTGGCTAGTGTTATTATTTTATTAGATTGGATCGTTGTTAGGATAATCTTATTATTACTGTTTTGGTAATGTTCGATATTAATTGTTTGCGTGCGTACAAATTTTGGTGAATGTTTGCCATACTTATAATTCCTTGGAATTTTTCTAGGTGTTGCTTTATTTATCTTATCTTGGGATAGTTCATGATTTAATTAGGTTAATTTTGTATTATTATGTTATTGTTCTTATGATTGCGATATGCCTAAGAGTGCATCCTTTTCGTCTCATAATTTTTGCGTGTGACAAATGGCTTATTAAATTTATTTGTTTACCGACGATCATTTTTGGATGTCATAAGTTGATAATATTTCTTTTGTATTGTTTGTCTTGTGCTAGACATGTCTATAGATTTTAATATAGTTTGTATGATTTCATGTATATAGTTCATGCCAAACTTTAGTAGTGTGTTAGGCTTTTGTTTCATATTAGTTCTTGTGATTTATTAACACGCATAGTAGTTGATCGGTGAACTTTTATGTTAGTAGGATATTGTGTATTCTTTATATGCCTAGGAGTCGCTCCTATTTATTTCATAATTCTATGAGTTAGATATCGTTGATTAGATCTGTTGTGAGGATTTTATTTATTTATATTATATTTTATTTGTACGTTGTCTCAGGTATTATTTTTTGTTTAGCGTGTAGCCCTATATTACATGCGTAGAATATTTGGTAAACATTCGCCATGCTTATAATTTCGTAGGATTATTATAGGCTTTACTTTGTTCATTGAATAATGAGATATTTCATATCTTGACTATTTAATTTTGTTTATCATGGTGACATCTTAGATATGGTTTACATATTTATTCCCATCCATGTCGCATCTTCTTTTTATTGCTACATATAGGTCATGCTTGTTGCATATAACCTAGTCTATTGCTTCTTGTTATTTATCCAAGTTGTTTCATTCACCTAGGATGGTACCTAAGCATGCTTAGTTGATTGACGAGCCATGTTAGTACTTACTCAAAGTAAAATACATATTTGGTTGTATGCCTATAATGTGTTGTATCATTGGTAGTTTGTACCTTATGTTCATACATGTGATTAGACTTTGCTTGGTAGATATATATCGTAGTAGGTTGTTGATTAATCAATATGCCATGTTGTTATGCTTGTATAACTAGATTACATAGTGTGTTGTATCAGTTCATATTATAAACCATTTCTAGTTGTGTATCATTGTCATTACGATAGTAAGTTATACTAGATAGAAATGCATATCATCTTGCTATTCGTTCTGGTAGAATACATGTTCATTGGTTGATGCCAGGATCTAGTATTACATGCCTACATGCTCATTTTGCTTTCTCGGTGTGGTTATATTTTATAACAAGCATGATAGTGTTGTGTGATAATGCCATGCTTCTATGTTCTTACATGTCATAAATAGTGTGCAGGGTTGCGTGCTACTACCCTACTTGATCGCGATGTTAGTTATCTCATAGTTACGGTATTCTATTGGTAGCCTAGTGTGGTATCTCAATCATGCATATTTAGACATTACATTGTTTACCTCGTTAATGCGTTATTCTATGCTTTGACATCTTTCATGCTTTATGATGTTTGGTGTATTACAGTTGCCTACTTCAGTTCTTTCTTATAGATGTTACCTCTGTATCATGTTAGTATTATGAGTATTTAATACTTGTTTCATTAGTTCATCACATGGTTTGGATAGTTTACCATTCGTTAGTTGAGTTGTGTCTTTCTCATATGCCAAGTGTGCATAGTCTGCCATGTTGTTACAATCATGTGCTGATAATGTTGTTGGTAGTGGTTAATTGGACATTTGTTATTTATTATCATAAAGAGCATGTCCTAGTGTAGTATATTGCCATGGTCACTTTATGCTTGATGCTTATGATATTAGTCAATACATATTTATAACTTATCATTCACATACCATGTGTAATATGTGTCCTCTTGTTAAATCGTGTGGCCATAGTATTGGTTTGATATAATGAAGTTGATCCTATTTTCTTTAGTTTTGCTTTAGGATAGAATCTAGATCCAACTCAATTCATGTTGTTGTATGATGTTTCGTTGCTTACTAGTATGATTTCTAATGGTTGTTTGTTTGCCTTATGAACTATTGTCTTTTAAGTTATTATAGTTGATGTATATGTTTGACTACTATTGACCATTATAAATATTTGGATTATATTCAAATATTTACTTGTGGTTAACTTTTACCTTTATCATGTCCTGTTGTGATTGCGTAGTTAAATGCATAGGATGGTTTCTTTTCATAGGTGTTGATGCAATTGCCTTTGTTATGTAGTAGTTCCTATACCTTGGCTCAGATGTGTAGAGGCCACTACTACTGCTTAGTAGAACAATTCATACTAGAACGTTAGTCTTGATCGCTAAGCCTTCTTTAGTCATGTCAACCAAACCATGTCATTTCATTGAATCATCTCCCTCACCACCCGATCATGCTACCTCATTTTGAATTTCCATCTGATCAATATCTTGCTATCCATCTACTCTTAATTTGTTTTGGATGTTATTTGGATTTGCCATTGCTTTGGTATTTATTGTTTGTCTGTTGCTATCGTTACGATGAGTAGGGAGTGACGACGATGTTGGATATGGACAGAATCAGGTTACCGAAGAAGGACTCAACAACGAAGGCATGCCTCCTTCTTTGATCATACTTATCCTATGTTTACAAAATTGCATTGTGTTTTATGGTTACTATATGCATGCTTTTAATCTCTTAGCTAGCGTGTCTATTGACACATGCCTTGATCCGCTTGACGCCTATTCACTTGACACCTGAGTAGAATTATATATTATTCCGATAGAGTAGAAATGCTTAGCCATGCTTATTATTCTATAGGTCCTTATTTGAATGATCTTCGGATCATTGACACTTGGAACTTGTTGCTGAGCTCGCTGAGCTAGGTCGCTTGACCTTCTTGATCTTCTCTATCCTCTTCTACTCTGGGTGAAACTTACCATCTGAATACTGGCGCGGGCGACAGCTGAATCAAGGATTGAAGGAGCGATTGGCCGCCCTTCACGAGTTGAAAGGGGCAATCAGTCGTCCGTGCCGCATGAGGCCTGATAAGTCTTGGATTTGAAGATTGTGACAATAGTACAGCCACATGCTATATGGGCACTGGCTTGGTTAATTAGTTAGCTCACTCTTATTGTCGTCATCGCCGTACCGCAGATGGGATAGCTGCCTTGCGAGGAGTGTCCTCGGCACAAAAGGGGGCTCGGACTGTGAACTGCGGTTACTTCCGTGTTGAAACCTAGTGGGCTTGGCACAATAAGTTTGGTCTAATGAAAGACCTCGTCACAATCCCCCTGCCGGTACACCAAATGGTGTACTATACCAGCGGCCACTGGTGGCATCAAGACGGGATTGTGTCGTGTGGGTAAAGTGTACAACCTCTGCAGAGTGTAAAACTATTCGAATAGCCGTGTCCACGGTCATGGACGGCACATGAATCTTTCTTGACATACAGGACCTGTCTTTCTTATTCCCTCTTTCCCTATTCTTGGAACCTGTGAAAAGTGTGAGTTGATCGAGGATCCTCACTTTGATGAAAGTTATTCCGGAGACAAAACATGTTTTCATCTAAAACCGCTATTATCGAACTGCTATATATTTTCAAACAAAATTAGCTTTTACGCAAATGAGCCATACAGCCATCCTTTGAAGCCACATGTAGCTATTAGGTCCTTCCCCAGGGGAGGCATGTTGAGTACATAATGTACTCATGGCAATAATTTTGTTGACAACAGAGTTTCATGAAGACAAAGGTGATGACTACGACAACAATGGCGACCCGTAGGAGTGAGGTCTCGTGGACTACATCGACTGCCTGTGGCTGAGATGGAGTCGCTACGCATTGTACTTTCCGCTGTTTTCTGATTGTAAATGTCATAAGACAATTCGCTAGGTATGTCTTGTGACAAATATACTACTTGTAATACTTTTGCGTATTGTGCAATGATATCATTTCGCTGTGTTGTCAACAATGATCCTGGGGTTGACAAATATACACAGGAGGGTCTGGAAGCTAATTCCGGGTTCTCACAAGCTGGCTGACGAGTCGCGCAAGATCTGCGCGGGAGCTCTTCAAAAGGTGTTGGTGAAGGTGGCCTTCCGCAACCCGGGCCTCAACCACACATGCTCATGTGTTCCGCACATCTTGACAATTTCATGCTTTCTATTTTTTGCATGTGTTATCTGACACTTTGTGCAGCACCTACCCCCGGTAAGCAATAACGAGCCGTAAGGCTCCATATCTCTATTTTCTCTTCTTTATTTTTCTCAAGGAAAGGAAGGTTCCCTCGCCCACAAGTTTGCTGGGGGGGGGGGGAGGAGAAGATAATGGTATGGACCAGGCATCGTTCAAGAAAGTTTCGCCTTACCGGGAAGCGAACAACAGAAAAGCTAAGTTGCCAAAGTTTGAGCAATCAGATTTTTTAAATTTTTAAGTTATCTTCCTTGAACGACCGCGCTTTGTATGGAAAACCTGTGCGCGGAGGAACCAACTCGTAGCTAGTTGCGCCCTTACTTTGTTTCGAGTCCGCTCAACAACTTAAGTGTGCTGCGACTAGTTGCGACAAGGTTTCTTGTCGGTAACGGCACCGCCAGCAAGCTGCTGACGTCCCGCACTCAGCGCTCGCGGCTAAGGTGCCTGCGCCGGCAAGTTCCCTAAAAGCATAGGGCAAAAACATACAAAGGAAGGAATCAAGTAAAGGAAATAACATTGCAATCATTACCCAAAATAGAGTTGTATTACAAGGTAGCTTGTCGCGGCTCTAACAGATTGTTCTCATAACATGACCAGCAGCGACAAGAAAAGAAGAAAATGGGTGGCCTAGTCTACGCAATCGCCCTCAATCCTCTTGATCCCGCTCACCTTGTCCACAATGGGTGCGACAAGGGTCTTGAGCGCTTCCAGATCAGCATCCGGCGGTAGGGTCTTGAGGACGTTGGTGAGGTTGAGGCCCGGGTAGCGGAAGGCCACCTTCACCAACACCTTTGGAAGAGCTCCCGCGCAGATCTTGCGCGACTCGTCGGCCAGCTGCTTTGGAATCTTCTCCCGGAGTCGCTGGAGGGCTGTCGCCACGCCTTTGAAGAACAAGGTGAGCTTGGCGCTGGATTAGAGGTTCTCATCGGAGGGATACCCGAGATCTTCCATCCCCAGCTGTGCCAGCTCCCTGTCAATGTCTGCGGCAGCATCCACGAGACCCTCCGTCCAGTGCTCCACAATCTCCCTAAGAGCGTTCTGGGCGGCAGCAGCACTCGCCAGCAGCGCCTTATCGGCCTTGATCTCCTCCTTCAAAGCCACCTCCTGCTCCCTGGCGCCGTCCAGCGTCTTGGTCAAAGTAGTCAGCTTCAACTCAAGATCTGCGTTGGAGTCCTTGGCGGCGCCAAGTTCCTTGCCCTTCTCGGTGAGACGAACCTGCAGCTCTGACAAGCTGTAGGCGTCCTTCTCCCGCTCATGCTTGAGCGCGGCAAGCTCTTCACCGCTCGCCTTGAGATCGGCCTGCAGCCGCGCCACCTTCGTCTCCAGCCCCTTCTTGGCGGCCTCGGCAGCTGCGACAGCATCCTTTGCTTGCTGGAGGGCTCCGCCGAATGTTTGCTCACGCGCAGTAAGCTCCTCCTCGTGGCTGTCAAGGTCAACCTTCCGCTGCGCCAGCTCGCCCTCCTGCGCAGACAGCTTCTCAGCGGCAAGCCGCTGTTGTTCTTCGACTTCAGCCTTCTCAAGGAGGAAGCCCTTCTGCTCCTCGGCGAGTTGCGCCCGCTCCTCTGCCAGGGACTGGAGAGCTTCCTGGTTAAGACCCCGGAGCTCCTCCGCGCGCTTCTCGATGTCCGCTCCCGCCTTCGCGACAAGCGCCTCTCGGGATTCCAGCTTGGCCTGCCGAGCACGGTAGAGCGACACCAGCTTCCGCAGCAGCCGCTCCTCCTCAGGCTCGCCGCTGCTGCTGCTCGGCGCATTAACCAGCGTCAACCCAGCGGAGGCGAGCACCTCTCCATCGAAGCGTTCTCCTTCGACCGGCGCCCTAGATCTTGACGCCCAGGGGAGGTTGATGAAGACGTTTTTGCCGTCCTTCAAGTAGACGCCTGGCTGGGGCTCTTCGGAGCCTGACGCTGCGGCAACGGCGGAAGGATCGGCGGTCGGCGTAGCGCCTGGCGCTCCTGCGGCCTCAGGGCCGACAGTGCGATCGCCAGACCCCTCGCCAGCTTCTGCGGCGGCAGCTTTGGCGGCCTCTTCGCCGGCGGGATCATCAGCGTCGGCTGCTTCTTCGGTGGCAGCGGCGTCGTCGGTATCACCGCCCGCGGCAATCTCGACGACATCATCGACGGCGGCCTCGGTGATGTTCTCCTCGCCAGCAACCTCGGTCTCCATCGGCTCCGCAGCAGATGGGTCTGACGGCCGGAAAAGGGAGAAAAGTCAAGCAAATATCCAAAAATAAGATCAAAAGAAGAAGAACCCAAGGGAGGTTTTGAAGCGAGAGGATTACCTGTACCGGGTTCTGTAGTCGTAGTCTCCGCCGCCGGGGGGCCGCTGGTGCTGTCCCTTGCCGGAGAACTCTCCCTTGGCGGCATAGTCGAAGCAGATGGCATGTCGGGGGCGGCCTCCGGGCGCTCCTGGTGGGGCTGCTCTGCTCCTACACAAACCAACAATCAGATGTCAGCAAAGAAAGAGCATCCATGCGCGCCTAACGGCGGAAAGCGAACCATATACTTACGCTGGGGGCTGCTCTGGAGCATAGTTGCCGAGTCCGGCAAGATGGTCTCGGACACACCCTCTGCTGTCGCGGTGGGTTCGTCCTCGACGATAATCACCCCCTTTGGACACGCCGGGACCTTGGCTCTCTTCGCCGCTCTCTGGGCCAGAGTCCTAAAAAGGAATAAGTTCGGAGTAAAGCAAATGAGATGCAAGACAAAACAACAATAATTGAAGAACTACAAGTACAACAAGAATCTTACTCTTCTTCTTCCTCGTCGGAGCTGAACGCGGAGAAGTCGAAGTCCGACTCACCTCCGGCACGAGGAGGCGGAGGAGTAGGTTCCCTTGGCCGCTTTGCGGGAGCGGTGGCGGTGGTCCGAGACGACCCCACTCCGGCTGCCGCCGCGGCGTGAGAAGCGGCAGGAGCAGAAGCGGTGGTCCGGGTGGACCCCGCTCCAGTTGCCACAGCAGCGTGAGGTGCTCCCGCGGCAACAGTGCTTGCCGCGGTGGAGTGTGTCGCGCGGCGCAGCGACTGTCGACTCGTCTGCCGCTCCGCTACGTCCCCGGCCTTGCGGAGACGCCTTCTTGGTGGAGCTGGGGGCTCTGCTTGCGACGAGCTGTCTAAAGATGAGGAGGAAGAGGAGTTGATCTCCAACGAGCCGCTCGTATCCTTGGCGGACTCGCTCGACCCGACATCATGCCCGACAAGCTCTTCCTCGCCGGCAAGCTCCTCTCGCTCGGCACGACTTGCCGACTCTGCTGCCTCTGCCTCCTCCACGATGAATCCAAACTCGCCCGCGGCTGCGGCTGTCGCCACCTCTTCCAGCCTAGTGGCGATGCGTTTCATCTCCGCATCGGTGGTGGCGCGAGTGAGGCTTTTCTGTTCGTCGGAGCGGACCGGCACCCCTACCTGGCGCGCCAAAGATGTCGGGGAACGAATCCACGAGCACCTATGGGACCGGCGGACCGAGCCCCTTTCGGTTCGGCGGGGACGAAGATCGCACGAAGAGCGGATCGAGGCGAAACACACGAGCAGTTTACCCAGGTTCGGGCCGCACGGGTGCGTAAAACCCTACTCCTGCTTTGTGGTTTGTATTGAGTTCTTGCTCGGGAGCGCTGAGTGCTACAGTACGCACCAACAGCTAACGAGATGTCGGGCGTGAGTGTTCTCCTCCCCCCTCTACGTTGCGCATGGGCCTCCTTTTATATGCTCAAGGGGTCACCGACAGGTGGCAACGTAGACAAGGGTAAAAATGGAAAGGTGTTACGGTTGGTACAACTACCTGTTACAGTGTATCATACCTAACTCTGACGGCAGGGGACAAGGGCATTGAATGCCCATCTGCGTCGCCCAATTAGTGCAAAAGGGACCGTCAGGGACGCCACCGCTCGCCACGATGGCAATCTTGTCAGCACCGCTTGCCACCGCGCACCGCTGGCTGCACAGCCTCCCGCCACGTACGCCTGGAAGGGTCCTAGAGCGACACGTTGGTGGATGTGCTGGAGCGCGGGTACAGAGTGGTAGCTTGCCGCGGCAAGTGCCTTGCCGCGGTCGTTGTCTTGTCGCGTCCGGGAGCTCATCGCTCACCGGGCCTTGCCGCGACGCGTGACGCGTCACGGCAAGTTCGTTGAGATGCCTTGGTTGGCCTTCCCGGCAAGCTCCTCTTGCCGGGGCCTTGTCTCCTTGGCTTGAATACTTTGTTCTTGAATGGCTCCATAGGAACCACGGAGGACCTTGGCGGTCACCCGGCAAGCCTTGCCGCGGGATGCTGCGACTGCCCGTGCACAAGTTCGGGATACTAGGGTACCCCTACTCTAGTACACCAACATCGGGGTGTATCGAGTATGGCGAATCATGTGCTTCCTGCAGTATCAGCTTCCTGATCCCAGGGTTGTTGGGCACATAGATTCGATCCTCAAACCACAAGGTGTCGTGCTCGTCCTCACGAAATCCTTTGGCTTTTCCTTCACTCATCCTCTTCTTTATCTCGGCAATCTCTTTGTCACCCTTCTGGGTTTCGCGTATCTTCCCCAACAATGTTGACTGAACCTCCAACGTCGCGACAAAACCTCTAGGAACTATCTCCAGACGAAGCTCCCTGAGATCTTCTACCAACTCCTGAGGCAATCCCCCTTTTACTAAGGTATTTGCATAACTCTTCCGGCTCAGAACGTCTGCAACAACATTGGCCTTTCCTGGGTGATAGTGCAGCTTCATATCATAATCCTTTATAAGCTCCAACCATCTCCTCTGTCTGAGGTTCAGCTCCTTCTGAGTGAAAATGTACTTCAAACTTTTGTGATCCGTGTACACATCACAACGATTTCCAATAAGGAAATGTCTCCAGGTTTTCAGTGCGTGCACTACAGCTGCTAACTCCAGATCGTGCGTTGCATAATTCAACTCGTGCGGTCGCAGTTGTCGAGATGCATAAGAAACAACTCTTCCATCCTGCATAAGTACTCTTCCAAGTCCTAAGCGTGAAGCGTCGCAATACACTTGGAAATCCTTGCGTATATCAGGCAATATCAGCACTGGGGCTGTCGTCAACCGTTTCTTTAACTCCTGGAAACTTTCTTCACACTCTTCAGTCCAATTGAACTTTGTCTCCTTCTTCAACAATGTTGTCATTGGCTTAGCAATCTTGGAGAAATTTTCTATGAACCTCCGGTAGTATCCCGCGAGTCCAAGAAAACTGTGGATTTCTCCAACTGAACTGGGTGCCAACCATTCAGTGACTGCCTGCACTTTGACGGGGTCCACTGCTATACCTTCTCCTGATATAACATGTCCTAGAAATCCAACTTCCTTCAACCAAAACTCGCATTTGCTAAACTTTGCATACAACTGATGTTCTCTGAGCTTTTCTAGTACCAAACGCAAATGCTCTGCGTGTTCCTCCTCATTCTTTGAGTACACCGAAATATCATCAATGAATACCACAACAAACTTATCCAAGAACTCCACGAACACCTTGTTCATCATACTCATGAAATAGGCAGGGGCGTTAGTCAATCCAAATGACATAACCGTATACTCATATAGCCCGTACCTTGTGGTGAAGGCTGTCTTGGGTATATCCTTCTCTCGGATCTTCAATTGGTGGTATCCAGATCGTAGATCGATCTTGGAGAATACTTTCGCTCCCTGGAGTTGGTCGAACAAATCATTGATCATCGGCAGCGGGTACTTATTCTTAATAGTCACTTCATTCAGTGCACGATAATCAACGACCATTCTTAAAGATCCATCCTTCTTCTCGACCAAAAGCACTCGGGCTCCCCAAGGTGATGAACTCCGGCGAATAAAACCTTTCTCCAATAACTCCTTAATCTACTTCTTGATCTCCTCCAGATCGTTCGCTGGCATCCGATATGGTCTCTTCGATATAGGTCCGGTGCCAGGCAACAGCTCAATCAAAAACTCAATATCCCTATCCGGTGGCATGCGAGGTAGCTCCTCTGGAAAAACATCCGGATAATCCTTTACTACATGCACTTCCTCCCGAACAACTCTCGTGAGAGAATGTACTTGTGTCCGTATAGGCGAATGCCTAGATACATACTTAATCCTTTTTCCCTCCGGGGTGGTAAGCAAAATAGACTTGCTGGCACAATCGATGTTTCCTCCATACATCGATAGCCAATCCATACCTAATATCACATCCAATCCTTGTGACTCCAAAACTATTAGGTCCGAGGGGAAAACATGGCATCCTATGACCAATGGCGTCTGAAAACATCCTTGATGTGCCATATACTCTGCTCCGGGTGAACTTACTAACATGGGGGGTCTTAAGGACTTGGGTGGCCAACTTATGTCTATTTACGAATCCCCTTGAAATGTATGAATGTGATGCACCAGTATCGAAAAGAACTATTGCGGTAAACGACTTAACCAAAAACTTACCGACAACAACATCTGGTTGCTCTTCAACCTCCTCCACGGTCACGTGGTTCACTTGTCCTTTGTTGAATGGGTTGGGCTTCTTTCCGGCACTTCCATTGCCGTTCCCATTCTTAGCTTCAAGGCACTCATTGGCATAATGTCCATTCTTCCCGCACTTGTAATAGGTGACGTGGCTTAAATCCTTCTTGGCGGGTGTGGACGGGGTAGAGCGATTCTGGTTATTGTTTGCTCCATTCCCATTCCCATTCTTGGTGCCATTGTGGTTGTGGGAACTTCCTCCAGTGTGGGTGTGGCTTCCATGGTTATGGGTATATCCTCCCGAATTCGGAGTGAATCGGGGCTTCTGCTGGGCTCCAGAGTTATTCCTTCCTTGTCAATACTTCCTTTTGCGACTCTTGATCTGCTGCTGCTTCCCTTCAATCATAAGAGCTTTATCTACCAACTCCTGGTAGTTGTTGAAGGTTGCCACCATCAACTGTACGCTCATCTCATCATTTAGCCCTTCCATAAATCTCTCCTGCTTAGCGGCATCTGTGGCCACATCATCTGGGGCATAACGAGATAGGGTACTAAACTCATCTACGTACTGAGCCACAGTACGATTTCCTTGGCGGCAATTGCGAAACTCCCGCTTCTTCATGCTCATAGCTCTAGTTGAGACATGGGCAGTACAGAAAGCTTGCTGAAACTGATCCCAAGTGACATTGGCTATAGGGAAAGTGGCTGTGTAATTCTCCCACCATGCTGCGGCTGGTCCAGACAACTGATGCGCGGCAAATCACACCTTCTCAGCATCTGAGCAATTGGCGGTGGTCAAATCCATTCCAATCTTGCACACCCAGTCATCAGCAACTATTGGTTCAATGCTGCTAGCAAACACCGGTGGTTGCAACCTTATGAAGCGTGTTAGGTTGTCCACGGGTGGTGGTGGTGGAGGGTTGTTGTTGTTCTGGTTGTTCTGAGTGTTCTGGACAAGAAGTTGCATCAAAGTGTTCTGCTGCTGGATCAACTGAGTGAGCTCAGGGGGAAACTGAAATTCTGGCTCATGTCTCGGAGGCATCTGGTGGTGTAGAGGGAAGAGATTAGAATAGAATTGAGGTCTAAGGGAAAATTACTACCCATATGCACAGGAGACAAACACAATCATATCACACCAATCAATTTCAAGCAAGGTCTTACAAAGATCTAACTAGTGTTACAAAAGTGCTCTAAATACTACTTTGTGGGGGAAAACTACTAGTCATAGGGTGGTCATCTAGAAATTTTGATCGGCGGAAGATTCCATGATGTCTGCTCCAACTTCGTCTTCATAGTCTTCGTCATCACTATCATCCGGGTCTGAATCCGTGTCGTTGATGATGATGTAATCTTCAGAACGAATCTCCTTGGGTTCCTCTTCCTCTTCTTCCCTTCCTGGTGCGGGATCTCCCATGAATACTCCTAGCTTCCTTGTTAAATCATCATTCTTCTCCACTAGTATCAACATCTCCTCCTCGTATCCGTCACGAGTAGACTTGAGTTCTTCTTCTAGCTCCATATTCCTGTTTAGTGCCTTCTTCAAATCTATCATCCCTGCGCACATCTGGTGCTCCTATCGTCGAATGTGCTGGTTTAACTCCTGGATGAACGCTGCAATGGACCTGTCCTTCCGGGTGCTGATCATGTCCCATCGCTCATCTCGGCGTCCACAAATCTGGTAGATAGTGTCCTTCAGCTCTTGCTTGTAGACTTCTTCGATCCTTTCCATAGTGATGTGGGCTGCCATACTCTTGCCTAGGCTCCAGGTTGGTGCATCGAAAGAAAACTCTATTGGCTCAGTGGATGGTGCGAAGGTTCTCCCGGGGATTTGAACTTGAATGCTCCATCGCTCCTCTTCTGGTAAAGTGGCGGTGTAGGTCCCGGTAAAACTTTCTATTCCTATGTTCAGGTACCTAGTGACTTCCTTCAAGTGTCGCCCAAAATGTGTGTCTTCATATGGTTGAGTAAACTTGTTCCTTGGGTCCACCATCCTAAAGAAGTAGAAAATGGAGAGAAGTCAGAAATGAGTAGAGAAGAGTGACCTAGGGTTTATCTTAGTGGTCGTGTTCTACAGTCAGCGTGTGCTCTAATACCATCTTGGTGCGACCGCGATCCGAATGGACCGAAGTCTCTGTTTTTAAGTCTCATCCCTGGATCGGTAATACTGACGCACACAATACTTGAAGGATTTATAACAGAGTGGCAATCACACACTTATTACATCGAATGTCTCCAAAGAGAACTTATTACAAAAGTCTATGGCTTAATGCCATCTAACAAAATAACAGCGGAAGGCTTGGAAGATAAGTGAGTCCATCAACTCCAACGGCATAGCTGAGTGTATGACAAATGACCTAGAACGTCTTACTCCTCGTCTGAAAAGTCTGCAACGTAACATGTTGCAGCCCGAAAACGAGTCAGCACGTGGAATATGCTGGTAAGATAACACAGAAGATGCAAGTAACAGAATAAAGGCTACACTATATGCATATTTGGCTGGTGGAGGCTCTAAGGTTAAAGTTTTTGCGTAAAGCCAATTTTTCCCTACAACAAAGGAATACATTTTATTTTAACTATCATGGTAGTTGAAACATCATTGAGAAGGTACCTCCAACTCAATCCCAATTAAAGTAATCATTAACCCAACAAATTAAATTTTAGAGTGATGAGATCAACCAATAATTCAAGTACCAGATACTCAAGATTGTCCATAACTGGGGACACGGCTAATCATGATCAGTTTGTATACTCTGCAGAGGTTTGTGCACTTTTCCCACAAGACTCGATCTCCTCCGTTGGATTCCTCGCACTACATGGTGTTTGAGAAATGGATGACCGAGACACAGTCTTTCCGAAGAGGTCCCCTTAACCGATAGATAGGCCGGTACACCTACAATCCCTCTACATTTGCTAGCCCATCATGGAAAGGTTTCCCACAACTTACTCAACTATGCCAGAGCCCATAATGGCATTGTGGCTGCACACGGAAGTTTCTAGCATGAATAGTTTTATGATCCCTTTGAGCCTGGGTGGCATTCCATAGGACAATCACACGGAAACCCCGGGATTTCCTAGGACAACACTGGATTCCCCAGGTGCCCTGCAACCAATCCACCCAGATGTGTATTCAAGTAGCCACCTTAAGTTGAACCATTAATTAACAACTCACATCTGTCATGGATTTCACTCAAACCCAAACCACGTCTACGAGCATAGCATGATAACCTAAGCATAGCGTAGAAGTAACTCCCAAGGGTTTGAAAATAATGTAGGTAATAGGTTCTACCTCAAACTACTTCCCAGACCCACAAGTTAAGAGATCCTACTCATGCAATGTGTGAGGGTTTGATCTAATGCATAAAAACTAGGTAATAAAAGGGTATGATCAAAGTGTTACTCGCCTTGCTGACGATTCACAAAACCTAGAGACTCGTAGTAGCACGCTTCACAGTCCGGGTATTCTATCGCAAGCAAACAGTAGCATACATAAGCAATCAAGCAATGATGCGTAAACAAAACTCCAAAAGATAAGATCTAACCAGAAAGTTCCACTTAAGAACTCTGGTTTGCAAAAAGAATCAAACCGAAAGAAGCAACAAAACTCAAACTACGAAAGAAACGTGATCCGTTTACTAGTTTGATTTAGGGTCAAATTTTACAGTAGAAAAACTTTTTTCAAGTTGGCTAAACGGAAATAAGGCGTCGAGACAAAAATCTAGGATTTTGAATCACCTGATTCCGACTCTCGAGCGAAAAGAAAAACGAAAAACAAGATCAGGGCAGAAATCGCGATCGAAATAATCGCGGATAAAATACCCCGAAAAAGAAAACTGACGAACATGCTAATGGCTAATGGGCGAACAACGTTCGTTAAAATGAACGTACGGACGAATGTCCGCTAAATAACTAAACCGAAAAAAACTTGATCTAATCTAAAAAAATGAATCTAGGGTTTTCAAAAAAAAAAAACGATCGGTTTTTAGACAAAACCGACGGCGGTGGCTACCTCGGAAAAAGGCGGCGGCGGCTCCGGTGGAAAATCCGGCGGCGGCGGCGACTCCGGCGGCGGGCTGGCGGCGGTGCGGCGGCGGCGGCTGGCGGCGGCGCGGGGCTCGAGGCGAGGCGGGGCTAGGGTTTCGGCGGGGTGGGGCGGGCTGGCTGGCTGTGGCGGGCCGGCAGCCTCGGCTTATAAAGGCCCCCCGGCTAGGGGAGTCCTAGTCGGGTACGGCCCAAAGGCGGTTCCCCTTATTTTTTTTAACGAGTCCCGACGTACGAAAACTAACAAAAGAAATACTAAACGGACTCCAAAAATTCTGAAATAAATTTTCGCCGTCCTCTAATAATAATTAGGACAAAGTGAACATTGTTCCCGGACCTAAATGCAATTTTGAAAAACGCGTATTTTTCCTATGCAAATAAAATCGCAAATAAATCCGAATAAATACCAAAAGTGATTTTAATATTTTTCCTCCAATATTTCTGTTATTTTAGAGAAGTCATATTATCTCCGCTCATATATTTTATTTAGAAATATTTTTAGGAGAGAAAAATAATTAAAACCAACGCTATCCTCGTACCGGTATTGGAGTAAACTCAAATACAAAAACAGTAGAATTCCCAACTCTCTCCGTAGGTCCTTGGGTTGCTTAGAATTTTCGAGGATCGCCACGCACATAATGCAAAGAAATATGCAAATGCAGTATGATCTATGTATAACATTCCAAATTAAAAATTTGGGATGTTACACGCGTTCAGCACACGTTCAGCTTGATGACGTCCCACGAGCTCTTGATCCAGTAGAACCTCGCGGGAGAGTTTCGTCAGCACGACGGCGTGGTGACGGAGATGATGAAGCTACCATCGAAGGGCTTCGCCTAAGCGCTGCAACGATATGACCGAGGTGTGTTTCTGTGGAGGGGGGCACCGCACACAGTAGGGAGAGATCAACAGATCAACTTGTGTGTCTATGGGGTGCCTCTACCCCCGTATATAAAGGGGTGGAGGAGGGGGAGGGCCGGCCCTCTCTATGGCGCGCCCTAGGGGAGTCCTACTCCCACCGGGAGTAGGATTCTCCTTTCCTAGTAGAACTAGGAGCCTTTCCAAGTAGTAGGAGTAGGAGAGAAGGAAAGGGAAAAGAGAAGAGAAGGAAGGAGGTGGCGCAGCCCCTCCCCTAGTCCAATTCGGACTAAGCCTTGAGGGGGGCGCAACCTTCTTTCTCTCTTTTCCCTAAAGCCCAATAAGGCCCATATACTCCCGGCGAATTCCCGTAACTCTCGGGTACTTCAAAAAATACCCGAATCACTCGGAACCTTTCCGATGTCCGAATATAGTCGTCCAATATATCGATCTTTACGTCTCAACCATTTCGAGACTCCTCGTCATGTCCCCGATCTCATCCGGGATTCCGAACTACCTTCGGTACATCAAAACACATAAACTCATAATATCGATCATCATCAAACGTTAAGCGTGCGGACCCTACGGGTTCGAGAACTATGTAGACATGACCGAGACTCATCTCCGGTCAATAACCAATAGCGGAACCTGGATGCTCATATTGGCTCCTACATATTCTATGAAGATCTTTATCGGTCAAACCGCATAACAACATACGTTGTTCCCTTTGCCATCGGTATGTTACTTGCCCGAGATTCGATCATCGGTATCACGATACCTAGTTAATCTCGTTACCGGCAAGTCTCTTTACTCGTTCTATAATACATCATCTTGTGACTAACTCATTAGTCATTTGCTTGCAAGGCTAATTATGATGTGTATTACCGAGAGGGCCCAGAGATACCTCTCCGACACTCGGAGTGACAAATCCTATTCTTGATCTATGACAACACCACGAACACCTTCAGAGACACCCGTAGAGCATCTTTATAATCACACAGTTACGTTGTGACGTTTGATAGCACACAAGGTGTTCCTCCGGTATTCGGGAGTTGCATAATCTCATAGTCATAGGAACATGTATAAGTCATGAAGAAAGCAATAGCAGTAAAACTAAACGATCATAGTGCTAAGCTAACGGATGGGTCTTGTCCATCACATCATTCTCCTAATGATGTGATCCCGTTGATCAAATGACAACTCATGTCTATGGCTAGGAAACATAACCATCTTTGATCAATGAGCTAGTCTAGTAGAGGCATACTAGGGACACTCTGTTTTGTCTATGTATTCACACATGTACTGAGTTTCCGGTTAATACAGTTCTAGCATGAATAAAATACATTTATCATGATGTAAGGAAATAAATAATAACTTTATTATTTCCTCTAGGGCATATTTCCTTCAGTCTCCCACTTGCACTAGAGTCAATAATCTAGCTCACATCGCCATGTGATTTAATACCGATAGTTCACATCGTTATGTGAATAACACCCATAGTTCACATCGCCATGTGACCAACACTCAAAAGGTTTACTAGAGTCAATAATCTAGTTCACATCGCTATGTGATTAACACCCAAGAGTAATAAGGTGTGAATACGTTTGGCTTGTGAGAGAAGTTTAGTCAACGGGTCTGACACATTCTGATCTGTATGTATTTCGAAAATTTCTATGTCTACAATGCTCTGCATGGAGCTCCTCTAGCTAGTTGCTCCCACTTCCAATATGCATCCAGATTGATACTTAGAGTCATCTGGATTAGTGTAAAGCTTGCATCGGTGTAACTCTTTACGACGAACTCTTTATCACCTCCATAATCGAGAAACATTTCCTTAGTCATCCAGTAACTATGGATAATCTTGACCGCTGTCCCGTGATCTACTCCTAGATCACTTTTGTACCTCCTTGCCAAACTCATTGTAAGGTACACAACAGGTTTGGTACACAGCATGTCATACTTTATAGAACCTATGGCTGAGGCATAGGAATGACTTTCATTCTTTCTCTATCTTCTGCCGTGGTCGGGTTTTGAGTCTTACTCAACTTCATACCTTGCAACACAGGCAAGAACTCTTTCTTCGACCGGTCCATTTTGAACTACTTCAAAAACTTGTCAAGGTATGTACTCATTGAAAAAACTTATCAAGCGTCTCGATCTATCTCTATAGATCTTGATGCTCAATATGTAAGCAGCTTCACCGAGGTCTTTCTTTGAAAAAACTCCTTTCAAACACTCCTTTATGCTTTCCAGAAAATTCTACATCATTTCTGATCGACAATATGTCATTCACATATACTTATCGGAAAGGTTGTAGTGCTCCCACTCACTTTCTTGTAAATACAGGCTTCGCCGTAAGTTTGTATAAAACCATATGCTTTGATCACCTTATCAAAGCGTATATTCCAACTCCGAGATGCTTGCACCAATCCATAGATGGATCGCTGGAGCTTGCACACTTTGTTAGCACCTTTCGAATCGACAAAACCTTCTGGTTGCATCATATACAACTATTCTTTGAGTTATCCATTCAGGAATGCAGTTTTGACATCCATTTGCCAGATTTCATAATCATAAAATGCGGCAATTGCTAACATGATTCGGACAGACTTAAGCATCGCTACGGGTGAGAAAGTCTCATCGTAGTCAACTCCTTGAACTTGTCGAAAACCTTTCGCAACAAATCGAGCTTTATAAACAATAACATTACCGTCAGCGTCGGTCTTCTTCTTGAAAATCCATTTATTTTCGGTGGCTTGCCGATCATCGGGCAAGTCAACCAAAGTCCATACTTTGTTCTCATGCATGGATCCCATCTCAGATTTCATGGCCTCAAGCCATTTTGTGGAATCTGGGCTCATCATCGCTTCCTCATAGTTCGTAGGTTCATCATGGTCTAGTAACATGACTTCCAGAACCGGGTTGCCGTACCACTCTGGTGCGGAATGTACTCTGGTTGATCTACGAAGTTCAACAGTAACTTTATCCGAAGTTTCATGATCATCATCATTAGCTTCTTCACTAATTGGTGTAGGAATCACAGGAACTAGTTTCTGTGATGTACTACTTTCCAATTCGGGAGAAGGTACAATTACCTCATCAAGTTCCACTTTCCTCCCACTCACTTCTTTCGAGAGAAACTCCTTCTCTAGAAAGGATCCATTCTTAGCAACGAATATCTTGCCTTCGGATCAATGATAGAAGGTGTACCCAACAGTCTCCTTTGGGTATCCTATGAAGACACATTTCTCCGGCTTGGGTTCGAGCTTATCAGGTTGAAGCTTTTTCACATAAGCATCACAGTCCCAAACTTTAAGAAATGACAACTTTGGTTTCTTGCCAAACCACAGCTCATAAGGCGTCGTCTCAATGGATTTAGATGTTGCCCTATTTAACGTGAATGCAGCTGTCTCTGATGCATAACCCAAAACGATAGTGGTAAATCGGTAAGAGACATCATAGACCACACCATATCTAATAAAGTACGGTTGCGACGTTCAAACACACCATTACACTGTGGTGTTCCGGGTGGCATGAGTTGTGAAACTGTTCCACATTGTTTCAAATGAAGACCAAACTTGTAACTCAAATATTCACCTCCACGATCAGATCGTAGAAACTTTATTTTCTTGTTACGATGATTCTCTACTTCACTCTGAAATTCTTTGAACTTTTAAAATGTTTCAGACTTGTGCTTCATCAAGTAGATATACCCATATCTGCTCAAATCATCAGTGAAGGTTAGAAAATAACGATACCCGCCGCGAGCTTCAACACTCATTGGTCCACATACATCTGTATGTATGATTTCCAACAAATCTGTTGCTCGCTCCATAGTTCCGGAGAACGGAGTTTTAGTCATCTTGCCCATGAGGCATGGTTTGCAAGCACCAACTGAGTCATAATCAAGTGATTCCAAAAGTCCATCTCTATGGAGTTTCTTCATGCTCTTTACACCAATATGACCTAAACAGCAGTTCCACAAATAAGTTGCACTATCATTATTAACTTTGCATCTTTTGGCTTCAATATTATGAATATGTGTATCACTACGATCAAGATCCAACAAAATATTTTCATTGGGTGTATGACCATCGAAGGCTTTATTCATGTAAACAGAATAACAATTATTCTATGACTTTAAATGAATAACCATATTGCAACAAACATGATCAAATCATATTCATGCTCAACGCAAATGCCAAAATAACATTTATTTCGGTTCTACACTAATCCCGAAAGTATAGGGAGTGTGCGATGATGATCATATCAATCTTGGAACCACTTCCAACACACATCGTCACTTCACCTTTAACTAGTCTATGTTCATTCTCCAACTGTTGTTTCGAGTTACTAATTTTAGCAACTGAAGTGGTATCAAATACCAAGGGGTTGCTATGAACACTAGTAAAATACACATCAATAATCTGTATATCAAATATACCTTTGTTCACTTTGTCATCCTTCTTATCCGCCAAGTATCTAGGGCAGTTCCACTTCCAGTGACCATTTCCTTTGCAGTAGAAGCACTTAGTTTCAAGCTTGAGTATAGCTTTGGGTTTCTTCACGGGAGTGACAACTTGCTTGTCATTCTTCTTGAAGTTGCCTTTCTATCCCTTTGCCCTTTACTTGAAACAAGTGGTCACGTTAACCATCAACACTTGATGCTCTTTCTTGATTTCTACCTTCGCCGATTTCATCATCGCAAAGAGCTCGGGAATTACTTTCGTCATCCCTTGCATATTATAGTTCATCATGAAGTTCTACTAACTTGGTGATAGTGTCTAGAGAACTTTGTCAATTACTATCTTATCTGGAAGATTAACTCCCACTTGATTCAAGCAATTGAAGTACCCATACAATCTGAGCATATGCTCACTGGTTGAGCTATTCTCCTCCATCTTGTAGGCAAAGTACTGTTAGAGGTCTCATACCTGTCGACATGGGCATGAGTATGAAATACTAATTTCAACTCTTGAAACATCTTATATGCTCCGTGGTGTTCAAAACGTTTTCAAAGTCCCGGTTCTAAGTCGTAAAACATGGTGCACTAAATTATCAAGTAGTCATCATACCGAGCTTTTGTCAAAACGTTCATAACGTCTGCATATACTCCTGCAATAGGTCTGTCGCCTAGCGGTGCATCAAGGACACAATTCTTCTGTGCAGCAATGAGGAAAATCCTCAGATCACAGAACAAGTCTGCATCATTGCTACTAACATCTTTCAACTTAGTTTTCTCTAGGAACATACCAAAAACATAGGGAGCTATAATGCGAGCTATTGATCTACAACATAATTTGCAAATACTATCAGGACTAAGTTCATGATAAATTAAAGTTCAATTTAATCATATTACTTAAAAAACTCCCACTTAGATAGACATCCCTTTGGTCATCTAAATGATCACGTGATCCAAATCAACTAAACCATGTCCGATCATCACGTGAGATGGAGTAGTTTTCAATGGTGAACATCTTATGTTGATCATATCTACTATATGATTCACGCTCGACCTTTCGGTCTCCAGTGTTCCGAGGCCATATCTTCATATGCTAGGATCGTCAAGTTTAACCCGAGTATTCTGCGTGTGCAAAACTGGCTTACACCCGTTGTATGTGAACGTAGAGCTTATCACACCGATCATCACGTGGTGTCTCAGCACGACGAACTTTCACAACGGTGCATACTCAGGGAGAACACTTATACCTTGAAATATAGTGAGAGATCATCTTATAATGCTACCGGTGATCTAAGCAAAATAAGATGGATAAAAGATAAACATCACATGCAATCAATATAAGTGATATGATATGGCCATCATCATCTTGTGCCTTTGATCTCCATCTCCAAGACACCATCATGATCACCATCGTCACCGACGCGACACCTTGATCTCTATCGTAGCATCGTTGTCGTCTCACCATCCACGACTATCGCTACCGCTTAGTGATAAAGTAAAGCAATTACATGGCAATTGTATTTCATACAATAAAGCGACAACCATATGGCTCCTGTCAGTTGCCGATAACTTTACAAAACATGATCATCTCATACAATAACGTATAACTCATCATGTCTTGACCATATCACATCACAACATGCCCTGCAAAAACAAGTTAGACGTACTCTACTTTGTTGTTGCAAGTTTTACGTGACTGCTACGGGCTTAGCAAGAGCCGTTCTTACCTACGCATACAAAACCACAACGATATTTCGTCAAGTATGTGTTGTTTTAACCTTCACAAGGAACGGGCGTAGCCACACTTGATTCAACTAAAGTTGGAGAAACAGACACCCGCCATCCACCTGCGTGCGAAGCACATCGGTAGAACCAGTCTCGCGTAAGCGTACACGTAATGTCGGTCCGGGCCGCTTCATCCAACAATACCGCTGAATCAAAGTATGACATGCTGGTAAGCAGTATGACTAGTATTGTCCACAACTCACTTGTGTTCTACTCGTGCATATCATCTACGCATAGACCTGGCTCTGATGCCACTGTTGGGGAACGTAGTATTTCAAAATTTTCTTACGATCATGCAAGATCTATCTACCAGATGTATAGCAATGAGAGGGGAGAGTGTGTCTACGTACCCTCGTAGACCGAAAGCGGAAGCGTCTAGTGACACGGTTGATGTAGTCGAACTTTCTTCGCGATCCAACCGATCAAGCACCGAACGTACGGAGCCTCCGCGTTCAGCACACATTCAGCTTGATGACGTCCCACGAGCTCTTGATCCAGTAGAACCTCGCGGGAGAGTTTCGTCAGCACGACAGCGTGGTGACGGAGATGATGAAGCTACCATCGAAGGGCTTCGCCTAAGCGCTGCAACGATATGACCGAGGTGTGTTTCTGTGGAGGGGGCACCACACACGGTTGGGAGAGATCAACAGATCAACTTGTGTGTCTATGGGGTGCCTCTACCCCCGTATATAAAGGAGTGGAGGAGGGGGAGGGCCGGCCCTCTCTATGGCGCGCCCTAGGGGAGTCCTACTCCCACCGGGAGTAGGATTCTCCTTTCCTAGTAGAACTAGGAGCTCTTCCAAGCAGTAGGAGTAGGAGAGAAGGAAAGGGAAAAGAGAAGAGAAGGAAGGAGGTGGCGCAGCCCCTCCCCTAGTCCAATTCGGACTAAGCCTTGAGGGGGGCGCAACCTTCTTTCTCTCTTTTCCCTAAAGCCCAATAAGGCCCATATACTCCCCGGCGAATTCCCGTAACTCTCTGGTACTCCGAAAAATACCCGAATCAATCGAAACCTTTCCGATGTCCGAATATAGTCGTCCAATATATCGATCTTTACGTCTCGACCATTTCGAGACTCCTCGTCATGTCCCCGATCTCATCCGGGATTCCGAACTACCTTCGGTACATCAAAACACATAAACTCATAATACCGATCATCATCAAACGTTAAGCGTGCGGACCCTACGGGTTCGAGAACTATGTAGACATGACCGAGACTCATCTCCGGTCAATAACAAATAGCGGAACATGTATGCTCATATTGGCTCCTACATATTCTATGAAGATCTTTATCGGTCAAACTGCATAACAACATACGTTGTTCCCTTTGCCATCGGTATGTTACTTGCCCGAGATTCGATCGTCGGTATCACCATACCTAGTTAATCTCATTACCGGCAAGTCTCTTTACTCGTTCTGTAATACATCATCTCGTGACTAACTCATTAGTCATTTGCTTGCAAGGCTAATTATGATGTGTATTACCGAGAGGGCCCAGAGATACCTCTCCGACACTCGGCGTGACAAATCCTATTCTTGATCTATGACAACACCACGAACACCTTCAGAGACACCTGTAGAGCATCTTTATAATCACACAGTTACGTTGTGACGTTTGATAGCACACAAGGTGTTCCTCCGGTATTCGGGAGTTGCATAATCTCATAGTCATAGGAACATGTATAAGTCGTGAAGAAAGCAATAGCAGTAAAACTAAACGATCATAATGCTAAGCTAATGGATGGGTCTTGTCCATCACATCATTCTCCTAATGATGTGATCCCGTTGATCAAATGACAACCCATGTCTATGGCTAGGAAACATAACCATCTTTGATCAATGAGCTAGTCTAGTAGAGGCATACTAGGGACACTCTGTTTTGTCTATGTATTCACACATGTACTAAGTTTCCGGTTAATACAATTCTAGCATGAATAAAATACATTTATCATGATATAAGGAAATAAATAATAACTTTATTATTGCCTCTAGGGCATATTTCCTTCAGATTAATTATCTGCAGCAAAGTGATCAGTAGCACAGTAATGTGATAGTTTTGATATTAGTGGTAGCATCAATAGTAACGGTAACAGTGATAGCAATAGTTTTGTAGCAAGTGCAACAGTAATGATAGCAGCAGTAACTTAGCAGAAACAATATAGGATAAATTCGTAGGCATTGGATCGGTAATTTGTCGGATGATATTCATCATGTGATAGTTATAACCTAGGGCGATATGACACTAGCTCCAGTTCATAAATATAATGTAGGCATGTTTTCCGTAAATAGTCATACATGCTTACGGAAAGAACTTGCATGGCATCTTTTGTCCTACCCTCCCGTAGCAGCGGGGTCCAATTGGAAACTAAGCGATATCAAGGCCTCCTTTTATAGAGAACCAGAACAAAGCATCAACACACGGTGAATACATGAACTCCTCAAACTACGGTCATCACTGGGAGTGGTCCCGACTATTATCACTCCGGGGTTGCCGGATCATAACACGAAGTAGGTGACTATAACTTGCAAGATCGGATCTAGAACATGGATATAATGGTGATAACGTAAATAGTTCGGATATGAAATCATGGCACCCAAGCCCAAACTGACAAGCATTAAGTGTGGCAAAGTCATAGCAACATCAATCTCAGAACATGGTGGGTACTAGGGATCAGGCCCTAACAAAACTAACTCAATTACATGATGAATCTCATCCACTCCTCACCGACCAGTGAGCCTATGAAGGAATTACTCACTCCCGGTGGGGAGCATCATGGAATTGGCGATGGAGAAGGGTTGGTGATGATGAATATCGAAGATCCCCCTCTCCGGAGCCCCAAACGGACTCCAGATCTGGCCTCCCGATGAAGAACAGGAGGTGGCGGCGGCTCAGTATCGTGGAACGCGATAATTCTTTCTCCCTATTTTTTTTTGGAAAAATGTGATTTTATAGCGTAGTTTTCAGGGTCTGTGGGGCCACTAGGTGGGGACAACCCACCTGGGTTGGCCTGGGGGGCAGGCGCGCCCTGGTGGGGTGTGCCCACCCAGGTGCCCCTCTCCGGTGGTTCTCAGCTCCAGATATTCTCTTTATTTGTATAAAAAATCCTCACAAAGTTTTGTTCATTCTGAGAACTTTTATGTCTACACAAAAACAATACCATGGCAGTTCTGCTGAAAACAACGTCAGTCTGGGGTTAGTTTCATTCAAATCATGCAAATTAGAGTCCAAAACAAGAGGAAAAGCGTTAGAAAAAATAGATACATTCGAGACGTATCAGGAACACATAAAAGAAACCTTCCGGAACACTCCAGAATCATGAAAAAGGGAGGTACGTGATACGGTAAGTAAACGGACTCCAAAAAATCTGCAAATTTTTTTTATCAGCTTTGGAATATTACAAAAATTAGGGAAATAAGAAGCAACCAGGAAGGCACCCCTGGTGGGCACAAGACACTAGGACGTGCTCAGGTGGGTTGTGCCCACCTCGAGTTACCTTTCGGACTCCATTTTTCTTCCGTTTTCTTGTTTCCCAAGATAAAAAAATCTTTATATACCCCCTGAACCTATTGACCACCGTATCGCAGAGAAATCCTTTGTTATTCTTTCTCGTTGTTTTCTGTCAGATCTGTCAAGCCAGGCACCATGTCTTCTTCCTCCTCCAACAACGTAGAAGACGATGCTTGGTTGATGAAGATACAATTGAGGAGGGAGGAGTCCAAGGAAGCCAGCAAGGGTGGCAAGAGCAAGGAAGTTGAGGCAGGCAAAAAACGCAATAGGGCATGCATTACCCACGGAAGAGGAAGAAGAAGATATCCTTCAACCATACTATGAATATCTTACCCCCACTAAAATTGAAGCTTTTAAGATCATCGGAACGGTTCGTGCCCAGAACAAATTTCTCACTCGTGAAAACCTCCTGTTGCAAGAACACATCATCGCTCTTCGAAGTGTCATCCGTAGATTGGAGCTCCTCTTGAGCTTGAAGTGTGAACCTGCTACCTCATCACCACCACCAACGCCTTCTTCACCACCAAAGGAGAATTGAGTATCGGGTATGGGCACTCCCCTGGGCTTGAGCCAAGCTTGGGGGAGGTGCCCCGGTATCGTATCACACCATGTCAGGCCCAAGATGCGATTCTATCCCGATCACGTGACACTTACGTGATTGGGGCACAACCGCATTTCGGGCGCTTAGCAAGATGGATATCATTACATCGTACCATTACATACATACATGGGGGATACAACAATAGATACAAGTCACAAGAATACAACGACATCAATACAAGGTATCCCACTACGGATACAAACATGAAAAGCTCAACGACATCCATCTGCTATCCCAGGCTGCCGACCCGGAACCTAACCCAAGACTGAAGAATAAGAAGAAGAAGAAGAAGAAGAAGAAGAAGAAAGAACTCCAACACAACGGACATCGCTCTCACGTCAAGACATCGGAAACCTGCACATGCAACTGTTGTTGTAGTATTTGTGAGCCACGAGGACTCAACAATCCCATAACCATGGGTAACAAGACTATCAAAGCTTAATGGGAAGGAAGAGGTAAAGTGGTGAGGTTGCAGCAGCGGCTAAGCAAAAAATATATGGTGGCTAACTTACGAGTACAAGAATAAGGTGAGCATCAACGCAAGCGGTCGCAACTAGTAATGATCGCTAAAGATCCCGAACTACCTACGAGTCAAACATAACCCCACCGTGTTCTCTTCTCAAAGTGAAAAGAGACAGTCACGGTTACTCACACAGTTGTGTGTTTTACTTCGGATCCTCTGTCAAGTTTTCTACAACCGGACATTAACAAATTCCAATCTGCCACATAACCGCGGGCACGGCTTTCGAAAGATCATAACCCTGCAGGGGTGTCCCAACTTAGCCCATCACAAGCTCTCACGATCAGCTGAAGTGATAAATATAATATTATCACCCCTTATCTTAGGGAAATCCGATCAGGCTCGGCATCCCGCTGCACAAGACATTTCGACAATGGTAAAACAAGTCCAGCAAGACCTCCCGGCGTGCCGACACCCTGATAGTAGCCGCGCATATCTCGTCTCAGGCCACGTCCGGATGGGCGATTCTACAGGTTATACCAGATACCTCGAGTTTCCCCGTGGCGGTCCCGCAGAACCCCCGTTCGGGACCAACACCATCAGCAGTGGCCCCCCTGCTATGTAGAAGAATCCACGGGTAGCGCTAACTCCCTATGCAATTAATTAATTAATTAAGTTGTTATTATGAGCAAATTAAAACCAATGTTGGGCCTTGCTGGAGGAGTTTTATTCAAAGACGAAGTTTCAAGGGGTCCCCATATACCCAACCGTGTAAGGAACGCAAAATCAAGGAACATAATGCCGGTTTATCGATGCCTAAGGTGGCATGAGTGGAACAAAACACAGAGCAAAAGGCCAAGCCTTCCACCCATGCCCAGTATATAGGTGTGTTAATATAATAATAGATATTGTGATATTCCAACAATAAGCTTCGACATGGAACGCTCATCTTCACCTGCAACTAACAATGCTATAAGAGGGGCTGAGCAAGCGGGTAACATAGCCAAACAATGGTTTGCTAGGAAGGTGCCAAAGGTTAGAGGTTTCATGGCAACAAGGAGAGGGGCTGACAATAATGATGGGTAACGCGACATGTAACGATAGCATCGAGACAACTAAGCAAATGCAAAGATAGTAAAGGTATCTAAGGGTATGGTCATCTTGCGTGAGATCCCGCAAGGAAGAAGAACGGATCCATGAAGACGACGAAGAAGAAGCCTTGAAGAAGAACCACGGGTAGACGAACGAATCCTCACGAACGCAACGGAACAAGCACTAACGAGAAGAAGCAAGCAACACGGTAAACACACCACACGAGACATGACAATATGCTCAACCAAGTATGATGCAAGACAGTTCTATATAGGATGCACTACAAGTCTATACAGGAAGCAAAACATGGCAAGGTAGGAAGCACAGAAAAAACAACACAAGTCTATATATGAAGCAATACATGGCAAGGTATGATGCAAGACAAATCTATACAGGAAGCAATACATGGCAAGGTAGGAAGCACAGAAAAACAACACAAGTCTATATATGATGCAATACATGGCAAGGTATGATGCAAGACAAATCTATAGAGGAAGCAATACATGGCAAGGTAGAAGCACAGAAAAATAACACAAGTCTATATATGATGCAATACATGGCAAGGTATGAAGCACAGAAAAACAACTCAAGTCAACAAGTTTAAATGAGGCCGGAAACTACATATAACCAATCCGGTAAGTCCTCATATGCATAGCTTGAAATTAGTCCAGATCTGAACAAACCTTAAGTTAAAGTGGTTAAACAGCAAGTTAACATGCACCATGATGATCTACACGAAATTCTAGTCAAGTTTCATATAAAGTTTGTTTAATTCGGAGCTACGACCTAGAAGATATGAGCAAAACAAGACAAGCATGTCAACGGTGCAAGATGCACCCCAAACATCAAGCAAACTCAGTCCAAACATGTTAACAAGATGATATTATGTATCTACACACAAAATCACACACGTTTCATGTAAGGAACACTCAAAACGGAACAACGGGCTAAAAGATACACATGAAACAAGATATAACAACAAGCTGAAGTTAACAGCCACATAGCAATTTTGGAGCAAGAAATATATACTCTACAACACTCAAACATGGTGACAAGAAGCATGGACATGAAGTAGACATATCCTACAACAAACATATCCATTGGAGCAACTCCATAGGAGGCATGGATCAATAGCAACAAGCTACAACATTTTGAACATGATGATATAAACCTGACAGTTATATTTTATAGCAACTTGGGAGCAAGAATTAAATAAGCTACAGCAGGTCATATGAGCAAGTAAGAGCATTAATGGATAGACAATAACATGGACACCAAGGCATGATCAATGGCCACCCCAAAACTAACATGGATTTTCCTAGGGCATCAAGCAAACATAGCATCAGGATAAGACAGATTCCAGACTTAGCAGAATTTTCACTAAGTATAAAACAACAATAACAACATGGCATGTTTACAAGCATGTTTAAGTCAACACAAGGCATATCATGGAAAGTTAAATGCACCGCAGCAAAGGCCATATAATGGTGCTTCTAAAACATCTAGACATGTGACATGAGGACAAACACATCAATACCAAAGAGCATGTGAAATCGGCATCTCATAACAAGTTTCAGAACTTAACAGCCAAATGTACTTTTGCAACAGAGAATAACATGGCAAGATGAACTCAAACAAGCATGCTATAGCAACCAACATGTAGAGCATCTCATGATGAACATTTTGACAAAACATTTGCTTCATTTGGATAAACATGCACCAAGTTATCATATCTCAAACATGGCAACAAAATAACAAGTAACAACAGTTTATAACAAGTAGCACTCTTGCAACAGAGATTAGAGCATCTAGATGAATTCAAACAAGCATGGCACAATGGAACAAAGTGTAGAGCATATCACCACGATCATTTTGACATATCACTCACTCAATCTGGACATACACACAATTATTTACAGGCACTCAAAGATGCAATAAAATGCGGACAGAAAAATACTTAGAGGAATAAGGACCTCGGGGAAACGGACATGTCCGTGTCCAGGCGGACACGTCCGACGAACGGGCCCGTGTGGCAGTGGCATAGAAGGGGAAAGGCGAACATGTCCGGGCTCCTCCCGGACACGTCCGTCGGTGGCGGCTGGCGCGGGCCCACCGGCCAGAGGCACAGGAGGCAGAGCGGATCGGGCGGTGGATCTGGGACGGCACCAGCCCGATCAGGCCAGGGTCGACGACGGGAAGCTTCCAGCGCGGCGGCGGCGGGGCTCGGGATCCCGCAAGGGGAGCGGCCGGCGGCGAGCCAGAGGACGACTGCGGGGTCTTGTCCGGCGAGGGAGGCGAGGCCTGCGGGTGGCGGCGGAGGATCCGGCGAGGGGAGGCCAGATCTGGGGCGGCGGCGGTCCTCCGGTGACCGGCGACAGGGAACGGCGACCGGCGGCGGGGCGTCGAGGAGGCGGCGGCGGAGCCTCGATCCGGACCTGGATCGAGCGCTACGGGGGCTGGCGGCTCGGGCGCCCGCGGCGGGCGCGCTCGGGCCCGTTCGGCCCACGGCGGGCCGCGGGTGGGCCCTGAGGGCTGGCGACGGAGGGAGACTGAGGGGGAGGCGCGGGGCGACAACTGGCGGCGGGGTGGAATGACAAGTGGCAGCGGCGGCGCTGAAAACAAGGGGAGGGCATGGCGGCTGCCAAAAATGGAAGGAGGGCCTTCCTTGTATAGCCGGGAAGGTTAGGGTTGGGGGTTTGAGGCCGTTTTCGGGCCGTTTGATCTCAATCGAACGGCGCCGAACGCGAGAGGTCTTAGGTGAGGGGCTAGTGGCTGTGTAGAAGGCCTGGGCTAGAGGAGAGAAGAGAGAGGCCCGCGGGGGTTTTCGGAGACCGAAAACGTCCGACGTTTAAACCGGCGACTAGTGCCGCTATATATCTCCGTTGGGCTATCAAACGAGCTCCGAATGCGATGAAATTTGGCAGGCGGCCTGTCTACACTATAATAAGACCACACGCCAAGTTTCATCCCATTCCGAGAACATTTTTCAGGCACTCATAAAATAAATATTTGGAGGCGCCGCGGGCGCGTGTGAGTGTGTCTGGGCTCAGAACGGACAACGGAAAGGACGAGGGGACTCGGACGGATGCAAGTTTTGAAAACATGATGATGCAACACACATGATGACATGGCAAGATGCAACACACAAGCAGATGTCATGGCAAAGACAACGAATAACTGGCTGACACGTGGCGCACCGGTCTCGGGGTGTCACAACACTCCCCTACTAACAAGAGATCTCGTCCCGAGATCTTAGGAACGAGACGGAAGAGAAAAGGAAGAACAAAGTTCTTCGAGGACAAAAGAGTGAAACGAAAGAACGTTGAGAGGTTTAGCCACCTGAACGGAAGAATGCAACGGAGAATATTGAGATCGAGAAGCTCCGGTAAAATAAGCAACAAGGCATAAGACAAGAACCAAGAGGAACAAGGAATACGACGAGAATCAAGGGGGTTGAAAGGCACGAACCAAGAGCTGAAGGAACGAGAATGAATTCGAAACCACTCCGGTTAAGAAGAGACGGAAAAGAAATTAGAATGAAGGAATTCGGGCAGCACTCCGGCTGAAACTGAAAGAAATAGCACACCGGTTGAACATGAATGGAATAGGACAATAACTTTTAGAAGATGGAACAAAACTCGACGAGAGTAACAACACAAAGCCTCCGGAAGAATGGAAAGAATGGAATGAGAACAAGGGGAAGAAGATGACAACTTCCATCACGAATGGATTGAAAGAACATCTTCAAGAGAAAGACTTGAACGGAGTTGTTGAGAAAATCAACAACAAAAGAATAAGCTTGTTGTGGACTTATTTAATCATCTCAAAAGTTGAGGTGAATTATGCCGCAACCGAAAGATTGAATAGATGAGAATGAAGAAAGAATGCAAAACTCCATTTCAAAAGAATACAGAGAATTATTAGCACTCGAGAGACAAGAGGATAATGCTTGAGCTTGATCCAAAAGAAATATGATGAAGAAGCACCATGGAGAACTCCGGTAGCGAATGGATGATGATATAGAATCAAGGATGAAAAGAATAAGATTACAGCCTTGCGATGATTAGTCGGGGTTCCGACGAGATAGCCGAGAAAATTTTTTAACTCCGGAAGAAAAAGACTAAAGCACTTGGAACTAGAATTTATTCATCAAGAATAAACTCCGAAGGAAGGGATAAATCAACTTGATGAAAAGGAATAAGAATTATGATATGCTTATCCTCCACCAATTAAATTGATGAGAAGCAATGGATTCACATATCACTTACTCACTTTGAATAGGATTAAAGAGAGATATATCGCAAACTTGCGAAAATCTTCATGAAACACCGGTAGAATTGGAATAAAAATGAATGAATTGATATGATAACACCGGAAAAGAATTCCTGAGCAAACCACCGAGAAGAATTAAAATTGAGTGAATACGATGAATCGCCGGGATAATAAAGCACTTTAGAAAATTTGGATGACGAGAACGAAGAGATCGCAAACTGATTAAAGAATGCTTAAACGAAGCACCGGACAAATGTGAGACGAACGAAGAGGCATCAAGAAGAATATTTGGAGGACGAAAATGAAAACTGGGAACGAAGAAATCTTCTGAAATGATGGCCTTCGGAGGAACACAATGAAAAGAATTCATGAATACTCCGGAAGAATAAAAAGAATTAAGGCTGAACCAATGATGAAAAGAATTAAAAGCGATCTTGAAGAAGGCATATGACTGATGGAATTCATACTTACGTCACATTTAGAAAGAATTTTGGAACACTCCGGAAAATAAAAGAGTCAGGTAAGATCCTGGGAAAAGACCTGTGGGTTATGAGCCCACTGAAAGAAAACCACCGTGAAAATGATCGAAAAGGATATGATGCACCGGAACGATAGAATGACTCGAATGAGGTGACAACCTCGAATTTATTGGAACACAAACGAATCTCCTGAGATGTCTTCATGACTCCGGATAATAAATGGCGAGAGGTAACCGAGCAAGGGGAAAACACTTGAGCAGAGGGAAAAATGTGAAGAACACCGGATACTTGAATTGAATCCACCAGAAATGAAAATGAGGTGAAGAATGTCGAATCGAGAGGAGAATTCATCGGAGAATAAAGGAGATGAATGATGACGAACGACGAGAATTCACCAGTTGAAATAATTGAGGAAAGAATGCAAAGGATGAACACGAGTAGGATGGATACTCGATTAAGGGCTCCGGCTCCGAGAAGAAAAAAGGGTGGGCGGGTGGGAAAAGAAAAACAACAACGGATGGGGAAAACACCATCGGTTGGAAGAACTGAGGGTTGAACTTGCAAAGAAGAAGAGGGTTGAATCCACTTGACGAGAGATGCACCAGATGAAAGAACTGACAACGCAATGAATGAAAACTAACCACGAGGTCCTAAAAAAATTTGAAGGGGAAGAGGGGTAATTCAAAACACCTACGTCAAGATTCCTCACCAGAGCGACGAAGGGGCAGGGGAGTAAAAAGAATTCCTACTCTCCGATATAACTAGACTCCGAAAAAGTTTTCTGCTAGACTCAACAACGGCCAAGCTACGATCAATCAAGGGGGCTCCTATGGTCGGTCGAGGCTCTGATACCAACTTGTCAGGCCCAAGATGTGATTCTATCCCGATCACGTGACACTTACGTGATTGGGGCACAACCACATTTCGGGCGCTTAGCAAGATGAATATCATTACATCGTACCATTACATACATACATGGGGGATACAACAATACATACAAGTCACAAGAATACAACAACATCAATACAAGGTATCCGACTACGGATACAAACATGAAAAGCTCAACGACATCCATCTGCTATCCCGGGCTGCCGACCCGGAACCTAACCCAAGACTCAAGAAGAAGAAGAAGAAAGAACTCCAACACAACGGACATCGCTCTCACGTCAAGACATCGGAATCCTTCATCTGCAACTGTTGTTGTAGTATCTGTGAGCCACGAGGACTCAGCAATCCCATAACCATGGGTAACAAGACTATCAAAGCTTAATGGGAAGGAAGAGGTAAAGTGGTGAGGTTGCAGCAGCGGCTAAGCAAAAAATATATGGTGGCTAACTTACGAGTACAAGAATAAGATGAGCATCTACGCAAGCGGTCGCAACTAGTAATGATCGCTAAAGATCCTGAACTACCTACGAGTCAAACTTAACCCCACCGTGTTCTCTTCTCAAAGTGAAAAAAGACGGTCACGGTTACTCACATAGTTGTATGTTTTACTTCGGATCCTCTGTCAAGTTTTCTACAACCGGACATTAACAAATTCCAATCTGCCACATAACCACGGGCACGGCTTTCGAAAGATCATAACCCTGCAGGGGTGTCCCAACTTAGCCCATCACAAGCTCTCACGATCAGCTAAAGTGATAAATATAATATTATCACCCCTTACCTTAGGGAAATCCGATCAGGCTCGGCATCCCGATGCACAAGACATTTCAACAATGGTAAAACAAGTCCAGCAAGACCTCCCGGCGTGCCGACACCCTGATAGTAGCCGCGCGCATCTCGTCTCAGGCCACGTCCGGATGGGCGATTCTACAGGTTATACCAGATACCTCGAGTTTCCCCGTGGCGGTCCCGCAGAACCCCCGTTTGGGACCAACACCATCAGCACTGCCCCCCTACTATGTAGAAGAATCTACGGGTAGCGCTAACTCCCTATGCAATTAATTAATTAATTAAGTTGTTATTATGAGCAAATTAAAACCAATATTGGGCCTTGCTGGAGGAGTTTTATTCAAAGACGAAGTGTCAAGGGGTCCCCATATACCCAACCGTGTAAGGAACGCAAAATCAAAGAACATAATGCCGGTTTATCGGCGCTTAAGGTGGGATGAGTGGAACAAAACACCGAGCAAAAGGCCAAGCCTTCCATTCATGCCCAATATATAGGTGTGTTAATATAATGATATATATTATGATATTCCAACAACAAGTTCCGACATGGAACGATCTTCATCTTCACCTGCAACTAACAACGCTATAAGAGGGGTTGAGCAAGCGGGTAACATAGCCAAACAATGGTTTGCTAGGAAGGTGTCAAAGGTTAGAGGTTTCATGTCAACAAGGAGAGGGGCTGACAATAATGATGGGTAGCGCGACATGTAACGATAGCATCGAGACAACTAAGCAAAGGCAAAGATAGTAAAGGTATCCAAGGGTATGGTCATCTTGCCTGAGATCCCGCAAGGAAGAAGAACAGATCCATGAAGAAGACGAAGAAGAAGCCTTGAAGAAGAACCACGGGTAGACGAACGAATCCTCACGAACGCAACGGAACAAGCACTAACGAGAAGAAGCAAGCAACACGGTAAACACACCACACGAGACATGACAATATGCTCAACCAAGTATGATGCAAGACAGTTCTATATAGGATGCACTACAAGTCTATACAGGAAGCAAAACATGGCAAGGTAGGAAGCACAGAAAAAACAACACAAGTCTATATATGATGCAATACATGGCAAGGTATGATGCAAGACAAATCTATACAAGAAGCAATACATGGCAAGGTAGGAAGCACAGAAAAACAACACAAGTCTATATATGATGCAATACATGGCAAGGTATGATGCAAGACAAATCTATAGAGGAAGCAATACATG